>JAAALK010000283.1:26587244-27187244 GCA_019279435.1 Zizania palustris
TTCTCACATTTTTTAATTACTTTATCTTATAACTAATTTTTTTTAATGATTTTTAGATAGATCTAGTTTGGTTAGCGCTCTCTTACCGGCGTCACCGTCATCTTCTCGGCTTCATCGTCCTCATCTCGCATCAAACCCTACCGGTAACCTTAGAACCTAGGATTAATATTTTGCTTGAACATGAATGATTAATATGCTTTGTACATGTTTTTTATTGTCTAATACAACGTCACATGTTTTGTTTGCTTTCAACATCCCTTCCTCGTAAATAATATAAATAAATGCTTATACATGTTTTAGAAATTTTAATATAATCGTTGTAATTCTTGTTATGTTTAATGGTTATGTTGATTAATATCTTGTGTATGTGGATGCCGGCCATCGTGTCGTGATATATATATGTGTATGTGGATGTCGGCCATCACGTCGTGATGTGTGTATGTGGGTGACGGCCATCGTGTCGTCCTATTGATGCATATTTGCTATATATTAGAGATAAGATGTTGTCAAAAATTTATTTTTTTTGGTTATTGTCGCGTAACCTAGGCGTCTCCCGTTCGAAAGAGTTACGGTTTGGAAAATGCATGTATTTGCATATCTGTGGCTGTAACTGTTACGAACTGTCCACGTTTGGACAGCCGGAGGATGCGTAGATTGAGCTCGTTTTCATGCTCCGTTCTGATTCGACCCAGGGTTTCGACGACACCTCCCCGTTGTTCTCTGAACGCACATCCTCTTGGCATGTTGCCCAGACGTGCGTTTGGAGAGCAGCGGGGAGGTGCTGCCAAAATTTTGGGTTGGATCGGAACGGAGCGTGAATACGAGCTCAATCTACGCATTGTCTGGTGGGATTAGGACCTATCTTACCTATTAGACTGTTATATTCATCTTGTTTCTCACTAACCCCTAAACACGGGTGTTGTTTCTAGTTTAGTACAAGATGGATCATCGTGAGTGGATGTACACGGGTCTCCCTAGTCAGGCCGAGGTGACCATGGATTGGATCAAGAACACTGAAGTATTCTTAGAGACGGCGTTTGGTAGACAGAATGTACGTGACAAGACCTGGTGTCCATGTAGTCGGTGCGAGAATAAGCATCGACAAACAAAGGATGCTATGGGTAAACACCTATGCAAATATGGGTTTATGCCAAATTATACCCGTTGGACGTATCATGGTGAGTCCCAACGTCCTAGAGAGGAGGTGTTGCGACATCGCATGGACGATGATGAGGGAGGGGTTGGATTTATGCTAGATGACTTTGAAGATGCGCATTTTGACGAAGCACGTGGAGAGGAAGTGCCGGAGCCAACGGCAAAAGCGTTTTATGACATGTTGTCCGCGTCAAAGCAACCTCTTCATGGTCACACTAAGGTTTCTCAACTGGATGCCATCGCACGGCTATTGGCCATCAAGTCGCAATTTAGCTTGAGTCGAGAATGCTTCGATGTTATACTGACGGTTGTTGGTAGCCTTCTTCCAGAAGGTCACAATCTTCCGAAGAGCATGTACGACTCTAAGAAAGTCCTCCGTGCACTTAAGATGCCTTATGAGCAAATACATGCTTGTCCCAACGGATGCATTTTATTCAGAAAACAATACGCAGACGCAACCTGCTGCGTGAAATGCAAATCCTCTAGGTATTTGGAGGTAGACTCTGATGATGGTGCGAAGAAACAACTCTCAATTCCCGTGAAGATCCTTCGGTACCTTCCCTTTGTACCGAGGATCCAACGGCTGTACATGACCAAGGAATCTGCTAAACAGATGACATGGCATAAAAATGGGATTCGTTACAACCCAGACAAGCTAGGTCATCCATCAGATGGAGAAGCGTGGAAAAAAATTGATCAGCTCCATCCCAAGAAAGCTTTAGAGTCACGTAATGTACGAATTGCTATAGCAACAGATGGGTTCAATCCATATGGTATGACGGCTGCCGCATACAGTTGTTGGCCAATGTTTATTATTCCCCTCAACCTTCCTTCCGGCGTCATCTTTCAACGACACAATATTTTCTTGTCCTTGATAATTCCAGGGCCTGAATACCCGGAGAAAAATATGAGTGTGTATATGGAGCCTTTGATGGATGATTTGGTCCCTGCGTGGGAAGACGGTGTGTTGACATACGATCGATGTACAAAGACAAACTTCAGAATGCATGTCTGGTATATGTACTCTCTACATGACTTACCAGCATATTCGATATTTTGCAGCTGGTGCGTGCATGGGAAGTTCGCATGCCCGATTTGTCGGTCGACTCTAAAGTTCATTTGGCTGGCTAAGGGTGGAAAATATTCCTCGTTTGACAAGCACCGACAATTCCTTCCTCGGAACTATCCATTCAGGAAGGATAAGAAGAATTTTACAAAAGATGTGTCTGTTAAAGGCTCAGCACCAATTAAAATGACCGGAGCCGATGTTCGTGCTCAATTAGATTCTTTGCAAATTAATACACAAGGAGCTGGTTTTATCGGATATGGTGAGCATCATGCATGGACTCACAAGCCATGTTTATGGAATCTTCCTTATTTTGATGATCTTCTCCTTCCGCACAACATTGATGTGATGCACACTGAGAAAAATGTTGCCAAGGCCATTTTCGGCACAATCATGGATATTCCTGAGAAGACGAAAGACAATGTCAAGGCCCGACTGGATCAAGCGGCTATATGCAACAGACCTAAGCTCGACATGATACCTCCTAGAAGCGGGAAATCCTGGACGAAGCCAAAGTCTGATTTTGTTCTAACAAGGGACAAAGGAGGGAAGTACTTGAGTGGTTTCAAACATTGATGTTTCCTGATGGCTATGCAGCTAATCTGAAGAGGGGAGTTAATCTAGCTACTCTGCGAATAAACGGACTCAAAAGTCATGACTATCACATATGGATTGAGCGGTTGCTCCCGGTCATGATTCGTGGCTATGTCCCCGAGGATGTCTGGCGAGTTCTAGCTGAATTGAGCAATTTTTTCCGGCAACTTTGTGCTAAACAGTTGTCTCACACCGTGGTAGCAGACATGGAGACACTAGCGCCCGTGTTATTATGCAAGCTAGAAAAGATCTTTCTGCCCGGTTTTTTCAATCCGATGCAACATATGATATTGCACCTTCCGTATGAGGCCCGGATGGGAGGTCCGGTTCAGAGCCGTTGGTGCTATTCAATTGAGAGATTCCAAAAGATTCTTCAGAATAAATGTAAGAACAAATGCAAAATTGAAGCATCCATAGCTAAGGCATATGTTTTGGAGGAGGTGTCAAACTTCACAACTAGATATTATGCGGACAATCTTCCAAGTGTGCATAATCCACCTTCCCGTTACAATCTTCCAAAAGAAGAATCAAATCTCAGCATCTTCAGAGGCCAACTAGAAAGTGCAAGTGGTGCTGCTAACAAGACCTTGCAGCATGAAGAGTGGCGTTTGATTATGTTGTATGTCCTGACAAACCTTTTCGAAGTGGAACCGTACATTGAGGAATTTTGTAACACCCGCATTTTAAATTAACCCAAACCAGAAATTTTCAAAATTTCAAAACCAGGTTTGAATTCAAAAGTTTTTAAAGGAAGAAATGATTTTGGCAATCTTAAACATTGAGAAAATTTTCGAATTAAAAAGTTTTTATATTTTTGTAAGACTCCTCACACCTTAAAATATTTTACAAAATTATTTCAAAATTTTTGAGATTCAAATTCATATTTTAAACTTCAAAATCAATTTCCTGATTTATTTTTATTCGAAAAACAATCTAAAGTCTTGGTGGGCCGCAACCCTCTATTCCCCTAACCGGCCCAGCCCAGCCCACCTCTCTTTCCCTCTCTCCCTGACCGGTGGGCCCGCCCTGTCGGCGCCCTCGTCCGCGCGCGCCCCGCGCGCCCTCTCTCTTCTCTCCCTCTGCCGCTGGGTCCCACCTGTCAGCCTCCCTAGCCCTAACTGCCTCCCCCTTCTTCTCCGCGCGCTCGCCGCCGCCCGCAACCTCCTCCCCCGTTTTCTCCGGCGCCCTCCCCCTTATCCCCAGCCCCCGTTGAGCCCTCCTTTCGGTTCTATTTATTGCGCCGCACCCGTCCGCGTGGGTAGACCTAGCAATCCGCCTCCGCCCTCGCCGCAGTTTGCTTTCGCGCGCACGCCGCCGCCGCCCCTGTTTCTGCGCCCAGCCGCCGCTCGCCGCCGGTAGACACCGCCTCCGCCCTCGCCGCCGGTCCCTTCGGGTTCCCCGTCGCGAGGCCTACTCCGGCATCGCATCGGATTGGCTTCCCCGTCGCCGGATCGCCGCCGCCCTCTCCATCCCGAGGACGCCCTCCGCTTCCTCCTCGCCGCCGGCAGCCGCCGCCGTCTTCGGTCGCCGTCATCGGTACGGGTAGCCTCCTCGCGTCCTCCCCGTTCCATTTTTGCCGTCGCTTGGGCCTTTGGCCTCGCGCTCGCCGTCGCCGCCGCTCACCGCCGCCTGGCCGGAGCTGGGGACGAAGTCCCTGGCCGCTCCGTGCCGTGTCCGTGCTGGACGCGTGGCCGGCCGTTGGATGTCGATCCAACGGTCCACGTTGGCCCGGTCCGTGGCGCGGTGCGCGGGTTCATGGTGCGCGCGGTGCACTGTGGACCGCGGGTGCAGGCGGTCTGTGGTTCACCGTGGACCGCAGGCAGTGAGCGCGATGCGCTAGGTCCACCGTAGACCAGGGCTCTTTTAATTTCAGAAAAATGATTTATAAAATTCCAGAAAATCCCTTAAACTTCAAAAATTCATAGTAAATTCATTTTAACTCGGATTTGGCCCATTCAAATTTTAGAAAATCCAGAAAATTATTCTCTTTAATTTTATGCCATTTAATTGTACTGTTCATACTGTTTGTAGTACTGTTTTAATTTATTTTTCCTCGGTTTGCGTGTCTAGTCGACGTCGAGGCTATCGAGGAGTCATCTTTTCCTACTGCAGATCCGTACCAGTATTACGAGGATCCAGGCAAGTCACGGATTTATTTCCGTGGAAATAGTTGATCATGTTGAACCCATTTTTATTAAATTATTGCTAAAACTCATAGGCTAATAAATGCATTAGATTACACTTTTAATTATTTAGTTAAAGTTTAGTTTAAACCCTGTTGTGTAAACCCAAGCCATGCTTTGTATTCCGTTCTCCTTGTCGCCTTATAAAATTTATTAGTTAGTGCTCTAAAGTAGAGGCACTCTTGCTAGCGTTAAATTAATACTTATTACTAGACAGGTGGATCGTCTCTATATCTTTGTTATATCTCGTCTCGTTGTGATTCTGAGTTGTGTTACTTGAAATCTTGGAGAATGGTGTTGCATTGAGCATGGTGGGTTCCGGGTGCAAGCTCGGAAATTGGTTGGTCGCACCCGGGGCACTATAAGGACCGGTCTGCGGGATCTGTTGCGAAGCATAACAGTACTGACCACAAGTCTAATGGGTAAGGCCTAATTCGAAGTATGGGTCGATTCAGCTTGATGCACCGAGCGGAGGGGACAAGTTCACTTAACCCGGAGTGCCAGGTGGTGGCTTGGTCCGACGAGGCACGAAAGGGGGTCTACGTCTGCCAATCGGGGTCTACCCATGATTTTCGGGTGAGATCTCAGTGGAGCGTGGGCGAAACCTGGTGTGGTTGTCCTCTTGCTGAGTCAATTCATATGACGGGTTTTGGCATGAACTTGGTCAGGGTATCGTGGTGGTATCCTGGTGCACACCGGGTTTGTGCCTTGTGGGTAAAGTAGTACACCTCTGATCAGAGTATAAACTTTTCGAAAAGCCGTGCCCACGGTCATGGGCGGCCTAGTGATGTTCTCCGCAGTTAGCATTTATTTTCTGCATTTTTGTGTGAAAGCATTGAACATGATGGAATGGGTTGAAAGAGCGAGTTGGCACAGGTGTTTTTACTCCGGGCACAGACGGGGTTGACTATTATGGACGACTTGAAGAAATATACGAATTGAGTTTTGATGGGAGCAAACCTCTTAACCCCGTTATATTTAAATGCCACTGGTTCAATCCCAAAGTAGTGAGACAGACTCCCGAACTTGGCTTAATAGAAATTCGTCAAGATACCACCTTGCCGAGTGAAGATGTTTATATTGTGGCTCAACAGGCAACACAAGTTTACTATCTCTCTTACCCGTGCAAAACTGTCGCACGTCTTAAAGGTTGGGATGTTGTGTATAAGGTGTCGCCACACGGTAAACTGCCTGTTCCCAACAACGAAGACTATAACATAGACCCGAACACATACGACGGAGTGTTCTTTCAAGAAGATGGGCTACCAGGCATGTTTGTTATTGACTTGACAGAGACGATGGAAGTAGATAATGAAAGTGGTGTCGATGCCGACGAAGGAGACGAGATTCATAATGGAAGAGACTTAGAACTGCTAGAGAGATTGCACTCAAGCACTCAAAGTGATGACAACATTCCACCTCCTGAACAGCTGGACAATTACATCATATCATGTGATAGTGATGACGATACATATGATCCAGCAAATCCGGACGACGATGACTATTTCTAGCAGTTGTATGAGAATTATGTTTAATTTTAGAATAAATGCGTTTATAACACATTTCACGGTTTATCTAAAGTGATTTACTCTTTTTCGTAGCAGGTGATTGAAATATGGTGGGGGGTTTAAAGAAAGTAATAAGTGCAGTAGTAGGAAAAGGCGGTAGATCCACTCCCTCTCAAGATGAGGTCAGGTCCTTATCTAGACCTCGAGGTAGGAGAATGAAGAAGTCAGCAGTGAGAGTAAAGGCACCCGCGCCCTCGAGTGAAACTAGCCATATACCGGCATCCCGTTGCAACGATGATTACGTGCCTGATGAGGAGGAGGAGGAGCAGGCTAGGGTGGAGGAGGAGGAAGTGGGGGCAGAGGGTGGGGAGGTTGGGGCAGAGGGAGAGGAGCAGACTACAGAAGTGGCTGTAGTGTGGTTGCGTGGTCCTTCGTCACTCCCGAGGCGACCAGTGGCAGTAGCTGATCGTCCGCTCATTCGACCAGATGGAAATAGGTAAGTTGTTGTAGAAAGTCTATAATATATTCTTTTCGTTAGTTTAATTTTTAATATATACTAATACTTTTTAATGATATCGGGATAAGAACTGGATTATGGTTGAACGAGGAGGTTGTGAGTGCTCACGCCATGTAAACAGTATCCTCGGGCTTCTTATCAAGGAAAAGTTCCCTGGTTTGGTATCTTTGGATGGGAGGACGGAGCCGGCGTACTCATGGAGGCACTATGAAAGTGCGCCAGACGCCCCTGACCGAGAAGGGAGACAATTTGCCCACCTAGCCGATCGAGTTAGGGCTGAGCTCTGGGTAAGTTTATTTTCTTAATATATGTGTCAATACTATTAACATGTGGATTACATAACATTCTCTTTACATCTATATGCAGGATTTTTATAGATGTGATGAGGGGTATGCGGATCAGGCTGCCGCAGTTATTAATAGAGCTGCCAAGAAGTTTGTCACCGACATGCATTATGAGGCGCACATTCAAGCTATTATTGACTTCTGCGCTCAGCACCGCCGAGAGAGGAAGAACAAAAAGGATGCCCGGACCACTTTTCTGACACGAGAGGAATACATGATGGTAAGTGTATTCTCGTGTATCTTCTAATACTTAATATTATGTCATTAACAAATTTACTTGCATCAAATAGGTCCCTCCACAGTGGTGTGTCGCTCATCTTGAGTGTTGGGGCCAAATTGTTGATAGGTGGTGTTCTGCCGAGTGGCAGAGCAGTCACGATGCATGCCGCCAGAGACGCCTACTCATGCCGGGGGCAGCACACCATCAAGGCTCACTGAACCTTGATCAGTTCAGGGCGAGATGGGTATGTAGTTACATGTTTCTTTTTTTCACTTAATTGCACAATATAACTCTAACTATCTTCTTGTTTCAGTCAACGGCCAATGCGGGTCAGGAATGCTCCCAAGTCATGGCATATGCTCTGGCTCACAAAGGGAGGGCGGTTGAAGGCAACACTTACAATCCAAATGACCCCGTTGAGTCGTACACTAATCAGAATGCATATCAACGCCTCCAAGACTATTCAGAGATGGCAAGGGAAGTGCATGGCGCCGATTATGACCCAATCGCACATGACATGGATGGCGAGGTGGTCATGAGGGCTGGAGGAGGCAAGAGACATGGGCGATATTTGATGGGCGACGGCGCCATTGATACCCGTAGTACCCCCACTCTATCTGAGGTGAGAGCTCGGAGCTCGACCTCCGGTCCGGGTATACGCCCTCGCCGAGACACATCTATGGGTCTGATTGCTGATCTACAGGTTAGTTCATTTTTATCAATCATCGAACACTTCTATCTTCTTGTTTTGGAACGTTAATGACTGTGAATTAATGTTTTGTTGGCCCAACTAAATGAAGAAAGATCACAAAGGACAGAGATGGAGGCTCGACTGCAGGCTCAGATGCAAGCTCAGATGCAAGCAGAGATGCAGACCCAGATGCAGCAGTGGTTTGCACAGATGGGTGGATCTTTCTCAGGTCATATGGGCCTGCCTGGACTTCCTCCTCAACCTCAACAATCTCCACGGACTCCACAGAGCGGCAATGTGAGTTTCTAATATTGTTATTGTCGTTTTTGTTATATACAATGGTTCTAACTATTTTTCTTTTTTTTTTCAGTTTCATCCATCGGCAGCAGGATCAAACACGCAGCCATCTCCACACACTGGTCATAGCGGTAATGATAACTTGTGAGGCGTGGTGTGAGTTGCTGTGATGAAATTGTTAATTAACTTGAACTTGTCACTGTTAACGCGAACTTGAACTTGTGTATCAATTTGAACTTGTATTTGTGACGTGAACGTGAATTTGTGATGTGATCGTGAATTTTGTGATGTGAATGTGATTTTTGTGATGTGTATGTGATTTCTGTGAATATCTGTGATTCAATGTGAATTTTGGGGCAAATTTTGTGAATAAATGTGAATTTGTGATGAATTTTGTGATTGAATGTGTTTTTTGGATGTAATATGCAGGAAATAAATGAAAAAAAATTAAAAACAAATTTGCCGAGTGTTACACTCGGCAAAGCCACCTACAATGCACAGAAACGTGCCACGTGGCACGTTTCTGTGCATTCTGGGGAGGCTTTGCCGAGTGCCTCCACGTGGCACTTGGCAAACCCCCTTCGCCGAGTGCCACGGGGGCACTTGGCAAAGTGCCACTGTGCCACGTGCCCCCCCGGCCCCCCTTCGCCGAGTGCCCCACGTGGCACTCGGCAAAGCGCCACTGTGCCACGTGCCCCCCCCGGCCCCCCTTCGCCGAGTGCCCCACGTGGCACTCGGCAAACCCCCTTCGCCGAGTGTCACGTGGGGCACTCGGCAAACCTCCGTTAACGCCCCCCGACCGTTAGCCGGCCATGTTTGCCGAGTGCTACGCGTGGCACTCGGCGAAGCCTATAATGCACTCGGCAAAGATTTCGCCGAGTGCCCGATAAAATGCACTCGGCGAACCCCCACATCGCCGACAAGCCTAGTGCCGAGTGGGGTTCACCGAGTGTGGCACTCGGCGAAGCCTTTGCCGAGTGCATTATGGGCTTCGCCGAGTGCCCTAGGCACTCGGCAAACAAGGGCAGTCCCGTAGTGGTTGGTAAACCCAGGTGGATGCTTTATCAGGTTAGGGTTTTAGGTTGCGGCGGCTAGTGGAGGCTGACTCTATGCTATTAATTAATTTTATTGGTTATGACCGTGTACTATATCATGCATAGATTGTGTTGCTAGTTAACTTGTCCTTTTAAAGCATGATATTTTGAGTTTTGACCTGTTCATAGAGAGTAGTGTTTCCAGTTAACATTTGTTATATGGCCTCATCCAGCCATAGTATGTATACCACATTTACTGGCTGGAACTTAGTGTTCGATAGTGATTGCCTTGAAAATCTTAGATTGAAGGGAGACCAGAAACTTTGAAATTTAGATTGGCTGATCTTCTTTATTGATGGTGGGTATGCAACTGTTGTAGGTATCATGTCGTGTGTGGCTTTTTTATGTTATCTAAAGTTCTTGTTGATAGAAACTAAGGGCTTAGGGATCGTCTAGGGATAGGACTAGCAGGGTAGAACTTAGAGTTGGCGTACCTCTGTTCTTTGCCAATGAAGAGGATGATCCCGCTGTCGCTTCGGTGCTGTGGCGGTGAAGTCCGGCGAGTCGAGAAAACGAGTCGAAGGGGGCTTCCCGACGCTCTAGCACACACATAGATCAGTTTAGGGTTTTGGGGTGACTTAGCACATGAACATCAACCCGTTCTGTGCACTGTCGCCCCTACTTATAGTGTGTTGTGTGCTAGGGGCCCTTCAACCGATTCGGTTGGGGCACCCCCAATCAGGGTGCCTAAAGACCAGGGGGTCTGTTAGGCTGAGTCCGAGTTTCTAGGGAGGAGAGGGACTCGGCCCCCCTCTCCTCCCCGAGAGCTAATTACTAACATTCTCCCCCTAGATCTCGACTTAGTTCTTAACTTAACTTAACATTACATCTATTCTATCATAGATCAATGCATAGAGCATGCTGCATCACAATAGTCAGTTATGCACTATATGACTCAACAACTACAATGCACATTTCCACTTTGAAACAGTTTCTCAACTCATTTTGGGCCCTTATAAATCCATAGATCATAGGCTTACCTTAAACCCATGTCGACTAAGTGTTCTCTGAACACATTGGGAGGTAAGCCTTTTGTGAGCAGATCCGCAAGCGTTCGCTTGGTACTTATATGCTCTACTTACAGCTTGATCTTGGATTTTCTCCTCAACAATTTAACACTTAACTTAGATGTGTTTGGCAGCAACACACTTCTTGTTGTTATAGGAGAATTATGTTGTTGACTCATTGTCACATCATAACTTAGGTGGTTTTCTATGCTGTCAACCACTCTTACAACCGGGAATAAATTTATTAAAACATAGTGCCTGTTCGGCGGCCTCATAACATGCTACAAACTTGGCATACATCGTGGGATATGTCGTCACTGTTTGTTTGGATCTTTTTCACGACACAACTCCCTTTGTGAGTGTGAATATATATAACTTAATGTGGACTACTTACTATCTACACATCCCGCAAAGTCTTAATATGAATAACCTGCTATCGCTAGGTTATATAATCTTTCATACGTTAGCATGAGGCCTTTGTGCCTTATATAAAACTCAAGGCTTTCTTAATTTAATCCAGTGATCTATTTCTAGATTTTCTGATATCTACCAAGCATCCCGGCGGCATAAACTTAGTCAGGGTGAGTACATAATTGAGCATACATTGGCTTCTAACAGCAGTAGCACATAGAACCAAATTCACTTGATCGGTCATATATTGGTTCCTGGGACAATAAAAGTTCCCAAACTTATCACCCTTGACTATCGGATCAGGAGATAGCTTATACGCACGCATATTATATACTTTTCAGTATCTCTTCTAAGTATGCCTTGTGCGATAATCTTAATACCCCCTTAATGATATCTTAGAAAAAATCTAATCCTAACACATAGGAAAATTTCTCCAAGATTCTTAATGTCAAAATGAGAGGACAAGATTTCTTAGTTTCTAATAGTAGATGGACATTACCACTTGCAAGCAGTATGTCATCCACATGCTAAACTGGGAAAATAAATTACCCACTCTTAAACTTAGCACAAACTCAATTGTTCTCTTCATTATTCTTAAAACCCAAAATTTTCTAATAGTCTAATTAAATTTCAGATACCCTTACTTAAAACTTATTTAAGTCCATTGGACTTAGATAAAATGGTATCATAAAATTTCCTTTCCTTTCTATGACAAAACACTTAGTTGTGTCATATAGACATTCTCACTTAAAGCTTATTGAAAATGCCGTCTTTACATCAATCTGATGGAGTTCTAAGTCATAATATGCCTTAATGATTCTTAAATAATCCTTAAATAAGACATACGAAAATGTCTCATTTAATCTGCTTCTTTTCTAAGTTGGCACATTTTTTACTAAGTTAGAGGGTTGTTCCTTTATTTCTTCATTAGCATCATCTACAAAATGCAGATTCCTCAATAATAGGAGCCTCATGAACAATAGATGTCGCTAATGAAGGTCCAAACTCAAGTGTTTGGACAAAAAACACTACCACAAGTACATGAAAAATTGCTCTTGAATCATTGGAGTGGGTACACTAACCCACTTCTCTTTAAAATTAATTTCTCTAAGTACCGTGCTCCCCCTGATTAAAGCATCTTCAAAATGCATGTCTCGTTTCTTTAAACTTAGTATGTCTATTAGGACATTAGAAAACGAGATCACTTAGACTTACCTTTGTAGTCAATAAAATTGACAACTTGATGTCTAATGACTTTAACTTATTAATTTTTGGGTTAAAACTATAGCCTCAACAGGACGATATCCTATATTCTGAAATAATTTAGAAAAAAGTTATCATCCAATCCATAATTCTTATGATGTCTCAGACACCAACTTATTAGGACCCAATTAATAATATGAATGGTGGTTTTAATGCCTCCATCCATAAATTAATTGGTAGAGTGGAATAACTTACCATAATACTTACTATGTCCACTAAGGTACGAGTGCACCTTATAACCACTCTATTTTGCTGAGGTCCTCCCGGTATAAAATACTGGGCTATTATGCCATTTTCTATAAAACCTTGCAAAAAGGTCCAAGAAATTTGCCATACAGGGTATATTAACCGTAGCACGGTCAGATCTTACTCTTTTAATCTTTAGATCATGCTGATAGAAGAACCAGCCTTAAAACATCTTAAATTTATCCAAAGTAATTGATGATCTGATCGCTATGATCTGATCACTCTTTAATTGGATAAATATCACGCAAATCATCATCTATAAATGTTATGAATAAATCATAACCTATCCACAGACAATACAAGAAATTAATCACACAAGTCTGTGTGAACTTAATCAAACTTAGTCGTAGTAACTTAATCAATTAATTCTAAATCACCGTTGGACAGAATTAGAATCAATTGAACTTAGTCGTAGTAACTTTATCACCAACGTTGGTTAGGAGACAAAATACTACATCAAGGTAATTACTACAACAATTAAACTTCAATTCCTGCACTTAGACATATTTATCTTAATTAAAACTTAAAGTGGAAGAATTGACTCACGTTCAATCCCCCCCCTCGAAATATGGCCCAACAGATAGTGCCAAAATTTCGAAAATACGTCCTCAATTCTTTTCCTCTTATGCTTAGTGTTCTTGCCATTACAAAAACCATTCTTGTTCATCCATTTTAGAAACTCCACATATTCCTTCATGTGGTGTTCCTACTTACAATGTCTGTATATATCCTTCAGGACATTATGTTCCTTTATATTAGCTTATAATAGGAATCCTTAGCATCATTAGAACAGGTCTCATAATGCTTCTTCCCCTTTATTTATGTTGCACATTATGACCTAAATCACCGTGTGTTTTCTTAATTCTTATACATAGTTTGAAATCAGCATGTCTAAACTCCAGTTTTCAGGTTGGAAGTTGTAGTTGACCATAAAATGTTTAAAGTCGTTAGGGAGAGACATCAAATAAGGAAATCACTAGAGATCTCCATATCTAGTTGATTCAGCAGGGAAGCCCTATGAATCATCCTCAGTATGTGCTCTCTAACTCCTCCACCACAGTATTCTGCAGTGGTGAGTTTCTTAATAAACATACTAACATACGCATGGTGGGGTCCTATGAACTGACTTTCCACCTTCCTGAGATACTGTTTTGTAGTGTCGAAAGGTGGAATAGAACCCTAACTTTGTCCAAAAAGACCTCTTAATTATCTTTAACCATTTTTGGTTTGACTAATTCCACTTAATACGCTCTAAGTCGTATTAATTCTTAAAGTTGTGAAGTCTTGTGACCTTACGGTGAAAACCTCCTGGCTCTCATCGTCATAGATCACTGGCTCCATAGGCTTAGTGGGACAATCATGCGTCAGTGCAAGATCAATGTCCATTAGCGCAAGCGCTATCTCAATGTCTTCTCTCCATGAACCATAGTTCTTACCATTGGCTCAATGACGGAGAGTTTGCAAGACTTACTGACTAAAAGAAACGGTTTTGAAAGACGTTATATTGCAGACATAAAAATTGCACATGAAAATTTAACGTTGGTCAAAATCAACAAGTGACATACTTAAATTTGTAATTAATTCTAAATCACCGTTGGGCAGAATTAGAATCAATTAAACTGAACCATAGTAATTTCATCACTAACGTTGGTCAGGAGATAAAATCACTATGTTATCAAAACAGAACATTTACAATGCCAAATTAAATTATCTCGTTGGTTCAAATTTAATTTGACATAATAAATGCTACTTAAATAACATGATGAACATAGTACTAATCTTAAGACAATGTATGTACAGCGGAAGACTTAATCATAATTGATACACTGCTTAATCAGTAATAAAATTCTGAATTTACAGCTACTAATTTTAAACAGTGTACGCACAATGGAAGACTTAATCTTAACATGCACAACGGAAGACTTAATATTAATTAGTACACTGCTTAAAACAGTAACAAAATCTGAATTTAAACTTAAACAAAATTCTAAACAAATATTCCTTAATTAAATATAGTCCTTAGACTAAATTTAATAAAGAAAATATCACAAAAAATAATTAAAATGCTGCAAAATTCAGAAATCAAATTTCTGAGTCTATACAAAAATTATACAAAATTTTCCCTGCAGCTGAATTATTTTATATCAAATTTTGGGCCATTACTTAATTTCTAGAAAATATTAATCAGTAAACAATTACAAAAATTCTGGAAAATTAATAAACAAAATTCTCGCTTAAACTGTGCTAAAATTTAGCCCAAAAACAAAATTTAGCCTGGCCCACAACACCCCCCCACGCGCCCGCGCACCCAGGCCGCAACCTGGGCCTGGGCCGCGAAAGCAGCCCCCCGCTTGGGCTCAGTACGACCCGATCAACGTTGGCCGTCGGATCAAATCTAACGGCCCGCGCGCGATCGGCGCCGCAACAAAACTCCGCGCCAGCCGCTCGCCCCTCCAAAACCCTAACCATTTCCCCCCATGCGACGGAGAGCCAGAGGCAGAGCGGGCGGCGGTGCTTAGCGGCGGCGGTGCTTAGTGGCGCCGAAGATCTAACACCGCCCGCGGTTCTGCTCGTCGGAGCACCCGCTCACTTGAGGGTGAGCGAGGCCCCGTCGAGTGGGTTCGCGACGGTACAAGTCCTCGAGGTCCGGGCCGGAGACGGCGCGCTCTGGTGAACTACGGCGTGCGACGACGACGTTCCATCTTCCGGCAAGTCCAAGATGGGGCGGTGAGAGTACGGCGCGAGGTAAGAACACTTTTCCCGTGCTCTTATTCTTCGGTTAGGGTTAGGGTTAACCCTAAAACCTAATCCTCTTCTCGCCCCCCTCTTTTTTTCTCTGAGTTCTTTTCTGTTCTACCCGAAGCCCTAATCTTCTTCTCTTAATAATTTATGGGGGGTACTTAACGGTCGATTAGGTCACTTACAGGGGAAATTTTCTTAGGGTTCTTACGGGTACTCTTAGGATTTGCTTCGGGTTTTAGCAGAGGTCTCACAGGGGCTTAGTGGGGGGTTCTTAGCGCTTAGTACTTAGGCTTACAGAGGGGATTTAGCCGGGATTACTTAGGGTTCTTAGTGCGGCGGTGGCATGGGTCAAGGGGATCCGACACCACCCTTACCCCTATCTAGCCTATACCCTAGACCTGATGCTCTGATACCATTGATAGAAACTAAGGGCTTAGGGATCTTCTAGGGATAGGACTAGCAGGGTAGAACTTAGAGTTGGCGTACCTCTGTTCTTTGCCAATGAAGAGGATGATCCCACTATCGCTTCGGTGATGTGGCGGTGAAGTCCGGCGAGTCGAGAAAACGAGTCGAAGGGGGCTTCCCGACGCTCCAGCACACACATAGATCGGTTTAGGGTTTTGGGGTGACTTAGCACATGAACATCAACCCGTTTTGTTCACTGTCGCCCTTACTTATAGTGTGTTGTGCGCTAGGGGCCCTTCAACTGATTCGGTTGGGGCACCCCCGATCAGGGTGCCTAAAGACCAGGGGGTTTGTTAGGTTGAGTCCGAGTTTCCAGGGAGGAGAGGGACTCGGTCCCCCTCTCCTCCCCGAGAGCTAATTACTAACACTTGTTAATTAATGACTCAAATTTCTGAAGTGGTGGTAATAATGTGCTCAAATTCATCTGATGGATTGTTGCCATAACTCACACTGCCATCATATCACACTGCATAAATTGGACTGGTTTTTGTGAGATACTATTCTCAATATTCCATGTCATTGTTTACTCCAAGTATGTTTGAAGTTTGAAGTTCCAAACAACTTGTTTATTGTTCCACTCCTTTGTGGAAAACAAATAAACAATTCAAACTAAAACAAGCTATTGCATCTCTTGTTCACTTGTTCTTACTTATTCAAAGCTTAGGAAGTCTAGTTCCAAGCACTACCACAGAAACATAAATTATTGATGGGTCATAACGTACATTAGTGATGGGCATGTCCCCCGTCACCCTTATCGTATTAGTAAATTCCTATCATTAATGACAGGTAAATACACGTCACTAAAGGGTCTCTCCAGGCCCTCCGCGTCCGGCATGCCCCCTTTTAGTGACGGGTAACATTGGTTACCCGTCACTAAAGGTCATCTTTACTGACGGGGTGTACTTTACACACCCATCACTATTGTGATATTTAGGGACGAGTGACCAATGTCACCCGTCACTAATGTTATAGTCATATTAAAAAAATAATTATTTTTAGGCTGCATCTTGAATATGTCATATTAAGTGACGGGGAGTAGTTTACACCCATCACTATTGTGACATTTAGGGATGGGTGGCCAATGTCACCCGTCACTAATGTTATGGTCATATTAAAAAAATAATTATTTTTAGACTATATCCTAAATCAAAGCTAGAATTTGGCAGCCGCATTTTTAAATTGCAAACAACACATAATTCATCACAGAAAATACAACACATAATTCATCACAGAATACCACCATCACAGTTTGCAAGGCTATAAAAGCCCCTATCCCTCTAGGGTTTAGTACCCATTTTGAAAAACACTTTACAGATTCAGAAATTTTAGGTCACTTTTTACATTCTTCCTCTAGCCAATTTCTTTCTCCGGAATGAAACTGCCGCCGCCAGGAAGAAATTTTCTCTATCAGCGATGCAGCTTTTGAAGAACTCATCGTTCTGGTTTTCTCCTCCTCAAAAAAACCAGAGTTGGTTTTTTCGAGGAGTACTGTGCATCCGGTTTTTCCTGGAATTTCTGGTTTCTTTGGTGTTTCTTTCGTGGTGCATGCAGCGCCTTGGCGCGTTGGGAGTTCAGGAGTGGCAGGCGGAGCAAACGAGGCCCAGCGCCAGGGGCACGCAGCGGCAGGTTCGGCGCTAAGAGGCGACGTGCCGACGTGTCACAGCGCGGGGAGCAGCATCGGCACAAGAGCACAAGGCACGGCGCCAGGCGGTACACTCGGCGCATGATGGCGCTGGAAGTGGCGTGTGCGCACGCAAGGAATGTGTTCAGGCAGATTGCCTGAATATATAGGAGACAACCAACAAACATTACTCTTTCCGGTGTACAAATAATAGTCGTTTTGGTTTTTATTGTGAGTGTATAAATATTAGTCATTTCGTCAATCGAAACATTGCTATCAAATGAGATGTGGCCATCGGGAGTTGAACTTAGGTAGCACCACTAAAATCTAGGCTCCATAACCAATTGAGACAACTCTTGTAACTTTATTTAATATCATCTTGGTATATGTAATTTTGTCTAAACGACTAATATTTGAACACCGGAGGGAGTAATTGTTATTCCTTCCTCATTCCTCATTTTGCGTGCACGTGCAATTATTACTCCCGTTGATTATTCTGTGATAGATCAAATTGCAGCAAGTCCTTTTGTTCAGATTACACTTCGAATACTTGTTGTCGCTAAGTTCATGTCAAGTGTTTGATGTATTGTCTACGAATACTGTTTATTTCCTGTATTTAATTAAATATCTGTGAACTATGGAATGCTTCCTATGCACTTGATGAAACATTTGTGTTCTGTCGAAATGTCTATTGATATATCATCTGAACTGTGACTAGCACATTAATCTGGCGTGAGTTCTATGGTCTGGTGTCTTTTCAATCAGGACATCTGTTGATTTTGAGAGGCTAGATTATTTTTAGTTCTTGTGATCTCTCAGTCCGTCGAATCACATAATATCTGACAGCATAGTGATAGCACTTGCTTTATCTGGAATTTTGATGTGTTAATTTATTTGGTTCTGTGTGTTCTTTTAGAGGTGCGTTGGGTGTTTAGAAAATGTCATCAATTCGAAAGAATTTGTTGAGGCGCCTATTCACCCTCTCTAGTTGCCCGTTTCGGTCCTACATTCATCTTCGTGAGTTTGCATTGGAAGCTCTTTGTCCGTCGGGTCGTAATCACGGTAAGTCCTTGTCGGTTCGGTTGTGAATCACCCGTTTCATCCACGTAAAGGATTTCTATCGTTTTATTGGTTTTTACCGGTGATTTGGTCTCTTGGCAAAATTTTCTCTAGTTTCTCGGTGTTTTTTTGCAGTGTTTCGTCTCTCCCATCTTCACCAAAAAATCTTGCTGCAAGTCGTCCATGGAAAGACGGTCGCCGGGACCCCAGAACTCATCTTCCAGGGCCAGTCGGTCCGATCGGAGGCAACCCCCCGGGCTGACCAGCACGTGCCATGCCGGTACACGGTGGTCCGACCGGCGATACGAGGCCGGTCTGACCTGGCTTCACAGGAGGCTTCAGGCTCCTTCACGCCAGACAGCGGAGCCCTTTACCCGGAGCCTCTCACGCCCTCCGGTTCGACCGGAGTCCACCCAATAGTCTGACCGGTCGAAGGCTAGGGTTCGCACCGGACGCCGGAGTGTTTCCCCTCGAGACTCTTCGCGTAGAAAGTTTCCTTGCATCGGAGCCCATCTTCGCGTCAGCTGCCGGACCCCTGAGGACCCCTCAGTACGACTGGGGTTATACCCTCGGTCTGATCGGTTGAGAGGCCGAAGACCCCTTTGGGATCCTTCGGACCCCTTCGCACCCGAGCGCCGAAGGCCCCTTCGGCGATCTCTCTACACCACCGGTACGACCAGCAGTGTACCCTCAGTCCGACCGGCCTGCCTTGGCCCACTTCACATTAGTGTTTATGTCCATTACCCCTCTCATCTTCGTTCTAGGCACAACAATGGGTATGGGTACCTGATGGGTACCAAATACCCGCACGGACATGGGTATAGGGAAAGATTCATACCTGTGGTCGGGTGCATGTACGGGTGCGGGTATATGTTTCTTCAGTCGAGTATGGGTATGGGCACACAATACCAGTGGGTATTCTACCCGTTGCCATCCCTAACACATACCTATCGGTTCGGTTTAAATTCATTTTTTTTCTAAAAATAAAAATTAAAAAATCCTATAAATGTTAGAAGATTTTAAATGTTTTTTATAAATTTATTTTACAAAATATTCAAATTTGGAATTTTTGGAACACAAAAATAATGTTAAAAATAAAAAATTAGTCCATCCCAACACACTGTTTGAGTCTAGATTCAGATTCAGATATTTCTTTCGGATATAGAAATAGATATGATAACTGTGATATTCGATCGAGACAAAAACAAATTCGGATAGTCCAGATAAGTACTATTCACATTATCCAAAATAAAAAAGCCCATTAGACCCACTATTTCTATCTATCCTGCTTATTCAATTTTTCTCCCCGGTCCATGACTATAATGGCTGCTTGCTCCAACCATCTGTCGTCGCCCCGCGTAGCCTCCTATTGACACTAATTTTGGATCCTTAATACATAATAAAAAAAATCTCATATTAAATATATATCAAATATGTGTGATTGTTTACCGGCATAAAAAAACCATTCGGTACCCAGCACGTATAAAAAAACATATAAAAAAACGCATCCAAGAATAACACCCTCGACATGCAAGAAACATTATATATAAATGAAAATTTGATCACAACACCTACATTAAAAAATATTATATTGGCGTGATATCGATATATATATATATATACATAAAAACATATAATAAATGTCTCATGGTGTGAGATATTACGACTGCATGCGTGTGTGATATCAATAATTATATAGATATATGCATATATGAAATAAATAATATATCTACTGATAATGTCTCTCTAAATATGATATTTATTGATATGGCATTGCACATGTGTCATTTAAAATAAATATGATGGGCATGACACCATACACACATGTCAGAAAAGAAGAAATGTATGTACGCAATGATAATAGAGAAATAGATATTCATTAAGCGATGTAAAATACTAAATACCAAATATTCATCAATAGAGAGACATATATAATTTTTGTTAAAGAAAATGTATTGTGGTGTGGCAATCATACAGTCAGCTATAATACATTTTAAAAAAAATAAAAATAAGGATGTATATAATGATAAATAATTTATACAACTTACAAATAAAATTGATCACGAATTTTAAATATGGACCAAAATGTCAACCATATATAAATTGATAAATTTATATATTGTTTGAGTGCAAAAGAAATGAGTGATTTCTTGCATAAACGGCGTGGCAACTTTTCCCTTCAAGATAAACAAAAAAAATAGAGTTTGCATGCATATTTTTGCTAACAATAAATAAAAGGAAAGGAAACAAGTGAGATATGCATGCGCAGGAAACCATGAGCGCACTCTCCCACGTTTGATTAGTGTTTACTAATTATATTCATTAGTTTCATTCTAATTAATCAAAGGAAAAAATAAACATGCATATGGATTAACCGCACATGCTATCATCGCAAGGGGCCACTGCATGCACTAGGCTTCCACTACGCGAGAAAACGCAGTCAACAACCACTCTCCATGCACAACAGCCCACGTCTCTCATTCCTGCGCAAAGCAGTCCACACATGCAGTCAACAGTACCTCCACGTCGATGCACGTCCACTCTACTGCCCACGTCGCTGCGCATGCAAGCTCCTGCTTCCTCTATAAATACTGCATGCGGCAGTAAAGAAGAGGGGAGATAGGAGAGAGGCTGCTGCGCACACACTGCTACGGTCTGCGAGGAGAGCCATTTTTTCTGGAGGAGTAGAGACGCGCTGCTAGTTTGAGAGCATAGAGCAATACGCGCACATAGCGAAGTTCTGTTCATCCTACGCCTCAAATCCACATCAAGTGATTCGAAGAAAGGAACTGGAAAGGTATAAAAAAAATCATATTCTTCATCTGCATCTACTCTTTTGTTCTCAATTAAATGCAACATATCATAGTTCTAGGCTCGGCCTTTTGGTACAAGCCTATGAATGCACATCATAATCCTAAACTCGACCTTTTGGTACAAGTTTAGGAATGCATATAGATATATCATAGTCCTAGGCTCGGTCTTTTGGTACAAGCCTAGGAATGCACATCATAATCCTAAACTCGGCCTTTTGGTACAAGTTTAGGAATGCATATACATATCATAGTCCTAGGCTCGGCCTTTTGGTACAAGCCTAGGAATGCACATCATAATCCTAAACTCAGCCTTTTGGTACAAGTTTAGGAATGCATATATATATCATAGTCCTAGGCTCGACTTTTTGGTACAAGCCTAGGAACGCATATCATTATCCTAAATTCGGCCTTTTGATACAAGTTTAGGAATGCATATACATGTCATACTCCTAAGTTCGGTCTTTTGGTACAAGTTTAGGAGCATACTGCACACATGTCATAATCTCATACTGACTTTTTAGTACGAGACTATGAATATCATATAAAAAGGATCAACATTATTCAATATATACTTGCCATGTAAAGATTTAAAAAGTGACAAAATTATGACCTACGCACGGAACATACTGATGACTGATGAGGCAAATAAAAAAATTAATACAAAAATTTCAATTGCATTTCTGATCTCATTCTAGTAATAAAACTAAATGACAAAATAAACTTAGTCATGGCAAATGATGTGCGGCAATGCCTGTCTGACATTAATGTTTATGTTTTGAGGCTCCAAATAATTCATGTCGAAAAGAATGACATCTCTTTACACATCGAAGAACATGGTTTTATTATCAAAATTACATGTGGCTCTGAAACATCAGTAGCGTGAAACTCCACGTAATGTAAAATCTAATAAGCATAATTTTTCTTTTTTCTTGTTGGTCAGCATAAATGCCAAGAAAATATATACCATTGCATTTTAAGATTAATGCATTTTATTTTATTTATCATTGTTCACTCTGTTTTGGTCCTTTAGTTTATACAATTATAGACATGGTTTTATCCATGTTCTTTTGTTTAGTCATCTACAAGGGATATAAATCATGGGCGTACACACATATTAGGCGCATGATTAGTATCATGAAAGAATTGATCATAAACCAAACAAGCACTTGCACTAAAATACGGACAGTAGAGAGTAAAATTAAAAATATATACACTCAACACTTATATAGGTCATGTGGCATCATATAAAAGAGCACCAAATATGTTATTCATATAGGCTCCATGGTATAAATATAATGTCAAAAATACACACAAATGACGCGTACGCATGTTATGATAAATTCATGCACTTCTCACATACATATATATATATATAGCGCGAATCTCATATATATGCATAAGATGATAGCATAAATATAAGCCTCAATATTCAAGGCATGGTCAAAATAAAAAAATGAAGTTGGACTAAGTTATAGTTTGGATATCAAAATAAGCAAATAATCATTAGGTTACGCCTAATGACGCTATACTAAAGAAGATAAATCATAGCACATATGCATATACGGTGTGGTCATGATGTTCACGCTAACAAAGACGACAAGCACTTATGTTCTACACATACTTAAACAAAAAAATCAACATGGAGAAAAATCAGGACACCTCTTCAACGACGTTGGAGCTAGGATAGAATTTTATTTTCATTTCCTTTTTTTTAGCTTCATATCAACATGCATTGTAATTTTCTTTTAGTCGGAACTCTTAATCAGGGGTTTTCTCTACGGAGATGTAATTAACAGAATTATTATGTAAGCATATTAATTCTGGAAGTAATGGATTCACAATGTCTGATATTTTATTTTCTGCATTTAAATCAAATTAACTTGTATCTAACGATTCGAGGATAAGGCCCTCTCAACTTACCTATATATATTTCTAGAGAGTTCCCGTTTTCCGTCGTCACCTCCATGGCACCATTCCTGTCGTTGGCATGTTTCCCTAGCTGTCGTCCCCACTGGTGCTCGTCGCAGTCCAACCCGACGCCCCGGTGCAGCCCGACCCGGTGCCCCGATGTAGTCCGGCCCGGCGCACCGGCCTGCGCCCAGCCATAGCGTCGTTGGAGTACTGGTCGACACCCAATCACCGCCCATGCTGGTGGAGAAAGAAGGGAAATAAAAAATAAAAAAAGAAAGCAGAAAAGGAAAAGGAGAAAAAAGAGGGATAAGAGAGATAGAAAATGAGAAAAATAAAAACGAGATAAGAAAAGCTTTTCAAATATTTTATAATTTTTTTAGAATCATATCATGACATCATGACATGTCTTGTGGTTTTCAGAGTTTATTTGATTTTTTCGAATTAAAAAAACATTAAGCTCTACATTGCTGATTGAGTGTCGCAACCTAAGTTTTTTTAAAATTTCATTTCATTTAGTGGATAAGAACTAAAAATGGACTCATAATTATGAATATGATTTTTCTACAAAATTTTATTCATTATTTAATGTACTTGTAGTTCAAATTTGATATTTTTAAATATAAATCTTAGAAAACACTTAATGAATTAAAAATAGTAAATCAACCCAGAAAATACTAGATTTTTATATGAGATAATCTATATTGTATTTTGATCATAGAAAATTGTTTAATTTAAAACGAAAATTTAACCATCGATTTGTTTTAAACCCAATACATTTCTTCTTTAAACTATAATTCGTCCTTGTATCATATTTTAGTCTTTTATTGTATCATATTTTAGTCTTGTATCATAAATGGATTAACTTTATTTGTCAAATATCTCATCTTTACCACCGTCGGATAGAACCGGAGCGAATAGTGAACATAAGACGCTTTGAACGAATGTTTTATGAACCTCAAAAAACTAGAAATCGAATAGAGAAATTATTAGAGAGATATTTTTAAATCAAATATTTAGTAATAAAGATAGTGAATTATTAAGGATATATTGTATTTTTATAATAGAAAAAGTTTCATATTAAAATGAAAATTTCACTATCGATTTGCTTTTAATCCCAATAAATTCCTTCTTTAAACTATAATTTGTTCCTGTATTATATTTCAGACTTTTCTTGTATCATATTTTAGTCTTGAATCATAAATGGATAAAATTTATTTGTCAAATCTCTCATCTTTAGCACCAACGGATCGAACCGGAGTGGATAGTGAACAAAAGACGCTTTGAATGAATGTTTTACAAATCTCAAAGACATAGAAATTGAATATATAAATTATAAGAGAGATATTTTAAAATCAAATCTTTAGTAATAAAGATAGTGAGTTATTAAGGATATCTTAAAGATGTTATTATATCTCCATGCCAAGCTTTTTTAAGAATCATATCATGACATCACGACAGGTCTCGTGGTTTTCAAAGTTTATTTTATTTTTCGAATTAAAAAATCATTAATCTCTACATTGTTGATCGAGTGTTGCAACTTAATTTTTTTCAAAATTTCATTTTCATTTTATTTAGTGGATAAGAACTAAACATTTTGTCATAATTATTAATATGATTTTTTTTACAAATTTTGATTCATTATTTAACGTACATGCGGTTCAAATTTGATATATTTCATTATAAATCTTAGCAACATTAATGAATTAAAAATAGTAAATCTACCAAAAATACTATATTTTTATATGGGATAATCTATATTGTATTTTGATCATAGAAAAATTTTCAAGTTAAAAAAATAAACATCGATTTGCTTTTAAACGTAGTTCACTCCTTTAAATCATAATTCATTTGCGGAGAATATATGACTTGTATGTGACAATTTTGTTGAAATGATTTTAAATTTTTTATCATATTTTCTATGTATCGTATCATGACACCTTAACATATTTCCTATTTTTTAGACTTTATTTGATTGATTTAGAATTAAAAAACCATCAAACCATATGTTGCCGATCAAGTGTCATGACCTAGTTTTTTCAAAATTTCTTTAGATTTAGTTAATAAGAACTAAAAAATTACTCATTATTATGAATATGAGTTTTTATAAATTTTGATTCATTATTTCATACACTTGCAATTCAAATTTGACATATTTCAATATAAATCCGAGAAACACACTTAATGAATTAAAAATAGTAAAAAAACAAAGAAAAATACTAAAATTTTACATGAGATAAGGTATATTGTATTTTTATAATATAAAAAGTTTCATATTAAAATGAAAATTTTACTATCAATTTGCTTTTGATCTCAATACATTCCTTCTTGAAACTATAATTCGTTGTTTTATCATTTTTTAGTCTTTTCTCGTATCATATTTTAATCTTGAATCATAAATGGATAAACTTTATTTATCAAATCCCTCGTCTTTACCACCGACAGATCGAACCGGAGCAGATAGTGAAGAAAAGACACTTTGAAGTAATGTTTTACGAATCTCAAAAAACTAGAAATTGAATAGAGAAATTATTAAAGATATTTTTAAATCAAATCTTTAGTAATAAATATAGTGAGTTATTAAGGATATCTTAAAGATGCTATCATATCTCATGCCAAGCTTTTTATTGTCTTTTTCTCTTTTCTCTCTCTATAGTAGTCTTCTCCGGGCTTTATTTTTTTTCTCTCTTCCTCTTTAAGTTTCATCTTCTTCCGGCTTCTGTCTCCAGCACCTAAGTAGGTCTCGCTGTGTGCCGCCCCTCCTCCCCACGTTCACCGCCTGGCCCGCGGCCTCTGCGTCCCCACCGGCGTTGCCAGCTCCGTCCTCTATCGGCGGCAACTGTTGCCGCCGCCTAGCCGGGCAAGGCCACACAGCCAGCGCCGCGCCGCCCCGGTCCATCATCCAGGCCGTGAGTCGGCAGCGTCGCCCCACGCCGCCCCTACGAGCCAAGCGTAGGTTCGTCCGAAATCCTGCGCAGCCTCTGTCATTTTCCGCCGCGGACTCCGTCTCTCCATCTGGAATGCTCACGTACACATCTCCTCCTTCCCCTCTATAAAAGCTTGAGGCCCTGACTCCGTTTTACTTGTCAAACCAGCCCGGCCACCGACGTCGCTGCCAGCCGCCGCCTCCTCTCTCGTCAGTATCTCCACCGTCGGCACCACTGCCTCTGGCCACCATCACCATCACTCGTGGAGGAGCCACTGCCGACCGACGCATCACTCGTGCAGGAGCCACTGCCGACCGACGCATCACTCGTGGGGTCTGGCCGTTGTCACTGCGCCGTCCCGCGTGAAGGATTCATCACTGGTGAGTACTCTTTCCGCTTTCCCTTCCAGACTTGTTTGGGAACAGAAATTTTTGCCCATTTCATGTTAAAATCCTTGTCCATTCATCCATGTAAGTCCTGTTCGGTTAGAAGAGAATTGAAGGGGATTAGAAGAGATTGGAGAAAATTGTAGTATAAATCTCTTCCAATCCTCTTCCTCAAGAGAATTAAACGAACAACCTCTAAATGGGCCGTGATTTCTGTTTTCCACACAAAGCCTCATTGTTATGCATTTAGCAGACTAGCACATTGTTTTGTGGCCATCGCAGGTGAAATATTAGTTACTGATATCATATTTATTTTTAAGTTTTTTATTTGAAAACATGGATACAAAAATAGATGTACTGAATATGAATATTGATATGGAAATAGATACAATCATATACGAGTAATCAAATAAGTATGATCGGATATGATAATGTTATAGATTTCTATTGGGATAAAAAAATTATTTATGTAAACAATAAATGTTCTCTAAATTTAGAATTTTTAAATTCTATTTTTATTCAAAACCTAGAGAAAATGTTTAAAATTCTCTACCTTCTAAAATTTTCAAATTTATAAAAACCTTCTCTTATTTTCCTTTGTATTTTTTTCTCCTCTCTTTTTTTGTCTTCTCATTTTTCCCTTGTCTCTCTTGCTTCTCTTGGGCAATTATACTCCACCAAACCTCAGCTGCCACCCACTCTAACCCAAATCCAGGCCATCAATCCGCCGCCACTCGCCGGTGTCCGATGCCACCCGGCGGGCTGTCCGATGCCGTTTCCTCATCTCGTGTGGCGTGTCGCCACCATGCACTTTCTACGATCACGTGTGGCGCGCCACTGCTAGCCCTCATCACTGCACCAAGCTTTCGTCATGCCCTCTAGGGATGATACCAAATATTCATGGCCATCCAATATTCGATAGGAAGTAACTAAAGAATTTTTAAAATTTTAGAATTTCTTTAGCAATTTGAAACACCCAAATAAAAGATTGAGGGAATCAATTATGATTTTCAGAAAAAACATCAATTTTTATCCAAGGAAAATATTTATTGCACAATTATGAATTATTTATCTAAAGATAAATGGCATTTACTACATCAGCGGTGGCTGTTGATGTGCGTGTCTGGTGCAAGGTATGAAATGTTGCATAGAAGAGTGATGTGGCTCCATACGACGCCCACATGGCATCTGCAGTAGCACGCTTGATTTGTCAGCCCAACACGCCTGTTATTGGCTTTCAACCGACGGAGAAAAAGATGCAGACTTGACCAAATGAAAAAATATCTCTGAATACAACGTTTTCCCTTTGTTTTTTTCTCATTGATCAATCTCTGAATACAAGCTTAAATAGACCAGCTAACAAGGCATGCACAACCCACGTTCTCCAGGCCATAATCCTTGACGTGAACATGGCTAATTACATGCACCAATACACCATAAAGACATTACATTAACTTCAGCCATGAACGTTGTACCCTACTCACGCTTTTGCTTGGAGCACTCTGATGCATAGTGCTCATAGTTGCTATAATTGAAGCACTTGATATGGCTCTTGTCGTGCTTCGGCTTCAAACCATTACATTCTCTTCCAGACCAAGCTTTCCACTAAGCTTTGGTGAGAAGGAGATGCTTCTCATCCCCGTTGCTATGATGACGACATCCTAGACACTCTATCACCAGCAGCAAACATTTTTGTCTTGCACCTGTTGCCTTGATTCCACATGTTCTAGTAGCACGCCGTTAATTCGGGCATCTCCGGTTCTCCTCCATCAACGACATGGCAAGTCATCGTAAGTCATCTCCGGTTCCACTGAGCTTTGGTGAGAAGGAGAATAGACAATGGATTGATGGATGTATAGCATTGAGCCTCAGGGGCCGGTATATATAGGAGTACATAAGCAGAGATATGGTAGGTGATCTATATATAAGGAAGGACTAGATATAATCTAATTACACCTAATATCATCTCTATTACTATATACTCAACCTACAATATACCCATATACCATATACTCTAACACCCCTCGTAGTCCAAGGGTGAGCAAAGCAGACTCTTAGACTAGAGAAGATATAGATAAGAGTACTCAAAGATGATAGCCCTTTATGCCATAGTCAAGATAGCCAAAAGCATGGAAGCCAAAGAAGTTGTGGTTTGAGGTAGCTGCATAAGATAGCTATGTGGTCGATGTAGCTGAAGAAGTTAGGTGTTGATGACGAGGTAGCCCGAAGCCCGAAGAAGTTACGACGAAGCTAGCAACATGTTGTAGTTGACGAAGATGAATAAAGCCGATGTAGAAGTAGTTGGACCAATGACTTGGAGCGATGACAATGGCAGCATGAGGAAGACACGACGGTAGAGCTCCAAGTAGGCAAAGAAGAACTCAAGTGGCCGACGACGACTGAAGCGGCGTTGAAGACAACGAGAGAGATGACGTCGTGGATCGAGGCACATGGAGGCACATGCACTGGCCTGACTTGGGCAGGGTAAAACCACGTCGACAAGACCCCACAGACGACAACATGGATGCACATCCAGCGCTAGAAAATAATGCATGCCAACAGAGCAAAGCTGACCAAGAAAAGCTGACGGCTGGCCCTATGTAGGCCGAGCAATGCTCAGTTCACTATGAATAGGCGCTGCCTTGATCCATGCACATGTGTTGGCCAGGGTGAAAATGAGCAGCCGGTGGAGAAATTGCCAGCAGCAAGAACCGATTGGTAGAGTCTTTAGCGGAGTGTTGCGGCAATTGTGACATGTCCCAATCAGACTTCGTTATATGCTTCACATCTCTTCAGATACTTCGCTACAAATAACACCTTGTCTTTTTTGTTGACAGTTTTGAGTCGAAGCCATCAAAGCGCTTGCTTCCCTTCCACCATGTACCCAGATTGGATCACCACGACATCGTATCTCTTTCAGCCCGATGATCGCCCGTCAGTATACCTGAGTCACACATAGTCAACGACATGGCAAGTCATCGTCCTTCAAAGTGCCTCCCTTCGGAGTTCCCCTTCGAAGTGCCTCCCTTTAAAGGGATTCGTTGTGCCTCTCTTCAAAGTGCCTTCCTTTGAAGGATTTCCTTCATATTCCATTGACAATCACTCATCATCTGGGAGCCTTGAGGCCCATAGTCTTCACCATGGCTCCTCAACGAGCAAAAATGTTTCGTCATAATCAATACTTTGAATTTGTCTAAAACCTTTCACCATCAATCATGCTTTAGAGATATGAACATTTTCATCAACGTCTCTCTTTTTCTAAAAAATCCATTTACCCTCGATAGTTTTTACACCATCGGGTGGATCGATCAAGTTTCCAACTTAGTTTTCTCACATGGACTCTAACTCGGATCTATTGGCTCCAAGCCATTTCTCAAAGTCTGGCCCCATCACTGCTTCCATGTAGGTCTTAGGTTCATCATTGTCCAACAACAAAATGTCACATTTCCTAGTGGTTAGAAACATAAACCGCTTAGGCGCATGACCTACCCTCTTAGACCGTAATGGTGCAGGTGTCTCAAAAACAGGCTCTGCAACACCTTGCATGTCCCATTGTGGTTCAATAGGATCTGGAACGCCTTCTAGTGGCTCTCGAAATTCTTCGAGATGCACTGTGCTCCCACTAACCTCTTTTGAGAGAGACTCTTTCTCAATAAAAATATCATTTCGAGTGACAAACACTTTGCCCTCTTTTTATTATAGAAATAGTATCATTTTGTTTCCATAGGATATCCCACAAAGAAGCATTTGTAAGATTTAGGTGTGAGCTTATAAAATGTCAAACGTTAAACAAATGATTCACAACCCCAAATCTTTAGAAAAGACAAACTAGTATGCCCCCTCGTCCATATATCATATGGTGTCTTCTCTACTGACTTAGATGGAACTCTATTTAACTTGAAAGTAGTAGTTTATAAAGCGACTCCCTAAAGGATAATGGAAGATACCACGACTCATCATTGACTGGACCATGTCTAACAAGGTATGGTTCCTCCTCTCGAACATCCCATTCCATTGAGGCATGCCAGGTGTAGTCAGCTATGGAACAATTCCACACTACTTCAGATATTCATTAAACTCATGGCTCAAATATTCACCTGCACGATCAGATCACAGAAATTTGATTGTCTTGTACGCATGATTTTCAACCTCATTATGGAACTCTTTGAACTTTTCAAAGCATTCTCACTTATGCCTCATTAAGTAGATGCAATCATATCTACTCAAGTCGTCGGTAAAAGTGATAAAGTATTGAAAACCACATCTAGTTGTATGACTCATTGGTCCACACACATCAGTATGTACAATGGCTAATAACTCATTCACCCTCTCACTTTGACCAGTGAAAGACGTATTTGCCATTTTGTGAAGTAAACAAGACTCATATGTGTCGTATGATTCAAAATCAAATGACTCCAAAAGTCTATCTCTATGGAGTTTGTGCATGCGCTTCTCATTTATATGACCCAAACGACAATGTCAAACATAGGTAGGATTCAAATCATTGAGTCTTTTTTCTTTGTATTAATGTTATAAATGTGTGTCTCTAGATTCAAAATATATAATTCATTCAACAATGAACAAACACGATAAAGCATGCCATTCAGATATTTTGAACAACACTTGTTCTTTATTTCGAATTCAAAACCATCTTCTTCTAAACATGATGAAGATATAATGTTTCTGCCTAAGGCAAGAATAAAATGACAATTATTCAACTCCAAAACTAATCCTGAAGGAAGCGACTGTGAATAAACGCTGACGACCAATGTTGCAACCTTTGCACCATTGCCAACGCGGACATCCAGCTTGCCTCTTTCATACTTTCTTGATCTACTTAGACCTAATGATTTTGAAGTATGAATCATCGAACGGGTATCAAATACCCATGAATCATTAAAATAGAAGCAAGATTAATTTCAATAACATTTATACCTGAAGTGGAAGTCACACTTCCCTTCTTCTCTTTCTATTCTTCTATGTATAGTTTGTAATTCCTCTTCTAATGGATAGACCTTTGGCAGTGGTGACAAATGTTAGAGCTAGCAGAGCTAGACTTGGACTTTCCGGTCGGTTTAGACTTTGAGCTTAAGATCATATCTTGAGCCTTAGCCTTATCCTTCCTCTTTCTCTTCTTACCTTCCTGTTGAACCACCATCAAATGGCTAGGACTCTTTCTAATATTGTCCTTACCTGTTGCGGCGCCCCAATTTACCAAAATCGAGATATTATTGAATTTCATAAGAAAAACAATAATACAAGAGGTTCATCATGCGACAACGTACATACGACAATATCCATGGTACGCAGACCATATTTATTACATCAAAGTTTTAGTAAAAACAGTAATAAAATAATTAAGAAGCGGCATGACGAACATCTTCTTCAGGATCTTTCTTCTCGACTGGGTCGCTACTCCAGACCGTCTTCATAGTAAGCATCCTCTGTGGGGTCCAACGGGTATGAGTACAAAAAGTACTCAACAAGCCACCGCAAATTCAAGTAATAATGCAGGATAATAAACAAGGAAGGGTAATGGCTAAAAGTGCGAAAAAGTACATTTTCAGTTATTGCATTTAGTGTAGTCACATTTTAATCATGCGGAAAAGTAAACATGAACACCAACAACATCAACTAACTCGAGGAGTACGTTTTACCTCCTCGCACAACAGTCCTTACATGTCAACCAACATGCACATCCATATTCAAAGTAATCTAACTGGGGGATGTCACGCAACCCGCCCTTGACCGTGGGCTCGGCTTTTCGAAAAGATTTAAGACTCTGATCAGAGATGTACTACTGTACCCACAAGGCACGCACTCATCCCAAACGAGATGACCCATACCACGGGAACTCGTGCCAAAACCTCGGCATGAAATGCTCCAAGCGATAACCACCCGCTCTAGGTTTCGCCGGCGCGCCGTGCCGCATCCCGGCTAACGTCGCACCCCCTTTTGCGCCACATTGGTACAAGTCACCCGCAGGTGCAACTTGACCCATCTCCAAGTGGTGGCCTCGGTTTGGAACAATCCATACCTTAGTTAGGACTTAACCACTAGACTTGTGGTTAGTACGTAAGTGTATTGCAACAGATCCCTCAGACCGGTCCTTATAGTGCCCCGGGTGCTACCGACCAATGCCCTAGCTTGCACCCGGAACCCACCATGCATCCACTCACAACCACAACTCCAACACCGACAGAATTCCATAGATAAGAAACAATGGGGATCATACAGTAGAACCATGTACTACGACTCATTTTTATCCTATAGCGATCGTGTCGATACATTGGACACTAGCTAATAACATTTATCATATGGTGACAAGGAGTTTAGGCTAGAGAGCATGGCTTGGGTTGCACATCAAGGTCAGGGGATCCTAAGTACATATATTGTAAGGGTTCATTTGACTAATGCATATATAACCTATGTATTTTAGCGATAGTTTAATCAAACATGGGTTCAATATGCTCAAAAGATTGTGTTGGTGACTTGCCTTGTTCAGCAAAGGGAGAAGGAGGGACTTCGGGGAAGTACTCCGGCTCCTCGACGGCGTCGTAGCCTTTTTGATATAGTAAAGTAAAATAAAAAGAACACAACATTCAATCAAGCCATATAACATTACATTATAAGCACATAAGTTAAAGTTGGTTTGATTAAAAATAAAATAAATTCAATTGTTAAGGTTCTGTGGTTTATTTCATAAATAAATTTTAAAGGAATTAAAAAGTTGTCCTTTTTAGAAAGGGGTGTTTAAATGTGAATAGCCTCCTATTAAATTTCCTGGTAAATTTTAAAATGAAGGGTCCATGTTAATTTAGTGGTTTACAGTACATGAACAGAAAAGGAATAAATATAAATTTTTCTGAAGTTTAAATATTTGAATTCATATTTTAATTCTAAGGGCATTTGAATATTTATTTAAATAAACATGAAAAAGTCAAAGTAAACCTACTGTTTTTATTGCATAAACATGTAGAGAATAATATTATGAATTTTCTGAAATTGGAATGGCAATTTTTAGAGTTCAAATGCATCAGATATGAATTTTACAAGTTTAAAGGTATTTCTGAAATTCATTTTCAATTTTTAAACCCCTCGGGTCCACGGTGAGCCAGGCCCACGGTGAACCCGCGCACTGTGCGCGTGCGTCGGGTCGATCTGGACCGTCGGATCCAGATCCAACGTGCGCAGGCGAGGCGGGCGCTTAAGTTATAATGGACGACCAAGATTAAAACGCGCGAAAGGTTATAACGTGGACGCACGAGATTGAGTCAAGGCTTTTAAAAGTGATCAACGGCCCAGATGGCCTGGTACCCCTTTGACCGGATCGAGGGCGGAGATTAAATCCCGTAGAGCTTTAATCAGAGCGCTCCGATCGCGATCGTGCGGCCAGGATGAAATCCGGCACGACACGCGCTTAGGGGGTTGTACCCCCCTTCGTCTTCGGCGACGGCGGGGTTCGGGTGCGGCAGCGATGGTGCCGACGAGGGGGCTAGGCCCTAGTTCTATGCAAAAATGGAAAGAGGAGGCCATGACGGTCACGACGGTACCTTCGACGGCGATGAAGGGCGGCTGACGGCGATCGGTGGCGAGGGTAGACGCGGAGGGCTCCTCGGGTGCTTGACGGCGGCGTCGATCCTGCGGTCTCCTTGGCCAACGGAGGCGTGGCCGAGGTCGGGTGGTCGGCGACGGTCACGATGGTGGCGACTACGTGGACGAAGGCGGTCTGGTGCGACGGCGAGCGGTGGCCGGAGGTGAAGCAGGAGGGGAGCGCTAAAATGTGAATTACGGGCGTTCTGTTCGTGCTCGAGGCGAGTGGGCGTGGGGGTCGGACGCGGCGGAGGCCGGGGGGGTTAAATAGGACGTCGGAGGGGGCTCGCATGCAAGGAAAGCCGAGGAGGGCTTTACTCACCGGCGAAGGCGCGGCCATGCGCGTGAAGGCGATCCAGGAGCTTAAACGCGCGCCTTAACGCGCTTAATTGACCGGTGGGCCTCGGGGAAGTTAATGCCGGCCTCGGTTTAACGGAAGGGGGAGCCGGCGAGCGGATCCGAGACGAAGTTCTCGCCGACGGGATTAGGGGGGCCTGGCGCGAGGTTGATGACGAAGCTGACAGGCGGGGGCCACTGGTCGGCGGGCGCGGGCGAGCGAGGGTGGCGACTGACGGGTGGGACCGGGCTGGGCGCGAGAGGGAACGGTTGGCGCCGACAGGTGGGGCCGGGGTGTCGGGTGCGCGCGTGAGAGGAGAGGGGGTCACTGACGGGTGGGCTCCACTAGTCAGAAGGCGCGCGCGGGAGGGAGTGGGCTGGGCCGGCCGGGAGAGAGAGAAAGGAGGAAGGGGAGCCCATTACTATTTTAAAGCATTCCTGAATAAAAATAATTCCAGAAAATAGATTAAAATCTTAGGGCTACTTCCAAGGTTGGTAAAAAATTATAAAAATTCTCAAAAATATATTTTGGTCTTAGGATCATATACAAAAAGTTTCACCTCCTGGTTTGGCCATCTACTCTATGTTGTAGTTCAAAAGGGTATAAAAGAGTATTAAAAGTATTTTCAGAATTATAAATTCCAAGAAATTGAATTTAATAATATTTTTATTGTATTGAAAATTTGGGGTGTTACACCTGTCTTGAGCCTCCCATGCAATTTAGCCATGGTCTTCTTCAGACAGTTCATATGAAAATTCATAATAAATTGATCAAAGTTTGGAGGGAGAAACTGAAAAATAGCATATGTGGCCAAATCTTGATCAAGAGGTGAGCCAAGCTATTCCAGGTTCTTAATGTGACAAACCATTTTGATTACACGAGGACTCGCTGGATTGCCCTCTGCCAACTTGCAGTTAAATAAATCTTTTGAGATGTTGTATCTCTCAGCCCATGCTTGGATCTCAAACATGCCCTTCAGCCCTACAATCATATCATAGATTTCTCTTTTCTCATATTTCTTCCAAAGCTTAGAGGACATACAAGCTAGCATAAGACAACTAACATCAACTGAATCACTAGCGTGCTTCTCATAAGCATGCCTTTCAGCGAGTGGAGTGTCATCCTTAGGTTCTTTAGGGTGGGGTTTCTTTAGAATGTAATCCTTTTATCTTGTTTGAGAACAATTCTCAATTTGTGATATCAATCAATAAAGTTTGTTTCTTAATAGAAGTATTTGCCATGATCTACAAAATAATACATGGTTCAACACTATACAATGTTTATCTTCTATCTAATAAAAGATGTTCCACTATATCTAAAATAGTCAATTTTCCTCTAATGACTAATAGTGGCAAAAGATCCATATTCAATTAACTCCTAGTGAGCTTTGGCATCATTGCTAGAAGCTAACTAACATAGGTAAGCAACCCTTTCCTAATAACATCATATGTGATTCTTGTTTATTGGGGTGATATCCAATGACCGATGCCCAATTCCATGCCACAAATCCCAAAATCATTTTGATAGCTTTGTTAAGCAAACCAATACTATACATGTGGTAATCCGACTTCAACCCTAACTGATCAAGATAAAAGATAATACCCTGTTTTGGTAGACCCACTATTAGAAGGAGAATCAATACTTAATTTTTTGAGAGGGGACTATTCTAGCAAGGTAACGATGCCTATCATGCATGAAACATGCAAGAATAGTATGACAGGAACATAAGTAAGAACCATTTGCAACCACATTGATTGTGACATAGTATGGCCCTTCACATAGTGATCTCCATCTCCATGTCTCCCGTCATTGTACTTCAGACCTCCATGAACCTGTACTAGCTTATTACAAATAATAGCACCTATAGAAGTTACATGAGTCGAAGCAATACAGGTCGATTTGTAGGCCGTGCAACCATTGAACTGCATTGGGCTATAAAATTCATGACACATAGGCAATGTTAATTGCAGTAGAAGAAGTAGTTAAGGAAGTGTATCCTCGCTCGACCTCGCCTTGCTCCACCCATTCGTCGGCGATGCAATCGACGAAGTCCAATGATGTCCACATGAAGAAGAAGATGAGCACCATTGTTTGAGAAGTGCCGGCCTCCATGGAGTCCACAAATATAGGGATGAGATTTATCTCACGTCAGTGTGCTAGCACTGATTGTGAGATCCGGTAGAGAATCCGATCACAACACTTTGAGATCGAGAAGGGAGAAGAAGAGGTGGGGAGCTAGGGTTTTAAAAATGAAAACATCAGCCCACGACATCCCTCTTCCTCCCATTATATAGTCCTAGGGCTTGGGCCCTTAAGCATAATTAAAGCCGAACAGATCCAATCTATTTCGCCCCGACTGGAACTTCCGATTTAAACTTTCAGTCTCTAAATTTGAATTAAATAAGAACTTTCGATTCTCATTCGGATCTTTTGATTTGCCTAGATCTCAGAACTTCCGATTCGCAATCGAAACTTCCGTTCAGTCTAGGAAACCGAAATACCGCTCTAGATCTCAAAACTTCCGATTCTCAGTTAGAACTTCTGATCATCCCAGATCTCGGAACTTCCAATCCTTCTTATTCTAATTCAGAACTTCCGATCCTTCCATAATTCTCTTGGGCACAATTCCTCCACGAAATTCGCTGAGTCGCCCCCACCAAGTGTTCGATGAAATGGTGTTGCACCCGCTTCCTGTTTTTTTGTTAACACTCGACAAATACCTTGAAAATGTTTGTTTGGATTTTTATCATATTTTTACAACTTTTTTGTCGATTGTCACATTTGGGACTCGACAAATATGTTTGTCGAATGCCCGATTAAAGATAGCTGGTAAACTAGTATTCGTTGAGGAAATTTTTACCGAGCATTGCTCGTTGAGTGTAACACTTGGCGAACACTTTGCTGAGTGTTTTCAAGAGTTCACTGAGTGTCCTTGGAACTTGGCTAACCCCAATTTTAGCCTGCGATGCTCAAAAGATAAAACATGTGCCACTACTCACCCAACAAAACCCTAGCATGCCCAATCAATTTAGATGTTGGAGGTGTCTTGTTTCATGAGGCCAATCGCACGCTGGTCAGTGTAGGTTTCGGTCAGAAGGTAGATGTCATCCTTTATATCCTCATATCACTGTCGATCAAGAAATCAAGGCAAAGAGGTTCAAGGGGCACTTGGTTCCTAGCTAATGCTTGTAAACTTACATCTACATCATCCTAGAATCTAAATTCCAATTTTATGAACTCATTGTCATTACCGGGTTAGTATTCCACATCATTGGTGATATTAGAGTCTTGTCAATATTTACTTACGGAAAAGACGAGGCTAAAAAATTAAAATGCATAAGCCAGCACCATGGCTTGACCAGTGTATGTATAGTTGTCAGGTGAGATGCATGTGATCACTCCATTAGTTTGGCTCAAACTAGTGTAATATCAATGTAGGTCTATCCTTTTATCACTATAAGCATCACTTTTGGAAGTAGAATTTTTAAAATTGGCCTACTTACATTCTTTAGCAATGATTAATTTTGGGTATATTTATGGGTAACACAATAAATGCCTGACAAAAATGCAGTCTCATCTCTTCATTTTGCATCTCAACATTGGTCTATATATAGGATTTTGCATCATCCCATAAACACACACAGTATTGAAACATCATTTTAATTTTGGTGATAGCTAGCTAGTGAATAAGGAGGCAGCCATGGGGAGGGGGAAGATCGAGATGAAGCCCATCACTGACAAGAAAGCTCGCTACGTGTGCTTCTCCAAGCGTCGCTCTGTCATATTCAACAAGGCTAACGAGCTCTCCATGTCGTGCGCCGTTGATGTTGCTGTCTGCGTGTTCTCTCCTGCTGGTAAGCCCTACTTCTTTGGGAACCCTAGTCCTGGAGCTGTCGCTCGCCGCTTGCTCGCCCATCTTGGTGCTAGCAACGACGACGTTGCCACCGCCAACGTCATCCCTACCTCCGGTGGTGGTGGTGGTAGGGGTAGTGGTAATCGTGATGTGAATGAGGTGCCACGAGAGATACAGATCAAGGAGGAGGAGCTTAGGCAGGAGATTGAGGGCGAGGAAAGGAAGGCCAGGCAGCTGAAAGAAGTGATTGACAAGGAGCGTAAAGAACACAAGTGTATGGAATGGATGAGCATTAGCGTGAAAAGGCTGGGGCTAGATGAGTTGGAGGAATTCAATTGCAACCTCGATTTAGTAGGTGCTTTGGTCGCTAATAGGAGGCGTGCCGAGAGAGCAGCACAGGTGGCGCCGGTTGCAGAGATGAACATGTCAGCAATGGCGCAACCAGCAAAAATGAAAATGGAAATAGCGCAACCAACAGAGATGGACATGGAAATGGCGCAACCAGTAGAGATGAACATGGAAATGCTGCAACCAACAGAGATAAAGATGGAAATGGTGCAACCAACAGAGATAAAGATGGAAACCAACAGAGATGAACATGGAAATAATGGTGCAACCACATATGAACATGTCAATGGCGCAATCAAAGATGAACATGACAGTGGCATCAACCAGCTCACAACCGCAAACTAGTTCTCTCCCTCAACTAGGTGAAGAGTTATTTATCAAACCCTTCACTTACGAGATCGATGGGTTTATTAATTTTACCTATGATGTCTTATTTGACTTCAACTTCAATTTCAATGACTTGGATGGGCTATATCTATAAAACTATGTTGGAAATAATTTTAAGTTTCTAATGGTGCCATATATCTGGATGTATATAGCTAGGACTACTTACTGTCATCCAGATATAATTTTTTCTTCATTATTTCACGCACTTGCAGTTCAAATTTCACTTTTTCCAAATTAAATCTTAGAAACATACTTAATGAATTAAAAATAGCAAATAGAAATAAAATTGTGAAATCATTACGTGGAATAAGATATGTTATATTTTGATTGTTAAAAAAATTTAAAGCCAAAACCAAATTGCAAATATCACATAGGCCCGAAACAATTTTTCACGCAAAATGATGGATTTTTTTGGGTTTGTCACGTGTCATTTTCAAAAAACACTCGGCAAACCGCAATTTTTTTGCTACTCAAACACGTTGTCCCAATGTCCGGTAGTGCTGATTGTTTTTTCATTTTTTGCCAAGAGTTGTATGGTTTGCCGATTGCATTCCCATTAGACACTCTCGGCAAACCCCTTTTCACTGAACGTAATTATTTGCTGAGTGTTTTCTCAAAAACATTCGCAAACTCATTTTTACCGAATGCCCAATATAAAATTTTAAAAGCAAAAAATATCACTTCATTCATATCTCTCCCTTGCATGCATATTGATTTTTAGATCTATTTTTGCAACATTTGATCCAAACTTGCATCCATTCTCCTTTGCTTTTCATATTGTCGGTCGTTTTGGAACCCAAGATTCCCAATCCCAATCAGTTTCGTTCATGCCATCAAAATTATATTTTAGATATGTGATTCAGTTGTGGGAGAATATTACAGAAATTAGAAATAGTAGTTTATATAAGCATGTAAACTTGTGGATTGGCAGCGTTGATGTACCAAAAATCAGTCATGCATCTTTGCATACTTTGGACTAATAGATGGCTAAAGTCAATTTTACTCCATCTACAATAATTGTGCTAAGAGGTGTAATGGGCAAAATAGTCCAAGGACACCTATTAGTTAGCTTTTGTGACTAATGGACTAACCATTAGTTAGCCAATAAACTAATAGTTAGTTCACCAATTAATTGTACCGTTTGGATGAGCTAAAACTAATTTTTAGTTGTTAATTATTAGTTAATGTGATCCAAATAGGTGGCCTTACATAGCTTGATGTCATAGCTTATAAGACACAAACTAAAAAAGAACATGTGCAATATTATATTACCATAAAAATATAACAGGTGCGAGATTGGGTTCTCGCTACCACAATAACCAAGAGGTACTATGTGTCGGCTGGTACACGCATTCACGTAGACTAAACCCATGGTCCCACACTCCAACCCTACATTTTCCTCCCTATTTCACACAATCACACCACCACCCTTTGTCCCTTGCCTGGCTGCCCGCTGCCTCTCGCTATTTTCCTGGACCTATGCCTCCATCTCAACGTCATGCCTCCGTCACCCCATCCCGCTAGTACGCCGCTGCACTAGTGCACCAGCCCGCCGGCCCACCGCCCTCTAGTGCCACGCCACACTGCCCTGTTGCCATCAAGTGCCACCCTGCCCCACCACTCTCTGCTCCTGTGGTGACGCGCTGCCCCGTCGCGATCTGCTTGAAGAACAACCTCGAGAAGCAGGCGCAGTGGCCATGAACGTGATCTGCGTGAAGGCTGTTCTTAAGCTGATCGACCTCCAGGTATGGCTTCAGGCCCTAGCCCACTTCACATTAGTGTTTATGTCCATTACCCCTCTAATTTTCGTTCTAGGCACAACAATGGGTATGGGTACCCGATGGGTACCAAATACCCGCACGGGCATGGGTATAGGGAAAGATTCATACCTTTGGTCGGGTGCATGTACGGGTGCGGGTATATGTTTCTTCAGTCAAGTATGGGTATGGGCACACAATACCCGTGGGTATTCTACCCGTTGCCATCCCTAACGCATACCTATCGGTTCGGTTTAAATTCAATTTTTTCTAAAAAAAATAAAAAATCCTATAAATGTTAGAAGATTTTAAATGTTTTTTATAAATTTATTTTACAAAATATTCAAATTTGGAATTTTTGGAACACAAAAATAATTTTAAAAATAAAAAAATTAGTCTAGCCCAACACACTGTTTGAGTCTAGATTCGGATTCAGATATTTTTTGGATATAGAAATAGATATGATAACTGTGATATTCGATTGAGACAAAAACAAATTCGGATAGTCCAGATAACTACTATTCACATTATCCAAAATAAAAAAGCCCATTAGACCCACTATTTCTATCTATCCTGCTTATTCAATTTTTCTCCCCGGTCCATGATTATAATGGCTGCTTGCTCCAACCATCTGTCGTTGCCCAACGTAGCCTCCTTCACACCATTCCTGTCATTTGCACGTTTCCCGAGCCGTCGTCCCCACTGGTGCTCGTCGCAGTCCAGCTCGACGCCCCGGTGTAGTCTGGCCCGGTGCCCCGATGCAGTCTGGCCCGGTGCCCCGATGCAGTCCAGCTCGGCGCACCGGCCTACGCCCAGCCATAGCGTCGTTGGAGTACCGGTCGGCACCAAATCACCACCCATGCTGGTGCAACACCTAACCCTTGATGCACCACCCTGTGCTGCCTATAGGAGAAAGAAGGGAAATAAAACATAAAAAAAAGAAGAAAGAAGAAAAGGAAAAGGTGAAAAAAGAGAGAAAAGAGAGATAGAAAATGATAACAATAAAAAATGAGATAATAAAAGCTTTTCAAATATTTTATAATTTTTTTAGAACCATATCATGACATCGTGCCATGTCTTGTGGTTTTCAGAGTTTATTTGATTTTTTCGAATTAAAAAAACATTAAGCTCTACATTACTCACTGAGTGTCGCAACCTAAGTTTTTTCAAAATTTCATATTTTAGTCTTGTATCATAAATGGATTAACTTTATTTTTCAAATATCTCATCTTTACCACCGTCGGATCGAACCGGAGCGAATAGTGAACATAAGACGCTTTGAACGAATGTTTTATGAATCTCAAAAAACTAGAAATCGAATAGAAAAATTATTAGAGAGATATTTTTAAATCAAATATTTAGTAATAAAGATAGTGAATTATTAAGGATATATTGTATTTTTATAATAGAAAAAGTTTCATATTAAAATAAAAATTTAACGATCGATTTTCTTTTAATCCCAATAAATTCCTTCTTTAAACTATAATTTGTTCCTGTATTATATTTCAGACTTTTCTTGTATCATATTTTAGTCTTGAATCATAAATGGATAAAATTTATTTGTCAAATCTCTCATCTTTACCACCAACGGATCGAACCGGAGTGGATAGTGAACAAAAGACACTTTGAATGAATGTTTTACGAATCTCAAAGACATAGAAATTGAATATATAAATTATAAGAGAGATATTTTAAAATCAAATCTTTAGTAATAAAGATAGTGAGTTATTAAGGATATCTTAAAGATGTTATTATATCTCCATGCCAAGCTTTTTTAAGAATCATATCATGACATCACGACAGGTCTCGTGGTTTTCAAAGTTTATTTTATTTTTTCAAATTAAAAAATCATTAAGCTCTACATTGCTGATCGAGTGTCGCAACGTAAATTTTTTCAAAATTTCATTTTCATTTCATTTAGTGGATAATAACTAAAAATGTTATCATAATTATGAATATGATTTTTCTACAAATTTTGATTCATTATTTAATGTACGTTTCATGTACGGTTTTGGAATAGCGGTTTCAAAACCTCAATCATCACATCCCCTCTCCCCCACTTCACACCTCGGTATGAGTTTTTACCAATTTTGATTCATTATTTCATACACTTGCAGTTCAAATTTGACATATTTAAATAATGAAATAATGAATCAAAATTTGTAAAAACTCATACCGAGGTGTGAAGTGGGAGAGAGGGGATGTGATGATTGAGGTTTTGAACCCACTATTCCAAACCCGTACATGAAACCTTAGTTAAATTTTACATAAGGTATATTGTATTTTTATAATAAAAAAAGTTTCATATTAAAATGAAAATGTTACTATCGATTTGCTTTTAATCTCAATACATTCCTTCTTCAAACTATAATTTGTTGTTGTATCATATTTTAGTCTTTTCTTGTATTATATTTTAGTCTTAAATCATAATTGGATAAAATTTATTTATCAAATCCCTCGTCATTACCACCGACGGATCGAACCGAAGTGGACAGTGAACAAAAAGACACTTTGAAGGAATGTTTTACGAATCTCAAAAAACTAGAAATTGAATAGAGAAATTATTAAAGATATTTTAAATCAAATCTTTAGTAATAAATATAGTGAGTTATTAAGCATATCTTAAATATGCTATTATATCTCATGCCAAGCTTTTTATTGACTTTTTCTCCTTTTTCTCTTTATAGTAGTCTTCTTTGGACTTTATTTTTTTCACTTTTTTCTCTCTTCCTCTTTAAGTTTCATCTTCTTCCGCACGCCGCCCCTCCTCCCCACTGCACGTTCACCACCTGACCTGTGGCCTCTGCGTCCCCACCGGTGTTGCTAGCTCCGTCCTCTATCGGTGGCAACTGTTGCCGCCGCCTGGCCAAGCAAGAGCACATAGCCAGCGCTGCACTGCCCCGGCCCAGCATCTAGGCCGTGAGTCGGTAGCGTCGCCCCACGCCGCCCCTACGAGCCAAGCGCAGGTGCGTCCGAAATCCAGCGCAACCTCTGTCATTTTCCGCCTCGGACTCCATCTCTCCGTCTGTAATGCTCACGTACCCATCTCCTCCTTCCCCTCTATAAAAGCTCGAGGCCCTGACTCTATTTTTATTGTCAAACCAGCCCGGCCGCCGACGCCCCTACCAACTGCCGCCTCCTCTCGTCAGTATCTCCACCGTGCATCCAACTCGAGGGAGAGCGCCCTTCCTCTCTTTTGGCACCACTGCCTCTGGCCACCATCACTCGTGGAGGAGCCATTGCCGACCGGTGCATCACTCGTGGGGTCTGGTCGTTGTCACCGCGCCGTCCCATGTGAAGGGTTCCTCACTAGTGAGCACTCTTTCTGTTTTCCCTTCCAGACTTGTTTGGGAACAAAAATTTTTGCCCATTTCATGTTAAAATCCTTGCCCATTCATCCATGTAAATGGGTCGTGATTTCTGTTTTCGAGACAAAACATCATTGTTATCATTTAGCAGACTAGCACATTATTTTGTGGCCATCGCTACAGGTGAAATATTAGTTACTAATATCATATTTATTTTTAAGTTTTTTATTTGCAAACATGGATACAAAAATAGATGTACTAAATATGGATACGAAAATAGATACAATCGTATACGAAAAATCATCAATTTTTATCCAAGGAAAATATTTATTGCACAATTATGAATTATTTATCTAAAGATAAATGGCATTTACTACATCAGCGGTGGGTTGGTTGTTGATGTGCGTGTCTAGTGCAAGGTATGAAATGTTGCATAGAAGAGTGATGTGGCTCCATACGATGCCCACATGGCATCTGTGGTAGCGCGCTTGATATGTAGACGGAGAAGTGCATATGCATCTCACGGTTGTCGGAGAAGAAAAAAGTAGTCGAGGAACATACGACGAAGCTAGCAACATGTTGTAGTTGACGAAGATGAATAAAGCCGATGTAGAAGTAGTTGGACCAATGACTTGGAGCGATGACAGTGACAGCATGAGGAAGACACGAGGGTAGTGCTCCAAGTAGGTAAAGAAGAACTCAAGTGGCCGATGATGACTGAAGTGGTGTTGAAGAAAACAAGAGAGATGACGTCATGGCTAGTGGCACATGGAGGCACATGCACCGGCCTGACTTGGGCTGGGTAAAACCACGACAACAAGATCTCACGGACGACAGCACGGATGCGCGTCCAGCACTAGAAAATCACGCATGCCAATAGAGCAAAGCCGACCAAGAAAAGCCGATGGCTGGCCCTATGCAGGTCGAGCAATACTCAGTGCACTATGACCAGGCACTGCCTTGATCCATGCACACGTGTTGGTCGGGGTGAAAATGAGTAGCCGGTGGAGAAATTTCCAGCAGCAAGAACCGATTGGTAGAGGCTTTAGCGGAGTGTTTCGGCAATTGTGACATGTCCCAATCAGACTTTGTTTATACGCTTCGCATCTCTTCAGATACTTCACTACAAATAACACCTTGTCTTTTTGTTGACGGTTTTGAGCCAAAACCATCAAAGCGATTGCTGCCCTTGCACCATGTACCCAGATTGGATCACCACGACCTCGTATCTCTTTCAGCCCAATGATCGCATGTCCGTATACCTGAGTCACACATAGTCAACGACATGGCAAATCATCGTCCTTCGAAGTGCCTCCCTTCAGAGTTCCCCTTCAAAGTTCCTCCATTTAGAGGGATTTGTTGTACCTATCTTCGAAGTGCCTTCCTTCGAAGGATTTCTTTCATCTTCCATTGAAAATCACTCGTCATCTTGGAAACTTGAGGCCCATAGTCTTCACCATGGCTCCTCAACGAGCAAAAATGTTTCGTCATAATCAATACCTTGAATTTGTCTAAAACCTTTCACCATCAATCGTGATTTATAGATATGAACATTTTCATCAACGTCTCTCTTTTTATAAAAAAATCCATTTACCCTTGATAGTTTTTACACCATCAGGTGGATCGATCAAGTTCCCAACTTAGTTTTCTCACATGGACTCTAGCTCGGATCTATTGGCTCCAAGCCATTTCTCAAATTCTAGCCCCATCACTGCTTCCGTGTAGGACTTAGGTTCATCGTTGTCCAACAACAAAATGTCACATTTCCCAGTGGTTAGAAACATAAACCACTCAGGCGCATGACCTACCCTCTTAGACCGTCATAGTGTAGGTGTCTCAAAAACAAGCTCTACAACACCTTGCATGTCCCGTTGTGGTTCAATAGGATCTGGAACGCCTTCCAGTGGCTCTCGAAATTCTTCGAGATGCACTGTGCTCCCACTAACCCCTTTTGAGAGAGACTCTTTCTCAATAAAAACATCATTTCGAGTGACAAACACTTTGCCCTCTTTTATTGTAGAAATAGTATCATTTTGTTTCCATAGGATATCCCACAAAGAAGCATTTGTAAGATTTAGGTGTAAGCTTATCAAACGTCAAATGTTTAACAAATGATTCACAGCCCCAAATCTTTAGAAAAGAAAAACTAGGACGCCCCCTCATCCATATCTCATATGGTGTCTTCTCTACTGACTTAGATGGAACTCTATTTAACGTGAAAGCAGTAGTTTATAAAGCGAATCCCTAAAAGGATAATTGAAGATCATCAGTCATCATGACTCATCATTGACTGGACCATGTCTAACAAGGTATGGTTCCTCCTCTCGAACATCCCATTCCATTGAGGCATGCCAGGTGGAGTCATCTATGGAACAATTCCACACTACTTCAGATATTCATTAAACTCATGGCTCAAATATTCACCTGCACGATCAGATCACAGAAATTTGATTGTCTTGTATGCATGATTTTCAACCTCATTATGGAACTCTTTGAACTTTTCAACGCATTCTCACTTATGCCTCATTAAGTAGATGTAACCATATCTACTCAAGTCGTCGGTAAAAGTGATAAAGTACTGAAAACCACATATAGTTGTATGACTCATTGGTCCACACACATAAGTATGTACAATGGCTAATAACTCATTCACCCTCTCACTTTGACCGGTGAAAGACGTCTTTGACATTTGTTGAAGTAAACAAGACTCATATGTGTCGTATGATTCAAAATCAAATGACTCCAAAAGTCTATCTCTATGGAGTTTGTGCATGCGCTTCTCATTTATATGACCCAAACGACAATGTCAGACATAGGTAGGATTCAAATCATTGAGTCTTTTTTCTTTGTATTAATGTTATAAATGTGTGTCTCTAGATTCAGAATATATAATCCATTCAACAATTAACAAACACCATAAAGCATGCCATTCAAATATTTTGAACAACACTTGTTCTTTATTTCGAATTCAAAACCATCTTCTTCTAAACATGATGAAGAGATAATGTTTCCGCCTAAGGCAAGAATAAAATAACAATTATTCAACTCCAAAACTAATCCTGAGGGAAGCGACTGTGAATAAACACTGACGACCAATGTTGCAACCTTTGCACCATTGCCAACGCGGACATCCAGCTCGCCTCTTTCATACTTTCTTGATTTACTCAGCCCTAATGATTTGGAAGTATGAATCATAAAACGGGTATCAAATACCCATGAATCATTAAACTAGAAGCAAGATTAATTTCAATAACATTTATACCTGAAGTGGAAGTCACACTTCCCTTCTTATCTTTCTGTTCTTCTATGTATAGTTTGTAATTCCTCTTCTAATGGCTAGACCTTTGGCAGTGGTGACAAATGTTAGAGCTAGTAGAGCTAGACTTGGACTTTCCGGTCGGTTTAGACTTTGAGCTTAAGATCATATCTTGAGCCTTAGCCTTATCCTTCCTCTTTCTCTTCTTACCTTCCTGTTGAACAACCATCACATGGCTAGGACTCTTTCTAATATTCTCCTTACCTGTCTTGAGCCTCCCATGCAATTCAGCCATGGTCTTATTCATACAGTTCATATGAAAATTCATAACAAACTGATCAAAGTTTGGAGGGAGAAACTAAAAAATAGCATATGTGGCCAAATCTTGATCAAGAGGTGAGCCAAGCTATTCCAGGTTCTCAGTTTACGATATAAATCAATAAAGTTTGTTTCTTAACAGAAGTATTTGCCATGATCTACAAAATAATACAAGGTTAAACACTATACAATATTTATCTTCTATCCAATAAAAGATGTTCCACTATATCTAAAATAGTCAATTTTCCTCTAATGACTAATAGTGGCAAAAGATCCATATTCAATTAACTCCTAGTGAGCTTTGGCATCATTGCTAAAAGCTAACTAACATAGGTAAGCAACCCTTTCCTAATAACATCATATGTGATTCTTGTCTATTGGGGTGATATCCAATGACCGATTCCCAACTCCATGCCCCAAATCCCAAAACCGTTTTGATAGCTTTGTTAAGCAAACCAATACTATGCATGTGGTAATCCGACTTCCACCCTAACTGATCAAGATAAAAGATAATACCCTGTTTTTGGTAGACCCACTATTAGAAGGAGAATCAATACTTAATTTTTTTGAGAGGAGACTATTCTAGCAAGGTAACGATGCCTATCGTGCATCAAACATGCAAGAATAGTATGACAGGAACATAAGTAAGAACCATTTGCAATCATATTGATTGTGACATAGTATGGCCCTTCACATAGTGATCTCCATTTCCATGTTTCCCGTCATTGTACTTCATACCTCCATGAACTTGTACTAGCCTATTACAAATAATAGCACATATACAAGTTACATGAGTCGAAGCATCACAAGTCGATTCGTAGGCCGTACAACCATTGAACTGCATTGGGCTATAATATTCATGACACATAGGTAATGTTAATTACTTTCATGCATCTCATACATTTTGCAAGGCCAAACCAAACACAACATTCTCTGCAAAACAAAGCTAGGCGATGAATCTAATCGTGACTGAACTAGATCGGAACTTCCGATCCAACATCGGAATTTCCAACTACAAAATCGTTCACTGTATCGAATTACCTTATAACACGAAAAATTCTAGTGCAGTGAAAGTAGTTAAGGAAGTGTATCCTCGCTCGACCTCGCCTTGCTCCGCCCATTCATCGGTGATCCAATCGACGAAGTCCAACGATGTCCACGTGAAGAAGAAGATGAGCACCATTGTTTGAGAACTGCCTCCATGGAGTCCACAAATATAGGGATGAGATTTATCTCACGTCGGTGTGCTAGCACTAATCGTGAGATCCAATAGAGAATCCGATCACAACACTTTGAGATCGAGAAGGGAGAAGAAGAGGTGGGAAGATAGGGATTTAAAAATGAAAACATCAGCCCACAACATCTCTCTTCCTCCCTTTATATAGTCCTAGGGCTTGGGCCCTTAAGCATAATTAAAGCCCAACAGATCCAATCTATTTCGCCCCGACTGGAACTTCTGATCTGAACTTTCAGTCTCTAAATTCGAATTAAAAAATAACTTTCGATTCTCATTCGGATCTTCTTATTTGCCTAGATCTCAGAACTTCCGATTCTCAATCGAAACTTCCGTTCATTCTAGGAAACCGAAATACCGCTCTAGATCTCAAAACTTCCGATTCTCAGTTAGAACTTCTGATCATCCCATATCTCGGAACTTCCAATCCTTCTTATTCTAATTCAGAACTTCCGATCCTTCCATAATTCTCTTGGGCACAATTCCCCCACGAACTTAGCCGAGTCGCACCCGCCAAGTCTTCGACGAAATGGCATTGCACCCACTTCCTGTTTTTTTGTTAACACTCGACAAATACCTTGAAAATGTTTGTTTGGGTTTTTATCATCTTTTTACTACTTTTTTTTGTCGAGTGTCACATTTGGGACTCGACAAATATGTTTGTCGAGTGCCCGATTAAAGATAGCCGGTAAACTAGTGTTCACTGAGGTAATTTTTACCGAGCATTGCTCGCCGAGTGTAACACTTGGAGAAAACTTTGCTGAGTGTTTTCAAGAGTTCACTGAGTGTCCTTGGAACTTGGCAAACCCCAATTTTAGCCTGCGATGCTCAAAAGATAAAACATGTGCCACTACTCACCCAACAAAACCCTACCATGCCCAATCAATTTAGGTGTTGGAGGAGTCTTATTTCATGAGGCCAATCGCATGCTAGTCAGTGTATGTTTCAGTCAGAAGGTAGATGTCATCCTTTACATCCTCAGCTCACTGTCGATCAAGAGATCAAGGCAAAGGGGTTCAAGGGGCACTTGGTTCCTAGCTAATGCTAGTAAACTTACATCTACATCATCCTAGAATCTAAATTCCAATTTTATGAACTCATTGTCATTACCAGGTTAGTATTCCACATCATTGGTGATATTAGAGTCTTGTCAATATTTACATACGAAAAAGACGAGGCTAAAAAAATTAAAATGCATAAGCCAGCACCATGGCTTGACCAGTGTATGTATAGTTGTCAGGTGAGATGCATGTGATCACTCCATTAGTTTGGCTCAAACTAGTGTAATATCAATGTAGGTCTATCCTTTTATCACTATAAGCATCACTTTTGGAAGTAGAATTTTTAAAATTGGCCTACTTACATTCCTTAGCAATGATTAATTTTGGGTATATTTATGGGTAACACAATAAATGCCTGACAAAAATGCAGTCTCATCTCTTCATTTTGCATCTCAACATTGGTCTATATATAGGATTTTGCACCATCCCATAAACACACACAGTATTGAAACATCATTTTAATTTTGGTGATAGCTAGCTAGTGAATAAGAAGGCAGCCATGGGGAGGGGGAAGATCGAGATGAAGCCCATCACTGACAAGAAAGCTCGCTACGTGTGCTTCTCCAAGCGCCGCTCTGTCATATTCAACAAGGCTAACGAGCTCTCCATGTTGTGCGCTGTTGATGTTGCTGTCTGCGTATTCTCTCCTGCTGGTAAGCCCTACTTCTTTGGGAACCCTAGTCCTGGAGCTGTCGCTCGCCGCTTGCTCGCCCATCTTGGTGCTAGCAACGACGTTGCCACCGCCAACGTCATCCCTACCTCCGGTGGTGGTGGTAGGGGTAGTGGTAATCGTGATGTGAATGAGGTGCTACAAGAGATACAGATCAAGGAGGAGGAGCTTAGGTAGGAGATGGAGAGCGAGGAAAGGAGGGCCAGGCAGCTGAAAGAAGTGATTGACAAGGAGCGTAAAGAACACAAGTGTATGGAAAGGATGAGCATTAGCGTGAAAAGGCTGGGGCTAGATGAGTTGGAGGAATTCAATTGCAACCTCGATTTAGTAGGTGCTTTGGTCGCTAATAGGAGGCGTGCCGAGAGAGCAGCACAGGTGGTGCCGGTTGTAGAGATGAACATGTCAGCAATGGCGCAACCACTAAACATGAAAATGGAAATAGCGCAACCAATAGAGATGGACATGGAAATGGCGCAACCAGTAGAGATGAACATGGAAATGCTGCAACCAACAGAGATAAAGATGAAACCAACAGAGATGAACATGGAAATAATGGTGCAACCACATATGAACATGTCAATGGCGCAATCATAGATGAACATGACAGTGGCATCAACCAGCTCACAACCGCAAACTAGTTCTCTCCCTCAACTGGGTGAAGGGTTATTTATCAAACCCTTCACTTACGAGATCGATGGGTTTATTAATTTTACCTATGATGTCTTATTCGACTTCAACTTCAATTTCAATGACTTGGATGGGCTATATCTATAAAACTATGTTGGAAATAATTTTAAGTTTCTAATGGTGCCATATATCTGGATGTATATAGCTAGGACTACTTACTGTCATCCGGATATAATTTTTTCTTCATTATTTCACGCACTTGCAGTTCAAATTTCACTTATTCCTAATTAAATTTTAGAAACATACTTAATGAATTAAAAATAGCTAATAGAAATAAAATTGTGAAATCATTACGTGGAATAAGATATGTTATATTTTGATTGTTAAAAAATTTTAAAGCCAAAACCAAATTGCAAATATCACATAGGCCCGAAACAATTTTTCACGCAAAATGATGGATTTTTTTGGGTTTGTCACGTGTCATTTTCAAAAAACACTCGGCAAACCCCAATTTTTTTTGCTACTCAAACACGTTGTCCCGATGTCCGATAGTGCTGATTTTTTTCATTTTTTGCCAAGAGTTGTATGGTTTGCCGATTGCATTCCCATTAGACACTCTCGGCAAACCCCTATTCACTGAACGTAATTATTTGCCGGGTGTTTTCTCAAAAACATTCGCAAGCTCATTTTTACCGAATTCCCAATATAAAATTTTAAAAGCAAAAAATATCCACTTCATTCATATCTCTCCCTTGCATGCATCTTTGCATACTTTGGACTAATAGATGGCTAAAGTCGATTTTACTCCATCTACAATAATTGTGCTAAGAGGTGTAAGGGGCAAAATAGTCCAAGGACACCTATTAGTTAGCTTTTGTGACTAATGGACTAACCATTAGTTAGCCAATAAACTAATAGTTAGTTCACCAATTAATTGTACCATTTGGATGAGCTAAAACTAATTTTTAGTTGTTAATTATTAGTTAATGTGATCCAAATAGGTGGCCTTACATAGCTTGATGTCATAGATTATAAGACACAAACTAAAAAAGAACATGTGCAATATTATATTACCATAAAAATATAACAGGTGCGAGATTGGGTTCTCGCTACCACAATAACCAAGAGGTACTCTGTGTCGGCTGGTACACGCATTCACGTAGACTAAACCCATGGTCCCACACTCCAACCCTACATTTTCCTCCCTATTTCACACAATCACGCCGCCACCCTTTGTCCCTTGACTGGCTTCCCGCTGCCTCTCGCTATTTTCCTAGACCTGTGCCTCCATCTCAACATCATGCCTCCGTCGCCCCATCCCGCTAGTACGCCGCTGCACTAGTGCACCACCCCGCCGGCCCACCGACCTCTAGTGCCACGCCGCACCACCCTAGTGCCATCCAGTGCCACCCTGCCCCACCACTCTCTGCACTACTACAAAGCGACACTGTAGCGGCGGGCAAAAACGACCTATAGTGGCGGGCATCCAGTCCGCCACTGCTCTAATGCCACTGCTATCGCTGGTTAGCAGTGGCGGTCAGAGCGCCCGCCACCGCTGTGTCAACAGCAGTGGCGGGCGCGCTGACCTCATCTGCCCGCCACTGCTGTGTATAAGCCATAACACAGAATGTTGTGATCCCACAAACCAAAACACAGAAATTATAGGCTTCACACAGCCATCCACATACACAGCAGCAAAACATCCACATATCCACATACACAGCAGCAAAACATCCACATATCCACATATACATCCACAACAACAACACATCAACACAACAACCATCCATCTCATCAATTTTCAAAAATTTACAAAGTTTACATTCTTCCGGTTTATGTTTCACAATAACCATCCATCAACACAATAACCATTGTTTCACAAATACATGCTCATGCGGTTTATGTTTTCTTGGAAGGCCAACTCATATCTTAATTGGTTCGCCTTTTCATTCTTCCGGCCCAATCATACAGAGTTGGATGCTTGGCCACTTCACTCTCAGGATCGAAAAATACTCCAAGCTCATGAAGAATCTCATGCATCGTGAAGCGGCACATCCTTGATACGATTTTGTACATTTGTGATTCAGAGAGTTGGCTCTTCTGGGCAACGGTTGATGGACCTGACGCCTGCATACGTAAAATATAAGTACATATGCTGCAAGTTATATTAGATTAACACACAAGAAATCAACTTACTTCTTTAGTATCCTCAGATACTGTCCGCCCAAACTTTCCTAAGTTATTGCTCATGAAATCACAAGTATAGTAGCCACAATGCACGGAACCAAGAGATTGTTTGTGACACTTCAAAATAGACAAAGTTAGAACGATATATAGTTTGGCTTTATCAATTGAATTAACAAATTTAAAAATATAATATTACCGGATAGTTGGTTCTGATAAGCATTTCTTTCGGCCTCTGTGGATCATGTGGGCCACCTAACTTTTCCACGTAGTATCTATATGCACTCTGAATAACATTTAATATATCTTGATATTCTTTTTTGGGTTTGTCGAGCGAGTCGAGCACATAAACCCTTGAGCTCTTTGGGTATATCAGAAGTGCAATCCAATGATCACTATCGAAAGAAGTAATATATGATTATGTTAGTTTCATAATCGATAAAACGTGATTAAGTGGATATAGTGGGTATACTTACTTAAAGTTATATGCCCCACTTATCATTTCTCTGTCCTTCCATTGATCCACGCACCGCGCAATATACAACGCGGCACAACTCCTTTTGTTCTTCTTAAGTTTGTCTTCGTCTTTATTGAACATCTTTCTTTGAAATTTTTCTTACCGCAGTCCAGTACTTGCTATCGTTCTGGTTTAGTGTCGGGTTCAGCGCACTTTGGCTTATTAATGACGGGTTTAAGTACCCATACAATTTAGACTCGTCACCGCGTGAATTACAACTGCATATGTTATAAAACAATAGTCAATATAAGACATTATTTATTTTTGCTTTGTATTGACAAAGTATAAAGTACTTACATGCACTAGAGCATCATGCTTGTGATGTCGGTTCGCTTCAGACGAAACATCCGATGGAAGTCGTCGAAAAATAGTGCAAGCTTAAACTCTGGGCAGTTGAATATTTCTTGTGGAACCTTCAGTTCTATTTGTGTTACTCCTAATGAAGACGCTTCGAGGTACCAGTAATGAAATGTTTTCATCATCCAAGGCATACAATTAAGTACTCCTTGGGGTAATAATGGTTTGCCTGGTTCGTATTCGATATAATCCTCGTCTCCGTAGGTCCTCTTATCAACAGAAAGTGAGCCCGCATGCTTTTGTACTGGAGCCTTTATGGGAGCCTCTTCGGGCATAGAACGTGTTTGCCCCATAGTAGTAAAAAATTTATGCATCTCAGATTTCAGCGCAGAACACTGCCCAGCTTGAACAGTTATCTTGTGGATTGTTGGCTTTGGGCATGCATCTTGTTTTTCAGGCTCGGCAGCAACTAGCACTAGCACTTTTGTTATGGGCTTGGCCACCAGCACTTGAGGATCAGCCGGAACTAGCACTTGAGGCTCAGCCGGAACTGGCACTTGAGGCTCAGCCGAAACTAGCACTTGAGGCTCAGCCGGAACTGGCACTTGAGGCTCAGCCGGAACTAGCACTGGCATTTGATCTGGCTTTAGCACATTTGTGTTGGGCTCATCAGTGGGCTCAAGCACTGGCACTGGCTTTGTCACTTGAGGATCAGAAGTCACTTTCGATTCTATCACTTCTGCCACTTTATTGGGCACTGGCTCTTCCTCTGCCTTTTCCTCTATTTCACGCTCATCAACAGGTGATAAAGATCCTATATTTTGCACATCCTGAGATGAAAGATATGTGGGGGATTGTGATGAGACAATAGGTGATTTACTCTGAGAACTTGTCTGCAGTAATTTGATATCTCGGCTCGCCCATAGGACAAAGTTATTTAGAGCATCTCCGATTGTCTCAATCCCCTCATCAGGCATTGGAAGATCCAAGGGGTCATTAATAAATCTGTCGTTGGTGATCTCATTGACCTGAACTTTGGTATAGTCAGCAGGAATAGGCCGATTGTGAAATAAATCCCCAGGCATAGCAATGCCTCGTGGAGCCTCTTGGGAATACCCTTTGCGCCCTATCGGTACATGCAGGCTGCATGGTGTGTCCTCTTTAATATAATTTACAGGAAATTTGTCTTGTACTGAGCCAACACTGCTTGGTACGTCGAGTCGTACCTCTGGCACAATTATTTGTCCCGCTGCAGCCTGCATTATGTTTGGATTCTCGTTAATAAATTCAAAAAAGTGTCGCTCCCACTCTGCACGGCGCTCTGCGGCATCGTCTGTGCGTGCTTGACGCTTCTTGTATGTGGCACCCTCCTGTTTCTTGAAAGTATTTTTCCAGGGTGCTATAGAAGAGACACCTCGGGTGCGCCCTCGATGTTCCTCGTTTCCGAGAGCAGATGTAAGCTGGTCATTACATCCCTCGGGCTTGAACTTTCCAGTCTTCTCCAACTCAGCGATTTCCTGTGCTTTCTGGAATACTTCACTAGTCCGTGAGTCGGAGAGCATATATTGGCCCTCGGGTGTTTTTTTAGCTCGACCTAGGAGCCATCTCTTAGTGCACTGATCAGCACCTGAAAACTATTCAGGTAACCCAGCCGCACGGTCCTCCTCCTCCTTTCTACTCCACTCATCCTCCTTGGCCTTATATCCACCTGGCCCAAGTTTATGGGGGAACTTATTCTTCTTATTGAGTTCTTTGAACATGATGCTCTCTTGTTTGGCTTCTTCCGAGCAATGCTGCATTTTGAATTCGTTCCATTCATTTGGCGTTATAAAGCCGTAGTCGTTGAGTGGCGACTCATCTTTCTGAAGGTATTGTGTGTTCAGTTTAGTCCTAAATGTACGGAGAGCCTTCCCGATAGTCTTCAATGTGGCAGCTTTAGCGTCTTCTAAGCGGTCTTCCGGGAATTTATAATGCGCTTTTATATGCTGCCACAATTCGTTCTTTGTAGCTTCAGGTACAGTCTTCCAATTTTTCCAAACTATCTTACATCGCTCCCTGGCGAGACATCCACAGTCGTTACGCCACTTCGCTGTGATTTCTTTTGGCTTCTTTGAAGCCCCATCAACATGCACTTCTTCAACCTCATAGATAGATGTATGCAGCTTGTTCTTCTCCCGTTTCCCTCTCCTCTTCGCATTTGCAGACGATGTTGTGGCAGCGGGCTTAACATCTGTTCGCTCAGCTGACTCAATAGCTGGGACAATAGTTGTTCTTTTCTCGACTTGGAATAATCGACGCTTGCTTCCTCGCTTTGGACGATCCTACGATGATAGACAATGTGAGCTTCAGAAATGTAATCCTCGGTTAGAAGCTGCTCTGACTTGTTACTAACGTAATAATTACCTCCGCTTGAGCTTCAGGAATGTAATCCTCATCGGCGTCTTCTCTCGTTCTCTTCTTCCTAGGCTCCATTGGATGTTCATTCTCCGGAGAGTGGTACGAAGATTCGCTATCGGAGGATCCTTCATATGAACCCTCTTTATTTGTTTTTGCGGGAGACTCGTAGATGAGCTCCTCGATGGAACGTCCTTCTTCCGCCATAGATAAACTATTCATATTAAGAGGCTAATGTATCAGAATTTTGGTTATGCAAAAAAGGTCTGATGTCATATTAATCCTAAAGTTAGGATATTGTGTTGTTCTCTCTCTCTAGTGTTGTTGAGGCCTCAGCATATTTTGTGTTGTTTTTCAAAATGTTCATGTCTGCCATGGAACCATGTGCACATCCATTCCCTGTCAGCAACACGAGAAAGAAGAAGCTGTTGATAGGAATGGATGTGTCACTTGGTTTGATGACATACATGAGATAACTCAATAACAATTTGCATCATAGGCCCCTAAAAGGAATTGTGGAATCTAATGTTGGCCTTCAGCCGGATGAACTTAACGATTAGTATATAGTAGCCTTAGAAATAATAGCAGTAGTAAACTGATCACAGTGTTGTTTAGGCCTCAGCATATTTTGTGTAGCTTTTCAAAATGTTCATGGCTGCCATGGAACCATGAGCACATCCATTCCCTGTCAGCAACACGAGAAAGAAGAAATTGTTGACAGGAATGGATGTGTCTCATGGCTTGATGACATACATGAGATAACTAAATAACAATTTGCATCATAGGCCTCTAAAAGGAATTGCAGAATCTAATGTTGGCCTTCAGCCAGATGCATGAACTTGAGGATTAGTATATAGTAGCCTTAGAAATAATAGCAGTAGTAAACTGATCACAGTGTTGTTTAGGCCTCAGCATATTTTGTGTAGCTTTTCAAAATGTTCATGGCTGCCATGGAACCATGAGCACATCCATTCCCTGTCAGCAACACGAGAAAGAAGAAATTGTTGACAGGAATGGATGTGTCGCATGGCTTGATGACATACATGAGATAACTAAATAACAATTTGCATCATAGGCCTCTAAAAGGAATTGCAGAATCTAATGTTGGCCTTCAACCGGATGCATGAACTTGAGGATTAGTATATAGTAGCCTTAGAAATAATAGCAGTAGTAAACTGATCACAGTGTTGTTTAGGCCTCAGCATATTTTGTGTTGCTTTTCAAAATGTTCATGGCTGCCATGGAACCGTGAGCACATCCATTCCCTGTCAGCAACACGAGAAAGAAGAAGTTGTTGACAGGAATGGATGTTTCACACGGCTTGATGACATACATGAGATAACTCAATAACAATTTGCATCATAGGCCTCTAAAAGGAATTGCAGAATCTAATGTTGGCCTTCAGCCGGATGAACTTGAGGATTAGTATATAGTAGCCTTAGAAATAATAGCAGTAGTAAACTGATCACAGTGTTGTTTAGGCCTCAGCATATTTTGTGTAGCTTTTCAAAATGTTCATGGCTGCCACGGATTTTTTCTCATCTTTAGGATCAAGTATGTAAAATACTTGTGCCACGGATTGAGCGAGTATCCAAGGGTCATCTTTATAAGCCACCTTATTAAGGTCAACTATCGTAAACCCGTAATCATCCACCTCCACACCTTCTGGATGTCTGACCCACTGACACTTAAATACAGGGATTTCTATAGAGTTCCCGTAGTTAAGTTCCCATATTTCTTCGATGTATCCATAGTAAGCATTCTTTTGTCCAGTGCTATCTTCTGCTTCTCCTCTGACACCACTATTTTGGCGCTGACTCTTTTGATCCTTTGCTTTGGTATAGAATGTGAAACCATTGATGTCATACGCTTGCCATGTTTTAACCATGCTCAATGGACCGTAAGACAATTTATTTATCATCATCTCTTCGTCGGTTTCTCCGATCGAAAGGTTTAGATCCCTCAGCCATGATGTGAAATAAATTTTGTGTTCTTTCATAATCCATTGTTCATCGCGATCTTCATTCTTTTCACGAAGCTCTTGCAGGTGTTGTTCAACATATGGTCTCATAATCGTCAACTGATGCATTACACTGTAATGTGATTCTCTTATTGTTTGGTAACTATTGTCTCGTATGATTTTTCTGCCTTTAGTTCCTTTACCGGTGAGTCTTCCATGGTGCCGGGACACGGGAACTCCTATTGGTCTTCCATCTCTTATGTAATCTGCGTAGCACTCAATGACTTCCTCAGTCGTGTAGCCCTCTATCATGGAACCCTCTGGATAAGCACGATTTCGTACGTAACCCTTGAAGATAACCATTAGACGCTCGTACGCATACATATTGTGCAGGTACGTTGGACCGAGAACAAAGATTTGGTCTGCTATATGTATCATATAGTGCTCCATAATATCAAAATATGAAGGAGGAAAGCACATCTCAAGCTGACACATAGTCTCCCTCATTTGTTTACGTAATTCATTTAACTCTTCAGTGTCGATCACCTTCTTTGATATGACATTGAAGAAGTGACACATGCGTGTTATCACCATCTTCAGAAATGAATGTTTGACTCCTCTTACTGCGATGGCGAGGAATAGCCCAAGCATAACATGACAATCATGAGTGTTGTAGCCGCTCATCCTCAAATCTGCTACGGAGACAATATTCTTTATATTCGTTGAGAATCCTGTTGGAACTCTAATTCCATGTAGACACCTGCAGATTGATCTTTTCTCGTCAATTGTGAGGTTATAGCTAGCAGCCGGAAGGAAAAATTTTCCATTGGCCCTTTCCTGTGGGTGAAGCTCGGGTCTAATTCTGAGAGTTTGAAGGTCCCTTCGTACTTTGAGTCCATCTTTTGATTTGCCCGGTATGTCTAACAAAATACCGATAGTGCTTTCGAAGACATTCTTCTCAACGTGCATTGTATCGATAGCATGACCAATCTCCAACTCCTTCCAATAGGGCAAATATCTAAAGAAGATCGACTGCTTTTTAAATGGAGCGTCCTTTGAAATTTTTTCAGATTTCTTCCTCTTCTTTCCGAAAACAACTTTGATATTCTTTACCATTTCGAATAGAAATTTGCCATCTCGATTTCGTGGAGGCTGTCCAAGCTCGATTGTACCGTCGAAATGGTTCCTATTTCTTCGATATTTGTGGTTTTTTGGTAAAAATCTGCGGTGTCGCATATATATCGTCTTAACGAATGATGGAAGATGCATAGATTCTGTCTGGTCCACACACACTACACATGCTGTCTTTCCTTTAACCTGTCCTGTTAGGGACATGCGTCCTGGGTTATCAGCTATGGTGCAAAAGATTATGGCTCTTAGATTGAAGTGCTCTTTCTTGTGCTCATCCCACACACAAATACCATGTTCTCATAGACATTTCATATCCTCCATCAAAGGTTCTAGAAAGATATCAATGTCATTGCCAGGTTGTTTTGGACTAGAAATTAGAGTAGTGAGCATAAGGTATTTTCTTTTATGGCACAACCATGATGGAATGTTGAACAAGCATAGAAAGATTGGCCACGTACTATGTGAGTTCCTCATCTCATCGAAGGGATTCATTCCATCCGTGCTAAGTCTCATCCTGATATTTCTAGGATCGTCCGAGAAATCTGGATGGGCCAGGTCAAATGATTTCCACTGCCTAGCATCCGCAGGGTGCCGAAGTTTTCCGTCCTTTTTTCGCCCAGCGAAATGCCAGATTAATAGTTCAGCATCTCTAGGATTAGAGAACATACGTTTCAAGCAATCAATCACCGGTAGGTACCACATTACTAAGACTGGAACTTTCCTCTCCATCTTTTTTCCAGGATGATCTTCAATAACATTTTTATTCCTCTTCTGCAACCTCTTATTATTCTTCTTCTGGTGGTCATTGTAGTCCTCCACACAGTCATTTGGACGCTTGTATCGACTCGCGTTGCACTGCGGACATCTCTCTAACAATCCATACTCTTTTCGATATAGGATATAGTGGTTCGGGCATGCATGAATCTTCTGAACGCCCAAAGTCAATGGACAAATCATCTTCTTTGCTTGGTACGTATCAGATGGTAAACCATTGGGTTTTGGCAAAACCTTTTTTAGGAGTTGTAAAAGATCTGAAAAACTGGTGTCAGACCATCCATTGCTGGCCTTCAGTTTCATAAGCTCAAGAATTGTGTACAACACAGTATACTGCTTATCGCATCCGTGGCGTTCCTCGTAAAGAAGGTTTTTTGATGCTTTGTCAAGTGCTTCAAAGTTATCGTATCCTTTGGTTGTAGTTCTCTGCAACAACACCTCAGGCGCAACATTTCGCATCAGTTCCTCCACATCAAAGGCGTCATCATCATCATGTTGATCAACATCATCATGTGTTATGTCGGATGTATGATCACAACCTCTTCTATGTTGATGAGCATCTTGCGGCACATCAGAATCTTCAGGAGGATTTTGGCCCATCTCACCGTGTTTTGTCCATATATAACAGTTCTTCACGAAACCATTTTTCAACAAGTGAAATCGTATGGTTTCACAATCAGAACACGGATACATCGCTTCGTTTTTACAAACTTTACAAGGACAATATATTGCCTCTTCACTGTGACGGGAAGCATATTGTGCGGCAGCTTCAGTAAATTCAGTTACTCTTTTAAAATATGCCACCACATCTCCGTCATTGGACGAGTACATCCAGGACCTGTGCTCCATCTAAAACATATATTATTTAAAAAAATATTAATAAAATCATTATTGTTAATTTTAGTAATTTACAAATTGAAAATATATTGATTTATTATCGCTCATAACAACATTAATTAAAAATCCTCAATGCTTTAATTAAAACTACTTATTAAGCAGAAAAAATTATTAAATAAATTAACTATATTGGTTTCTCTCTCTCCAAACAACATAACTCTAGATCTATAATCATAAATCAAATTAAAAAAGAGATTAAAATGACGTAAATCAATATACAAGTGATGAATAATTGTGAGGAGGGTCATATTTGTTCATTTGGGAGAAGGTAACACTGTAAATGGAAGATTATTTGAAAATTTCTATTCACAAACCCTAAATTAGTAAAACGCTAATAACTCATTGTATACATGATTAAATACAAAATAAATGTGAGATTCGGCATGGATTTACCTCCTAGAATGAAATCCTTCAAAAGAAACGAAAACAAAGCCTCCCCCCTCTTTATCTAGATTTTTGTCGCCATTGTACGGACAAAATTAAATACGAACTGCGGTAGAGCTCGGGGAGGAAGAAGCTGCGCATTTATAGCTAGAATAGTAGTGGCGGTCGCAAGTGATGTCATCAATACTTTAGTGGCGGCCATATTAGCAGCGGCGGGCAGCACCAGCGCCCGCCACTGCTATTGGTACAATAGTGGCGGTCCGGGATGACGTCAGCACCGACCGCCACTACTTTACCAACAATAGTGGCGGGCGCCGATGCTGCCGTCAGCACCAGCAACTGTAGTGGCGGGCATCTAATGGCCCGCCACTACAGTGGTTTTGCCCAATGCCACTACAGTGACGATTTGTAGTAGTGTTGCTCCTGTGGTGACGCGCTGCCCTGTCGCGATCTGCTTGAAGAACATCCTCGAGAAGCAGGCACAGTGGCCATGAACGTGATCTGCGTGAAGGCTGTTCTTAAGCTGATCGACCTCCAGGTATGGCTTCAGGCCCTAGCCCACTTCACATTAGTGTTTATGTCCATTACCCCTCTAATTTTCCTTCTAGGCACAACAATGGGTATGGGTACCCGATGGGTACCAAATACCCGCACGGGCATGGGTATAGGGAAAGATTCATACATGTGGTCGGGTGCAGGTACGGGTGCAGGTATATGTTTCTTCAGTCGAGTATGGGTATGGGCACACAATACCTATGGGTATTCTACCCGTTGCCATCCCTAACGCATACCTATCGGTTCGGTTTAAATTCAATTTTTTTCTAAAAAAATAAAAAATCCTATAAATGTTTTTTATAAATTTATTTTACAAAATATTCAAATTTGCAATTTTTGGAACACAAAAATAATTTTAAAAATAAAAAATTAGTCTAGCCCAACACACTGTTTGAGTCTAGATTCGGATTCAGATATTTTTTTGTATATAGAAATAGATATGATAACTGTGATATTCGATCGAGACAAAAACAAATTTGGATAGTCCAGATAACTACTATTCACATTATCCAAAATAAAAAAGCCCATTAGACCCACTATTTCTATCTATCCTGCTTATTCAATTTTTCTCCCCGGTCCATGACTATAATAGCTGCTTGCTCCAACCATCTATCGTCGCCCAACGTAGCCTCCATCACACCATTCCTGTCATTGGCATGTTTCCCAAGCCGTCATCCCCACTGGTGCTCGTCGTAGTCCAGCTCGACGCCCCGGTGCAGTCCGGCCCGGTGCCCCGATGCAGTCCAACCCGGTGCACCAGCCTGCGCCCAGCCATAGCGTCGTTCGAGTACCGGTCGGCACCAAATCACCGCCCATGCTGGTGCGACACCTAACCCTTGATGCACCACCCTGTGTTGCCTGTAGGAGAAAGAAGGGAAATAAACATAAAAAAAAGAAAGAAGAAAATGAAAAGGAGAAAAAAGAGAGAGAAGAGAGATAGAAAATGATAACAAAAAAATGAGATAAGAAAAGCTTTTCAAATATTTTATAATTTTTTTAGAATCATATCATGACATCGTGCCATGTCTTGTGGTTTTCAGAGTTTATTTGATTTTTTCGAATTAAAAATACATTAAGCTCTACATTACTCATTGAGTGTCGCAACCTAAGTTTTTTCAAAATTTCATTTCATTTAGTGGATAATAACTAAAAATGGACTCATAATTATGAATATGATTTTTCTACAAATTTGTATTCATTATTTAATGTACTTGTAGTTCAAATTTGATATTTTTAAATATAAATATTAGAAAACACTTAATGAATTCAAAATAGTAAATCAATCCAGAAAATACTAGATTTTTATATGAGATAATCTATTTTGTATTTTGATCATAGAAAATTGTTTAATTTAAAACGAAAATTTAACCATCGATTTGTTTTAAACCCAATACATTTCTTCTTTAAACTATAATTCATTCTTGTATCATATTTTAGTCTTTTATTGTATCATATTTTAGTCTTGTATCATATTTTAGTCTTGTATCATAAATGGATTAACTTTATTTGTCAAATATCTCATCTTTACCACCGTCGGATCGAACCGGAGCGAATAGTGAACATAAGACGCTTTGAACAAATGTTTTATGAATCTCAAAAAACTAGAAATCGAATAGAAAAATTATTAGAGAGATGTTTTTAAATCAAATATTTAGTAATAAAGATAGTGAATTATTAAGGATATATTGTATTTTTATAATAGAAAAAGTTTCATATTAAAATGAAAATTTAACTATCGATTTGCTTTTAATCCCAATAAATTCCTTCTTTAAACTATAATTTGTTCCTGTATTATATTTCAGACTTTTCTTGTATCATATTTTAGTCTTGAATCATAAATGGATAAAATTTATTTGTCAAATCTCTCATCTTTACCACCAACGGATCGAACCGGAGTGGATAGTGAACAAAAGACGCTTTGAATGAATGTTTTACGAATCTCAAAGACATAGAAATTGAATATATAAATTATAAGAGAGATATTTTAAAATCAAATCTTTAGTAATAAAGATAGTGAGTTATTAAGGATATCTTAAAGATGTTATTATATCTCCATGCCAAGCTTTTTTAAGAATCATATCATGACATCACGATAGGTCTCGCGGTTTCCAAAGTTTATTTTATTTTTTCGAATTAAAAAATCATTAAGCTCTACATTGCTGTTCGAGTGTCGCAACGTAAATTTTTTCAAAATTTCATTTTCATTTCATTTAGTGGATAAGAACTAAAAATGTTCTCATAATTATGAATATGATTTTTCTACAAATTTTGATTCATTATTTAATGTACGTTTCATGTACGATTTTGGCATAGCGGTTTCAAAACCTCAATCATCACATCCCTCTCTCCCACTTCACACCTCGGTATGAGTTTTTACAAATTTTGATTCATTATATAAATATGTCAAATTTGAACTGCAAGTGTATGAAATAATGAATCAAAATTTGTAAAAACTCATACTGAGGTGTGAAGTGGGAGAGAGGGGATGTGATGATTGAGGTTTTGAAACCGCCATTCCAAAACCGTACATGAAACCTTAGTTAAATTTTACATAAGGTATATTGTATTTTTATAATAAAAAAGTTTCATATTAAAATGAAAATGTTACTATCGATTTGCTTTTAATCTCAATACATTCCTTCTTCAAACTATAATTTGTTGTTGTATCATATTTTAGTCTTTTCTTGTATCATATTTTAGTCTTGAATCATAATTGGATAAAATTTATTTATCAAATCCCTCGTCATTACCACCGACGGATCGAACCAAAGTGGATAGTGAACAAAAAGACACTTTGAAGGAATGTTTTACGAATCTCAAAAAACTAGAAATTGAATAGAGAAATTATTAAAGATATTTTAAATCAAATCTTTAGTAATAAATATAGTGAGTTATTAAGGATATCTTAAATATGCTATTATATCTCATGCCAAGCTTTTTATTGACTTTTTCTCCTTTTTCTCTTTATAGTAGTCTTCTTTGGACTTTATTTTTTTCTCTTTTTTCTCTCTTCCTCTTTAAGTTTCATCTTCTTCCGCATGCCGCCCCTCCTCCCCACGTTCACCACCTGACCTGTGGCCTCTGCGTCCCCACCGGTGTTGCTAGCTCCATCCTCTGTCGGTGGCAACTGTTGTCGCCGCCTGGCCAAGCAAGAGCACATAGCCAGCGCTGCACTGCCCCGACCCAGCATCTAGGCCGTGAGTCGGTAGCGTCGCCCCACGCCGCCCCTACGAGCCAAGCGCAGGTGCGTCTGAAATCCAGCGCAACCTCTGTCATTTTCCGCCTCGAACTCCATCTCTCCGTCTGTAATGCTCACGTACCCATCTCCTCCTTCCCCTCTATAAAAGCTTGAGGCCCTGATTCTATTTTTATTGTCAAACCAGCCCAGCCGCCGACGCCCCTGCCAACCGCCGCCTCCTCTCGTAGGTATCTCCACCGTGCATCCAACTCGAGGTAGAGCGCCCTTCCTCTCTTTCGACACCACTGCCTCTGGCCACCATCACTCGTGGAGGAGCCACATCCGACCGGTGCATCACTCGTGGGGTCTGGCCATTGTCACCGCGCCGTCCCACGTGAAGGGTTCCTCACTGGTGAGCACTCTTTCCGTTTTCCCTTCCAGCCTTGTTTGCGAACAAAAATTTTTTCCCATTTCATGTTAAAATCCTTGCCCATTCATCCATGTAAATGGGTCGTGATTTCTGTTTTCGAGACAAAACCTCATTGTTATCATTTAGCAGACTAGCACATTATTTTGTGGCCATCTCTATTGGTGAAATATTAGTTACTAATATCATATTTATTTTTAAGTTTTTTATTTGAAAACATGGATACAAAAATAGATGTACTAAATATGGATACGAAAATAGATACAATCGTATACGAAAAATCATCAATTTTTATCCAAGGAAAATATTTATTGCACAATTATGAATTATTTATCTAAAGATAAATGGCATTTACTACATCAGCGGTGGGTTGGTTGTTGATGTGCGTGTCTAGTGCAAGGTATGAAATGTTGCATAGAAGAGTGATGTGGCTCCATACGATGCCCACATGGCATCTGTGGTAGCGCGCTTGATATGTAGACGGAGAAGTGCATATGCATCTCACTGTTGTCGGAGAAGAAAAAAGTAGTCGAGGAACATACGACGAAGCTAGCAACATGTTGTAGTTGACGAAGACGAATAAAGCCGATGTAGAAGTAGTTGGACCAATGACTTGGAGCGATGACAGTGACAATGAGGAAGACACGAGGGTAGTGCTCCAAGTAGGCAAAGAAGAACTCAAGTGGCCGATGATGACTGAAGTGGTGTTGAAGAAAACAAGAGAGATGACGTCATGGCTCGAGGCACATGGAGGCACATGCACCGGCCTGACTTGGGCTGGGTAAAACCATGACAACAAGATCTCACGGACGACAGCATGGATGCGCGTCCAGCACTAGAAAATCACGCATGCCAACAGAGCAAAGCCGACCAAGAAAAGCCGATGGCTGGCCCTATGCAGGCCGAGCAATACTCAGTGCACTATGACCAGGCGCTGCCTTGATCCATGCACACGTGTTGGCCGGGGTGAAAACGAGTAGCCGGTGGAGAAATTGCCAGCAGCAAGAACCGATTGGTAGAGGCTTTAGCGGAGTGTTTCGGCAATTGTGACATGTCCCAATCAGACTTTGTTTATACGCTTCGCATCTCTTCAGATACTTCGCTACAAATAACACCTTGTCTTTTTTGTTGACGGTTTTGAGCCAAAACCATCAAAGCGCTTGCTGCCCTTGCACCATGTACCCAGATTGGATCACCACGACCTCGTATCTCTTTCAGCCCGATGATCGCCTGTCCATATACCTGAGTCACACATAGTCAACGACATGGCAAATCATCGTCCTTCGAAGTGCCTCCCTTCGGAGTTCCCCTTCAAAGTTCCTCCCTTTAGAGGGATTTGTTGTACCTCTCTTCGAAGTGCCTTCCTTCGAAGGATTTCTTTCATCTTCCATTGAAAATCACTCGTCATCTTGGAACCTTGAGGCCCATAGTCTTCACCATGGCTCCTCAACGAGCAAAAATGTTTCGTCATAATCAATACCTTGAATTTGTCTAAAACCTTTCACCATCAATCGTTCTTTATAGATATGAACATTTTCATCAACATCTCTCTTTTTATAAAAAAAATCCATTTACCCTTGATAGTTTTTACACCATCAGGTGGATCGATCAAGTTCCCAACTTAGTTTTCTCACATGGACTCTAACTTGGATCTATTGGCTCCAAGCCATTTCTCAAAGTCTGGCCCCATCACTGCTTTCCGTGTAGGACTTAGGTTCATCGTTGTCCAACAACAAAATGTCACATTTCCCAGTGGTTAGAAACATAAACCGCTCAGGCGCATGACCTACCCTCTTAGACCGTCATAGTGTAGGTGTCTCAAAAACAGGCTCTACAATACCTTGCATGTCCCGTTGTGGTTCAATAGGATCTAGAACGTCTTCCAGTGGCTCTCAAAATTCTTCGAGATGCACTGTGCTCCCACTAACCCCTTTTGAGAGAGACTCTTTCTCAATAAAAACATCATTTCGTGTGACAAACACTTTGCCCTCTTTTATTGTAGAAATAGTATCATTTTGTTTCCATAGGATATCCCACAAAGAAGCATTTGTAAGATTTAGGTGTAAGCTTATCAAACGTCAAATGTTTAACAAATGATTCACAGCCCCAAATCTTTAGAAAAGAAAAACTAGGACGCCCCCTCATCCATATCTCATATGGTGTCTTCTCTACTGACTTAGATGGAACTCTATTTAACGTGAAAGCAGTAGTTTATAAAGCGAGTCCCTAAAAGGATAATGGAAGAGCATCAGTCATCATGACTCATCATTGACTGGACCATGTCTAACAAGGTATGGTTCCTCCTCTCGAACATCCCATTCCATTGAGGCATGCCAGGTGGAGTCATCTATGGAACAATTCCACACTACTTCAGATATTCATTAAACTCATGGCTCAAATATTCACCTGCACGATCAGATCACGGAAATTTGATTGTCTTGTATGCATGATTTTCAACCTCATTATGGAACTCTTTGAACTTTTCAACGCATTCTCACTTATGCCTCATTAATTAGATGTAACCATATCTACTCAAGTCGTCGGTAAAAGTGATAAAGTACTGAAAACCACATCTAGTTGTATGACTCATTAGTCCACACACATAAGTATGTACAATGGCTAATAACTCATTCACCCTCTCACTTTGACCAGTGAAAGACGTCTTTGACATTTTGTGAAGTAAACAAGACTCATATGTGTCGTATGATTCAAAATCAAATGACTCCAAAAGTCTATCTCTATGGAGTTTGTGCATGCGCTTCTCGTTTATATGACCCAAACGACAATGTCAGACATAGGTAGGATTCAAATCATTGAGTCTTTTTTCTTTGTATTAATGTTATAAATGTGTGTCTCTATATTCAGAATATATAATCCATTCAACAATGAACAAACACCATAAAGCATGCCATTCAAATATTTTGAACAACACTTGTTCTTTATTTCGAATTCAAAACCATATTCTTCTAAACATGACGAAGAGATAATGTTTCCGCCTAAGGCAAGAATAAAATAACAATTATTCAACTCCAAAACTAATCCTGAGGGAAGCGACTGTGAATAAACACTGACGACCAATGCTGCAATCTTTGCACCATTGCCAACGCGGACATCCAGCTCGCCTCTTTCATACTTTCTTGATCTACTCAGCCCTAATGATTTGGAAGTATGAATCATAAAACGGGTATCATATACCCATGAATCATTAAACTAGAAGCAAGATTAATTTCAATAACATTTATACCTGAAGTGGAAGTCACACTTCCCTTCTTATCTTTCTGTTCTTCTATGTATAGTTTGTAATTCCTCTTCTAATGGCTAGACCTTTGGCAGTGGTGACAAATGTTAGAGCTAGTAGAGCTAGACTTGGACTTTCCGGTCGGTTTAGACTTTGAGCTTAAGATCATATCTTGAGCCTTAGCCTTATCCTTCCTTTTTCTCTTATTACCTTCCTGTTGAACAACCATCACATGGCTAGGACTCTTTCTAATATTCTCCTTACCTGTCTTGAGCCTCCCATGCAATTCAGCCGTGGTCTTATTCATACAGTTCATATGAAAATTCATAACAAACTGAACAAAGTATGGAGGGAGAAACTGAAAAATAGCATATGTGGCCAAATCTTGATCAAGAGGTGAGCCAAGCTATTCCAGGTTCTCAATTTACGATATAAATCAATAAAGTTTGTTTCTTAACAGAAGTATTTGCCATGATCTACAAAATAATACAAGGTTAAACACTATACAATATTTATCTTCTATCCAATAAAAGATGTTCCACTATATCTAAAATAGTCAATTTTCCTCTAATGACTAATAGTGGCAAAAGATCCATATTCAATTAACTCCTAGTGAGCTTTGGCATCATTGCTAAAAGCTAACTAACATAGGTAAGCAACCCTTTCCTAATAACATCATATGTGATTCTTGTCTACTGGGGTGATATCCAATGACCGATTGCCAACTCCATGCCCCAAATCCCAAAACCGTTTTGATAGCTTTGTTAAGCAAACCAATACTATGCATGTGGTAATCCGACTTCCACCCTAACTGATCAAGATAAAAGATAATACCCTATTTTTGGTAGACCCACTATTAGAAGGAGAATCAATACTTAATTTTTTTGAGAGGAGACTATTCTAGCAAGGTAACGATGCCTATCGTGCATCAAACATGCAAGAATAGTATGACAGGAACATAAGTAAGAACCATTTGCAATCATATTGATTGTGACATAGTATGGCCCTTCACATAGTGATCTCCATTTCCATGATTCCCGTCATTGTACTTCAGACCTCCATGAACCTGTACTAGCCTATTACAAATAATAGCACATATACAAGTTACATGAGTCGAAGCATCACAGGTCGATTCGTAGGCCGTACAACCATTGAACTACATTGGGCTATAATATTCATGACACATAGGTAATGTTAATTACTTTCATGCATCTCATACATTTTGCAAGGCCAAACCAAACACAACATTCTCTGCAAAACAAAGCTAGGCGATGAATCTAATCGTGACTGAACTAGATCGGAACTTCCGATCCAACATCGGAATTTCCAACTACAAAATCGTTCACTGTATCGAATTAAATTGAGGTCGGAACTTCCGATCCAACATCGGAACTTCTGACCCATCGAAACTTCTGACACTTTGAAACTTCCAAAAATCTGATGAATAGAACAATAGATCTAATCTATTTCCACCATGTATCTCTATACATGATTGATATAGATAAAACACTACACATGTAGGCTATGATACCACTATTGGGATATGGGGAGGCTACGCTAGCCAACAACTTTAATTTTTTAACCCTTTAGCCCAGGAACCATGCACGTGATAGATCATGAATCATTACCTTCTAACACGAAAAATTCTAGTGTAGTGAAAGTAGTTACGGAAGTGTATCCTCGCTCGACCTCGCCTTGCTCCGCCCATTCATCGGTGATCCAATCAACGAAGTCCAACGATGTCCACGTGAAGAAGAAGATGAGCACCATTGTTTGAGAAGTGCCTCCATGGAGTCCACAAATATAGGGATGAGATTTATCTCACGTCGGTGTGCTAGCACTAATCGTGAGATCCAATAGAGAATCCGATCACAACACTTTGAGATCGAGACGGGAGAAGAAGAGGTGGGAAGATAGGGTTTTAAAAATGAAAACATCAGCCCACAACATCTCCCTTCCTCCCTTTATATAGTCCTAGGGCTTGGGTCCTTAAGCATAATTAAAGCCCAACAGATCCAATCTATTTCGCCCCGACTGGAACTTCTGATCTAAACTTTTGGTCTCTAAATTCGAATTAAAAAATAACTTTCGATTCTCATTCGGATCTTCTTATTTGCCTAGATCTCAGAACTTCCGATTCTCAATCGAAACTTCCGTTCATTCTAGGAAACCGAAATACCGCTCTAGATCTCAGAACTTCCGATTCTTAGTTAGAACTTCTGATCATCCCAGATCTCGAAACTTCCAATCCTTCTTATTCTAATTCAGAACTTACGATCCTTCCATAATTCTCTTGGGCACAATTCCCCCACGAACTTCGCCGAGTCGCACCCGCCAAGTGTTCGACGAAATGGCGTTGCACCCACTTCCTGTTTTTTTGTTAACACTCGACAAATACCTTGAAAATGTTTGTTTGGGTTTTTATCATCTTTTTACTACTTTTTTTGTCGAGTGTCACCTTTGGGACTTGACAAATATGTTTGTCGAGTGCTCGATTAAAGATGGCCGGTAAACTAGTGTTCACTGAGGTAATTTTTACCGATCATTGCTCGCCGAGTGTAACACTTGGAGAAAACTTTGCTGAGTGTTTTCAAGAGTTCACTGAGTGTCCTTGGAACTTGGCTAACCCCAATTTTAGCCTGCGATGCTCAAAAGAAAAAACATGTGCCACTACTCACCCAACAAAACCCTACCATGCCCAATCAATTTAGGTGTTGGAGGAGTCTTATTTCATGAGGCCAATTGCATGCTAGTCAGTGTATGTTTCAGTCAGAAGGTAGATGCCATCCTTTACATCCTCAGCTCACCGTCGATCAAGAGATCAAGGCAAAGGGGTTCAAGGGACACTTGGTTCCTAGCTAATGCTAGTAAACTTACATCTACATCATCCTAGAATCTAAATTCCAATTTTATGAACTCATTGTCAATACCAGGTTAGTATTCCACATCATTGGTGATATTAGAGTCTTGTCAATATTTACATACGAAAAAGACGAGGCTAAAAAAATTAAAATGCATAAGCCAGCACCATGGCTTGACCAGTGTATGTATAGTTGTCACGTGAGATGCATGTGATCACTCCATTAGTTTGGCTCAAACTAGTGTAATATCAATGTAGGTCTATCCTTTTATCACTATAAGCATCACTTTTGGAAGTAGAATTTTTAAAATTGGCCTACTTACATTCCTTAGCAATGATTAATTTTGGGTATATTTATGGGTAACACAATAAATGCCTGACAAAAATGCAGTCTCATCTCTTCATTTTGCATCTCAACATTGGTCTATATATAGGATTTTGCACCATCCCATAAACACACACAGTATTGAAACATCATTTTAATTTTGGTGATAGCTAGCTAGTGAATAAGGAGGCAGCCATGGGGAGGGGGAAGATCGAGATGAAGCCCATCACTGACAAGAAAGCTCGCTACGTGTGCTTCTCCAAGCGCCGCTCTGTCATATTCAACAAGGCTAACGAGCTCTCCATGTTGTGCGCCGTTGATGTTGCTGTCTGCGTATTCTCTCCTGCTGGTAAGCCCTACTTCTTCGGGAACCCTAGTCCTGGAGCTGTCGCTCGCCGCTTGCTCGCCCATCTTGGTGCTAGCAACGACGTTGCCACCGCCAACGTCATCCCTACCTCCGGTGGTGGTGGTAGGGGTAGTGGTAATCGTGATGTGAATGAGGTGCTACAAGAGATACAGATCAAGGAGGAGGAGCTTAGGCAGGAGATGGAGAGCGAGGAAAGGAGGGCCAGGCAGCTGAAAGAAGTGATTGACAAGGAGCGTAAAGAACACAAGTGTATGGAATGGATGAGCATTAGCGTGAAAAGGCTGGGGCTAGATGAGTTGGAGGAATTCAATTGCAACCTCGATTTAGTAGGTGCTTTGGTCGCTAATAGGAGGTGTGCCGAGAGAGCAGCACAGGTGGTGCCAGTTGCAGAGATGAACATGTCAGCAATGGCGCAACCAGCAAACATGAAAATGGAAATAGCGCAACCAATAGAGATGGACATGGAAATGGCGCAACCAGTAGAGATGAACATGGAAATGCTGCAACCAACAGAGATAAAGATGGAAATGGTGAAACCAGCAGAGATAAAGATGGAAACCAACAGAGATGAACATGGAAATAATGGTGCAACCACATATGAACATGTCAATGGCGCAATCATAGATGAACATGACAGTGGCATCAACCAGCTCACAACCGCAAACTAGTTCTCTCCCTCAACTAGGTGAAGAGTTATTTATCAAACCCTTCACTTACGAGATCGATGGGTTTATTAATTTTACCTATGATGTCTTATTCGACTTCAACTTCAATTTCAATGACTTGGATGGGCTATATCTATAAAACTATGTTGGAAATAATTTTAAGTTTCTAATGGTGCCATATATCTGGATGTATATAGCTAGGACTACTTACTGTCATCCAGATATAATTTTTTCTTCATTATTTCACGCACTTGCAGTTCAAATTTCACTTATTCCAAATTAAATTTTAGAAACATACTTAATGAATTAAAAATAGCAAATAGAAATAAAATTGTGAAATCATTACGTGGAATAAGATATGTTATATTTTGACTGTTAAAAAATTTTAAAGCCAAAACCAAATTGCAAATATCACATAGGCCCGAAACAATTTTTCACGCAAAATGATGGATTTTTTTGGGTTTGTCATGTGTCATTTTCAAAAAACACACGGCAAACCCCAATTTTTTTTGCTACTCAAACACGTTGTCCCGATGTCCGGTAGTGCTGATTTTTTTTCATTTTTTGCCAAGAGTTGTATGGTTTGCCGATTGCATTCCCATTAGACACTCTCGGCAAACCCCTTTTCACTGAATGTAATTATTTGCCGAGTGTTTTCTCAAAAACATTCGCAAACTCATTTTTACCGAATTCCCAATATAAAATTTTAAAAGCAAAAAATATCCACTTCATTCATATCTCTCCCTTGCATGCATATTGATTTTTAGATCTAGTTTTGCAACATTTGATCCAAACTTGCATCCATTCTCCTTTGCTTTTCATATTGTCGGTCGTTTTGGAACCCAAGGTTCCCAATCCCAATCAGTTTCATTCATGCCATCAAAATTATATTTTAGATATGTGATTCAGTTGTGGGAGAATATTACAGAAATTAGAAATAGTAGTTTATATAAGCATGTAAACTTGTGGATTGGCAGCGTTGATGTACCAAAAATCAGTCATGCATCTTTGCATACTTTGGACTAATAGATGGCTAAAGTCAATTTTACTCCATCTACAATAATTGTGCTAAGAGGTGTAAGGGGCAAAATAGTCCAAGGACACCTATTAGTTAGCTTTTGTGACTAATGGACTAACCATTAGTTAGCCAATAAACTAATAGTTAGTTCACCAATTAATTGTACCATTTGGATGAGCTAAAACTAATTTTTAGTTGTTAATTATTAGTTAATGTGATCCAAATAGGTGGCCTTACATAGCTTGATGTCATAGATTATAAGACACAAACTAAAAAAGAACATGTGCAATATTATATTACCATAAAAATATAACAGGTGCGAGATTGGGTTCTCGCTACCACAATAACCAAGAGGTACTCTGTGTCGGCTGGTACACGCATTCACGTAGACTAAACCCATGGTCCCACACTCCAACCCTACATTTTCCTCCCTATTTCACACAATCACGCCGCCACCCTTTGTCCCTTGCCTGGCTTCCCGCTGCCTCTCACTATTTTCCTGGACCTGTGCCTCCATCTCAACGTCATGCCTCCGTCGCCCCATCCAGCTAGTACGCCGCTGCACTAGTGCACCACCCCGCCGGCCCACCGCCCTCTAGTGCCACGCCGCACCACCCTGGTGCCATCCAGTGCCACCCTGCCCCACCACTCTCTGCTCCTGTGGTGACGCGCTGCCCCGTCGTGATCTGCTTGAAGAACATCCTCGAGAAGCAGGCGCAGTGGCCATGAACGTGATCTGCGTGAAGGCTGTTCTTAAGCTGATCGACCTCCAGGTATGGCTTCAGGCCCTAGCCCACTTCACATTAGTGTTTATGTCCATTACCCCTCTCATTTTCGTTCTAGGCACAATAATGGGTATGAGTACCCGATGGGTACCAAATACCCGCACGGGCATGGGTATAGGGCAAGATTCATACCTGTGGTCGGGTGCAGGTACGAGTGTGGGTATATGTTTCTTCAGTCAAGTACGGGTATGGGCACACAATACCCCTGGGTATTCTACCCGTTGCCATCCCTAACGCATACCTATCGGTTCGGTTTAAATTCAATTTTTTCTAAAAAAATAAAAATTAAAAAATCTTATAAATGTTAGAAGATTTTAAATGTTTTTTATAAATTTATTGTATAAAATATTCAAATTTGGAATTTTTGGAACAAAAAAATAATGTTAAAAATAAAAAAATTAGTCCAGCCCAACACACTGTTTGAGTCTAGATTCGGATTCAGATATTTTTCTGGATATAGAAATAGATATGATAACTCTGATATTCGATCGAGACAAAAACAAATTCGGATAGTCCGGATAACTACTATTCACATTATCCAAAATAAAAAAGCCCATTAGACCCACTATTTCTATATGTCCTGCTTATTCAATTTTTCTCCCCGGTCCATGACTATAATGGCTGCTTGCTCCAACCATTTGTCGTCGCCCCGCGTAGCCTCCATCACACCATTCCTGTCGTTGGCACCTTTCCCTTGCCGCCGTCCCCGCTGGTGCTCGTCGCAGTCCATCCCGACGCCCCGGTGCAGCCCGGCCCGGTGCCCCGATGCAGTCCGGCCCGGTGCACTGGCCTGCGCCCAGCCATAGCGTTGTTGGAGTACCGGTCGGCACCCAATCACCGCCCATGCTGGTGCGACACCTAACCCTTGATGCACCACCCCGTGCTGCCTGTAGGAGAAAGAAGGGAAATAAAACATAAAAAAGAAGAAAGAATAAAAGGAAAAAGAGAAAAAAGAGAGATAAGAGAGATAGAAAATGAGAAAAATAAAAACTAAGATAAGAAAAGCTTTTCAAATATTTTATAATTTTTTTAGAATCATATCATGACATCATGGCATGTCTTGTGGTTTTCAGAGTTTATTTGATTTTTTCGAATTAAAAAAACATTAAGCTCTACATTGCTGATTGAGTGTCGCAACCTAAGTTTTTTCAAAATTTCATTTCATTTAGTGGATAATAACTAAAAATGGACTCATAATTATGAATATGATTTTTCTACAAAATTTTATTCATTATTTAATGTACTTGTAGTTCAAATTTGATATTTTTAAATATAAATCTTAGAAAACACTTAATGAATTAAAAATAGTAAATCAACCCAGAAAATACTATATTTTTATATGAGATAATATATATTGTATTTTGATCATAGAAAATTGTTTAATTTAAAACGAAAATTTAACCATCGGTTTGTTTTAAACCCAATACATTTTTTCTTTAAACTATAATTCGTTCTTGTATCATATTTTAGTCTTTATTGTATCATATTTTAGTCTTGTATCATAAATGGGTTAACTTTGTTTGTCAAATATCTCATCTTTACCACCGTCGGATCGAACCGGAGCGAATAGTGAACATAAGACGCTTTGAACGAATGTTTTATGAATCTCAAAAAACTAGAAATCGAATAGAGAAATTATTAGAGAGATATTTTTAAATCAAATATTTAGTAATAAAGATACTGAATTATTAAGGATATATTGTATTTTTATAATAGAAAAGGTTTCATATTAAAATGAAAATTTAACTATCGATTTGCTTTTAATCCCAATAAATTCCTTCTTTAAACTATAATTTGTTCCTGTATTATATTTTAGACTTTTCTTGTATCATATTTTAGTCTTGAATCATAAATGGATAAAATTTATTTGTCAAATCTCTCATCTTTACCACCAACGGATCGAACCGGAGTGGATAGTGAACAAAAGACGCTTTGAATGAATGTTTTACGAATCTGAAAGACATAGAAATTGAATATATAAATTATAAGAGGGATATTTTAAAATCAAATCTTTAGTAATAAAGATAGTGAGTTATTAAGGATATCTTAAATATGTTATTATATCTCCATGCCAAGCTTTTTTAAGAATCATATCATGACATCACGACAGGTCTCGTGGTTTTCAAAGTTTATTTGATTTTTTCGAATTAAAAAATCATTAATCTCTACATTGTTGATCGAGTGTTGCAACTTAAATTTTTTCAAAATTTCATTTTCATTTCATTTAGTGGATAAGAACTAAACATTTTATCATAATTATGAATATGATTTTTTTACAAATTTTGATTCATTATTTAATGTACATGCAGTTCAAATTTGATATATTTCATTATAAATCTTAGCAACATTAATGAATTAAAAATAGTAAATATATCAAAAATACTATATTTTTATATGGGATAAGCTATATTGTATTTTGATCATAGAAAAATTTTCAAGTTAAAAAAATAAACATCGATTTGCTTTTAAACGTAGTTCACTCCTTCTTTAAATCATAATTCATTTGCAGAGAATCTATGACTTGTATGTGACAATTTTGTTGAAATGATTTTAAATTTTTTATCATATTGTCTATGTATCGTATCATGACACCTTAACATATTTCCTATTTTTTAGACTTTATTTGATTGATTTAGAATTAAAAAACCATCAAACCATACGTTGCCAATCAAGTGTCATGACCTAGTTTTTTCAAAATTTCTTTAGATTTAGTTAATAAGAACTAAAAAATTACTCATTATTATGAATATGAGTTTTTATAAATTTTGATTCATTATTTCATACACTTGCAGTTCAAATTTGACATATTTCAATATAAATCCGAGAAACACACTTAATGAATTAAAAATAGTAAACAAACAAAGAAAAATACTAGAATTTTACATGAGATAAGGTATATTGTATTTTTATAATATAAAAAGTTTCATATTAAAATGAAAATTTTACTATCAATTTGCTTTTGATCTCAATACATTCCTTCTTGAAACTATAATTCGTTGTTGTATCATATTTTAGTCTTGAATCATAAATGGATAAACTTTATTTATCAAATCCCTCGTCTTTACCACCACGGATCGAACCAGAGCAGATAGTGAACAAAAGACACTGTGAAGGAATGTTTTACGAATCTCAAAAAACTAGAAATTGAATAGAGAAATTATTAAAGATATTTTTAAATCAAATCTTTAGTAATAAATATAGTGAGTTATTAAGGATATCTTAAAGATGCTATCATATCTCATGCCAAGCTTTTTATTGTCTTTTTCTCTTTTTTCTCTCTATAGTAGTCTTCTTTGGACTTTATTTTTTTCTCTCTTTTCTCTCTTCCTCTTTAAGTTTCATCTTCTTCCGGCTTCTGTCTCCAGCACCTGAGTAGGCCTCGCTGTGACGCTGTGTGCCGCCCCTCGCCTCCCCACGTTCACCACCTGGCCCGCGGCCTCTGCGTCCCCACCGGCGTTGCCAGCTCCGTCCTCTATCGGCGGCAACTGTTGCCGCCGCCTAGCCGGGCAAGGCCACACAGCCAGCGCCGCGCCGCCCCGGTCCATCATCCAGGCCGTGAGTCGGCAGCGTCGCCCCACGCCGCCCCTACGAGCCAAGCGTAGGTTCGTCCGAAATCCTGCGCAGCCTCTGTCATTTTCCGCCTCGGACTCCGTCTCTCCATCTGGAATGCTCACGTACACATCTCCTCCTTCCCCCCTCTATAAAAGCTTGAGGCCCTGACTCCGTTTTACTTGTCAAACCAGCCCGGCCGCCGACGCCCCTGCCAGCCGCCGCCTCCTCTCGTCAGTATCTCCACCGTCGGCACCACTGCCTCTGGCCACCATCACTCGTGGAGGAGCCGCTGCCGACCGGCGCATCACTCGTGGGGTCTGGCCGTTGTCACTGCGCCGTCCCGCGTGAAGGGTTCATCATTGGTGAGCACTCTTTCCGTTTTCCCTTCCAGACTTTTTTTGGGATCAGAAATTTTTGCCCATTCATATTTATGCATTTAGCAGACTAGCACATTGTTTTGTGGCCATCGCTACAGGTAAAATATTAGTTACTGATATCATATTTATTTTAAGTACTCTTTCTGTTTTCCCTTCCAGACTTGTTTGGAAACCGTCCCGCGTGAAGGGTTCATCCATGTAAATGGGCCCTGATTTCTGTTTTCCACACAAAGCCTCATTGTTATGCAATTCTAGGCACACTACCTATTGCACCATACACATGCAAATATGCTAACATAAAAACTAAGTCTAGATTATTTCTAACTATTGAATTGTTGAGATGGGAGAATAGACAGTGGATTGATGGATGTGTAGCATTGAGCCTCAGGGGCCGGTATATATAGGAGTATATGAGCAGAGAAATGGTAGGTGATCTATATATATAAGGAAGGACTAGATATAATATAATTACACCTAATATCATCCCTATTACTATATACTCAACCTACCATATACCCATATACCATATACTCTAACACCCCCCGTAGTCCAAGCGTGAGCAAAGCGGACTCTTAGACTAGAGAAGATACCAATAAGAGTACTCAAAGATGATAGCCCTTTATGCCATAGTCGAGATAGCCAAAAGCATGGAAGCCGAAGAAGTTGTGGTATGAGGTAGCTGCATAAGATAACTATGTGGTCGATGTAGCTGAAGAAGTTAGGTGCTGATGACGAGGTAGACTAAAGCCCGAAGAAGTTACGACGAAGCTAGCAACATGTTGTAGTTGACGAAGATGAATAAAGCCGATGTAGAAGTAGTTGGACCAATGACTTGGAGCGATGACAATGGCAGCATGAGGAAGACACGACGGTACAGTGCTCCAAGTAGGCCAAGAAGAACTCAAGTGGCCGACGACGACTGAAGCGGCGTTGAAGACAACGAGAGAGATGACGTCGTGGATCGAGGCACATGGAGGCAAGACCCCACGGACGACAACATGGATGCACATGCCTCTCTTCAAAGTGCCTTCCTTCAAAGGATTTCTTTCATCTTCCATTGACAACCACTCGTCATCTGGGAACCTTGAGGCCCATAGTCTTCACCATGGCTCCTCAACGAGCAAAAATGTTTCGTCATAATCAATACCTTGAATTTGTCTAAAACCTTTCACCATCAATCATGCTTTATAGATATGAACATTTTCATCAATGTCTCTCTTTTTCTAAAAAAAATCCATTTACACACGATCACATGGCTAGGACTCTTTCTAATATTCTCCTTACCTGTCTTGAGCCTCCCGTGCAATTCAGCCATGGTCTTCTTCATACAGTTCATATGAAAATTCATAATAAACTAATCAAAGTTTGGAGGGAGCAACTGAAAAATAGCATATGTGGCCAAATCTTGATCAAGAGGTGAGCCAAGCTATTCCAGGTTCTCAATGTAACAAACCATTTTGATCACATGAGGACTCACTGGATTGCCTTCTACCAACTTGCAGTTAAATAAAGCTTTTGAGACGTTGTATCTCTCAGCCCCTGCTTGGCTCTCAAACATGCCCTTTAGCCCTACAATCATATCATAGATATCTCTTTTCTCATATTGCTTCCAAAGCTTAGAGGACATACAAGCTAGTATGAGACAACTGACATCAACTGAATCACTAGTGTGCTTCTCAAAAGCACGCCTTTCAGCGAGGGGAGCATCATCCTTAGGTTCTTTAGGGTGGGGTTTCTTTAGAATGTAACCCTTTTCTCTTGCGTGACAACAATTCTTAATTTACGATATCGATCAATAAAGTTTTTTTCTTAACAGAAGTATTTGCCATGATCTACAAAATAATACAATGTTCAACACTATACAATGTTTATCTTCTATCCAATAAATGATGTTCCACTATATATAAATGTAGCGCCCCGATTTAACCAATCGAGACATTATTGAATTTTATAAGAAAAACAATAATACAAGAGGTTCATCATGCGACAATCGTACATACGACAGTATTCATGGTACGCAGACCATATTTATTACATCACAGTTTTAATAAAAACAGTAAATAAAAATAATTAGATAGCAGCATGACGAACATCTTCTTCAGGATTTTTCTTCTCGACTGGGTCGCTACTCCAGACCGTCTTCGTAGTAAGCATCCTCTGTGGGGTCCAACGGGTATGAGTACAAAAAGTACTCAACAAGCCACCGCAAATGCAAGTAATAATGCAGGATAATAAACAAGGAAGGGTAATGGCTAACATTGCGGAAAAGTACATTTACAGTTATTGCATTTAGTGTAATCATATTTTAATCATGCGGAACTTGACCCATCTCCAAATGGTGGCCTCGGTTTGGAACAACCCATACCTTAGTTAGGACTTACCCACTAGACTTGTGGTTAGTACGTAAGTGTATTGCAACGGATCCCTCAGACCGGTCCTTATAGTGCCCCGGGTGCTACCGACCAATGCCCTAGCTTGCACCCGGAACCCACCATGCATACACTCACAACCATAACTCATCACCAACAGAATTTTCAAGGATAAGAAGTAACGGGGATCATATAATAGAACCATTTTGCTACGACTCATTTTTATCCTATAGCGATCGTGTCAATACATTGGACACTAGCTAATATCATTGATCATATGGTGACAAGGAGGTTAGGCGAGATAGCATGGCTTGGGTTGCACATCAAGGTCGGGGGATCCTAAATAAATATAATGTAAGGGTTCATTTGACTAATGCATATATAACCTATGTGTTTTAGCGATAGTTTAATCAAACATGGGTTCAATATGCTCAAAAGATTGGTTTGGTGACTTGCCTTGTTCAGCAAAAGGAGAGGGAGGGACTTCGGGGAAGTACTCCGGCTCCTCGGCGACGTCGTAGTCTTTTTGATATAGTAAAGTAAAACAAAAAGAACACATTCAATCAAACAATATAACATTACATTATAAGCACATAAGTTACAGTTGGTTTGATTAAAAATAAAATAATTTCAATTGTTAAGGTTCTGTGGTTTATTCCATAAATAAATTTTAAGGGACATTAAAAGTTGTCCCTTTTAGAAAGGGGTGTTTAAATGTGATTAATTTCATATTAAGTTTCCTAATAAGTTTTGAAATGAAAAGTTCATGGTAATTTAGTGTTTTTCAGTATATGAATAGAAAGGAATAAATATGAATTTTTCTGAAGTTCAAACATTTGAATTCATATTTTAATCCTAAAGGCATTTAAATATTTATTTGAATAAACATGAAAATGTCAAAGTAAACCTACTGTTTTTATTGCATAAACATGTAGAGAATAATTTTATGAATTTTCTGAAATTGGAATGGTAATTTTTAGAGTTCAAATGCATCAGATATGAATTTTACAAGTTTAAAAGTATTTTTGAAATTCATTTTCAATTTTTAAACTCCTCGGGTCCACGGTGAGCCAGGCCCACGGTGAACCCGCGCACTGTGCGCGTGCGCTGGGTCGATCTGGACCGTCGGATCCAGATCCGACGCGCGAGGGCGAGGCGGGGCGCGTAAGTGACCACGGACGGCCAGGATTAAAACGTTTGAACCGGTACAACGCGGACGCACGAGATTAAACGCGGGTTTTAAATACCAACGAACGCACGAGATCGCACCGTACCGCTTCACTCAGATCCGACGGCCCGGATTAAACCGAACAGATGTTTTAATCCTAAGCTTTGGATCTGGATCGCACGGCCAGGATTGAATCCGGCACAGTGCGTGTCGGGGGGGTAAAGTACCCCTTCTTCCCCGACTCCGGCGATGCGACGGCGAGCGATTCCGGCGAGGTCGAGGCTTATCTAGTCTAGCTAGGACTAAAAACGGAAAGGGGGTACCGAGGGGAACAAAAGGGTACCGTGCGGTGGTCCGGGGTCGATGGGGTGAGGCCGGCGACGAGCGGTGGCGGTGAAGGTTCTCGGTTCCTCGGCGGGGACGGCGATCCGGCGAGGTTCGTCGTCGACGAAGTGGTTGCCGGGGTTGGTGAGGTCCTGGCGGTCACGGCGGTGCGGTCGGTGCGGACGGAGAGGGGCTCTGGCGACGGCGAGCGGCGGCTGGAGGACGGGCGGTGGTGGTGCGCTAAAATGTGGAATGCAGGAGCTCTGTTCGGTGTGGGTGCACTTGAACGCGTGAACTGAACGCGGTGGAGGGCAGGGGTTTAAATAGGGTCGTCGGCGAGGGCAGAGGGGGCGTGATTGGCGGTAGCCGGAGATAAATGCGATTTGACGCCGGCGAGCTCGGGTTGAACACGGTTCAACGCACCTAGACGCGAATCGAGCGAAATTAATAGGGGGAAACGGCCGGCGCGTTGAGGGGAATTCATTGCCGGCGACGAATTTAAGGGAGGGGGCCGGCGGGGGCGGATCCGAGGCGGGATTAGGGCTTCGGCCGGCGAGGGGGGGTTTTGGGGGCGGATCCCGCGGGGAAGACGGGTCCGACAGGTGGGCCGGGGTGGTCAGCGAGTGTGAGTGCGCGAGAGAGGGGGCTGACGGGTGGGGCCGCGGTGTCGGGTGCGCGCGAGGGAGGAGAGGGGGGTCACTGACGGGTGGGACCCGGTTGTCAGGCGGCGCGCGCAAGGAGGAGTGGGCTGGGCCGGCCGGGAGAGAGGGAAGAGGGGAGGGGAGCCCATTACTGTTTGAAATTATTTTCTGATTAAAAACAATTGCAGAAAATAGATTAAACCTTTTGGGGCATTTCCAAAGTGGTTAAAAATTTGTAAAAATTCTCAAAAATATTTCTTGGCCTTGGGAGTATATACAAAAATTTTGAGCTCCTGGTTTGGCCATCTACTCTATGTTGTAGTTCAAAAGGGTATAAAAGAGTATTAAAAGTATTTTCAGAAATATAAATTCCAAGAAATTGAATTTAATAATATTTTTATTGTTTTGAAAATTTGGGGTGTCACAAACCTATCCCCCTTACAAGAATCTCGTCCTCGAGATTGGAACGCTACTCGAATAACTCGGGGTACTGGGCTTTTAGTTCGTCTTCCTTTTCCCAAGTGGCTTCTTCGTCGGGATGGTTGTCCCATTGGACTTTGCAGAAGCGAACAACGCGACTTCTGGTTACTCTCTCCTTGGTCTCCAAGATCTTGACGGGTTTCTCTATGTAGGTCAAGTCTTCTTGGACATTAAGCTGCTGAAGGTCGGCTTGTTCGGTGGGTACACGGAGGCACTTCTTCAGTTGAGAGACATGGAACACATCATGAACTCCTGCTAAGGATGGAGGCAGTTCAAATTGATACGCCACTTCTCCTTGTCGACGGAGGATCTGGAAAGGTCCGATGTAGCGGGGTGCTAGTTTGCCTTTCATGTTGAACCTTTGAGTGCCACGGAGGGGAGTGACTTGGAGGTAGACATAATCGCCCTCCTCAAAGGCTAGGTCTCTTCGACGGTTGTCGGCATAGCTCTTCTGACAGGATTGGGCTGCCTTCAATCGGTCTCTTATGATTTTAACTTTCTCTTCCGCTTCTCTTAGTAGATCAGTCCCAAACAGTTGTGACTCTCCGGTTTGATCCCAGAGTAACGGCGTTCTGCACTTACGCCCATAGAGTGCTTCGAACGGGGACATTTACAGGCTGGCTTGATAGCTGTTATTATAGGAGAACTCCGCATATGGTAAGTTCTTGTCCCACATTCCGCCAAAGTCTAGAGCACAAGCTCTAAGCATATCCTCCAATATCTGGTTGACCCTTTCGGTTTGACCGTCGGTCTGTGGATGATAGGCGGTGCTAAAGTTCAGCCGGGTGCTGAGTTCCTCTTGAAGGTTCTTCCAAAACTTGGAGGTAAACTGACTCCCGCGGTCAGATACAATCTTCTTAGGAACTCCGTGGAGGCACACGATCCGGGTCATATACAACTCAGCCAACTTGGCGACGGTGTAAGTTGTCTCGACTGGAACGAAGTGAGCTACCTTGGTGAGTCGATCGATGATCACCCAGATAGAGTCATGACCAGCTTGGGTCCTGGGCAGTCCCGTGATGAAGTCCATTCCTATTTCTTCCCACTTCCATTCAGGGACCTTGAGAGGTTGAAGAAGTCCGGCAGGCCTCTGATGCTCTGCCTTGACTCGCCGGCATGTTTCGCACTTGGCCACATACTCTGCTATTTCTCTCTTCATGCTGACCCACCAATACTTTTCCTTTAGGTCTTAATACATCTTTGTACTCCCGGGATGGATGGAGTATAGAGTATCGTGGGCTTCTTGAAGGATGAGGGTCTTCAACTCAGGTAGGTTGGGTATGCATACTCGGTTTCCGAACCAGATGGTACCATGCTCGTCCTCGGAAAATCCGGGGGCTTTACCCTTCCTCATGTTCTGCTGGATCTCCAGGATGTCCGGATCTTCCTTCAGCTTTTCTCGGATCTGGTCTATTAAGACAGGCCGAGATTCCAAGGCAGCGAGGTACGCTCGAGTGGTGATCCCTAGGTTTAGCCTTTCCATCTCCTTATAAAGTAAAGGAGCTTGGTCTTGAATCATGATGGCATTGCAGTACCCTTTTCGACTAAGGGCGTCTGCCACCACGTTCGCTTTGCCCGGATGATAATGGATGCCCAAGTCGTAATCCTTGATCAGTTCCAACCATCTCCTTTGCCTGAGATTCAGATCTGGTTGGGTGAATATGTACTTGAGGCTCTTGTGGTCGGTGAAGACCTCACACCGATTCCCCACAAGGTAATGTCTCCATATCTTCAAGGCATGAACCACGGCTGCTAATTCCAGGTCGTGGGTTGGGTAGTTCAGCTCATGCGGTCTCAGCTGTCGGGAGGCGTAGGATATCACTTTCCCTTCTTGCATCAAGACGCATCCCAATCCTTGCCGAGAGGCATCACAGTAGATGTGGAAGTCTTTCCGGATGTCTGGCAGAGTCAGAATGGGAGCTGATACTAGCTTCTTCTTGAGGGTCTGGAAGCTTTCTTCGCAGTCGGGGGTCCATTCAAACTTCACTTCCTTCTGCAAGAGTCTGGTCATAGGCTTGGCGATCTTGGAAAAATTCTCGATGAACCGGCGGTAGTATCCGGCCAATCCGAGAAAACTCCGGATCTCGGTCACGGTTGTAGGCTGCAGCCAGTTGGTTACTGCTTCCACGGTGGTTGGGTCCACTGCTATTCCTCCGGCAGATATAACATGGCCGAGGAACTTCACCTCAGACGACCAAAATTTGCATTTGCTGTATTTGGCGTACAGTTGCTGCTCCCTTAGCTTTCCGAGGGTCAGACGGAGGTGAGTCTCGTGTTCTTCCTTGGTCTTGGAGGTAAACGAGGATATCGTCGATGAATACCACGATGAACTTGTCCAAGAACTCCATGAATACATTGTTCATCATGTTCATGAAAAAGGCCGGGGCATTCGTGAGTCCGAACGACATCACGGTGTACTCGTAAAGTCCATAGCGGGAGGTGAAGGCAGTCTTGGGTATGTCTTCTTCTCTAATCCTCAACTGGTGATAACCTGACCTGAGGTCAATCTTGGAAAACACCGAGGATCCTTTCAGTTGATCGAACAGGTCGTCGATCCGAGGCAATGGGTACTTGTTCTTAATGGTTACGTCGTTCAAGGCTCTATAGTCCACGCACATCCTCTTGGTCTTATCCTTCTTCATGGCAAATATAACAGGTGCACCCCAGGGTGAGGTACTCGGCCGAATATACCCTTTTTGCTCTAGGTCTTCGATGTTGCTCTTGACTTCGGCTAGTTCATTGGCGGCCATTCGGTACGGGCGCTTGGAGATTGGAGTGGTCCCGGGGACAAGTTCGATTCTGAATTCGATGTCCCGCTTGGGAGGCATTCCGGGTAGATCTTCAGGGAAGACATCCGCAAACTCCTTGACTATAGGCACCTCTTCAAGAGCTATCGAGCGAAGGGATGCTCCGAGTGGTTTGCGACTAGTCATCCGAAAGGTGACGGCTGCGCCTTCAGGGTTGGTCACCGTGACGGACTTGTTGGCACAGTCGATCACTCCCTTGTGCTTCATCAACCAATCCATCCCTAGGATGAGGTCAAGTCCGGTGCATTGGATGAGGACTGGCTCGGCCCTAAACAGTACTCCTTGGATGTCAATTTGAACCTTAGGGCTGTATAAGCGGGCTGAGGTCCTATTGCCGGGAGTGGCAATCGCCATGGGAATGGGTAGAGGGAGCACGTCCAGTTTGTTTGTTTTCACAAAATCTTCCGAGATGAAGGAGTGGGTTGCTCCAGAGTCAAATAATATGACGGTCGGTACGGAATTCACAGTAAACGTACCGAGCACGACTTCAGGAGCCTCCTGAGCTTCCTCCGCGCTGATGTGGTTGACGCGGGCACGAACCGCCTGGTTGGGTGCCACGCCTTGAGCTTGCTTGGGGTGGGGACACTGGTGTGCATAGTGCCCTTCCTTGCGGCAGTTGAAGCAGACGACCGGCCTCCCTTGGCGATCCTTCAAGATCGGGGCCTTGGCGGCTGGTGTCGGCTGAGCGGCCGGAGCTGGTGGAGCGGGGCGAGGGTGCCCGGCGTTGGATCCACCGGCGGCGTGAGGCGGCCTGTAGGCGGGCCGAGGATGGTAGGCAGGCGCTGGTGGCGGAGGGACGAAGCGGGGCCTCTGAGAGTTCGCCTGCTGATGCTTGAAGGCGATCATTTTCCTCTTCTTGAGGTCCAGCTTGTTCTGCTCAGTCTCTTGAATGAGCGCTTTGTTGACTAGCCGTTGGAAGTCAGCGAAGTCGGCGGCGACGAGCTGGATGGATAGCTCATCCTTAAGTCCCCTGAGGAACTTGGCTTGGCGGAGGGCGTCGGTGCGCACTTCCTCCGGTGCGTAGCGAGCGAGGCGGTTGAACTCATGGAGGTACTCCATGACGGTCCTGTTGCCTTGTTGCAGGTCGCGGAACTCCTGCTGTTTCACCACAATGACACCGGCGGGGATGTGGGCAGCACGAAAGGCGATGGTGAACTCCGCCCAAGTCACCACGTGGTCCTCTGGCTGGGACTCACGATAGTTGTCCCACCATTCAGCGGCAGGACCCTGGAGCTGGTGAGTGGCGAAGGCCACTCGCTCCCGGTCGGTGCAGGGGAGGAGGTCGAGCTTCTTTCCGATGGTGCGAAGCCAATCTCCGGCCTCCATCGGGTTGGTGGTGCTCGAGAAGGTGGGCGGGCGCACGCGCAGAAACTCGGAGAGTTGCGGAGCGGGACCGGGTGCTGGTGCGCGAGGGGCGGGTTCCCCGTTCTGCAGACGGTCCAACTGAGCCTGTTGGTTCTGCATTTGGGTGAGAAGGGCGGTGATCAGGTGGTTCTGATTCGCCATCATCTCCGCCAAGGTGGGGTGGTTGGCGGAAGGCGACCCAGACTGTCGTGGGCCCGTTGCACCCCAGTTGGGTACAACACCCTCGGGCGCATCACGGCTTCCTCCTGCTCCGTTGTTGGAGCCGGTGTTCTGGTGGTCGGCCATCTTCTGAATACACATAGTGATAAAACAAAGATGACGAAACAATAATACAACCAAAAATACCAAGCACATAAATATATAGGGTGGTATAAATTGTTCATTACATCCAAGATCTTATTCCATCTACAACACAACTCGTTGCAGACGGCACCACATACAAAATTATGATTTTTATTTAGATAGCGACTCCTAACGGCTACTCGCCACCGGAGGCGGTCTCCGTGCTCTCGGAACCACGAGTGCGCGGCTCCAGAGAGATGGTGGGCTCGAGAAAATTCTCGATGATGGAGTCAGAGACGAGGCCGGGGCGTGGTGTAGGGGCGCTGGTGGAGGGTCTGGCGGGGGAGGGTCGTGGCGGGATCCTCTTGGGGCGAGGGAGGGGCTCACGGATGGGCTTCTTCTTCCTTGGAAGAAGAGGAACCATCTCCGCTATATCCTTCTGCAGCTGCATGATCTTGCGCTGCAACTCGCCATTCTGCTGGATCAAGTTCTTCGTTTCTTCACGAAGGAACTCAACCGCCTCATGGTGCTCGTCGGCGTCGAGCACCGCCTCGGTGTGGAGATCATCCATGGCCTGTAGAAGACGCGACTGCCAGGCCATGATCGGATCACGCACGGAGTGAACTCCGAGGTAGATGCTACGGTGGGCTCCGGGAGTACGCTTCGGCACGAGCCGGAAGGACGAGTTCTGAAAACGATCATCGTAGATCATCCTCAGCTCCATGAGGGCCTGGAGGGCGACTCGTTGGCACGCGACGTCGAAAGTCGGGCCTCCAAGTGCGGTGGTGTAGGGCGGCAGGTGTTCTCCGGAGCCGTGGACGGTGAGGGAGACGTCGCAAGGCCCGGCGAACTCGTCGGGGTACACTCCTTGGAATTCGGGTTCGAAGAGGAACCCGAGGAAGGTGAGCATCATGCGGAGCTCCCGGACGAAGCCCTCGTAGTGGCGGCAGTAACTGTGGACTTGGTAGACAGGCATCTACAAAACAGCAAGTTGAAATAAAGTGAGGAGAGGAGCAAAGTTTATAAAGTAGATTTTCGAGAAATAATTTCCTGTGGTTAATGGCTAGGCGGGTCTGTTTGGCTTCCTACAGTCAAGTCGGCTCTGATACCATATTGTAGCGCCCCGATTTAACCAATCGAGACATTATTGAATTTCATAAGAAAAACAATAATACAAGAGGTTCATCATGCGACAATCGTACATACGACAGTATTCATGGTACGCAGACCATATTTATTACATCACAGTTTTAATAAAAACAGTAAATAAAAATAATTAGATAGTAGCATGACGAACATCTTCTTCAGGATTTTTCTTCTCGACTGGGTCGCTACTCCAGACCGTCTTCGTAGTAAGCATCCTCTGTGGGGTCCAACGGGTATGAGTACAAAAAGTACTCAACAAGCCACCGCAAATGCAAGTAATAATGCAGGATAATAAACAAGGAAGGGTAATGGCTAACATTGCGGAAAAGTACATTTACAGTTATTGCATTTAGTGTAATCATATTTTAATCATGCGGAAAGTAAACATGAACATCATCAACATCAACTAACTCGAGGGGTACAGTCAGCCCCACCTCGCTCAACGGTCCTTACATGTCAATCCATCATGCACATACTTATTCAAAGCAAACTAACTGGGGGATGTCACGCAACCCGCCCTTGACCGTGGGCTCGGCTTTTCGAAAAAATTTAAGACTCTGATCAGAGATGTACTACTGTACCCACAAGGCACGCACTCATCCCAAACGAGATGACCCATTTCACGGGAACTCGTGCCAAAACCTCAATATGAGATGTTCCAAGCGATAACCACCCGCTCTAGGTTTCGCCGGCGCGCCGGGCCGCATCCCGGCTAACGTCGCACCCCCTTTTGCGCCACTTTGGTACAAGTCACCCGCAGGTGCAACTTGACCCATCTCCAAATGGTGGCCTCGGTTTGGAACAACCCATACCTTAGTTAGGACTTACCCACTAGACTTGTGGTTAGTATGTAAGTGTATTGCAATGGATCCCTCAAACCGGTCCTTATAGTGCCCCGGGTGCTACCGACCAATGCCCTAGCTTGCACCCGGAACCCACCATGCATACACTCACAACCATAACTCATCACCAACAGAATTTTCAAGGATAAGAAGTAACGGGGATCATATAATAGAACCATTTTGCTACGACTCATTTTTATCCTATAGCGATCATGTCAATACATTGGACACTAGCTAATATCATTGATCATATGGTGACAAGGAGGTTAGGCGAGATAGCATGGCTTGGGTTGCACATCAAGGTCGGGGGATCCTAAATAAATATAATGTAAGGGTTCATTTGACTAATGCATATATAACCTATGTGTTTTAGCGATAGTTTAATCAAACATGGGTTCAATATGCTCAAAAGATTGGTTTGGTGACTTGCCTTGTTCAGCAAAAGGAGAGGGAGGGACTTCGGGGAAGTACTCCGCTCCTCGGCGACGTCGTAGTCTTTTTGATATAGTAAAGTAAAACAAAAAGAACACATTCAATCAAACAATATAACATTACATTATAAGCACATAAGTTACAGTTGGTTTGATTAAAAATAAAATAATTTCAATTGTTAAGGTTCTGTGGTTTATTCCATAAATAAATTTTAAGGGACATTAAAAGTTGTCCCTTTTAGAAAGGGGTGTTTAAATGTGATTAATTTCATATTAAGTTTCCTAATAAGTTTTGAAATGAAAAGTTCATGGTAATTTAGTGTTTTTCAGTATATGAATAGAAAGGAATAAATATGAATTTTTCTGAAGTTCAAACATTTGAATTCATATTTTAATCCTAAAGGCATTTAAATATTTATTTGAATAAACATGAAAATGTCAAAGTAAACCTACTGTTTTTATTGCATAAACATGTAGAGAATAATTTTATGAATTTTCTGAAATTGGAATGGTAATTTTTAGAGTTCAAATGCATCAGATATGAATTTTACAAGTTTAAAAGTATTTTTGAAATTCATTTTCAATTTTTAAACTCCTCGGGTCCACGGTGAGCCAGGCCCACGGTGAACCCGCGCACTGTGCGCGTGCGCCAGGTCGATCTGGACCGTCGGATCCAGATCCGACGCGCGAGGGCGAGGCGGGGCGCGTAAGTGACCACGGACGGCCAGGATTAAAACGTTTGAACCGGTACAACGCGGACGCACGAGATTAAACGCGGGTTTTAAATACCAACGAACGCACGAGATCGCACTGTACCGCTTCACTCAGATCCGACGGCCCGGATTAAACCGAACAGATGTTTTAATCCTAAGCTTTGGATCTGGATCGCACGGCCAGGATTGAATCCAGCACAGTGCGTGTCGGGGGGTAAAGTACCCCTTCTTCCCCGACTCCGGCGATGCGACGGCGAGCGATTCCGGCGAGGTCGAGGGTTATCTAGTCTAGCTAGGACTAAAAACGGAAAGGGGGTACCGAGGGGAACAAAAGGGTACCCGTGCGGTGGTCCGGGGTCGACGGGGTGAGGCCGGCGACGAGCGGTGGCGGCGAAGGTTCTCGGTTCCTCGGCGGGGACGGCGATCCGGCGAGGTTCGTCATCGACGAAGTGGTGGTCGGGGTTGGTGAGGTCCTGGCGGTCACGGCGGTGCGGTCAGTGCGGACGAAGAGGGGCTCTGGCGACGGCGAGCGGCGGCTGGAGGACGGGCGGTGGTGGTGCGCTAAAATGTGGAATGCAGGAGCTCTGTTCGGTCTGGGTGCACTTGAACGCGTGAACCGAACGCGGTGGAGGGCAGGGGTTTAAATAGGGTCGTCGGCGAGGGCAGAGGGGGCGTGATTGGCGGTAGCCGGAGATAAATGCGATTTGACGCCGGCGAGCTCGGGTTGAACACGGTTCAACGCACCTGGACGCGAATCGAGCGAAATTAATAGGGGGAAACGGCCGGCGCGTTGAGGGGAATTCATTGCCGGCGACGAATTTAAGGGAGGGGGCCGGCGGGGGCGGATCCGAGGCGGGATTAGGGCTTCGGCCGGCGAGGGGGGGTTTTGGGGGCGGATCCCGCGGGGAAGACGGGTCCGACAGGTGGGCCGGGGTGGTCAGCGAGTGTGAGTGCGCGAGAGAGGGGGCTGACGGGTGGGGCCGCGGTGTCGGGTGCGCGCGAGGGAGGAGAGGGGGTCACTGACGGGTGGGACCCGGTTGTCAGGCGGCGCGCGCGAGGAGGAGTGGGCTGGGCCGGCCGGGAGAGAGGGAAGAGGGGAGGGGAGCCCATTACTGTTTGAAATTATTTTCTGATTAAAAATAATTGCAGAAAATAGATTAAACCTTTTGGGGCATTTCCAAAGTGGTTAAAAATTTGTAAAAATTCTCAAAAATATTTCTTGGCCTTGGGAGTCTATACAAAAATTTTCAGCTCCTCGTTTGGCCATCTACTCTATGTTGTAGTTCAAAAGGGTATAAAAGAGTATTAAAAGTATTTTCAGAAATATAAATTCCAAGAAATTTAATTTAATAATATTTTTATTGTTTTGAAAATTAGGGGTGTCACAATAAAATAGTCAATTTTCCTCTAATGACTAATAGTGGCAAAAGATCCATATTCAATTAACTCCTAGTGAGCTTTGGCATCACTGCTAGAAGCTAACTGACATAGGTAAGCAACCTTTTCCTAATCACAACATATGTGATTCTTGTCTATTGGGGTGATATCCAATGACCGATGCCCAACTCTATGCCCAAAATCCCAAAACCGTTTTGATAGCTTTGTTAAGCAAACCAATACTATGCATGTTGTAACCCGACTTCCACCCTAACTGATTAAGATAAAAGATAATACCCTATTTTGGTAGACCCACTATCGATAATCGAGAGCCTTGGTAGGTGCAGCTATTAGAAGGAGAATCAATACTTAATTTTTTGAGAGGAGACTATTCTAGCAAGGTAACGATACCTATCTTGCATGAAACATGCAAGAATAGTATGACAGGAACATAAGTAAGAACCATTTGCAACCACATTGATTGTGACATAGTATGGCCCTTCACATAGTGATCTCCATATCCATGTCTCCCAACATTGTACTTCAGACCTCCATGAACCTGTACTAGCCTATTACAAATAATAGCACCTATACAAGTTACATGAGTTGAAGCATCACAGGTCGATTCGTAGGACGTACAACCATTAAACTGCATTGGGCTATAATATTCATGACACATAAGCCATGTTAATTACTTTCATGCATCTTATACATTTTGCAACGCCAAACCAGTCACAACATTATTTGCAAAACAAAGCTAGGCGACAAATCTAGTCGTGACTGAATTGGATCGGAACTTCCGATCCAAAATCAGAATTTTCGACTGTAAGATCACTCACTGTATCGAATTAAATCGAGGTTGGAACTTCCGATCCAACATCGGAACTTCTGACCCAACAAAATTTCTGACACTTTGAAACTTCCAAAAATCCGATGAATAGAACAATAGATCTAATCTATTTCCACATTGTATATCTATACATGATTGATACAGATCAAACACTACACATGTAGGCTATGATACCACTATTGGGATATGGGGAGGCTACGCTAGCCAACAACTTTAATTTTTTAACCCTTTAGCCCGGGAACTATGCGTGTGACAGATCATGAATCATTACCTTCTAACACGAGAAATGCTAGTGCAGTGGAAGAATTAGTAAAGGAAGTGTATCCTCGCTCGACCTCGCCTTGCTCCGCCCATTCGTCGGCGATCCAATCGACGATGTCCACGTGAAGAAGACGATGAGCACCATTGTTTGAGTAGTGCCTCCATGGAGTCAACAAATATAGGCATGAGATTTATCTCACGTCGGTGTGCTAGCACTGATCGTGAGATCCGGTAGAGAATCCGATCACAACACTTTGAGATCGAGAAGGGAGAAGAAGAGGTGGGGAGCTAGGGTTTTAAAATGAAAACATCAGCCCACGACATCCCTCTTCCTCCCTTTATATAGTCCTACGGCTTGGGCCTTTAAGCATAATTAAATCCTAATAGATCCAATCTATTTTGCTCTGATTGGAACTTCCGATCTGAACTTTCAGTCTCTAAATTCGAATTAAATAAGAACTTTCGATTCTCATTCGGATCTTCTGATTCGCCTAGATCTCAGAACTTCCGATTCTCAATTGAAACTTTTGATCAGTCTAGGAAATCGAAATACCGCTCTAGATCTCAGAACTTCCGATTCTCAATTAGAACTTCTGATCATCCCAGATCTTGGAACTTCCAATCCTTCTGATTTTAATTCAGAACTTCTGATCCTTCCATAATTCTCTTGGGCACAAATCCTTCATGAAGTTCACCGAGTCTCACCCGCCAAGTGATCAACGAAATGGCATTGCACCCGCTTCTTGTTTTTTTGTTAACACTCGACAAATACCTTGAAAATGTTTGTTTGGGTTTTTATCATCGTTTTACTACTTTTTTGTCGAGTGTCACATTTGGGACTCGTCAAAAATGTTTGTCGAGTGCCCGATTAAAGATAGCCAGTAAACTAGTGTTCACTGAGGTAATTTTTACCGAGCGTTCCTCGCCGAGTGTAACACTTGGCGAACATTTTGCTGAGTGTTTTCAGGAGTTCATTGAGTGTCCTTGGAACTTGGCTAATCCCAATTTTAGCCCGTGATGCTCAAAAGATAAAACATGTGCCATTACTCACCCAACAAAACCCTAACATGCCCAATCAATTTAGGTGTTGGAGGAGTCTTGTTTCATGAGGCGAATTGCACGCTGGTCAGTGTAGGTTTCGGTCAGAAGGTAGATACCATCCTTTACACCCTCATCTCACTGTCGATCAAGAGATCAAGGAAAAGGGGTTAAAGGGCACTTGGTTCCTAGCTAATGCCAGTAAACTTACATCTACATCATCCTAGAATCTAAATTCTGATTTTATGAACTCATTGTCATTACTGGGTCAGTATTCCACATCATTGGTGATATTAGAGTCTTGTCAATATTTACTTATGGAAAATATGAGACTAAAAAAATTAAAATGCATAAGCCAGCACCATGGCTTGACCAGTGTATGTATAGTTGTCAGGTGGGATGCATGTGATCACTCCATTAGTTTGGCTCAAACTAGAGTAATATCAATGGAGGTCTATCCTCTTATCACTATAAGCATCACTTTTGGAAGTAGAATTGTTAAAATTGGCCTACTTACATTCCTTAGCAATGATTAATTTTGGGTATATTTATGGGTAACACAATAAATGCCTGACAAAAATGCAGTCTCATCTCTTCATTTTGCATCTCAACATTGGTCTATATAAAGGATTTTGCACCATCCCATAAACACACACAGTATTGAAACATCATTTTAATTTTGGTGATAGCTAGCTAGTGAATAAGGAGGCAGCCATGGGGAGGGGGAAGATCGAGATGAAGCCCATCACTGACAAGAAAGCTCGCTACGCGTGCTTCTCCAAGCGTCGCTCTGTCATATTCAACAAGGCTAACGAGCTCTCCATGTTGTGCGCTGTTGATGTTGCTGTCTGCGTGCTCTCTCCTGCTGGTAAGCCCTACTTCTTTGGGAACCCTAGTCCTGGAGTTGTCGCTCGCCGCTTGCTCGCCCATCTTGGTGCTAGCAACGACGTTGCCACCGCCAACATCATCCCTACCTCCGGTGGTGGTGGTAGGGGTAGTGGTAATCATGATGTGAATGAGGTGCTACAAGAGATGCAGATCAAGGAGGAGGAGCTTAGGCAGGAGATGGAGGGCGAGGAAAGGAGGGCCAGGCAGCTGAAAGAAGTGATTGACAAGGAGCGTAAAGAACACAAGTGTATGGAATGGATGAGCATTAGCGTGAAAAGGCTGGGGCTAGATGAGTTGGAGGAATTCAATTGCAACCTCGATTTAGTAGGTGCTTTGGTCGCTAATAGGAGGCGTGCCGAGAGAGCAGCACAGGTGGCGCCGGTTGCAGAGATGAACATGTCAGCAATGGCGCAACCAGCAAACATGAAAATGGAAATAGCGCAACCAATAGAGATGGACATGGAAATGTCGCAACCAGTAGAGATGAACATGGAAATGCTGCAACCAACAGAGATAAAGATGGAAATGGTGCAACCAGCAGAGATAAAGATGGAAACCAACAGAGATGAACATGGAAATAATGGTGCAACCACATATGAACAAGTCAATGGCGCAACCATAGATGAACATGACAGTGGCATCAACCAGCTCACAACCGCAAACTAGTTCTCTCCCTCAACTGGGTGAAGAGTTATTTATCAACCCCTTCACTTACGAGATCGATGGGTTTATTAATTTTACCTATGATGTCTTATTCGACTTCAACTTCAATTTCAATGACTTGGATGGGCTATATCTATAAAACTATGTTGGAAATAATTTTAAGTTTCTAATGGTGCCATATATCTGGATGTATATAGCTAGGACTACTTACTGTCATCCAGATATAATTTTTTCTTCATTATTTCACGCACTTGCAGTTCAAATTTCACTTATTCCAAATTAAATCTTAGAAACATACTTAATGAATTAAAAATTGCAAATAGAAAAAATGTGAAATCATTACGTGGAATAAGATATGTTATATTTTGATTGTTAAAAAATTTTAAAGCCAAAACCAAATTGTAAATATCACATAGGCCCGAAACAATTTTTCACGCAAAATGATGGATTTTTTTGGGTTTGTCATGTGTATTTTTCAAAAAACACTCGAAAAACCCCAAATTTTTTTTTGCTACTCAAACACGTCATCCCAACGTCCGGTAGTACTGGTTTTTTTCATTTCTTTTGCCGAGAGTCGTAGGGTTTGCCGATTGCATTCCCATTAGACACTCAGCAAACCCCTTTTCACTGAACATAAGTATTTGCCGAGTGTTTTCTCAAAAACATTCGGCAAACTCATATTTACTGAATGCCCGATATAAATTTCTAAAAGCAAAAAAATATCCACTTCATTCATATCTCTCCCTTGCATGCATATTGATTTTTAGATCTAGTTTTGCCACATATGATCCAAACTTGCATCCATTCTCCTTTGCTTTTCGTATTGTCGGTCGTTTTGGAACCCAAGGTTCCCAATCCTGATCAGTTTCGTTCATGCGATCTAAATTAGATTTCAGATATGTGATTCAGTTGTGGTAGAATATTACAGAAATTAGAAATAGTAGTTTATATATGCATGTAAACTTGTGGATTGGTAGCATTGATGTACCAAAAAATAGTCATGCATATTTGCGTACTTTGGACTAATAGATGGCTAAAGTCGATTTTACTCCATCTACAATAATTGTGCTAAGAGGTGTAAGGGGCAAAATAGTCCAAGGACACCTATTAGTTCGCTTTTGTGACTAATGGACTAACCATTAGTTAGCAAATAAACTAATAGTTAGTTCACCAATTAATTGTATCGTTTGGATGAGCTAAAACTAATTTTTAGTTGTTAATTATTAGTTAATGGGATCCAAACATGTGGCCTTACATAGCTTGATTTCACAGATTATAAGACACAAACTAAAAAAGAACATGTGCAATATTATATTACCATAAAAATATAACAGGTGCGAGATTGGGTTGTCGCTACCACAATAACCAAGAGGTACTTTGTGTCGGCCGGTACACGCATTCTCGTAGACTAAACCCATGGTCCCACACTCCCACCCTACATTTTCCTCCCTATTTCACACAATCACGCTGCCACCCTTGGTCCCTTGCCTGGCTGCCCGTTGTCTCTCGCTATTTTCCTAGACTTGTGCCTCCATCTCAACGCCATGCCTCCGTCGCCCCATCCCGCTAGTGTGCCGCTGCACCAGTGCACCACCCCGCCGGCCCACCGCCCTCCAGTGTCACGCCGCACCACCCTGTTGCCATCCAGTGCCATCCCGCCCCGCCACTCTCTGCTCCTATGGTGTCGCGCTGCCCCGTCATGATCTGCTTGAAGAACATCCATAACGCAAACCTATCGGTTCGGTTTAAATTCAAATTTATTTTTTCTAAAAATTAAAATTTAAAAAATCCTATAAATATTAGAAGATTTTAAATGTTTTTTATAAATTTATTTTACAAAATATTCAAATTTGGAATTTTTGGAACACAAAAAGAATGTTAAAAAAATAGTCGAGCCCAACACTTTGTTTAGCCTTTTTTATTTTACAAAATGTCACTAATACATTTGTATGCTCTACCATTTAATTCAACCAAAAAATCATACCAAATATTTTTATCATTGTATCACATATTTTCTCTATATTTCTAAATTTTTTCTAGATTTTCCCATATATTTTTTATTTTGCTATATTTCCTGTCGGCATCTAGTTGGCACGTCAAGTGCCGACTGCCTGTTACTTTTGTAATTTTTTGAAATCGACATACAGATTTGAATTTTTTTAAAAAATCATTTAAAAAAATTCCTAATAGGAGGTGTGCCAAGAGAGCAACACAAGTGGTGCCGATTGTAGATATGAACGTGTTAGCAATGACGCAACCAGCAAACATGAAAATGGAAAATGGCGCAACCAACAGAGATGGTGTGACACCCCAAATTTTCAAACCAATAAAAATATTATTAAATTCAATTTCTGGGAATTATTATTTCAGAAAATACTTTTAAATCCCTTTTATACCCTTTTGAACTACAACATAGAGTAGATGACCAAATTAGGAGGTGAAACTTTTTGTATATGATCCTAAGGCCAAAATATAATTTTGAGAATTTTTATAAATTTTTACCAGCCTTGGAAGTAGCCCTAATCTTTTAATCTATTTTCTGGAATTATTTTTATTCAGAAAAGTATTAGAACAGTAATGGGCTCCTCTCCCTCCCTTCTCTCTCTCCCGGCCGGCCCAGCCCGTTACCGCGCTCGCCTTAGACTGACACATGGACCCCACCTGTCGGCGCCGAAACCTTTCCCCTCGCGCGCGAACCCGACACCTCGGCCCCACCCGTCAGTCGCCACCCTCGCCCGCTCGCGCTCACTGGCCAGTGGCCCCCGCGTGTCAGTTTCGCCTTCAACCTCCCGCCGTCGCCCCCAAATCGCGCCGGCCGACGACCTCGCCCTCGGATCCGCCTCGCCGGCCCGTCCCGCATTAATTCGTCGCCATTAATCGGTCCCCCGCGTCGCGTCGACCGTTTCCCCCCGTTAAACAGTGCCTTTACGCCACGGGATCGCCGCTCCGCGTGCATGGCCGAGCCATCGCCGGCGAGTAAAGGCCCTCGGCCGGTTTCCTTGCATGCGAGCCCTCTCCGGCGTCCTATTTAAACCCCCAGCCTGAGCCGCGTTCGACCCCCACGCTTAATCGCCTCGAGAACGAACAGAGCACTCGCATTTCACTTTTTAGCGCACATCCTCCGATTCACCTCCGGCCACCGCTCGTCGTCGCCTCGGACCGTCCCCGCCCGTGCCTCCGCCACCATCGTGACCGCCAGGACCTCGCCGACCTCGGCCACCACTTCGTCGACGACGAACCTCGCCGGATCGCCGTCCCCGCCTCGGAACCGAGAACCTTCGCCGCCACCGCTCGTCGCCGGCCTCACTCCGTCGACCCCGGACCACCGCAACGGTACCCTTTTGTTCCCCTCGGTACCCCCTTTCCGTTTTTACCCCCCGACACGCACTGTGCCGGATTCAATCCTGGCCGTGCGATCTAGATCCAACGCTTGGGTTAAATCATCTGTTCGGTTTAATCCTGGCCGTCGGATCTGAGCGAAGCGGTACGGTGCGATCCCGTGCGTCCATTTGTTTTAAAACTCCGCGTTTAATCCCGTGCGTCCACGTGGTACCGGTTCGAACGTTTTAATCCTAGCCGTCCATCGCGACTTACGCGTCCCGCCTCGCCCTCGCGCGTTGGATCTGGATCCGACGGTCCAGATCGACCCGGCGCACGCGCACAGTGCACGGGTTCACCGTGGGCCTGGCTCACCGTGGACCCGAGAGGTTTAAAATTTGAAAATAAATTCCAGAAATGCTTTTAAACTTGTAAAATTCATATCTAATGCATTTGAACTCTAAAAATTATCATTCCAATTTTAGAAAATTCATAAAATTATTCTCTACATGTTTATGCAATAAAAACAGTAGGTTTATTTTGACATTTTCATGTTTATTCAAATAAGTATTCAAATGCCCTTAGTATTAAAATGCAAATTTAAATATTTAAACTCCAGAAAATTTATATAATTGTTCCTTTCTGTTTAAACACTAGAACCACTGAGTTTTCTCTGAATCATTTATATTAAATTGATTAGAAAACTTAATGTAGTATTATACACACTTAAAAACCCTTTCTTGAAAAACAATAATTCATTTAGATTCATTTTAAATTAATGGAGAAATAAATTTCAGAACTTTAACCATTGAATTTATTTATAATCAAACCAACTTTAACTTATGTGTTTATAATGTAATGTTATGCTGTTTGATTGGATGTTGTGTTCTTTTTATTCTACTTTATATTAAAAAGACTACGACGTCGCCGAGGAGCCGGAGTACTTCCCCGAAGTCCCTCCCTCTCCCTTTGCTGAACAAGGCAAGTCACCAAACAATTCTTTTGAGCATATTGAACCCATGTCTGAATTGACTATCGCTAAAACACATAGGTTATGTATATGCATTAGTCAAATGAACCCTTACATTATATTTATTTAGGATCCCCCGACCTTGATGTGCAACCCAAGCCATGCTATCTCGCCTAACCTCCTTGTCACCATGTGATCAATGATATTAGCTAGTGTCCAATGTATTGGCACGGCCGCTATAGGATAAAAATGAGTCGTAGCAAAATGATTCCATTATATGATCCCCGTTACTTCTTATCCTTGGAAATTCTGTTGGTGATGAGTCATGGTTGTGAGTGTATGCATGGTGGGTTCCGGGTGCAAGCTAGGGCATTGGTCAGTAGCACCCAGGGCACTATAAGGACCGGTCTGAGGGATCCGTTGCAATACACTTACGTACTAACCACAAGTCTAGTGGGTAAGTCCTAACTAAGGTATGGGTTGTTCCAAACCGAGGCCACCATTTGGAGATGGGTCAAGTTGCACCTGCGGGTGACTTGTACCAATGTGGCGCAAAAGGGGGTGCGACGTTAGTCGGGATGCGGCCCGGCGCGCCGGCGAAACCTAGAGCGGGTGGTTACCGCTTGGAACATCTCATATTGAGGTTTTGGCACGAGTTCCCGTGAAATGGGTCATCTCGTTGAGATGAGTGCGTGCCTTGTGGGTACAGTAGTACATCTCTGATCAGAGTCTTAAATCTTTTCGAAAAGCCAAGCCCACGGTCAAGGGCGGGTTGCGTGACATCCCCCAGTTAGTTTACTTTGAATATGTATGTGCATGATGGATTGACATGTAAGGACCGTTGTGCGAGGAGGTAAAACGTACTCCTCGAGTTAGTTGATGTTGATGATGTTCATATTTAATTTCCGCATGATTAAAATATGATTACACTAAATGCCATAATTGCAATTGCTTTATTCCGCATTGTTAGCCTTTATCCTTCCTTGTTTATTATCCTGCATTATTATTTGCATTTGCGGTGGCTTGTTGAGTACTTTTTGTACTCATACCCGTTGGACCCCACAGAGGATGCTTATCTTGAAGACGGTCTGGAGTAGCGACCCAGTCGAGAAGAAAGATCCTGAAGAAGACGTTCGTCATGCCGCTGTTTAATTATCATATTACCGTTTTTATTAAAACAATGTTGTAATAAATATGGTCTGCGTACCATGGATTTTATCGTATGTACGTTGTCGCATGATGAACCTCTTGTATTATTGTTTTTCTATGGAAATTCAATAATGTCTCGATTTTGATAAATCGGGGCGCTACAAGATGGTATCAGAGCCGACTCGACTGTAGGAAGCCAAACAGACCCGCCTAGCCATTAGCCATAGGAAAGTATTTCTCGAAAATCTACTTCATAAACTTTGTTCCTCTCCTCACTTTTATTCAACTTGCTGTTTTGTAGATGCCAGTCTACCAAGTCCACAGCTACTGCCGCCACTATAAGGGCTTCGTCCGGGAGCTCCGCATGATGCTCACCTTCCTCGGGTTCCTCTTCGAACCTGAATTTCAAGGAGTCTACCCCGACGAGTTCGCCGGGCCTTGTGACGTCTCCCTCACCGTCCATGGCTCTGGAGAACATCTGCCGCCCTACACCACCGCGCTTGGGGGCCCGACTTTCGACGTCGCGTGCCAACGAGTCGCCCTCCAGGCCCTCATGGAGCTGAGGATGATCTACGACGATCGTCTTCAGAACTCATCCTTCCGGCTTGTGCCGAAGCGTACTCCCGGAGCCCACCGTAGCATCTACCTCGGAGTTCACTCCGTGCGTGATCCGGTCATGGCCTGGCAGTCGCGTCTTCTGCAGGCCATGGATGATCTCCACACTGAGGCGGTGCTCGACGCCGACGAGCATCATGAGGCGGTTGCATTTCTTCGTGAAGAAACGAAGAACCTGATCCAACAGAACGGCGAACTGCAGCGCAAGATCATACAGCTGCAGAAGGATATAGCGGAGATGGTTCCTCTTCTTCCTAGGAAGAAGAAACCCATCCGTGAGCCCCTCCCTCGCCCTAAGAGGATCCCGCCACGACCCTCCCCCGCCAGGCCTTCTACCAGCGCCCCTACACCACGCCCCGGCCTCGTCTCCGACTCCATCATCGAGAATTTTCTCGAGCTCACCATCCCTCTAGAGCCGCGCACTCGTGGTTCCGAGAGCACGGAGACCGCCTCCGGTGGCGAGTAGGCGTTAGGAGACGCGAGAATAAATAAAAAGAATTATTTTGTATGTGGTGCTACCCGCGACGAGTGTGTTGTGGGTAGAATAAGAGCGTGATTGTAATGAACATTTATACCACTCTATATACTTATGTGCTTGAATTTTATATGGTATTTTTGGTTGTATTATTGTTTCGTCATCTTTTGCTTTATCACTTTGGATATTCAGAAGATGGCCGACCACCAGAACACCGGCTCCAACAACGGGGCAGGAGGAAGCCGAGATGCACCTGAGGGCGTGGTACCCAACTGGGGTGCAACGGGCCCGCGCCAATCCGGGTCGCCTTCCGCCAACCACCCCACCTTGGCGGAAATGATGGCGAATCAGAACCATCTGATCACCGCCCTCCTCACCCAAATGCAGCACCAACAGGCTCAGTTGGACCGTCTGCAGAACGGGGAGCCCGCCCCTCGCGCACCAGCACCCGCGGCCGCTCCGCAGCTCTCCGAGTTTTTGCGCGTGCGCCCGCCAATCTTCTCGAGCACAACCAACCCGATGGAGGCCGGAGATTGGCTTCGCACCATCGAGAAGAAGCTCGACCTCCTCCCCTGCACCGACCGGGAGCGGGTGGCCTTTGCCACTCACCAGCTCCAGGGTCCCGCCGCTGAATGGTGGGACAACTACCGTGCGTCCCAGCCAGAGGGCCACATGGTGACTTGGGCGGAGTTCACCATCGCCTTTCGTGCCGCCCACGTCCCCGCCGGTGTCATCGCGGTGAAACAGCAGGAGTTCCGCGACCTGCAACAAGGCAGTAGGACCGTCATGGAGTACCTCCATGAGTTCAACCGCCTCGCTCGCTACGCACCGGAGGAAGTGCGCACCGACGCCCTCCGCCAAGCCAAGTTCCTAAGGGGACTTAAGGATGAGCTGTCCATCCAGCTCGTCGCCGCCGACTTCGCCGACTTCCAGCGGCTGGTCAATAAAGCGCTCATCCAAGAGACTGAGCAGAACAAGCTGGACCTCAAGAAGAGGAAGATGATCGCCTTCAAGCATCAGCAGGCGAACACTCAGAGGCCCCGCTTCGTCCCTCCGCCACCAGCGCCCGCCTACCATCCTCGGCCCGCCTACAGGCCACCTCACGCAGCCGGTGGATCCAACGCCGGGCATCCTCGTCCCGCTCCACCAGCTCCGGCCGCTCAGCCGGCACCAGCCGCCAAGGCCCCGATCTTGAGGGATCGCCAAGGAAGGCCGGTCGTCTGCTTCAACTACCGCAAGGAAGGACACTATTCGCACCAGTGTCCTCACCCCAAGCAGAACCAAGGCGCAGCACCCCACCAGGCCGTTCGCGCCCGCGTCAACCACATCAGCGCGGAGGAAGCTCAGGAGGCCCCTGAAGTCGTACTCGGTACGTTTACTATGAATTCCGTACCAGCCGTCATACTATTTGACTCTGGAGCAACCCACTCTTTCGTCTCAGAAGATTTTGCAAAAACAAACAATCTGGACGTGCTCCCTCTACCCATTCCCATGGTGATTGCCACCCCCGGCAATAGGACCTCAGCTCGCTTCTTCAGCCCTAAGGTTCAACTTGACATCCAAGGAGTGCTGTTTCGGGCCGAGCCTGTCCTCATCCAATGCACCGGACTCGACCTTATACTAGGTATGGACTGGTTGATGAAGCACAAGGGAGTGATCAACTGTGCCAACAAGTCCGTCACGGTGACCAGTCCTGAAGGCGTAACCGTCACTTTCCGGATGGTCAGTCGCAAACCACTCGGAGCATCCCTTCGCTCGATAGCTCTTGAAGAGGTGCCAATAGTCAAGGAGTTTGCAGATGTTTTCCCCGAAGATCTGCCCGGAATGCCTCCCAAGCGGGACATCGAATTCAGAATCGAGCTTGTCCCGGGGACCACTCCAATCTCCAAGCGCCCATACCGAATGGCCGCCAATGAACTAGCCGAAGTCAAGAGCAACATCGAAGACCTAGAGCAGAAAGGTTACATCCGACCGAGTACCTCACCTTGGGGTGCACCGGTCATTTTTGCCATGAAGAAGGACAAGACCAAGAGGATGTGCGTGGACTATAGAGCCTTGAACGACGTAACCATCAAGAACAAATACCCATTGCCTCGGATCGACGACCTGTTCGATCAGCTGAAAGGATCCTCAGTGTTTTCCAAGATTGACCTCAGGTCAGGTTATCACCAGTTAAGGATCAGGGAGGAAGATATACCCAAGACTGCCTTCACCTCCCGCTATGGACTCTACGAGTACACTGTGATGTCGTTCGGACTCACGAATGCCCCGGCCTTTTTCATGAACATGATGAACAACGTATTCATGGAGTTCTTGGACAAGTTCATCGTGGTGTTCATCGACGATATCCTCGTTTACTCCAAGACCAAGGAAGAACACGAGACTCACCTCCGTCTGACCCTCGGAAAGCTAAGGGAGCAGCAACTGTACGCCAAATACAGCAAGTGCGAATTTTGGTCGTCTGAGGTGAAGTTCCTCGGTCATGTTATATCTGCCGGAGGAATAGCAGTGGACCCAACCACCGTTGAAGCGGTAACCAACTGGCTACAGCCAACGACCGTGACCGAGATCCGGAGTTTTCTCGGATTGGCCGGATACTACCGCCGGTTCATCGATAATTTTTCCAAGATCGCCAAGCCTATGACCAGACTTCTGCAGAAAGAGGTGAAGTTTGATTGGACCCCCGACTGCGAAGAAAGCTTCCAGACCCTCAAGAAGAAGCTAGTGTCAGCTCCCATTCTGACTCTGCCAGACATCCGGAAAGACTTCCACGTCTACTGTGATGCCTCTCGTCAGGGATTGGGATGCGTCTTAATGCAAGAAGGGAAGGTGATATCCTACGCCTCCCGGCAGTTGAGACCACATGAGCTGAACTACCCAACCCACGACCTGGAACTAGCAGCCGTGGTTCATGCCTTGAAGATATGGAGACATTACCTTGTGGGAAATCGGTGTGAGGTCTTCACCGACCACAAGAGCCTCAAGTACATATTCACCCAACCAGATCTGAACCTCAGGCAAAGGAGATGGTTGGAACTGATCAAAGATTACGACTTGGGCATCCATTATCATCCGGGCAAAGCGAACGTGGTGGCAGACGCCCTTAGCCGAAAAGGGTACTGCAATGCCATCATGATTCAGGACCAAGCTCCTCTACTTTATAAAGAGATGGAAAGGCTAAACCTAGGGATCACCACTCGAGAGTACCTCGCTGCCTTGGAGTCTCGGCCTGTCTTAATAGACCAGATCCGAGAGAAGCAGAAGGAAGACCCAGACATCCTGGAGATCCAGCAAAACATGAGGAAGGGTAAAGCCCCCGGATTCTCCGAGGATGAACATGGTACCATTTGGTTTGGAAACCGAGTATGCGTACCCGACCTACCTGAGTTGAAGACTCTCATCCTTCAAGAAGCCCACGATACTCTATACTCCATCCATCCCGGGAGTACAAAGATGTATCAAGACCTAAAGGAGAAATATTGGTGGGTCAGCATGAAGAGAGAAATAGCTGAGTATGTGGCCAAGTGCGACACATGTCGGCGAGTCAAGGCAGAGCATCAGAGACCTGCCGGACTTCTTCAACCCCTCAAAGTCCCTGAATGGAAGTGGGAAGAGATAGGAATGGACTTCATCACAGGACTACCCCGGACCCAAGCTGGTCATGATTCTATCTGGGTGATCGTTGATCGACTCACCAAGGTAGCTCACTTCGTCCCGGTCAAGACAACTTACACTGTCGCCAAGTTGGCTGAGTTGTATATGACCCGGATCGTGTGCCTCCACGGAGTTCCCAGGAAGATTGTATCTGACCGCGGGAGTCAGTTCACCTCCAAGTTTTGGAAGAACCTTCAAGAGGAACTCGGCACCCGGCTGAACTTTAGCACCGCCTATCATCCGCAGACCGACGGTCAAACCGAAAGGGTCAACCAGATATTGGAGGATATGCTTAGAGCTTGTGCTCTAGACTTTGGCGGAATGTGGGACAAGAACTTACCTTATGCAGAGTTCTCCTACAACAACAGCTATCAAGCCAGCCTGCAAATGTCCCCGTTCGAAGCACTCTATGGGCGTAAGTGCAGAACGTCGTTGCTTTGGGATCAAACTGGAGAATCACAACTATTTGGGACTGACCTATTGAGAGAAGCTGAAGAGAAGGTTAAAATCATAAGAGACCGACTGAAGGCAGCCCAATCCAGGCAGAAGAGCTATGCCGACAACCGTCGAAGAGATCTAGCCTTTGAGGAGGGCGATTACGTCTACCTCCGGGTCACTCCCCTCCGTGGCACTCAAAGGTTCAACATGAAAGGCAAACTAGCACCCCGCTACGTCGGACCTTTCCAGATCCTCCGTCGACAAGGAGAAGTGGCGTATCAACTTGAACTGCCTCCATCCCTTGCAGGAGTTCATGGTGTGTTCCATGTCTCTCAGCTGAAGAAGTGCCTCCGTGTACCCACCGAGCAAGCCGACCTTCAGCAGCTCAATGTCCAAGAAGACTTGACCTACATAGAGAGACCCGTCAAGATCTTGGAAACCAAGGAAAGAGTAACCAGAAGTCGCGTCGTCCGCTTCTGCAAAGTCCAATGGAACAACCATCCCGCAGAAGAAGCCACTTGGGAAAAAGAAGACGAGCTGAAAGCCCAATACCCCGAGCTATTCGAGTAAACGTTCCAATCTCGAGGACGAGATTCTTGTAAGGGGGATAGGTTTGTGACACCCCAAATTTTCAAACCAATAAAAATATTATTAAATTCAATTTCTGGAATTATTATTTCAGAAAATACTTTTAAATCCCTTTTATACCCTTTTGAACTACAACATAGAGTAGATGACCAAATTAGGAGGTGAAACTTTTTGTATATGATCCTAAGGCCAAAATATAATTTTGAGAATTTTTATAAATTTTTACCAACCTTGGAAGTAGCCCTAATCTTTTAATCTATTTTCTGGAATTATTTTTATTCAGAAAAGTATTAGAACAGTAATGGGCTCCTCTCCCTCCCTTCTCTCTCTCCCGGCCGGCCCAGCCCGTTACCGCGCTCGCCTTAGACTGACACATGGACCCCACCTGTCGGCGCCGAAACCTTTCCCCTCGCGCGCGAACCCGACACCTCGGCCCCACCCGTCAGTCGCCACCCTCGCCCGCTCGCGCTCACTGGCCAGTGGCCCCCGCATGTCAGTTTCGCCTTCAACCTCCCGCCGTCGCCCCCAAATCGCGCCGGCCGACGACCTCGCCCTCGGATCCGCCTCGCCGGCCCGTCCCGCATTAATTCGTCGCCATTAATCGGTCCCCCGCGTCGCGTCGACCGTTTCCCCCCGTTAAACAGCGCCTTTACGCCACGGGATCGCCGCTCCGCGTGCATGGCCGAGCCATCGCCGGCGAGTAAAGGCCCTCGGCCGGTTTCCTTGCATGCGAGCCCTCTCCGGCGTCCTATTTAAACCCCCAGCCTGAGCCGCGTTCGACCCCCACGCTTAATCGCCTCGAGAACGAACAGAGCACTCGCATTTCACTTTTTAGCGCACACCCTCCGATTCACCTCCGGCCACCGCTCGCCGTCGCCTCGGACCGTCCCCGCTCGTGCCTCCGCCACCATCGTGACCGCCAGGACCTCGCCGACCTCGGCCACCACTTCGTCGACGACGAACCTCGCCGGATCGCCGTCCCCGCCTCGGAACCGAGAACCTTCGCCGCCACCGCTCGTCGCCGGCCTCACTCTGTCGACCCCGGACCACCGCAACGGTACCCTTTTGTTCCCCTCGGTACCCCCTTTCCGTTTTTAGCCCTAGCTAGACTAGATGGCCCTCGACCTCGCCGGAATCGCTCGCCGTCGTACCACCGGAGTCGGGGAAGAAGGGGTACTTTACCCCCCGACACGCACTGTGCCGGATTCAATCCTGGCCGTGCGATCTAGATCCAACGCTTGGGTTAAATCATTTGTTCGGTTTAATCCTGGCCGTCGGATCTGAGCGAAGCGGTACGGTGCGATCCCGTGCGTCCATTTGTTTTAAAACTCCGCGTTTAATCCCGTGCGTCCACGTGGTACCGGTTCGAACGTTTTAATCCTAGCCGTCCATCGCGACTTACGCGTCCCGCCTCGCCCTCGCGCGTCGGATCTGGATCCGACGGTCCAGATCGACCAGGCGCACGCGCACAGTGCGCGGGTTCACCGTGGGCCTGGCTCACCGTGGACCCGAGAGGTTTAAAATTTGAAAATAAATTCCAGAAATGCTTTTAAACTTGTAAAATTCATATCTAATGCATTTGAACTCTAAAAATTATCATTCCAATTTTAGAAAATTCATAAAATTATTCTCTACATGTTTATGCAATAAAAACATTTATTTTGACATTTTCATGTTTATTCAAATAAGTATTCAAATGCCCTTAGTATTAAAATGCAAATTTAAATATTTAAACTCCAAAAAATTTATATAATTGTTCCTTTCTGTTTAAACACTAGAACCACTGAGTTTTCTCTGAATCATTTATATTAAATTGATTAGAAAACTTAATGTAGTATTATACACACTTAAAAACCCTTTCTTGAAAAACAATAATTCATTTAGATTCATTTTAAATTAATGGAGAAATAAATTTCAGAACTTTAACCATTGAATTTATTTATAATCAAACCAACTTTAACTTATGTGTTTATAATGTAATGTTATGCTGTTTGATTGGATGTTGTGTTCTTTTTATTCTACTTTATATTAAAAAGACTACGACGTCGCCGAGGAGCCGGAGTACTTCCCCGAAGTCCCTCCCTCTCCCTTTGCTGAACAAGGCAAGTCACCAAACAATTCTTTTGAGCATATTGAACCCATGTCTGAATTGACTATCACTAAAACACATAGGTTATGTATATGCATTAGTCAAATGAACCCTTACATTATATTTATTTAGGATCCCCCGACCTTGATGTGCAACCCAAGCCATGCTATCTCGCCTAACCTCCTTGTCACCATGTGATCAATGATATTAGCTAGTGTCCAATGTATTGGCACGGCCGCTATAGGATAAAAATGAGTCGTAGCAAAATGATTCCATTATATGATCCCCGTTACTTCTTATCCTTGGAAATTCAGTTGGTGATGAGTCATGGTTGTGAGTGTATGCATGGTGGGTTCCGGGTGCAAGCTAGGGCATTGGTCAGTAGCACCCGGGGCACTATAAGGACCGGTCTGAGGGATCCGTTGCAATACACTTACGTACTAACCACAAGTCTAGTGGGTAAGTCCTAACTAAGGTATGGGTTGTTCCAAACCGAGGCCACCATTTGGAGATGGGTCAAGTTGCACCTGCGGGTGACTTGTACCAATGTGGCGCAAAAGGGGGTGCGACGTTAGCCGGGATGCGGCCCGGCACGCCGGCGAAACCTAGAGCGGGTGGTTATCGCTTGGAACATCTCATATTGAGGTTTTGGCACGAGTTCCCGTGAAATGGGTCATCTCGTTGAGATGAGTGCGTGCCTTGTGGGTACAGTAGTACATCTCTGATCAGAGTCTTAAATCTTTTCGAAAAGCCGAGCCCACGGTCAAGGGCGGGTTGCGTGACATCCCCCAGTTAGTTTACTTTGAATATGTATGTGCATGATGGATTGACATGTAAGGACCGTTGTGCGAGGAGGTAAAACGTACTCCTCGAGTTAGTTGATGTTGATGATGTTCATATTTACTTTCCGCATGATTAAAATATGATTACACTAAATGCCATAACTGCAATTGCTTTATTCCGCATTGTTAGCCTTTATCCTTCCTTGTTTATTATCCTGCGTTATTATTTGCATTTGCGGTGGCTTGTTGAGTACTTTTTGTACTCATACCCGTTGGACCCCACAGAGGATGCTTATCTTGAAGACGGTCTGGAGTAGCGACCCAGTCGAGAAGAAAGATCCTGAAGAAGACGTTCGTCATGCCGCTGTTTAATTATCTTATTACCGTTTTTATTAAAACAATGTTGTAATAAATATGGTCTGCGTACCATGGATTTTATCGTATGTACGTTGTCGCATGATGAACCTCTTGTATTATTGTTTTTCTATGGAAATTCAATAATGTCTCGATTTTGATAAATCGGGGCGCTACAGATGGACATGGAAATGGCGCAACCAGTAGAGATGAACATGGAAATGCTGCAACCAACAAAAATAAAGATGGAAATGGTGCAACCAATAGAGATAAACATCGAAACCAGCAGAGTGAACATGACAGTGGCATCAACTTGCTCACAACCGCAAACTAGTTCTCTTCCTCAACTGGGTAAAGAGTTATTTATCAACCCCTTCACTTACGATATAGATGGGTTTATTAATTTAACTGGTGATGTCTTATTCGACTTCAACTTCAACTTCGATGACTTGGATGGGCTATAGGTATAAAACTATGCTGGAAATAATTTTAAGTTTCTAATGGTGCCATATATCTATATGTATATAGCTAGGACTACTTACTATCATCCAGATATAATTTTTGCTTCATTATTTCATGCACCTGCAGTTCAAATTTCACTTATTCCAAAATAAATATTACAAACATACTTAATGAATTAAAAATATGAAACAAACATAAAAATGTAAAATCATTACATGGAATAAGATATGTTATATTTTGAGTGTTGAAAAAATTTCAAGCCAAAACCAAATTGCAAATATCACTGTTGACACAAAAATGTGCCCCGCACTTGGGTCAGTTCGATGATTCAAAAGCGTGTGGATACTTAGGGATGAGCCTAAGCGTAACATAACACTGACGTCGCGTTCCGACTACCCTTAACAGTGGCAAGGGGGTGGAGTCGCCAGGTAATCAGATCACACAGAAATAATCCAATTAGCCGAAATATATAGATAAAAATAATCCAATCGGCTGAGCAAAGCCGGATTGGTTGTAGTGTACCGTTCGAAGGGTCACCGAAGGGGGGCCTTCGGCGTCTGGTGCGAAGGGTGCACCGAAGATAGCCTTCGACGTTCGGATCGATCTAGCCGGAGATAGGCTCCGAACAGATCGCGACACGAAATCGCTCTTGAACGATAGGGTTCGGTGCGAAGCCTCTTGACACAACAAAATCCAACACGGAGCAATAGCGTGATGAAGTCCGAGACGGAGCACTGATGCGACGAAGTCCGATGTGAAGTAGCTCCAGTGCGCGGGACTTGACCAGACCGACAATAGCGTGACGAATATGCACAGACAGACGAAGCAGGATTCACCGAAGGGTGCTCTAGCAGCCTCCGAAACCAGCTTCCTAGCTTCGGAAACCTTCGGCGAAGGGGGCTCCGAACGTGAAACCTGCAGCAAAGTTAAGATCAAGTGCCAATTCGGCCTGGAGACCGAATTACTAAGTGTTGCAGTATATAGAACGAAGGTAGCAATCTATTACGTAGATTAACGGATGGTTCACAAGTGAGCCAACAAGGTGATAGCAATCTATTACGTAGATTAACGGATGATTCACAAGCGAACCAACATGGCTTACCACTGTTACGGCGTGGCCGACGGAGGGCTTCCAGCGCAAACCCGTGAAGGTGTACGGAAAAGTACAGAAAGTAAAGGTATGGTTCAAACTAGGATTTGAAGTTGATTTGTGTTCGGAGGGTCTTATGAACCGGCCTCACCCCTATATTTATAGGGGATAGTCTTCTTATTTCTAATTCTAATCTGATAAGATTTGGCCTAATCAAGATTAAGGATAAAAACAACCAGAATTTGTATTAGACTCCTTATCTGAAGCCTACCCGAAGTGGGCCTTCGGCAGGCTCGTTGAAGCCTGCTCTTCGGGCCAAAGTTTCGGCGAAGCAGGCCGCTGGAGGGCCTTCGGGCCGAAGCCAGGCCTGCGGAGAAGGCCGCTAAAAGGCCCCCGAGGCCCCATGCAGATGGGCCTCCGGCACTTTAGGGCTTCGGCCTGTACTAGGACTTGTATATTTTCGACCCAAATTACCAAAATTGATATTTTGACACTCTTGGCCACTAATGTCATTTTTTGCTATCAACAATCACATAGGCCCAAAATAAATTTTCACACAAAATGATGGATTATTTGGGTTTGTCATGTGTCTTTTTCAAAAAACACTTGTGAACCCCGATTTTTTTTGCTACTCAAACACGTCATCCCGACGTCCGATAGTACTAATTTTTTTTCGTTTTTTTACCGAGAATCATAGGGTTTGCCGAGTGCATTCCCGTTAGACACTCTGCAAACCCCTTTTCACTGAGCGTAATTATTTACTGAGTGTTTTCTTAAAAATATTCGACAAACTCATCTTCACCGAATGCCCGATATAATAGACACAACAAAGATTTTGACACTCGGTGAATTCAAAGTTTTCGTAGTGTGTCATGGGGCCGGGTGCCACATATTTTTTCCATTTGGAATGGAACATTGCATGCATCATTATTTTTTCCTTTGGAAAATTCGTAAATCCGTACAATATATATATATATATATACAGGAAAATGGAGGGGGTCGTGTGATCAGAGCTTAGCTCATGGAATTTTTTTCCTTAAAAATTCTAAAAGCAAAAAATATCCCCTTCATTCATATCTCTCCCATGCATGCTTATTGATTAACTAATAGAAAAAATAATTATTTTATGTACTTAAATGTCAATCTTTAAATTTTGGATTAATGCATATATTTGAGTTTACATTCTTGAGAACATATTACATACATTTGGACATATATTTCTAACATTACTCCACCTACATATAAAATTTCACGTTCAAATTCATTATATTTCATAATGAATCGTCTGAAGTTAAAATTAATTTTATATATAAGTACGTGTGGTGTAATGCTAATCTAGAACTACCTGTACATTTGTTTATATTTTTTAGTTGGTATGCATCGAATCTTTTGTGCACAATATATGTTCCTGATGTACTTTTGTCGACAGACTTCTCACCATCCACACTAATCCAACAAGGGTTGAAATGAATCCATTAATAACACATTCATTATTTGTAATTGTTTGTTAATTACCACTCCGATGTCGCATAATATTACAATCTAGAATCAGATTTGACACAACATAGTACTACAATGAATCTAAGGGGGTGTTTGGATCCATTGACTAAAGTTTAGTCAATATCACAGCGGATGTTTGGACATCAATTTGAATGACTAAACATGAACTAATTATAAAAATAATTGCAGAATTGGAGGATAATTCGTGAGACGAATTTATTAAATGTAATGAATCCATAATTAGCAAATGTTTATTGTAGCATCACATTGTCAAATCATGGCGTAATTAGGCTCATTAGATTCGTCTCACAAATAATCCACCGATTATGAATGGGTTTTATAAATAGTCTACGTTTAATACTCCAAAATAGTATCTAAACATTCGATGTAACAGAGGCTAAAATTTAGCCCCTATATCCAAACCCCCCTAAGTGTATATCCACTATAGATTTGTTCTAACATGTTGTGTCAAATCTAAAAGTTTTAGTTACAATATTATAAGATAAAAAAGTATTTTTTTTCTTTTTTTACTTGATGTTTTATGCTTTTATGGTTTTGAAGTGGCTTTGATCCTTATTTTCCATTTAACCACACAATAATTAAGGTATGAAAATAAAACTAGATTAATACTATGAAAGTATTTCTAATGAAAAAACCAATGATATAATTTTAATAACAAAATTGTATAGTTACTTTAAAACAAAATGGACGTTAAACTTTAGGTCTTGTTTGGATGGACTAAGGCCCCGTTTGGATCCTATCAAGTAATTGTTAGCAACTAAAAATTAGTTTTATCTCATCCAAACAATACAACTAATTGGTGAACTAACGATTAGTTCATTGGCTAACTAATGGTTAGTTCATTAGTCCACAAAAGTGAACTAATTTGAGCTAATAGGGGGGCCCTTGGACTATTTTACCCTCTATACCATTATAACATGATTATTGTAGTATGGGCAAAATCGACTTTAGTCACCTATTAGCTCTAGCTATTAGTTAGCTAATAAACTAATAGTTAGTTCGCCAGTTAGTTGTATTGTTTGGATGAACTAAAACTATTTTTTAATTGTTAATTATTAGTTAATAGGATCCAGACATGTGATCACAAATTATAAGACACAAATTAAAAAGAACAGGTGCAATATTATATTACCATAAAAATATAACAGGTGTGAGATTGTGTCGCAGCTACCACAATAACCAAGATGTACTCTTTGTCGATCGGTACCAAGACCTATCGGTTCGGTTTAAATTTAAATTTAAAATTTTAAAAGATATAATATATAAATCCTATAAATGTTAGAAGAATTAAAATGTTTTCTGATAAATTGATTTTACAAAATATTCAAATTTGGAATATTTGGAACACAAAAGAATATTAAAAATAAAAATACAAAAATATAGTCTAGCCTAACAGACTGTCTAGCCATATTATTATTTTTATTTCACAAAAATGTCAGTAATACATTTGTGATGCTCTACCATTTAATTCAAGCAAAAAAACATCATACCAAATATTTTTATCATTGTATCACGAATTTTATCTATGTTTCTAAATTTTTTCTAGATTTCCCCATATATTTTTATTTTTCTATATTTTCTATCATTTTTCTATATTTTTTTAAAAACCGATAAGTTATTGAGCTAACTGAGGACGCTGCGTCGGCAACTTGATGAACACATTTGTTACCAGGTTGCTGGCAAGGGGGGCAGTAGCACAGTGGGCTGCGGGCTAACAAGGAGGGCAGTAGGGCGGCGAGCCGACTAGAGGGCGGTCAGTTGGGGTGACGGGCAAGGGCTGGGGGAGGAGGTGATGTGGTGGGGAAGAGAAAAGAATAGGACCAAGGGTATGTGTGTAATTGGTGGGGAGGTGGTAATTTTCATGAAGTTAGTTCACCACAAAAGAAGGATCCAAGTTGTTTTCAAGTTTGTACTAACAAACTGCTTTTTGGTGGAGAAATGGGTTTGCTGAACCCCTTTGGTTCAGCTGGTGCTTTTTCAAAACAGAAACATGTTTTATAAGCAGAACTAAACACACTCTTAAAATCCTCAATTACGAAACTATATATTAAATAAAAACCATTTACATAATTCATAGGATGGCTTTGAAGATGTTTTCACTAATTGTGCATTACCACAAATGATATATTTCTAACAAGCGAGTCCCGGTTGGCTTTGAAGGTGTTACGGTTGTTACGGAGAGGTAAGAAGAGAGTGATCCTCTTGTTAATATGAAAAACACATAAATGCAGTGCATATTTTCCTCTCTCTACACCACAGATCTTGTCATGGATCGCAAGCTCTCAACATACAACAGACTGATCAATTAGTTATGTCATGTTGCTATTATTATCTACGTTAGCGGAGCTGCTTTATTTAATTAGTTGCCCAACTACATCTTCTCTATCTGCGCTAGAGTGCAGGCCAGTGGTGTTGATGTTAGAGTCATGCCATCTGTTGAATCAAAGAAATGTAATTGCTTATATAATATGCCACATCTTCTAAACACTTTTAAAACCATTCTAGGGATTATTTAAACGGTTTTAATACAGTTAAATACCTAGTTTTTGTAAAGGATGGTTTTAAGTATTTCAAGTCTAATCTTGAGTGGTTATGTAGATTTTTTTTTACTTTCCCAACGTACTTGATAGACTTTGTCTAGGAGCATGTAGTTGCTCACGTGTTCGACCCTTCACAGTTTCAGGGAACCCCACAACCCACTCAACCTAAGGAGCAGACCGCTAGCTAGGCTGACTAGGATGCATCACCAGATAGGTTTACATTCCCCAAGCAGCGACCGAGGCACACTCGGGGTATGCGTGGTGCTTAGGGAAGGGAAGGACGTACTCATATGGACGAATAATTTCTACTATCGTGTTTCTAGCGAGAAATTCTTGTTGTGCACGGTCTAAGTCTAAGGTAAGGAAATATAAAAAAATCCGCTTATACAATTTTATCTACATCGAATTTATATATCAGAATAGCAGATATAGGCATCATTCAATGAGTCAGGTCTACTTACTTTATCTTTCTTTCCAATTTTATAGTGGATTTGATAAGACCCATTTTGCTTTGTTGATAAATAATAAAAATAGTTTTTTATATAATTCTTTTTATAATTAATCTGAACTGAATTTTCAACCTAGGAAGGCGTATATATGTATAGGTCCAGTGTACTCCAGATGTGTTTGGTTGAGCTGTGGCTATAGAAAAATTGTTGTAGGCTATGGGTTGTGAAAAAACTGTTGTGAGACGTCAGCTCTGAGAAAGCTGAAAGTTGTTTGGCTAAAATAGATGTGAAGAAGCTGCTTTCATCTATGAGTTGTGTAAAAAGTCTGTAATGCCCATGCCTACTTCAAACACTAATTATATGTAAAATGGTTAGAACAACTAAAAGTTGTTTAGCTAGAACAACTATGAAACTATGAATTTGCTAAAAAATGTTTGTAATGCCCCTAAAGACACGAGAGAATGTTTATATTATATTTGATCATAAAACACCAAAATTTACCGTGATTCACATGTAAATAAGAATTTTGGAAAGATAAACTTAAATTTCTTTAAAGTATTGCATCCATTATAGACATATGGTTCATACAAGTAGAAAGTTATATTATTACAAAAGGTGTATGGTTTATATAAGGGAAATTTTGCTACAGGATACCGCGAAAATATCAAATTGGCTGACTCACGCCGCAAATGGGCTTCTTTGCCCAGTACCATTATAATTTTGTGGTTCTTCGCCCAGACACACCACACCGATTATTTTAATCATTTCTTAGATTTTCAGAGAGAGAAGGTGGCTGAAATGACTTTTCTGCCCTTGTCTTCAACCTCCGGTTGCTCACTAAATTTTGCCGTAACACATCGTCACCTCCACGCTCGATGTCGCCTTCGCGTGTTACGGCACTTTGATGTGTTACGGCAAAATTTAGTGACCAACCGGAGGTTGAATACAAGGACAAAAAAGTCATTTCACCCACCTTCTCTCTCCGAAAATCTAAGAAATGATTAAAATAATCGGTGCAGTGTGTCTGCGGAAAGAACTACGAAATTATAATGGTACTGGGCAAAGAAGCTCATTTGCGGTGTGAGCCAGCCAATTAGATGTTTTCGCGGTGTCCTACAACAAAATTTCCCTTTATATAATGATGTCCCCCATCAACATAGCTATCTCCCCCTCGTAGCAACCAAAGCATCAACTATCTTATTACGAATGATTCATGGTATCCCCATTCTCCTTCTCTGGACTATCATCTCCTTGTGTTTGTGCCATTGCACATGGCTCTTCTAATAGATACTCCTCATCTACATCACATCTATCAAGCTCCTTATCATGCAAGTTGCTATCACGAATAAAATTATGTAACGCCATACAAGCAAGAATGATATGATTCTGAGTACGAGGAGAGAAACTTGGCATAGCCTTCAATATACACCATTTTTGCTTCAAAACTCTGAATGCATGGTCAATAACATTGCTAAGGGATGAATGCAAAAAAAAAATGAACACCTCATACTTCTTCCCTTGAGGTGGACGCTCGCAATGAAGTTGAAATTCTGGTAGATGATACATACTTCCTTTGAAAGGAGCAAGATATCCAATTCGATTTGGATAACTAGAGTCCACAAGGTAATACTTAACTAAAAACAAAAGCAATTTAGCATATGCAAATAATAATGCAATTATTGGTAACCTAAATAAATATTTTATACCTTTAGGAGGCATAGGAAATGTTGAAAAATTTGCTAATGCATGATTGAGGATCCTAGTGTTATGTTTAGAGCCTAGCCAACCAACGACATCAAAGGTAAACTTGTTGTCAAAGTCGCATACGACAAGCACATTCTGAGATTCAAATCCATGCCTACATGTGTGGTTAACCACATCCTCTATATGCACTAAAACTGGAACATGTGAAATAAGGCCCAAAACGATCCTCTTTAACCTTTTCATGGTCAGTATGGAAAGTAGGATCTCTTGGTTTGATATTTTCCTTTGCTAGCTCTCACAAAAAAATCAATACTTCATGGAACTTGGTGTAAATTGTCCAAAGTGACCGTGTAAAATAGTTTTCGGCTTGTGAAAATGCTTGGGATCCTCCCACAATCCATAAGAATGTGACTTCATTGATGAAACATTATTAGTTGACTTCAAATCGTATGTAGAAATAAGCAAATCATGAAGTACCATGAAAACCTTAGTGCTCATATCTGAAACATCTTATAAAATATCTAGGACGATCAAAGCACCTCATGACCCATTGAAGTCTAGTTTCTAGTGCTTCTCTATATCCGTCTTTGTGCAAATACACTTAGTGTAAACATTACCCGTATGCCCAATGACAACAGCATGTTGTGAAAGTTCAACTAGAATTAGTAGTCCCTTGTGCCATGTTTTGGCTAACTCTTTCATGCTCACATCCATCTACACAATATATTAAAAATTAATATTAACGCAGCAAAAACACAACAATTGTTACCATAGTAATAACACGTTCAAGAAAGCACAAATATGGTTGACAAAAAGAACATAACAAATCTGACACATAATAATAGTTCTAAACATAAATAAATAATGGTTTGTAATACAAACACATAATGGTTCTCAACATAGGAAACTGATTGTTCATCGTCTCTTTTTCATGTTCCCTCTCAAGGAAATCAAACCTTCCTTCGTTTGTTTCAAGTAAGTTAAAGATCTCCCTGAAATCATGCTTCATAATCAAGGATGCAGTTGTGTGCATCAAAGCAGTTTTTTCTTGTACCCCACAATCTTTCACCATCTTCATGATATCTGCAATGGTAGGGACATGATTATTTGGAGGAGCTGATGATGCCTCAACACTTGAGGATATCTTTTCAGTTGCAGTTTCTATCTTCAAACATATGTTCTTGTATATTCGAAAGAATGGGATCTTCTCGTTCTTTTGTTCAGTGGCCCAGAGTATTCCTTATGTTTCTTTTTTGCTATTTTTGATTTCTTCAAAGCAGTAACATTATCTTGGCTTTTTTAACCTCAATTATATCCTCATCACAGGATTCATCGGAGGATATGTCTCCAAGACAGGTTGCAGTAGCTCCACTAACATGTATCTTATCAAACATGATGTGCAGATCATCGAGATGCTTTGGTCCATGTTTTTTTGAATTTCAGATGGTTACATTTGATTCCTTTATCAACATTGTTGAATCTCTAAAATTAAATAAAAAATAGTAAGTACAAGCAAAAAATAGCATGGCTAATGAATAAAGAAAAATCGAGAAGATTCTTACAACAATGTGTTCATCCCACCATTCTTTAGAGCAATCAATTGTTTGCTTTGCATCATCCCATCTAAGACCAATGGCAACCTTTTTTAACTCCACAAATCATGCATACTCCTTTTTCATATTATCGCATTTGTTCTTCAATTGTTTCTTGGTTAGTCGATTACCGGATTTTTCTTCGTACTTAGCTGCAAGATTTTTCAAACCAATCCTATTGAGAAAACCTAAAGGTCTGTTCCAGTGAGAATCTCTTCTTTGCAAATATCAATGAAATGCCTCACATTCACATCATTCCAATCTGCTTTCTCAGCCTTACTTGACTCAATTAAAAAAAATATTTCATTAACTTCAGTTATCATAACAATATGATGCATACTAGCTAATGGAGCACAATAAAAAATTTGGAGCAATAATCATCAAGAGAGTTTTTGTATTGTGATTTTTATTCTTATTATGTAATGAGAATAATCATCTAATCTGTAGGTATGATGAGTATTTTTGTATTATGAATTCACACTGACACTTGGCTACTAGAACTGCATACAAAAAAAATTCTTTGAACCTGGAATGGTGAATAAAGATAATTATTTGAGAAATTTTACAGTCTATGAGGAGGTACCAGGAGGTACCACATTTTTTAGTGTTAATTTTGGTACCTCCTGACATACGAGGTACCAGGAGGTACCAAAATTAACACTGAAAAATGTGGTACCTCTTGGTACCTCCTCATAGACTGTAAAATAGCCCTAATTATTTACATATGTTATAAATTTTAGGGAGTCTATTATTTCTATTTTACTTGTTTTTTTTTTGCTCCAATGCAGCAAGCACAACAATAGGAAAAAAATTTGCATGTGTATCCCAAATTGAGAAATTGTTCTCTTCTCACCTATCCACAGACCATCACACACGCTCAAAATCAACCACAGACCACTAATTTACATGCAGGAGAGCAAGCACTTAGGAGGAGCGCAAGAGAGCAGAGAAGTGAGGGAAAGAGAGTTTAGGTACCTTGGATCTAGCTCTGATCGGAAGGATGCCGTTGTTTGTGATGTAGACTGGAGTAGGGAAGGTGGCCGGAGAGGAGAGGAGAGGCTTGTATGGGGAGTTGTGCCGCCAGCACACTTGCTAGAGGAGAACAACGGCTTGTTGAACCCTAGCGTGGTCTTCTCTACTGGTGTGTGAAGGAGTGGAAGGTTGCGGGAAGAAAAGACTCGAATGGGTATGACTAACCAGTGGTAGTGACGGAGAAATTTTCTGAAATGTTAGATCATGTAGCCGTGAAAGCAAGGTGTGTGGTACTATGAAAAATAAACTACAGAAAAACAACTGTGTCATGTGGGGCGGACCATCTTCGACACCTCCACGAGCTGCGCCACCACAAGCTCTTCGTCAAGCGCACGAAGTGCAATCGGCGCCGCCTCGGTCACCTACCTCGGCCACGTTATATCCGAGGCGGGCGTTGCCATGGATCCGGCTAAGGTGCAGGTCATCCAAGACTGGCCAGAACCTCGTTCGGCACGGGCGATACGCGGCTTCCTCGGGTTGGCCGGCTACTACCGCAAGTTCGTCCACAAGTACGGCATCATCGCGGCACCTCTTACCGCGCTCCTCAAGAAGGATGATTTCTCGTGGACAGCCGCCGAGGCCTTCACCGCCCTCAAAGCCGCGGTCACCTCTGCCCCGGACTTCGCCAAGATGTTCATTGTCGAATGCGACGCCTCGTCCCACGGGTTTGGGGCGGTCCTAGTACAAGACGACCACCCAATCGCTTTCTTCAGCCGACCAGTGGCGCCAAGGCACCGCGCCCTCGCCGCCTATGAGTAGGAGCTCATCGGCCTCGTACACGCCATACGACACTGGCGACCGTACCTGTGGGGCCAGCGATTCCTCGTCAAGACCGATCATTTCAGCCTCAAATACCTGTTGGACCAGAGGCTCGCAACAATACCACATCACCATTGGGTGGGGAAGCTCTTAGGCTTCGATTTTTCGGTTGAGTACAAGGCCGGCTCAACAAACGCTGTGGTCGATGCCCTATCACGTCGGGACACACTGGACGAAGGGAGCATCCTGGTACTATTGGCCCCGAGGTTCGACTTCATCACGCGGCTCCGCCAAGCTCAGCTCGCCGATCCGGCCCTCGTTGCCCTCTAGGAGGAAATACGGACAGGGACCAAAGGTCTGCCGTGGGCAGTCCTTGATGACATGGTTCAGTATGGTGGGTGACTGTATATCCCACCAGGATCTCCTCTGGTACCGAAGATCGTGGCCGCTGTACACAAAGAAGGACACGAGGGAGTCCAGCGCACGCTACACCGGCTACGGCGTGATTTCCATTTCCCTAACATGAAACGACTTGTGTAGGACTTTGTGCGGGCATGCACTACTTGTCAACGATACAAAACAGAACCGTTGCACCCAACAGACCTCCTCCTACCTCTACCAGTACCACAGGGTGTCTGGATGGACATCGCCCTGGACTTTGTCGAGGCGCTCCCATGCGTCCGAGGAAAATCAGTAATCCTAACAGTGGTGGACAAGTTCAGCAAGTACTGCCACTTCATTCCCTTGGCACATCCGTACTTCGCAGAGACGGTCGCGCAAGCTTTCTTCACCGACATCGTTCGCCTACACGGCATTCCTCAATCCATGGTGTCAGGTCGCGACCCGGTATTCACCTCGAAGTTCTGGCGAGAACTCATGCGCTTGGTAGGCACCAAGTTGCACATGACCACGACCTTCCACCCCTAGTCAGACAGCCAATCAGAGGCCGCCAACCGGGTCATCATCATGTACCTGCGTTGCCTCACAAGAGATCGACCACGGCAGTGGATGCAATGGCTACCGTGGGATGAGTACGTCTTCAACACCGCATACCAGACTTCTCTGCGGGACATGCCATTCCGTGTAGTCTATGGGCGCGATCCGCCGTCCATCCGGTCCTATGAGGCGAGCGAGACAAGGGTAGCCGCAGTGGCCAAGTCCATGGAAGAAAGGGACGAGTTCATCGCCGACATCCGTCATCGCCTCGAACAAGCCCAGGCAGTACAGAAGCACCACTATGATCGGGGTCATCGTTACGTCAAGTACCAGGTGAACGAGTGGGTGCTGCTCAGGCTCCGACAGCATGCGGCGTCATCCCTACCTCAGGCCAGCTCCGGCAAGCTCAAGCCACCATTCTACGGGCCATACTGCATCACCGATCTCATCAACGACGTCGCTGTTCGCTTGGACCTTCCTCCGCGAGCTCGGATACACGACGTCTTCCACATCGGCCTCCTCAAGAAATTTCACGGCACGCCACCAGACGCGCCACCACCACTGCCGACTCTCCATCATGGTGCCGTCATACCAGAGCCGGAAAGCGCAACCAAAATGCGCCTAGCCCATGGAGTGCGCCAGGTATTGGTCCAATGGAAGGGCGAGTCGGCTGCATCGGCTACATGGGAAGATGTGGACACATTCGTCGCCAAGTACCCCGATTTTTAGCTCGAGGACGAGCTGGCTCTCGAGGGAGGAGGGGAGATGTCATGTGGGGCCAGACCTACAGTCAGCGTTGGCGGGGCCGTGACGTGCGTAGGGCGGCTAGCCAGGAGGGCCGCGCGCACGGGGCAGGGCTACCAGGGCCGACTGTTAGGGGATAAGAGATTAGTACTACTATTAGAGATAAGAGTAGTTAAGATTGGATAGAGTTAGAGTTGGTTAAGATTAAGAGTTATGTTAGTTATGTTTTTTGTTAGAGATAAGAGTTATGTTAGTTATGACTTTTGTTAGAGATAAAGGGTAGGCTCTATATATAGATGATGTACCTAAACCTTTTGGCAAACAATTTTGATTATCAGTTCAATCTACTCTTCAATTCTATCAAGTCTACGGTTGAGGGGTATAACCTCGCCGGAGACCACGGACCGTAGGTACGAACTCCGCAGCCAAGGTCCGGCGTCCCGGGGGCTTGACGCCCTTGACAACTGTATCCAGGAAAAGCTGATAGAAACCTGAGCCTTTCGTTGGCTTTGAACACTTTTTTGCAACCGAAGCATGTGGCAGAAGGTAAAGCAAAGGAGCCTCGTACTCTCCCCCGTTGTCAACGCTAATGGACCAAAATCGCAACTCTCACCCTCACAACCCCAGGTCGGCGTCAGTCAGCCTACCCTCCGGACCGGCGCTCGAAACTTCCAAATCCCCCTGTCGCGGTGGCATCCCGTGCGCCTCGTGACCGAATCCCTAATTAAAACCGCAAATCCAAGTAAATCACCCGCGTTACCAGAGCTCGTCTCCTCCTCTGCCTCGCTCTCCCCCCTCCCCCAGCTGCACTAATTAATCCCGTCACGAGATCCCCTTCCCCTCTCCACCTCCTCCTCCGGCTCGCTCCTCCCACCGCCACCGCCACCGCCGCTGCCTCCGCCTCCTCCGCGGCGCTAGTTGGGGCTGGTTTGGGCTCGGCGTGCTTGCCGGAATCCGAGAGGCTTCCCTCGTGTCTCCACCGCCGCAGGTCAGCGCGCCTCCCTCCCTCTCTCCCATTCCACGTCCCTTCCCGTCCGGTAGAATGAATGCCGGCGCCGTTGCTCGCGCTCGCAGCGCGGGACGATCCGGGGGGGGGGGGGGGGGGGGGGGGGGCATAGCGATGGCGACGCCGCGTCGGGGGTGAGCCAGTCTTGGCCGCCCGGTGGGGGGCAAATGGTGGCGATGCTGCGTCCTCCGCGTTGGTCAACGCCGCGAGGGTCTGGTGCATCGGTTACTGTACTAGGTCGGCAAGAGTGCGGATGCGTGCTAACGCTGGTTGGTCAACCCGGGTGGATGCTTTATCGGGTTAGGGTTTTAGATTGCGGCGGCTGGTGGGGGCTGACTCTATGCTATTAATTGATTTTATTGGTTATGACCTGACCGTGTATTGTATCATGCTTAGCCTATGCTGCTAGTTAACTTGTCCTTCTAAAACACGGTATTTTGAGTTTTGACCTGTTCATAGAGAGCAGTGTTTGCAGTTAACATTTGTTATATGGCCTCATCCAGCTATAGTATGGATACCATGTTTACTGGCTGGAACTTGGTTTTGGAGTTTTGGCGGCAGGCGGCCCCAATAGTGATTTTCAAACCTTAGATGAGTGCACACATTAGTCAAGCATCGAAGTCTTGAGTTGATGTTCTCTCTATCTTTTTTTTTCTTTTTTTTATGAAATGGAACAGTGTCTAGGTTGATAGTGACTGGAGTCTGGTGTTTGATAGTGATTGCCTTGAAAATCTTAGATTGAAGGGAGACTAGAAACTTTGAAATTCAGATTGGCTGATCTACTTTGTTGATGGTGGGCATGCAACTGTTGTAGTTATCATGCCGTGTGTGGCTTTTTTATGTGGGACCCTTTTTATGTTATCTAAAGTTCTTGTTTAAGTAATGACTCAAATAGCTGAAATGGTGGTAATAGTGTGCTTAGTGTCCGCTGATGGATTGTTGCCATAACTCACACTGCCATCATATCACACTGCATAAACTGGACTGGTTTCTGTGAGATACTGTTCTCAATAATCTCTGTCATTGTGTACTCCAAGTATGTTTGAAGTTTGAAGATCCAAACAACTTGTTTATTGTTCCACTCCCTTGTGGCAAACAAATAAACAATTCAAACTAAAACGAGCTATTTCATCTCTTGTTCACTTGTTCTTACTTTTAAAATTCAAAGTTTAGGAAAGCTGGTTCCAAGTTTTCATTACAAAAGCAAGAAACCAATTCTGCTGACTGTTGTCAATAATGTACCAGTCAAATATGAGAAACAATTTTCTATAGCAAGAACCAAGACAATTTCCATTAACCTGTTTTGACATAAATTTGAATAAGGGTGTATCTACTGTGTGGAAAGCGTGGTTAGTGATAACTCATGGCGTGATGTATCTGTACAATATAGCAATTGATGTGAATATGTGATGTGTCTAGAAAAAAAGGTAACAAGGCCGTGTGGGATGTTATAACCTATGAATGTCTAAGCGATGTGCACTATTCAACCGTGAGAATGAGAAGATTAATTCTTTCAACTGGAGTACCGGACTGTAGCTACTCTAGCTCTGCAAACCTTGCGATGTACACCGTGGCCTTTTAAAGATTCTATCTCTTCTTGGCTGGGACATTTGTAATTTATACCTAGCTGGCCAGCTACAGTCCCCCTCTCCTCTTTGACTATGCATACTGTCTGTAACCTATTCTGTGGCGTTCCCCTTTTAATACATAACCTCAGGAAGAGCCTCTCCTGCTGGTTATTCTCAAAAAAAAACTGGAGTACCGGACTAGTGGTTGGTTATAATTTTAAACGGTGTGAGACTGTGAGTTATTTTAGCCCTAAGATTGTATATGGTGATTTGATGGAAGGATTATTTTTGTAATAAAAAGACTGGATTAGTATGTTTGGGATTTGACAATTAGTTCAAACATGTGATCTGCTCATTATATGGCAATTGATAGCTTGTCTATCCACATGTTACGTGTTCCAAAACTACAGTAATAAGGGGTTCATTTCTGGTGAAGAAATTTATCTCTGTATTGCCACTGTAGTTGCATGGAGCTGGGGAATCAATTTTGGTTTTCATAATTGTGAGCTTACTATGTCCAGGAGGACAGGAAAATATTCAACATAAATATTGAATCATGTTCTTGCCAATGAGTATATGGCTATATTCTTTTGTTGGACTTATCATACACCATTAATGCCTATAACTGTTCTATGCAGCTAGCATTTATAACTGTTAGACAGCTGTCTTCTAGTTGTTTCTGTATGTGTGTAGAAGGGGCATTAGGAGATTCTGTTAGCAATTCTGTTACATTCCTTGTCAGCTACTCAATCTCCTAATGCCTATAAATATGTACTGATTCTAATCAATCAATGTGTTAGAGTGTGTGTATGTCTGGGCTGTGGGTCCCTTGTATGCCTCTTCATCTATCCTCCCAAACCCTAGGGAGAGGAATACATACATTCTATCATGGTATCAGAGCTACTGCTGTCTGACTCAACCTTTTTTGATCCATTGGTAGCAGGTGCAACTGGCTTCTTCAAAGGGGCAGCGGGCTTTTTCACAGGTTCCTCATCAGAAGAGCTCTCATCACTGTCATCACTGCTGCTGCTATTGGTAGCAATTGCAGCCAGGGGTTTACTTGAACGAGCAACAGGTTTCTTTGCAGGCTCATCATCTGAGGAGCTATCATCACTGGACTCCTGTTTAGCAGGTTGTGCAGCCTTTTTTGGTTGGACAGTCTTCTTTGGTTGTGCCTTCACCTCCTCTTCAGAATCAGAAGAATCCTCCTCAGAACTGTTGCTCTCAACCTTCTTCGGAGGGGGCTGCTTCTTTACTTTTTTTGGCATCCTCCTTCACAGGCATAACCTTCTCAGGTGCAGTCTTTTGCTTCTTGGCACTGATGGCTTTCTCAATCATATCTTCAGCATTTCTCTTCCCCTTCTTTCCAGATTTCCCCTCTGGGACCAAAACCGCAGTAGGTGCAACCTCAACACCAGACTTCTTGCTCGACTTGCCCATATTGAAAATCGATTAACTCACCGCACGGAAGAGACAGCGGCGAAGCCCACGGCGCTCTCCAGCGGCTGAACTTGTGGTTTACACTGACGCCGACTGGGCGGGCTGCCCGGACACGTGTCGCTCCACCTCCGGCTACGCCGTCTTCCTTGGCGGCAATCTCGTGTCCTGGTCGTCCAAGCGGCAACCTGTTGTCTCCCGCTCTAGTGCTGAGGCTGAGTACCGCGTTGTTGCCAACGGTGTGGCGGAGACTTCCTGGCTCCGGCAGCTCGGAGGAGCTCCACAACCCCCTCTCCAAGAGCACTCTAAGTCTACTGCGACAATGTCAATGCTGTCTACCTCTCCACCAACCCCGTCCAGCACCAGTGCACCAAGCATGTGGAGATCGACCTCCACTTCATCCGTGATCGTGTCGCCGTGGGAGCAGTCCGTGTTCTACATGTGCCTACAACCTCCCAGTTCGCCGACATCTTCACCAAGGGCTTGCCTTCCTCCACCTTCTCCGAGTTTCGCTCTAGTCTCAATGTCCGCTGCGCCGGAGTTTCGACTGTGGGGGGTGTTAGTGTGTGTGTGTATGTCTGGGCTGTGGGTCCCTTGTATGCCTCTTCTTCTATCATCCCAAACCCTTGGGAGAGGAATACAGACATTCTATCACAATGCAATCAACAGTTTACTTCATTCTATCATGGTATCAGAAGTCTAGTTTTCTCTTCCGCATTTCTTCTAGCGCACACCTCTTGGTGCTGCTGCTCCTCCATGGCGATCCTCCTGCTAGCCATTATAGAGGATTCCCCGGCTGCTCCCAACACTGTTGGTGATGCGCCCACTGATGATCCTCAGCATGTGGCTTCTCTCACCAGCAGCGCTGCTCTCGCTCGTGTCCAAGACGCCGAGAGCGAGGCTGCCATCGCTCAGCAGGAGCATGATGTCGCTAATGCCCGTCTTCGAGCTGCTCTTAATTGTGCTGCTCGTGAGCGCGCAACACTCACTCTTGCTCCGGACACCGACGTTCCCACCATCAACGCTGGTGATTCCTCCCTCCTCGATGCTCTTCTACACCATGAGGCAACGACGCTACTCAATCTGCACGCACAGGTAGTTGTTGTGCACAACATCCGCACCCTTGTGCCGCTCGTCCTCAACATCAACTCGACCTTCTTCGGAAGGTGGTGTGAGTCATTTCTTCTCACCGTCAGCAAGTTTTCTCTCCAGGGACATGTTCTCTCTGACGCTTCTTTCCGACCTGGCTTCTCGGCACCATCATCAACGACCTTGCCGATGCCATCTCCGAGCACGACGCCACTGCTCGAGCCACCTGGCTCACCATTGAATCCCAATTTCTCGGCAATCGCACCACGCGTGCGCTTTTTGTCGACCAAGAGTTCCGGTCCTTTGCTCAAGGTGACCTCTCGGTCTCTGAGTACTGCCGGAGGTACAAGCGCATGGCGGAGGACTTGCGCGACCTTGGTGAACCCATCTCCGACTGAACGCTCGTCCTCAACATCATTCGAGGTCTGAACGAGTGTTTCACCGCTCTTGGTCTTCATCTTCGCCGCAGCCACCCGCTCCCCACCTTCTTCCAGGTGTGGGATGACCTCTAGCTCGAGGAGCTCACCATGGCCAAGACCTCTCCTGTTGTGGCTCTTGCTGCAACCTCTGGTCCTGGCGTGGTCGTTTCTGCCCCCTCTGCTCCGCCTCCACTGAAGACTCAGCAGCACCAGCAACCTGTGGGATCTAGCGGTGGGAAGCGAAGCAAACGCGGAGGAAAGCATGGAGCCAGCGGGAGTGGCGGTGGTGGCGGTATCGGCGGTACCAGCGGTGCTGGCGGTGGGAGTGGTAGCAGCGGGGGTGGCTTTTCCTCTGGAATGGCCAACCCGAATACTCCAGGAGGTTTCTGGGCCATGACCAGGGGCATCTTGGCCCAATTTCTATAACCCTTGGTTCGGGTCCATCTAGATGTGGCCTAGACTGCGGGCTCCAATGACTCTTGGGCCGATTTCTCCTAGGCCTGCACACCCTCATGCTTTTGTGGCTAGGCCTCAAGGTCTTGGGCTCCTCACAATTCTGGTCCAGCAAGTTGGGATCAACAAAGTCTTGCATCTAATTTTCAAACTATGTCTCTTCAACAACCTGAATGGTTTTTTGACACCGGTGCTACTCACAAAATGACATCTAATGCTGGTATACTCACTTCTACCTCCACTTCATCTTTCCCTCCACATTATTGTCAAAAACGGACATTTATTGCCCGTTACCACAACTGGCGTTACTCATTTACCTTTTGATTTTTGTCTTAACAATGTTCTTGTTTCCCCAAATCTCATCAAAACCCTTATTTCTGTATGCCAGTTCACCTTTGACAATAATTGTTTTGTGGAGTTTGACCCTTTTGGCTGTTCTGTGAAGGCTCTACCATCTCGGAGAGAGATTGTCAGATGTGACAGCTCTAGACCTCTTTATCCGTTGAAGCTCACAACCTCCACATTCCATGCAACCACTTCTTCCATTTGGCATCAGCGTCTCGGTCATCTTGGACCTGGCGCCCTCTCCAAGTTTGCACACTTTGTTGGACCTTCTTGTCACAAAAATACCAGCACCTTGTGTCATGTTTGTTAGCTTAGTCGTCACACTCGACTACCCTTTCACTTGTCTTCATCTCGAGCAATACATAACGTCCAGATAATACATTGCAATGTTTACAAGTCGCCTAATCGAACCTAGTCGCCATGGGACCGACTAGGTGACTAATCACGATTAGTCGTCGACCAGGGCCGATTAGTCGTGTAGTCAGTCCTAGGGTTCTAGCTGAAAAGAATCACTCACCTTAGGAGGATGATCTTGAGTCTTGACGACCAGAGGGCTGGAACAGGCACCAGAACATGAGCGTTGTGGATGGCTTGGCCTAGAGCACGCGTGCACTTGAGCATATGCTGGCCACCGGAGCATGTGCGCGCCACTGGAGCATGGTTGCGCGCCGCTGGATGGCTGGAGCGTTGGCTAGCTGGCCGCTGGATGGCGGGAGCTTCAGCTAGAGCATCATTGGATAAGGCGTGCGCGTCGGCGTCGGCTGGACATGCGGTGTGAGTAGCCCGACAGCGCACAACGGGAATAGGCTGGGTGGCACACAAGAGGAATAGGCTGGGCGACGCACAGTGTGGGGATGGAGCTTCGCTTGGCGTGCACGCGGCGTCGGCTGGAGCTTTGCCCGGCGTGCGTGCAGTGAAGCTGGACAAGCATGCAGGTGGCGTGAGACCCAGGCAGTGCACAAGGGAGGAGATAAGGAGACTGTGCAGCTATGTCAAAAAGAGAAATAACCCTAACCCTAACAGGCTAGGTAAAAAGCCCACTAGAACAAGAACATGCCCACTAAAATCATAAACGTGAACTGGTCGACTGGTCGTTGTTTTCTCCCTAATTGACCGACTAATCGCCCCTAATCGTCGACTAATCGGACGACCAAGTTTCTGGGCGTGCTGATCGGGTCGGAGCATCTGGTCGTGTCCACAAAACTGACCAGGCCGATTAATCGTGATTAATCGCGACTAATCGGACGATTTGTAAACACTGATACATTGTGATCTTTGGACCTCCCCTGTCATTAGTGTTTCAGGTCACAAGTATTATTTGGTTATTCTTTATGATTGCTCACATTATCTTTGGACGTTTCCACTTCCTTTGAAGTTTGAAACTTTCTCCATTCTCTCCAACTTCATTGCTTATGTTCGTACCCAGTTTGGTACCACTATTCAAGGGGTTCAATGTGACAATGGTCAAGAGTTTGATAACTCTACCCCCCGCTCTTTCTTCGCGTCACATGGCATACATCTTTGCATGTCTTGCCCCTATACTTCGCCTTAGAATGGTAAAGCTGAACGCATTATCAGAACCACTAATAATGTTGTTCGCTCTCTACTATTCCAGGCTAGCATACCTCCCATCTTTTGGGTGGTAGCTCTCAGCACTGCCACCTATCTTAACATTCTTCCTACCAAAACGCTGAATTTTTCAACTCCCCATTTTTCCTTATTTGGGACACAACCCTCATACACGCATTTGCATGTATTTGGCTACAAGTGTTATCCAAATCTCTCTGCCACTTCCATACACAAACTTGCCCCTCGCTCTACCTTGTGTATTTTTCTTGGCTACTCTCTTCACCACAAGGGTTATCTTTGTCTTGATCGTCTTTCAAATCAAATCATCATTTCCCGCCATGTGGTTTTTGACGAATCCTCTTTTCCTTTCTCTGAGGAGTTCTCACCTCCCACTTCGGTAGCCTTTGATTTCTTGGATGATGTTCCTACTCATGTGTCGGTTCCTTTTGCTTCATCATTTTTTTCCTACAGGACCTGCTGGTGTTCCCGCACAGCCATGTGCGGCTTCTGGTGTTACCGCATAGCCACGTGTGGCCCCTGGTGTTACCGCACAGCCACGTGCGACTCCTGGTGTTTTTCCTCAACCAGGCGAGGCTCGCAGTAATCCCAACATATCAGACACGCTAACCGACTTGACTCCACCAACCCAACTTGGCACACCTCCTCGACGTTTTAGTGTCATCTACACTCAGCATCCTGCAGCTTCAGTACCACCGGCTCCAGTCTCCACGGATTTTCCCACTGGTGCTTTACCTGTTACTCCTTTGGTCAACCAACATGCTATGATTACCCGCAGGAAGCTTGGGTTTCAACAGCCAGTCCTGCTCGTTGCCACACCATTATCCCCAATCCCGAAGACTTATAGGGATGCTCTTGCAGATCCTAATTGGCGAGCTGCTATAGATGCTGAGTACTCCGCTCTGTTATCCAATCACACGTGGGATCTTCCTCGACCACCCCACTCCAATGTGGTCACTGGAAAATGGGTGTTCAAACACAAGTTCAACGCTGATGGATCATTTGAAAGATACGAGGCACGTTGGGTTCTTCGAGGTTTTTCCCAACGACTAGGAGTGGACTTTTCTGAGACATTCAGAGCGGTTGTTAAACCAGCTACTGTCTAGACTGTTCTCTCTTTAGCCATCTCTAGATCTCGGCCTATTTATCAACTTAATGTGGATAATGCTTTTCTCCATAGAACCTTATCGGAGACGGTTTATTGTGCACAACCTTCAGGATTTGAGGATTCTTCTCATCCGGACTGTGTGCCGACTAAACCGCTCTTTTTATGATCTTAAGCAGGCACCTCGCGCTTGGCACAACCGTTTTGCTTCACATCTTCATCAACTTGGTTTTGTTGCGGCCAAGACAAACACCTCTCTATTCATCTACCACTGTGGAGCAGACATAATTTATATTCTCCTGTATGTTGATGACATTGTGTTGACAACTTCCTCACCTACCTTGCTTCGCCATACTATTGGGGATCTTCAGCAGGAATTTCCTTTGAAGGATCTTGGTGTTCTTCACAATTTTCTTGGAATGATGGTTCAACACAAACATGGGGGTCTTTTCTTGTCTCAAAGACAATACATGCTTGACATTCTTGCACGAGCCGACATGTCTGACTACAAACCTTGCTCCACACCTGTTGATCTCAGTCCTAAGATTTCCACCGCCGGTGCTCTTGTTTCGGATCCGACTGATTTTCGCAGTATTGCTGGTGCACTTTAATACTTGACCTTCCCCAGGCTTGATATTTCCTATGTAGTTTAGCAAGTTTGCCTTCACATGCATGACCCCAGGGAGCCTCATCTTGCTTCTCTCTAGCGCATTCTGTGATATGTTCGTGGTACCTTGGACATGGGATTATCTTTATGACCTTGTTCCCAGTCTGATCTGGTTGTCTACTTTGATGCAGATTGGGCCGACTGTCCAGATACTTGGCGATCAACCTTTGGCTATGCTGTCTTTCTAGGTGACAATTTGATCTCATGGTCATCTAAATGTCACATCACTGTCTCCCGTTCTAGTGCCGAGGCTGAATACCAAGCTATTGCCAATGCCGTTGCAGAGGCCACCTGGATACGCCAACTATTGTCCGAGCTCCACACTCTGTTGCACCAAACTACTCTGGTATATTGTGACAATGTCAGTGCCATATACATGACATCCAATCATGTTCAGCATCAGTGCACCAAACATGTTGAGATTGATCTTCATTTTGTTCGGGAGCGCGTTGCTCTTGGTGAAATTCACGTTCTTCATCTCCCCACGACATCTCAGTTCGCCGACATTTTCACCAAAGGATTACCTACATCCATCTTCTTGGAGTTTCGGTCTAGTCTCAACGTTCGGTCTACCGACGTTGCGACTGTGGGGGCGTGTTAGACAACTGTCTTCTAGCTGTTTCTGGATGTGTGTAGGGGTTTCTGGATGTGTGTAGAAGGGGCATTAGGAGATTCTGTTAGCAATTCTGTTACATTCCTTGTCAGCTACTCCATCTCCTAATGCCTATAATATGTACTGATTCTAATCAATCAATGCAATCAACAGTTTACCTCATTCTATCAATAACCTAACATTTCATTAGTATTTGACTGAAGTCTTTCTTGCTGCTGAATATCCACAATGTACTGCACTTTTGTCATCAGAATGGGAAGTGTTCTCTATACCATTACTTGGTCTAGTTCTAGGAAAGGTGCTACTTTATAAGTTATATTTTACATTAGGGTGTGGGATCTTTTCATCTTCTGTACACCTAATAGTCTAGATCTCATGCTTAGTTTAATTGATTTGTTTTGCTCCTTCATTTATGCAGGTTGACCTTGTAGAATGAAATCCATAAATTGAATCTTGATTTCAACACATATTGGAGATGGATGATCTACCAGATGATCAAGGACAATCCGATGCACACCCTTCAGATCCACATTGGTGGCCCTCACATGTGGAGCACAAGCTCCAATCCATTTCTCTGACTAAAGAGGACAAGAATTTGGATTTGGCAGGATCTTCCCTTGATTTTAGGGAAGTTGATCATTCATTACAGGCTGCGCAGACATTATGGTCTACTGGATGTTTATTGAGCCCAATACCCAATGGTTTTTATTCAGTAATTCCAGTAAGTGAATTTCATATATGACACTGAGTTGGTACAGAAACAAAATAAGTAACTTATCTGTACATTTTAATGCTCAAAATTTTAAATTTCACAGGATAAGAAACTGAAGGAGTGTTTTGACATCATCCCATCTCCAGATGACCTTTATTCCCTTGGAATAGAGGGATTCAAAGCTGAGATAATTCTTGTGGACTTAGAGAAGGATAAAAAACTATCTGCTATAAAGCAGCTATGTGCAGCGTTGGTAAAAGGATTGAAATCGAACCCTGCTGGAATGATAAAAAAGGTTGCAGGGTTGGTAAGTCTTCCCTAAGATTCTTTATAAAATGGAAGATAGTGGTGACATCTTCATTGCTTCCCTTCAGAATGTTGCAAGTTGCAATCTCTTCATGATCAATTGCTTTGGGGATGGTTTACAAAGATTTCCGTACTTGAAACTATTCCATTTTATTGTCATGCAATCTTTTGCTTACTCCTCGACATGGTTTCTATGGCATCGCCTAGGCGGTACGGCGACATCCAGTGCTGGGCATCGGGGTCACCATGACTAGATGGTGGATGTCATCGCAAGTTGTCGCCTTATGGGCTGTGGCGATGACTTGCGGCTGTGGCGGTGCCCCATGACGCGAGGAGAAAGGGGCGTGCGCATGCGGAAAGCCGTGTGTGTGGGTGGGATAAAGAGGGAAAAGAGAGACAGGGCGGGAAGAAAAGAAGCCAGCGCGCAGGATGGAAAAGCACGATTGGCACAAGAGATAAAGCTGAGACTCTGTGAGGGAAGGGTGGGAAGAGAGGCGGTGGCTGGTGGTAGATCTGCTCAGCGGCGTTGGTCCTCTTCGGTTGAGGCAGCAGCAGCAGCGGCGGTAGATGTGTTACGCCTAGAGGTCAGGGCCTTGGCCCAGCGTGGCGGCGGCGGAGGTCAGGGCCCCTGTCCGGCGAGATGGTGACGGAGCTCAGGGCCCTTGGCCAGGCAGCGGCGAACGTCTATGCTTCTGACCTAGTGATGCGGCGGCAGAGGTCAGGGCCCCTAGCCCGGCAAGGTGGTGGTGGAGGTCTTCTCTCCTCGGCGAGGTGCTGCATGCCTGCACGGATGAGTGATGTCCTCTCTCCTCACTGACTTGTTCTGTTTCTGTGTTTCTTGGTTTGTATCTTCGGTTCTGGGCAGGTATATAAGAATGGATTCTATGCCCCTATTATATTAGTATAGTTTTTGTATAGTAAAAGAGAGGAGATGAGATTAGAAGAGAGGAGAATATCAGTATTAGTATAATCCTCATGTATGTATGGCGTTGCCTCGCCGCGCGCCTAACTCGCCTAGGTGGTTGGAAGGGGGTAGGTCGCCTTGCCTCGCATTACCGCCGTAAGAACACTGCTCCTCGATTCTGTAAGCATGTAGTGAATTGTACGTCCTTGAAAACAAAAATTAAAACAATGTTTTTTTTCTGTAGCACTGATTAATCTCTTAGTTACTTTTGTTCCCTTTTCACCCCAATTATGCATTTTCTTACGCTAAAATTTCCAATCGCAATTATAGGTTTCTGACTTCTATAAGCGGCCAAATCCACAGCTCAGTCCTGCAAGAACTTCCTCTGAAGAAATTTCCCATTTCATGGAAAACCGTGGAGTTCAATTGCTGGGGCATATAAGACATGGATCTTGTAGGCCCAGAGCAATATTATTCAAAGTTCTTGCAGACGCCGTTGGTATAGATTGTAAACTGATGGTGGTAAGATTTATTACCTTCTCATTAGTGTGTCTGAACTTTGAACTGGGGTTCTTCTTTACTTGTGAAATACTGAAATTCCAGAATACTATATCAGCATGTTATTTAAATGCTTGCAGGGCATTCCAAATGAAGAATACCATGAATATGATGACTCGTCCAAACATATGTCTGTTGTGGTTATGCTGAAATCTGTGGAGTTTCTTGTTGATCTAATGCGGTTTCCAGGACAACTCGTTCCATTCTCATCCAAGGCTATCATTACATCACATATATCTGCAGCTGGAGAGAGTGACTCAGCTGACTATGATTCTTGTGATTCTCCTCTTGAACCTAATAGTCCTCTGTGTTCACAACGGTATGCGTGTGTGTGCATTTCTTTTTTAAGGAAAAAGTTTACTTAAACCCTACAAGTGTATACCTGTAGACACATATTCCCCTAAACTAAACCAGATTCTTAATCCCCCCATCTATTCTATATCGTAGAAATTACCTCTCAACACAAGGGTTTTGTCTACATGGCAGTCCACGCTGGCAAGGGGCACTGAGCTGGCTCAGCACAGGTGGCTGACATGTGGGACCCAGAAATTTGATGTGGATCGACACCCCTTCTCTCTCCTTTCTCTCTCCCTCTCCTTCCTCCTGCCTCTTCCTGGCTGCACCCTCAGCCTGACTGCACGTCAAAGGCTGGGCACATGGGCGCTTGCGCATGGAGTTGATGCGGCGTGTGGGGTGTTGGATCTTGGATGCCTGCCTGCCTGGTCACTCGAGCACAGGGGAAAGGGCTGGGCAGGAGGAAGGAGGAAAGAGGAGGAAGGAGGAAGGAGGAGAGAAAGAGGCAAGCATATTTTCCATGTCACTGACAAGGCGGTCCCACATGTCAGCTGAGCCCGCTCAGTGCACCCTGCCAGCGTGGACTGCTATGTAGTCAAATCCGCTGTCCCAAACCGTCCCAGGTGATAATTTCTCTGGTATAGAACAAATGTGGGGATTAAGAATTCGGTTGTGTAGTTTTGGGGAATATACGTCTAAAGGTATATACTTGGGGGGTTAAGTAGACTTTTTCCCTTTTTAATAATATATGCTTCTTGTGATGGTCCTGTTTGGTGATTTTGACCCTTGACACTCATCTAATATTACTGTATTGGTATAAAAAAGTTGACACAGTTTCAGATGCTATGAGATCCTGAACTATATATAATTATATATCAAATTTAAACCAGAGCCTGGGGTCCATCACTAATTACAGTATTTGCTTAAATATATTGTCCAAACATGTTGAAATACTACCTCCATGTGTTAAGATATGGCATGTGGAGCATCTACTACCTGGTGGAAGTTTTAGTTTGTCAATTGTACTCACTTAATATAGTTTAGTGCTGTTGCTACGGAGTGCATACATAGTGTTAAGAACTTTGTGGTGTCTTCCAGCTATTTATTTTCGAGTACTATTAGCTTGAGAATTGCTCTGTTGACTTCAGCTTTGGCCTTTGGGACATTTGTGTGCTTCAAATACCTGCTAAAGGTTCAAGCCATAGTTTGCATGTTCAAATTCAAAACCATGCTTTGGTTGCCAATACGATATCTGGGAACTATTTGTTATCTTTAAATTGTCGAGCGTGAACTATAGGAGTACATCTTTCAAGTTTTTTATATGCTTTGTGACGTGCAATATTGCCATTTATGTTTCTTTTTCAGGCAAGAGCAGGATGACAATAATAGGTCCTTCAAAGAACCATCTCTAAGAAATATCATGCTTAAATCGACAAACTCTGTGGATGGTAAATTGAGATGGTGAGTCATATAAGATACATACACGATACACATTGCTCGGCAATTTAATTTTACCTTGTTTATATATTTTATCCACTTAACTGTGAATTACTTGCTTAGCTCTTAATTTCATCTTTTATTAGTTCATCACACAGTGAGCCAAATGTGGCCAATGCCTTCTGTGGTCGCAGCCGGAGGAAGGTTGTGGAGGAACATCAAAGAACTGCTAGCTCAAGGTTCCTATTTTTTATTTTATTTTTTCTATTTGCACACTATCTTTTGCACAATTGGCAAAAAGAAGGGGCCTACTTTGTGTTTCCTTCAGTTTGTATTCAGATTTCTTGTCTGTTTTATGCGCTACACCACCCCCAGGCCCTTAATAAGCGTAACAAAATTATGCAAATTTGGACCAGTAATAAATAATTCCTATAATTAGCTACATGAAAATTGTAAGCACGGATGGACAAATAGTTCGCTAGGCACAGCCTGACATGGGCCCGTAAGGCAATAAGGCATGGCTTGTTTAGCGAGGCCAGCACATTGGCCCTGCTATTATAGTCCATGTGCCTCAAGGCTGGCATAGGCACGTCCTAGCTATGGCTGTGCTGGCCTTAGGAATAAAAGAAAAAATATGAAAAATGCAGAAAAAAAATAGAAAACGGGGAAAATAAAAATAGGAGAAACAGAGAAAATCAGAAAAAATTAAAGCCATAAAAATTAAGGATAAAACACAGAAAAATTCAGAAAAATATTAGAAAAAATATTAACTTAACTTTAAATATAATATTAGATAAAATTTTAAACGTGTTATTGAAATTTTAATTATATATATATATATTATTTTATAAGGTATGTAAACTAACAATATTACAACTTAATATTGCATTGTTATTTTTATCATATTATATTACTATTGTTATTTGCAATTTATTTATATGTTGATGTATTTTTCTAAATCTTATAAGTTATTTTCTTATATTGTTCGCCGCGTCAATGTGTTATGGCGACGCCACGCCCTGTGTCATAAGCGTGGTAATGTTGTGAAGGTGGTAGGTCGCAGCGCATCGCAGTGTCGCCGTAACAACTATGGCCAACAGATGGGCAATGCTGGCATGGTCGTGCTGCGGGCTTAGGGATGGCTCAAACAGCATGGCCCATCTAGCCTCTCTGATTGTATCTGTTGGAAACCACTTCACAAATTATGTATAGTAAGTTTCAAAAAGTTCCAAAAACATATATTTCCAGACCCTATATCGCAATTTCTTAAATTATGAAGCTTACCTACATGGTCACACCCGATAGAGCCTTGTTTAGGCCCTGTTTGGATGACCTTGCTTATTTTTAAGGACTAAAACTTGCTTATTTTAGTAGGGACTAAAGTTTAGTCCTCTTGTTTGAATGTAGAGATTAAACATCATTTAATGAGGTGTTCATAAATGAGGATAGAGTGTGCATGACACTTTTAGTCTCAATAAGCAACATCCAAGGGACTAAAGTTTAGTCCCAATAAGCAATCCTATTTCGGATTTTAGGGACTAAATGAGACTAAACTTTAATCCATAAAAATAAGCAACCTCAATCTAAACAGGGCCTTACTCCTATCCCATCCAGAGTTCTACCACCCCACTTTTCCTCCACCGCCTGGCTCGATCTTGGCCCTTGTACTCCATCCACTTCCCCTCATATGGATCCCCTTCTTATCCTCTGAGCTCGAGCGTGATTCCAACCAATGCTCCTTCCAGCCCTCCTTGGCGGTCGCCCACCGTTTTGAGTTCTGCTCCCCACTAGCCAATACCATACACCACCGCTACCCACCATTCCATCGTCTTCAACTTCAGTGCCAAGGACAAATTACGCCTTCCAGTGAGATCTTGCCTGTCCACCACCATCACCAGTCTCTTCTTCAAGTCCATCAAAGGTAAGTTCCGCACCCCTGCCTTTCCCCGTCCCCACCTCCTGCAGCTGATAGCACCACAGCCACCACAGCTGACTGACGCCCACCTCCAGTCCGGTCCTTGCACCACCCATCCTTCTAAAGTCTAAAGTCTAAACCCTGAACCCCCTTCCCCTCCCCCTACCCCACGTTGAAACCCTAATTGTAGCCTCACCGAAGCCGGAGCAGGTGTACAAGGTGTGTTTGACCTTTCCTATTTCTGGCATTTTCCAACTTTAGCAAGTCATCATTAGTTTGTTAATTAGTGAAGCTTCACTGCATGAATCCTTCCTACATTCACCCTTTAACTATCTGTGCATTATCTGTTGTATGATTGGCAGAAATTTCCATAGCCACTATTCCACTTTCTGATCCTTAAAAAGCATAATCAACTTATGTAAATTTGGGCTACTAATAAACATACCTATAACTGACTACATGAAAGTTGGAAAATTATATGGTGAAACCTTCAATTCGATAAAATCGTGGAAAGCACTCCCACAATTATGTGTAGAAGTTCTAAAAAAATTATCAAAACATTACCATAATACAATATGTAGTTGTACAACCATGTAAAATTTCAAGATCAATTTCAGACTCGTTTGTATGAAATCTTCAGGCAATGGAATGAGTAGAAGGCTCTAGAGTTTTCATTTGTTTTGAAGATTTGCATGGATATACTTTGAATTGCATTTCTTTTTTTCTTGTAGTCCAGAGCACCCATTGTCCAGAACACGTGGACGTTCTATGCTTGGCGATAGACAGTACGGAGATGGTGTAGCTGTATCTAGGTACCTCAGTAAGTCTCTCTTTTGTTAATTTGTTTGAAGCATTGGATCAAGAAAGAAACATATTCTGATCTGTTTCTCTCCAATTATTTGAAAATTGAAAGGAATGCATGAACAAGCATCCTTTGCAACATCTATGATGGTTGAAATACATCAAGTAATGCAGAATACATTTATATAGTACCAAGAAACTTTGTTTCTGCATGTAGTTTCCATGAACATCATTGGATAGATAAATTAACATTGTGATTGATATAATTTAGTGCAATGGTAAGACTTAAATGGAAAAATCAGCTTAGGTTTGTGCAATTTCAGATCTTAAATGTGAAAGATATGTGAACTGCTAGGGACTGCTAGATTTATTTCAAACTGAATTGTTCCCACTTCTGACTGATACTAAATTTAACCATGGTGAGTTCTAGGTGGCAGCTTGCCTGGTTCTTTTGGGTTTTTTTCCCAATGTGAACTTGTGCTGTCCCACAATTTTCCTCAGAAGGACCAGCACAGACATACCTGCAAGGAATTAAGTTAAACCCCATCTGAATGGAGTTGTTCTTTAGACTTGAAGGAATAAAATATCTTTTTACATTTGATACTTCCCTTGTTTGAAATATACATGGTAGCTTTCATATAGGATTTTGAAGTCACGCTTAAAGGTAATTCCATACTTAAATTTTGCTCGTACTGTCATAGAATACTCTTTGAAAAATATACTCTGTGCTCTCTTAGGGTAACCGGTTTTTCTTTGGAAGCTATAAAGGGTTTATCAATATTTCAGTCAACACATTTGGTAATCCAGTAGAAGTGTAGAACTGCTATCTTCTTGAGTTCCTGAGCTAATTACGTATGTCTTGCTTGATGATAGGTCAGATGGTGCATCAACATCAAATATGCGTAGAGCATGGCGTAGAAGTATAAGCATTACCCCTGAAATTGGTGATGATATTGTGAGGTTGGTAAGCCTGACTTTTAACTCTGAATGACGATAAATCGAAATAGTCAATTGGTGATGATATTGTGAGGTTGCACTGCACATCAATATTTTTACGCAATAAGACAGCTTAACTGAAACAATGAAATTCTTGATTGCCTTCTAAGACAGATGCTTAGTAAAAGAAAAAATCTTAAGCACCATGGTCCATGGTTAAGAGCAATCTGTCCAATGCAAGAGTGCTTATCTTAAATATAATTATCTCGAGAGCTGTTGGTTTACTTCTGTAACTAACATGCAAGGGCAGCGATCAAACAGGCCCTTTGGAAAATAGTATGATCTGCCGATCAAGGGCAGCGGCTTCCAGCAATTAGTGCCCGGTACCCCGGTTAATTCGATGAGAGAAAAAACTGTTTTTTCCTGAGCATCCATACTACACTGTGTTGAAGATGGCCCAATTATTCTAAGGAATAAAACTTCATTTTAAGGAAATAATAAAATGATGAAAATTCCTTTTTGGACAATCCAGCCTCGATTTATCCATAGCATGCAACCAGTGGTGAAGCTAGAACAGAAAATTACCCTGTCACTCATACATGTGCAATGATGATCATGCTTTGCAAAAATGATTTGGACCTTGTGCCCCGTGCACCAGGGAGCTTCAACATGGCTCTACCCATTCATGCAACCCAGTGTATAAATCTTTCTGAGTTTTGATCCATTAGTGCAAAGTTCAATGCGTAACCTGGTTTGCATTCCGAGTAGTTATGTGGTTCTGGTAATATTTTTAACTTGCTCCTTGCATTTCTACATCGAACCATTCAATTTGTGTTTCTTTGCTGATCTGTCATTCTGTCAGGGCTAATAGGATTTTTTTTTGCTTGTCTACAGGGCAGTTCGAGCCATGAGTGAAAGCATGAGACAAAATCGCCTTTCAAGGGGACATGATGATGGTAGTCCAGGACAGTCAAATGATTCACGAGAAAATGCATGTTTTTGCCCTTTTTATTGACAGTTTGTGTATTCAATTTTCAGTAATCTTTTAGTACCTGTTTCTTATGGAGGACATGTACTCTGTTTATTATTGCTTTAAGTTTATTGGAAGGGTTCTTGATTATTTTGTTCGATATTTCACATTTCATGATTGAATCCATATATTATATAGGAATCGGTAGATCATTTCAATGCCAATGAACTACCTGCAAGAGGATCAGATGGGCAGGAGGTCTTAAGACAAGTTAGTAATCAGAAGGCTGTGTCGTTACCTTCATCGCCACATCGATTGCGCAGCCATGGTTCTGACCTCACAGGATCAGCTGACTTTCTCACAGCAGCAGATGAAGATCTGATGTCCACTTGGAATAGGGTGTTACGATCTTCACCATTTCTGAACAAACCTTTATTGCCTTTTGAGGAATGGCATATTGAGTTCTCAGAGATTACTGTTGGCACTCGTGTTGGGATAGGCAAGTACATGCTTGGTGTTCTGTTTTCTGTTGTATTCAATAAGTCCATTAGAAATGTCTGTTAGTTTGTCATCTTTTATTGAATTTTTTAGAAAATCATAATGAATGTGAACAAGAGATGTTGTAAGTTGACCTTTTAGAGTCATGAATCTTCATTTTCTTTGTAGAGCATCCTTTTAAAGCTAATAACTCATTACTCATCTGAATGTTTTTTCCAGGGTTCTTTGGAGAAGTTTTTCGTGGCATTTGGAATGGAACAGATGTTGCTATAAAATTATTTTTGGAGCAAGATTTGACAACAGAGAATATGGAAGATTTTTGCAACGAGATCTCCATACTTAGGTTTTACATATAGCTTTTGCTGTAACTTCCAATTTCTAAAAATTATGTTTTAATGATATTTTCTTTTTTTCCAGCCGTCTTCGACACCCCAATGGTATTGCCTCCACATACAACTCTCATTAATGTGGTTTCATTTTCTTGGTTTTGGTTTTGAATCCATTTTCTTTGATGATTTGATTGTTCTTAATATTTGAAATTTATTATAACTAGAGATATTACTTAACATTGGTTATATTGCTTTGCATTGCAGTCATATTATTCCTTGGTGCATGTATGAAGCCTCCTCACTTATCCCTAGTTACTGAATATATGGAAATGGGTTCTTTGTACTATTTAATTCACTCAAGCAGCCAGAAAGGTAAGCTCAATTGGCGAAGGAGGCTGAAAATGCTCCGTGACATATGTAGGTGAGCAGATGACACTTGTTTTTGGCTACCTTTTGCAGATATTTATTGGTAACTGTAATTTTTTAGAGTGTTTAGTTCCTGCTATATTTCTCTGAGTTTTGTTGTCATCTATCATCTTGATCTTTTTTTTTGAAGGGGCCTTATGTGCATGCACCGTTTGAAGATAGTTCACCGTGATCTGAAGAGTGCAAATTGCCTTGTTAACAAGCACTGGGTTGTCAAATTATGTGATTTTGGGCTCTCTCGAGTAATTTCAAATTCTGCAATGAATGACAATTCATCTGCAGGAACTCCAGAGTGGATGGCCCCTGAGCTTATTCGTAATGAACCATTTACAGAGAAGTGTGATATCTTCAGTCTTGGAGTTATCATGTGGGAGCTTTGTACTCTGAGTAGGCCTTGGGAAGGAATACCTTCAGTTCAGGTAACTGTAACTCCTTGTATAATTAATGTGAAGTTAACAAACTAAGGGGATATGCTGTGTGCTAATGTATATGATTGCTAGGTTGTTTATTCTGTTGCAAATGAGGGTGCACGATTGGAAATACCAGATGGACCTCTTGGAAGCTTGATAGCAGGTATTGTTTGCTTTATCTCTTATCAGCTAAATATCTCTTTTTGCTACGGATAAAAATGAATGTTCATGTGGTAACATTTTCTTGAAACATATGAATGCATGTTTTGTTTCTCAGTGAACACACCTTTCATAATTTGTTACATAGTGCACTTGACAAATTTTACATAACTATATTGTAAAAATTGCTATTGTACTAATTATATATGTGACTAGTTTGCTACCATTCACCTTTCCTTGATAAATATGTGGAGGTACTAATTTACAATATTGAAAAACTTCAAGGAGCACACAGTTAAATGTAGCACATGGTTTATGTGGTGGTTGCATCAATTGGAGCGCTCGCTGTTTTGTAGATTTGATGAGTTCCCAGTGTTTACAAATCATCTGATTAATCGCGATTAATCGGCCTGGTCGCTTTTTCGGAGCCGACCAGGCGCTCCGACCTTGCTAGACTGATCAGAAATCTAGTCATCCAACTAGTCGTCGACTAGTCGGCCGATTAGTGATATTTTGGAGACTAGGAGAGAAGGGCCACCGATGGCCCGCGACGGGAGAGGGAGGGGCCACCAGCGGCGCATGACGGGGAAGGCAGGGGCCAGCTGCTAGTGTCGCCACGTGACGGGAGGAGGGGGCTGACGATGGCGCACGAGCCATGGCGGGAGCAGTGGGCCGGCGGCAGCGCACCTTGGAGTGGGAGGGGCCACCGGCAGGAGCATGAGGAAGAGAAGGCGGCGTGCAGGGGCAGGAGAGGGGAGATCTGTGGTGTGGCCTGAGGGAGAGGGGAGATGTGTCACGGGTTTGAGGGAGGAGGATGTGCAGCAGCTGGTGGCTTGTGACCTGTGAGGAGGGGGAGATGTGATGAGTGAATGATTCAGTACCTAGGGTTTAGTTAATAGGCTTGGGTTTTTCAATTTTATTTTTGGGCTAACAAGTAATGGCTGGAAATTTGGCCCGTGGGTGGAAATTTATTGTCATATACTATATAGGGTATATATATTATGTATATATCCTAAAATATATGGGATGATTAGATGGACGACTAGAGCCGACCAGAATCGACTAATCGCGATTAGTTTTCTAGTTGGTCCCATGATGACTAGGTTCGACTAGGTGATTTGTAAACATTGTGATTTCCTGTATTAGTAAACCAACACCGGGAATAATATGGCTTAGAAAATTTAGAACTGCTAGACTTTGTGGACTTGCTTTGAAATTTATATTGTCATGGGATGATATTTGCTATGAAATCATTCTACCGGAAATTGTATGAGTTAGCAATGTACAGACATCTGTTTGCAAAATATGCCAAGGATTTTTTTATTGAAACATAAAACAATCGCTGGTATTTCTACATTCTAATCAAGTAGCCTGATTTTGACAAGGGTTAGAAAAAACTCCACTAACTGCCCGGTTCCTGGTGGGAGTGCAAAGAAAAAGTTTAAATTGCCATTATCTGTTTTCACATTATATAAGAAGATTGTTCGTAGAGTATTGTTTTTAGTTGTGGAGGTTCTGACTACATCGGTAGAAAATGGAAAAGTTGGATTGGATTCTGCTGGTAATAAACGTGACTTCTGGAAAGTTTAATCCTGATATGGGCCTTGTCTGAAAAATGCTGCAATTTTGTTTTATAGATTGCTGGGCAGAACCGGAGAAGCGTCCAAGTTGCCAGGAGATCCTCACCCGTTTGCTTGATTGCGAATACACCTTATGTTGAGATATTCTGTCTCTAGTCTGTATAGCGGTTTTAGAGGCAAAGATTGGTCCCCGCTTATACATCATCTCTTTCCCATTTCACATCATTTTGACATCTTTAAGATGTAAATTGGCAACCTGTACTATAATAAGCAACTAAGCAAGCCATTTCTCATAGGATCATCAATGTTACACCATTGGTTTGTGCAATATTTTGCCATGTTACCAGCTTACTTACCAAAGGCAACTCATTTGGAGGGATTATTTCCTTATTCCCTTGGGAATTGAACTGATATGTTGAAATATTGTGAAACTGTACTGCAAAATTTCTGTATTCCGAAGGAGGCCAAGAGTCTGATACCTCCGTAAGGCATCATACATTTGTACCTTCATATGCATTGTGATTTCCTAGGATAATCGGGTCATGTTCATGCACTTTTGTGTTAATTTTTTCGGTTACATTTGGTAGTATGGAGAGGTGTAACCATATCCATATACATATACTAGGTGTTCTTCGTGGCGGTAGAACAATTTGTTGCTGGCTTTGTTCAAATCTCTGTAATACTTAACCCCACGTCGATTAGGGTGTTAATGGTTTTTTGAAATATCCTTTTCTCCCTTGTTGAAATAATCTGGGGAAACTTTTTAAAACATAAATGCCTAATTGTGCATTGGCTAGACCTATGAACATCTCCATGTTATTTTTAATGCAACCGTTTTCTGCACCTCCTTTCAACAGGTCTATATCGTGGGGAAATATTATGTGTAATTATTCATTTGGTGTAAGCATGTAATCAAGCGATCTGGTGTATCTAATCAAGCAATCTAACGGTTACATATGAAAGGGGTTAAAAGTAAAAAAGAATTAGGTTTCAGCTCCTTTCATATGTAACCGTTGGATCGCTTGATTACATGTTTGCACCAAATGAGTGATTGCACAAGATATTTCCCCCTACATTGCGGATCCTCCCAATCGGTCAGTGTGAAGTTTATTTTTTTAAGAAGGCTGTGCGGGTTGATCTTGATTGAAGATCATGTGCGGAATGTGATATGAGGATTTTTAAGAATGTCATTCATCTGTACTATTCTTGATTGAGCATGTTTAACGTTGAATTTTTAATGAGATTTGGTGTTAGCTAATTTAGCTCTCTTTCACAAGCCATGTGAAGTTTCTCACTGCTCAAACACCCAGGATCTCATAACTCCATGCTTGTAGAACTCTATCCTTCAAGTAGATAGGTGATACGAAGTAGATAGTTCAATTCAACATCTAAAAAAGCAGCTAAGGCCCCATTGAATGATTAAACATGAGTTAATTATAAAATTAATTGTAAAACCCCTAAGCTAATTCGTGAAATGAATATATTAAATTTAATTAGTTTATGATTTGACAATGTTGTGTTATAGTAAAAATGTGATAATGATGGATTAATTAGGCTTAATAGATTCATCTCATGAATTAGCTCAGGGATTATGCAATTAATTTTATAATTAACTCATGTTTAGTCCATATAAATTGGTATCCAAATATCTGATGTGATAGGGGTTAAATTTTAGTTTAGAGAAACCAAACAGCGGGCACATGAAGTAAAAGATTTGGCGTAGTGCATTTGTATAAACCAAAAGAGGGTTTATTATGGAACTAATCTTAACAGGAGCTTGGTCAATCTGGCTACATCGAAATAACTGCATTTTTAGGCAAAGCAACCCGTCAGTGCATCAATGGTGGATCTCTTTCCTCAGAATCATCGGAATTCAAACTTTCCGTCAAAAGGAAACAATCAAAAAAATTATCAAGACTGGATTGCAAGTAAAGAATGATTTCTAGTGCATTAGGCCTAGCTTCGGATGAGATTAGCACACATTCTTGTATTGACTGCTGTTCGAGAATCTTGCTAAACGCTTTCTCTGTCTTTTTCCTAGTACTTCTCTGTAATCTCGTTCTCTTTTGGGTAGCCTCGTACCCATCTTAATATATATAACCTTAGTAGGAGCCTCTCCTGCTGGTTGTTTTTCAAAAAAAACTCATGTTTAGTCCATCTAAATTGGTATCCGAACATCCGAAGTGACATGAGTTAAATTTTAGTACAGAGAAACCAAACAGCCCTATGACGTAAAAGCAGGGCACATGAAGTAAAAGATTTGGTGTATTGCATTTGTATAATTAACTCATGTTTAGTCCATCTAAATTGGTATCCGAACATTCGAAGTAACATGAGTTAAATTTTAGCCCAGAGAAACCAAACATCCCTACGACGTAAAAGCAGGGCACATGAAGTAAAAGATTTGGCGTATTGCATTTGCATGTACACGAACATATGCCTAGTGTGTTTTCATCTCTAGAGTGACCTTTGAAAGTATTTATGACAATGATGATGATTTTTGCTACTAATGTTTCATCTGGCCGTGTGAGCAGGACCATGACAAATGGAGAAAATTTTGAATGGTATACATCCCCAAACTGTGACTTTTGTCACTTAAATTCTGACTTTACACAAGTCGTACTGTTAAAGAACAATACATTGAGACGACTTGGTTAAAGTGGTTGTGCTCAAAGTAATATTCTCGTGAGAAATCCCATCCTAACCTAAAAGCCTTTGTTCAAGTTCTGGCATGTCCAGAGAGTTCAGAAATTCAAGGATATTCCAAAATGACCTGGTTTTGGACTGGCCAGACCGGAATATCCGGGAATTCCCGTACATTCCAAAATGACCCCTTTGTTTTGGCTTCGTGACTAAATTGGGATTTCTAGAAATTTCTGGATATTCGGAGATAGAATCTCGATTCACGAGACTTATAATTTGAGAGATTTATATTTTTTACTTTTTTTAAGAATTAAATTCACATTTTTTATCCTTATTAACTTAAATAATCCTAAATGTTATTGTTAAAAATGTTATTGTTAAAAGTGATATCATAATTAATAAATTATTTTGAGAGCGGGCATAGATGAATTTTTCTTGATTCACCCTTTTAGCCAAATTAGGGTATTTGGAAATTCAAATTCTAAAAGCTTGTTTTGTTTACAATAATTCATCTTATTTTCATAAACTAAAATAAACTGATCGGTTTATTAATAAAATGTAAATTATTTTCTAACTACAATGCCTGAAACAAACAGTTCCGACTCAACGGGAGGGCCGACCAGACCGCGACGTGCCGACGGGGCGGGAGCTCATCACCATCCGCTTCGACTCCCCCGCCCGCTCCGGCCTCGCCGTCGTCACCAACGTGCCCACCGCGCAGGTCAAGCGCATCTCGGAGGACCCCGATGACCGTAAGATGCGGCCCTTTTTCCTATCTCCTCCCCCTTGGAAGCTTCTAGATGTGTGGATTCAAACTGTGTGTTGGTGGCAGCAGAGTCGGAGGAGTCTCTGCTTGTGATTACTGGAATCAAGGGAGGATTAATAGGGCTGTGCGCCTGTGCGGGGGCCGCTGGTGAGGATGCTTCCATCCTCATTTGGGAGTTGGGACACGGAGGTTAGCTTGCGCTTCCATTTTTGCACCTAGTTCTACTAATCACTGGTGCTGCCATGCTAGTTCTACCCTTCACTACTATTAGCCATTAGGTCTTGGGTGCTTGTCAGGACTGTCATTCTACATGTTTCTGAATTGACAAATAAAGTTATTTAATAGGTAACAATTGTACAGGGTTTGGTTGAAAAGTGATTTGAGATCAATCCGATGGTTTAGAGTTTCAAGTGAGATCTGAATTACCTTTGCTCTTACGTATGTGCTCTTTAACTTTTGATTTTTGTTATTGCTAATAACATGATGAAGTAACACGACAGATTTTAAATCACTGAGCAAGCCATAGTCACCACTTACCAGCAGATTTCTCGGTTGAAGCTTACTCTGGTAATTTATTGCCAATGATGAAATGATAATTTGTATTGTTTGTTCCCTAACCAAAACTAGTTACATTTTTGTAGTGTACATGTCAATGTCAGTGGTAACCTTATATTAATATGGCCAACTAGTTAATAGCATGGAAATGAACATACCCCCCCCCACAATCAAATTTATCATAGGATTCTTTTACATTCTATTTGTTTTTGACTTGGACATGCACGGACTGTAAACTGTCTTTAGGAATCAGGCTAGGAACAAGTATATCAGAAAATAATTTCTTCACATTCAAAATCTGCAGATTGGTCTCATTTCCTTGTGTGTTCCTTGGATAAGACAGTTAAGGTGATATTTTGTTGAAGCTGCTACCATAATGATATCTTCAACTGTCCATACTTCAAACTGCAAGTATGGTTATTTGCTGTCAAATTCACTGCTATCTGGCTAGCTATGGGATACAAGAACACTGACTCCGATCAAGATGTATGTCACGGAGTGGCCTGTTAATTCTGTTGACATTTCTCATCTTTTTGACCATGTATGTTCCTATATGACAATACCTTATTCTTACCTACATGTTCTTAAGTTGTCAGCAGTTCTGTTTTATATGCAATTTTCTCTCAAAATACATGGTCTTAAATTTACTTCATGCTAAATGCATATTTCTACATGTGCTACAATTGGGATCGCAATGAATATGGCCTCCTTTGTTTGTATTTTGTTTTGCAACAAACCTCTTGGACCTTCTTTGCATTGTTATCTTTGATTTGGATTCCACTCTTTTCTTGTTGTCATAAAATTTCTGCCATGTATGAAGCTTTGATATCATTCCTTTATTAGCTTTGATAAGGCATTTCGCACAAAAGACAGCAATTAATGTTTCATTCACATGCATATTATCTGCTAACAGTATTTTTACACACACAAATGCAAATGGCTATACAACTGGTAGAGAAAAATAGCCTTGTACCCTGTGCAGCTTTTCTTTTATTGACCATGTATTGAGGCCAACTCTGTATAAAATATTTCTGAATTTGCTCACTCCTGTTGGCTACTCTGGATTTTTTTCACTCATATTGTTTTTTAATTTGTATGTGGTCCATACATAAAGTCTCTTCTTTCTGTTGTTAGGTGGTTATTGGAGGTGGACAGGTGGTCAAGATGCTATGAATGTGACTATGAAAGACACCAAAAATTTGAAGCCAAATTCTTTCACAAGGTTAGTTCTTTTGGCAATGTAGTTTCTATCGTATGGTTTGTTGAGAACAATGATCATGTAGATTTTTTTTTCACAAGTTACCTGTCATGTGCTATGGGTCAGGGCCGCCAGGCCCAAGGGGGACAGTACTGCTATGGGCCAGGACCACCAGACCCAACGACGAACAGTACTGCACAGTACTGTTTACGTGAATAGTATCCACGTGGCTGGCCATGAGTTAGTTAGGATTAGTTAGAGTCTTGTTAGTTTACTTATCCAATTGTAGTTAGAGTCAGTTAGAAATAAAGGGGATCCCTAGTCCCTACTTTATATAAAGGGGTCCATAGTTTGTAATTAGGCAAGCAAGCAAGAAAGATCAATCTATAGTCTTTGCTCTAATTCTTTGAAGTCTTCCCCGTTCTCTAAATTCTCCCCTGTTCTCCAACGTAACTCAGCAAGGGGATCAACCATGCGCTAACCTATCCTACTGTTATGATCTACGTAGCCTAGGGCCCCTAACCCTAGGGACTAACGCCCTTGACATTACTTTTTCACTGTTCACAAATAAGATGGTAGTTATGAAGTGAAATGCACAAGTTACCTTTTTTGCTTGATGGTAGTTACGAAGTGATTAGTGAAATGCACAAACTATGTGAATCATCAAGTTGCTTTTCATAGCAAAATCTATCCAACCCTGTTGTTAGGTTGTCGATGATGGTTGCCCTTGTGTCATAGGAGCTTAGAAGATGAAGCAATTCCAGCATTGGAAGAGACACTTAACTTGCCAGCATTTGGAGCTAGGCGTGGATCTCGGTTTCACATTCAATTTCTTCTATGTCGCTTTGGATATGTGTTGCTCTCCTCTCTGCCTCCTCATCAGCTGCATCAAAGTCATCCTCTGTGCCACATTCAGCCACGCTCTCTGCCTCGTCACCAAATGCTTCAACATCTTCACTTTCACATTCATTTTTAGTCACAGTTCTCGCTGTCTTGTTTTCTTTGCCATTGATGATGACAAGGTCAATTCCGTTGAGATGCATAGCAACCTGTTTCCTCACCGCCTCGACTGTCATCTTGATGCTCGAGCTATTGCTGCACCATTTGCTGTAACATATGACTATCTCCGTGATGCTTCGGAGATTGGTTAGACCTGATGGAACAGCACTCTCTTGATTGGCAGGGCCTGAGCAGATTTTCAGTTGCAGACGCTGGAGCTTCGGCATGGCTCCTTCTCTGAAAGTTAGCCATGGGACTGGGCAATCAAGACAGAATCTCTGAAGCTCTTTGAACCCCTCACATGCAATCAATATCTCTTCTCCAGGAATAAATTCTAAGCCTAGTACCAAGCGCTCTAGTTTCTTCAAGTTTGCAAGGATCTTGACGTCATCTGGCACTAGTCTACAGATTGTAATCTGCAAGAAAGCGAGCTTCTCCAGCCCTCCAATCCATCGGGGTACACTGACAAATCTTCCGGTTGTTACCTTTAATATTCTGAGTTGCTTAGGCGGATCATTTAGAGAATCCAAGAACTCCATGGAACACCCAAGTCCACAGTGAATGGTAAGAGACGTGAGTCCTGTAATTTTTTGGATGGTTGATAGGAGCATGCTATTGCACTGGTGAAAGGAGCATGTTATTGCAAGCGACCTCAAGCATGAGTACTCTTGACCACCCTCCAAAAAGTTTGCAGAGCATTCACTTAAATTGACAGTTGCTAGTGTGTCTAGAAAAAAAGTTTTCTGCTCGAGTGTTGGAATCTTCGTTACTACTACTGTCTCATCAGAGTTAATCGCTCCATTGCCGCCAACTAGAAGAGTAGATAAACGTCGAAAATTCTTTACCACCTGACTGATATGTGTGCCTCTTAGGTCCAGCGTCTGCAAATACATTAGCTTGCTCACTTCTGATGGAAGCTCACTTATGTCAGTGTGGCTGATGTCCAATGTCTTCAGATTGCTTAGCTCCATGATTTGTGGTGGGAGCTTGCTTATTCTAGTGCTGCTGACGTTTAGATAGCTCAGCATGAACATTTTGCATATCTGCAGCAGGTCCTCATCCTTCAAATTCTCCCAGCCATGGAGATCCAACATCACCAGATAGGCAAACTTTTCCAGAGGAATTGATATACGGTCAACTACACCAGATATGAGCAGTGAACGAGTATGAGACAAATCCATTTCTTGCAGCATTCCCTGGAGCTGCGGATCCGGATGGTGGAGAGCTAGGTGTCGTGCTATATGTGTCATTTTGCTGTTGCCTCTGGCTGAGGCCAGCGTTGTGCTGGTAAAAGCAAAACCAGTCTCTGCTGCTTTGGAGGCAAACAAGTGGAGCATGAAAGGATTGACCTGCCACTGGCATGACTGGTCTTCATCAACATTGAGGCTGCAGTCTGCTACCGGGGTGATGATGTTCTTGTCTACTAGCTTGGAGAAGATCTTAAACCATTTGACGACAGTCTCCCTCGCTAAAAGACTGTGCTTGTCGAACACACGTCCCTGTGGAAACATGCTTAAGTAGAGGGATGGTAAGCTCAACTCATCATCGCATTCGAACGATAGCATTTGTCTAAACTGTTTCAGTAACAGGTGGACTTGGTCCGTCTTATGAACTGCAGAGCTCTCTTGTTGCTGTTGATGTTGTTTCAACCAATCAGCCATGCCAATTATGAACAATGGTATTCCTTCACATTTTGTCAAGATTTCATCACATAATAGCTTCATATTGTCTGAAAGGCAATCATCCATGGAACCAAAAGCTTTGGTGCGAAGTAGCCTCTCTGAATCTGAGTCACTCAGAGGCTCCATATTATGGACATCCACATCATAATCATAGAAACACATCCTGATCATCAATTCATCACGAGTTGTAATCAACATTTGGCTACCACAATTATTGTTAGGAAATGCACCCTTGATTATTTCCCAATCTGAGTCATTGCATATACCATCAATTAAAATGAGGTACCTAAGAGAGAGCATAAAGAGAGAGAAAATGAATTCTGAGATATGTTTAGCTGAATATATATATGACATGCTGTTTACCTCTTATCCTGTAGGCGTTCTGATATGCTGCGAGCCAACAGCTTCGGGTTGTCGTCCAACATTGAGGTCTCTGAGTTGTGAGGTGACAATGTCTCCAGGTCTACGATCTGCAAGAGGACGCTTTGGAGAAGAAGGCTGCACCTATCTGAGCTCCGGGAGAAGCTGGCTGCAGCGCAGCACTGGAAATGCTGTGCAGTTTGGCACCGGAGTCGACGGTAGAGCTCCATGGCAAGGGTCGTCTTTCCCACGCCGGTAGGTCCGACGATGTACATGACTCGGAGACTCTTGTCGTCGTCGGCGGCCGCCGTGAGACACCTGAGCAGCTTCCTTGCCGGGCCGTCGATGCCTACAAGGTCACATGCCTTGGGCGCCTGAGGTGGTGGCGGTGGCGGTGACGGTGGCCTGAGTTGAGAACTAGAGAGCACATACCCGCGGCATTCTTCGGCGGCACAGTACATGTCATACGCATCCCGCTCGATTATGCGGAACAGCTTACGACGCCGGAAGAGCCGCGCGGCTTTTTGCAGCAGCGCCCGACCAACCTGTCGGCCACCCTCCTTATCGACGAAGTCGTCGATGGCCCTAGCATCGCTCAACAATCTATTCAGCCACCGCTCTAGAAAGCTGTGGACACTCCGACCATCACAATCTGCCCATGGCGGCTGTGTACGTGGCGGCAACCTCCGCCATTCGACAAGGGCGCTCACCTCCATCTCCATGAACGCCAAGCAGTGCCTTTTGCGGTCGTCGGTGACGCGTCCAGTCTCCAGCAGCTTACGGATCCTCCCACACAGGGCCTCCAGCACCTTGAACGTCTCCTCCCGCTCCTGCTTCTGCTTCTCCTTGATGGAATGTGACGCCGCCGTGTCGCCACTCTCCATCGCTCCGATCCCCCGGTCCCTGTTACACTGCAATTTCAGGACTCAGCCACTCAGGAGTAGGACCTAGCGCCAGCGGCAGAAGAATTTAACCAACTGTATACCTGATAGCTTCTCGCTGACAGATCGAAGTTGAATACGAGTCGGACTCGGACTCGGACTCGGACGGAGTTAGAACGTCGAGGAAGCAATCTTGCCGGCCGGAGTTAGAATGGCAAGCGAATCTTGCCGGCAAGCCTCGCGTGCTAGTGTGCTACGGCGAGCGCAGAATTAAGCTGCCATGTCGTCAGTTTCCATAGCTCGGATCTCCTGCCCCCTGCTACACTCGCTCAAAGTTCAAGAGCTAGCAAGCTAGAATTAGACAATACCATCAGCCTGGTAGCTGCTAGCTGACACACTGGTAAACAAATGACACTCTGGAACGAACTTTAAGCAAGAGGTGGTTGGAGTACGACTGTACGAGCAAATTTTATAAAAATTAAGACCGAGGAAGCATCCGGTCACATTTCACACGGTCAGTTTCTCCTCCAAATTGAAGTGTGGATGTAAGTCAGTAAGTGCCCACAGATTTTAGTTGTGGCAGGCCTCGACAAACTTGCCAAACTTTTTCGTGCTAATATTCGCTGCTTTGAGACTTGTATGGTTAATCCCAAACTTTTAATCCTAAAATACGGTATGCTCTGGCTGACAAGACTGAATTGTTTACGATAAGGTAGGCGTCTATAACTTTTTTTTTTGCACGCCATAGAATGTGCCGCATGATCTGACAGGGAAGCCGATGAAAATAAAAATGGATAGGGAAGCCGATTAAAATAAAAACAAAAGATGGTTACAGATTCATTCGGAATTAGTTGAATAAGTTATTTTACGGAAAGTCTACAGATTATAAATATGTATCTCTTAGGTTAGATTAGTTAACTCTCGTTCAATCAATCGGCGCATCGCCACCCTTGAGCCTCAAGATTATCCGACGGGACTCGGGCGCTCGGAGTTGGGCTGCATTATTTTGATCTCCGGCGAAAAGGTGAGTCCCGTCACCCCCGACGTTTGTGACAACTAGATTAGTACCATCCCGGTTGTATCGGTTTAGTTTGATCTCTTGAGGGGAACTGTGAAACAACACGATCGTCGGTTGTTCTTAGTGTATTTGGCTAGGTCTAAGGCTGCATCAGTTAAGTTTGATCTTTTAGATTGATGTGATTTGTGTCTGATAGTCTAAGGCTTCATCGGTTAAGTCTGACATCTCTTGCTATTGTATCTTCTTCATGTTATATATTATTCATCTAAATAAAGTTTGCCCGATTCGTTAATATGTTGTTCAGATCATCGTGACTACCTATTGTCTCGGTTAGAGCATCTCCAACACATTATTACCTATCTAGATACCTAAATTTAAATTTAAGTGCTTTAGAGAAAAACCAAGCTCCAAAAGAATCCCTAAATAAACTCCTTTCTTAAACCATCCCCTAAATCTGATAGTCTAAGGCTTCATTGGTTAAGTCTGACATCTCTTGCTATTGTATCTTCTTCATGTTATATATTATTTATCTAAATAAAGTTTGCCTGATTCGTTAATATGTTGTTCAGATCATCGTGACTACCTATTGTCTCGGTTAGAGCATCTCCAACACATTACCTATTTAGATATCTAAATTTAAATTTAAGTGCTTTAGAGAAAAACCAAGCTCCAAAAGAATCCCTAAATAAACTCCTTTCTTAAACCATCGCCTAAATCTGTTGTCATCCATCTCTGAAGTAGGATGAGTTTTCCATTCCTCATTTTCGTTGGCGCCACTCTTTTTTGTGCGCAATGTTTTCTGCAGCTAGCATATTGCCAGTGTGCGGGTAGCCGGGAATGGTAAGCGCGCGGGCGGCCAGGAGCGGCAAGCACGCGGGCAACCTAGATCGGCGAGCACGTAGGCGGCCGGGAGAAGCGCGCGCACGGCCGGCCAGGAGCGGGCAGGAAGTTTACACAGTAAAAACAATCATCCGCAAATTTTTCTCCTTTCGCTTCACATTAAACTCTCATAATAAGTTGCAGTGATTCAGCAATAGTATCCTCGCTTTGTTGCCCAGTGCATCATCGGCTCAGAATGACCAACGTGCAGATGGTCGGGAGCAGGCAGCGTGTCGTAGATTGGGAGGGAGTGCAATGTGAGGGTAGCGGGAAGCGACCATCGTTGTCAGCCTTAAATGCTCGATCTGCATGCACAGCCCCGTCAAATAACTATCGACAGAATTCAAATAATAGGGATTAAGATTAAGGGAATCTACTCCAGAGTGATTCATTTTTAGGGAGATAAATAGTTTAGGATGATATCTATATGAGATTATAGGGAATCAAGTATAAGAATTTTCTAGGAGTTGCTCTTAGGTCCGTTCTAATTATTATGATGATTCACATGATATAAATCTGTTATCTGACATGTTTTATTTATTTTTATCAGAGTACAAGCTTAAAGGTTATCTTTAATTCATCTTTGTATTATGTTCACCGTTGAAGGGTGCACATCGGCTTATATGCACAATTTATCTTTTCTATCGGCCGATGGCGCGCTCGCTCGATTGGACCAACTTGGGCTATCGGCCGTCTGGCCGATAAGTACGTTGGTTCACGGTTTTACCCTTTCTACCACAGTCATCGGTTTACTAGTCGATCGGCTATGCTACTAACGTCTATCTTGTCCGATCTCTTATCGATCAGTTGCAGTGTCAAATTGATTGGCACATCTTAACCCCTTTTCTAAGACGTAGGACCTACATTGGAGTTAAACATATCTTCTAGGCCACGCGTGTGTCAGTGTGTGACCAAAAAACACGCCAACAGTCGTGTTGGCTAGAAACTGATAGTATGGGCCCACATTAAAGGGACCGTCACTAGTGTCTTTTTAAGTAGTATAGATATCAACATATTTTATCATAAGAATTTTAAGATATAACATAATGAATTATGACAGTTATAAATCTAACGGCTATAATTAAAAAGTTATATATTAATTCCTATAACTAATAGGTCAATAAAAATCACGTTCCTTTCAAAAACTATATAAAATTAATTAAAATAATTTCTGTTACCTGTAATTATTGTGTATGTATAATTGAACAATATTTTCCTTAATCTAAGTTGACATGGTGCATGCATGGTAATTAATATCCATAATCTCCGGTGATAGCAGATAGTAATATATGATGTTAGGATGCATGATTCCAGTTACTAAACGTAAATTTTATTTAGTTTTAATAATCAACAATAATAAATGGTTAGGATGAATCAAACATATTACCTCCTTACGAGTACTTATTGTACTGTAGATCATATGTGCCCCATTTTATAATGTCATATATTTAAAATGGAGTGTAATTTTTATCAAAGTAGGTGGCACGAAAGATTTTGTTTTATCATGGCAAATGCCATACGAGCGAATGGCACATGTCACGTGTGCGGAGCCAGTTGTATAGATTGGAATTTGGACCATGAGCAGTGGATTATCTGTTGGTTTGGTCGATGCGATTATGCCTCTCAACTTTCTAGTTCCGGAAAAATATGTGTTTGATTTGATGCTGTTGCATTATACTTACCGTTAATTTTTAAATGATGATTTTTATCTCAGCGTTTGATCATTTGTCTTATTCAAAAAACTTTTTGAAATATCATTTATTTTATTACTAAAAGTACTTCACTATAGCTTATATTTTTGCATATTTACAAAAAAAATGAATAAGAAGAATGATCAAAGTTAAGATAAAAATCAACTATATCATTTGGAGTAGTTTATAGTGAGATGACTAAAAAATTATATATAGGTACATATACTATTGGCATTTCAAAGCAAATACATATACCCGTACTAAGATTCTCTTTCCAATCAACACTAAAACCAAACTGTAGCTAATATATACGCAGCTGTCTGATCCTCACTGCTAATGTTCAGCGAATCTTGTATCCTTGGGCGTCAGAATCTTGCAGTTCTTTCTTTAATCTTTACAGGATTTGAAAAAAAAAACAGCCGCTTCGGCGCCTTCTGTCCGAGTCGACCTCGACCTTAGGCAGCCTGGCCTTGTAATCCCCAATCCCCAATCACTAAAGTACTGTGATAAAATTATGTAAGCTGAATCAGCGTAAAAAAATTATGTTAATGCTCCTTGCTCGTGGACAAGAATTGATCGATGGAACCTGAAGAGGCGACGATGACCTGCGTTGCCGGCGGCGTCGTTGTCCGTGGTCCCGCGGTTCTGACGAGGACGACCCTCTGCGGCCTCAGCTCGGCCGCGCCGGAATCGGTGGCAGCGGCGGTACGTGAATCCAGGGCGTCGTCTCCTCCTCCTCTCGACGACGACGGCCTCTCCATCTCCATCTGCGACTACAGCAACACGTCAACATCCCGTCTCGCGGGAGCTCAGAGCCGAATCGACGCTGCCATGACCGGCCGCACCCACCGTGCTAGCTAGACAATCCCAACGCCGGCGACCCTTGTTACTATTCCCGGGTCAGGGTGTCGTAAGCAATGGAAGCGATTCTTGAGCACAATCGAAAATCTTGCTGTTTAGAATAGATTCTAGGCTTCTAGCTTCTCTCAAGAAGGAAACTAAAATCATGGGCCGGCTTACCTGGCTACTTATTGGGCTCTACGAAGTTTTTAGGGCCTAGTGGTAGGATACATTGTAGCAGGCAGCTGCTTGGTTTGCTCCGATGGTTTAGTACCACCTCGCCGGTCGAGCTCGGTGGAGGCAATATAGCAAGCTATAAAATGAGGTGCAGGCCTCAGTAACAAATCATACCTTTCTCGGCCTTTTGGCTAAGATCAAGTGTAGTATCTGTTCTTATCAGTTTAATATCTGATATGTGGGCCATGCGCCCACTTCGATATTAAATTTATTTCTTGTGGGGGAGGGCCCGCCACAGTGGCTTGCCACTGGGGCCCTTGCGTGTCGCCCAGGCGTTGCACTACAGCCTGGGCCTGGCGCACCCCAACCAAATCAAAATTTAAACATATATTTTAAAATTTGAATCTACTTTTCTGTTAGCTTTGTTGAATAATGTTTATGAATGTCATTTGAAGTCAGTTTTTAAATGTTATTTGAACTACGGTGATGCATATTCAAGTAAGTTTATCAGTGTGTTTAAGAGGACTACAGTAAAAACATGTTAATGAACTAGTTTTAATAGATTTATCCGTGAATTAGCATAGGAGTATTGTAATAATTAATTAATATTTAGTCCTAATAAGTATCCGACCGTGTGACATGTCACAGGTAAACTTAACCTCTTAAGTCAAATATAATTAGATTGATATTTTTAATAAAAATATTATATAACATAAATTGCGCTCAAATAGAATTAATAAAACTTAATTAAGAAATATATTGTGTTTGTTTTTTGGCCAAACTTATTAATTAGAAAGTAAGAAGTTATCTTGTAAGTAAGGGTGAAAACGGATAGGATACGGACGGATATCACTAATATCATATCCTTTTTCATATAATTTTTCGGATTCGAATTCGGATTCGGATAATCTAGATATGGATACGGAGTCGGATATCATCGAATACGAATATGGAGCGGATACGAATCAAATACGAATACGGTTACGAATACTTACCGAATATCAATAATGTATTTATTTATTCACGATCACAATACACAAATGACACATAATAGTTAACATCACATAAATCATCACGAACGGGGAGAGAGAGGTGGCAGGAGTAGGAGAGACCAGGAGAGAGAAAGAAAAATTAGGGTTGATAGGATTTTAGTCAAAGTTGACTATTTACTTATTTTTGGAGTGAGAGATAAAGTTTAAAATTGTAAATTTGAAATATAAATGTTCATTTAAAGTTGATTTTTTTCTAATATCAAACTACAACATATATAATCTCATAAAAAAATTTCACATTTTTATGCATAATTTTGCTGTTTTTAATTCATTATGTATGTTTTTTGATTTATATTGAAATTTGTCAAATTTGAACTACAAGTGCATGAAATAATGAACCAAAAATTCTAAAAAAATCATATTCATGAATTTGAGTCTATTTTAAGTCAGTATCTACTAAATTGAAATATATTGTTTTAAAAAATTATTACGACACTCGATGGACAACATAGAGCTTAATGAAATTTTAATTTTAAAAAATTCAAATAAAGTCTGAAAAATACGAGATATCTCATAGTATCATCATATGATACATAGATGCTGTGATAAAATTTAAAATTATTTTGACAAAGTTTTCATGCACGATGTTAGGAAAGATGGAGATTTGAGAGTAACAAATTAGAATGTTAAGAAGGAATGTGTTAGGTTTAAAACCAAATTAATAGTTAAATCTTTGTTTAAACTTTTTTTATAATTAAAATAAAATATATATTATTTTATGAAAAAATTCAATATTGTTATATGTCAATTTGCTATTTTTAGTTAATTCATTATGTTTCTAAAATTTAAATTGAAAGAACTAAAAAAATCTTTTTTATTTTATCGGTTAATTTTTTTATTTGTTTAAAATTATAGAAATTATCCCATTTATATAAAAATATATATATTTAAAAAATCTTCTTTATTTTTTTAAACGTTTTTTTAAAAAATATTTTTTTAATTTCTAATCTTCTCATGGGCTGTCAACACTTGTGCAAGAATGGCCTGTGGGCTTTAGCAGTGTGGTCACTGGGCCTACATTTTTAATGGGCCGGATATCCGGATAAGAACTATCCGGATTATCCGAATTCGTATCCGAATCCGACGGATATCAGGCAGATCATATTCGTTTCTGTATCCGAAAAAAATATCCGAATTCGAATCCGTATCCGAAAAATCTGTATCCGAATCAAAAAAATCTGAATCCGAATCCGTTTTTTCGAATACGGTCAGAAACTATCCGAACCACTTTCACCCCTACTAGTAAGATATAATTTGCAAAACATTACTTAGTATTATACACATCTATACTACATTAAAAGATGGTAGTGGTAGTGAGTCTACCACCACTACGATCGCTTGTTGACAAGTGGATCCTATGGTCAGTGTACTTTATCGTACATCGTAGAAGAGGTGTGTTCTACTTCATTTCCCATCGCTGCCACAGTGCCACTATCGGTGAGCTGCCCCGACCATCTCCCCGTCGGCACGCCACCCTTGTTGTCGTCCTCGCTAGCACCCTGCCACAGCCTGCCGTAGCCTCGCCGATTCCTACCGAAGCTTTTTTCGGCGCACCGCCGCAGTCCTAGCTTCGCCTCATCCCCACTGCAGCACCGCCTGGAGCCTACCGCTCTAGCCAGCGCAGTGCAGTGGCCCTGGCATCCTAGCCGCAACCCCATGCTACTAATGCTACTAGCAGGAGAGAAACGAGAGATCTATACTACATTAAAAGATGGTAGTGTTGACAAGTGGGTCCTATGGTTAGGCACTTGTTAGGCAATTTCACTCGTGTCATTTCCAGCTTATCTTTGCTGCATTAGTGTTTTTTGTTTTCGTTATGCATGTGCACGTATAAGTTGTCCGAGTCTTGTGTGAGGCAGCCGGACATGGTGGCTAGGAGGCGAACGTGGGATGGCACGTTTGTAAGCCTGGCGCATAGATAGGATGAAGTTTGTTTTTTGTTGATTCTCCTTGCATGTAGCTCGCAATATGAATGAATGAAAAAAGCACGCTGTAGTGGTTGTTGCACAGCGGCACAAAACCTCTGAGAATAATTCTTCTCTGGTGATCGGCTGAAAAGTTGCGTTTTGCAACGACAAGTGGTATCAGAGCGGTTTCTAGGAGTTCTTGGAGCCATGGCTGGATCTGGAGATGATGGATCAAAGACGCCGACACGGTCGCGTTCTCCGTCGAAGTCACCACCACCACCACCTTCGAGGGCACGCATGCGCGGTCGCAGCCGGACAGTGCGCGGCGGGATGGAGCTGGGGCCGGCGCTTGTGCAGCGCACGGTCAGGGACTCCGGATCGGCTCAGTGGCCAATGCTAACGAAGACCAATTATGGAGACTGGTCTGTGTTGATGCAGGTGATGATGGAGTCAAGGTGCATCTGGGATGCCGTCGACCATGGTGATGTTGAACATCATGAGGACAGGATGGCCATGGAGGCTATTCTACGAGCCGTCCCCACGGACATGATCAGCTCACTTGCTCGGAAGCCGTCGGCGAAGGCTGCATGGGAGGCCATCAAGACCATGCGCTTGGGGAGTGAGCGCGTGCGTCAAGCTAAGAGGCAGTCCCTGTCCAAGGAGTTCGAGAACATTGAATTCAAGAGTGGAGAATCCGTCGTCGACTTCTCCATGAGAATTGGTGGGATGGTGGCTAATCTTAAGTCACTCGGCGGCAAAATTGATGAGGAAGACGCTGTGCGCAAGTTTCTTCGTGTGGTGCCGCCGAAGTATTCACAGATTGCCCTCTCCATTGAGACGCTTGTTGATCTGTCAACCCTCAGTATTGAAGATCTCACAGGACGAATTATTGCTGCCGAAGAACGCTACCAGCAAGACATCGTCGGTGGTGCGGGTGGTAGTCTGCTCCTTACTGAGGAGGAGTGGATGGCACGCGCCAAGCTGCGGGAGAAAGGCGAGGGATCATCTCGAACCAAGTCGTTCGATAAAGGTGGCAACAAAAATGGCGACAAACGACAGAACAAAGATGGCAAGAAGAAAGGGGATTCGCCCAAAGATGGTGCATCCAGTGGAGGTGGCCATGCATCGTCGAGAGGAAAGGGTCCCTGTTTCAACTGCGGCATCATTGGGCACTTTGCTCGTGATTGTCGCAAACCACGCAAAGATCGCAAGCAGGAGGCACACCTGACACAGTCAAGTGAAGAACAGCCCTCACTACAGATGGCTGTGTGCGTCGGTTCTGTTCAAAACACTGATGGGCCAGCACATGAGCAAGTTTTCCTGAATGAGGAGAAAGTAAATCCCAAGGTCAGTACACCTGATGTTTGGTATCTGGACACAGGCGCCAGCAACCACATGACCGGCGACCGGTGCATGTTCTCCACTCTCGACGAAACTGTCACAGGTACTGTCAAGTTTGGGGATGACTCAGTGGTGGAGATTTGTGGGAAGGGCACTGTCATGTTTACCTGCAAGAACCAGGGCCATCGTGTGCTGACTGAGGTGTATCTGATACCTCGTCTGCGCAGTAACATCATCAGTATTGGGCAGCTTGATGAGATAGGATGCAAGACCATTGTCGAAGATGGCGAGATGAGCATTTTCGATCCGGAGCGCTTGCTGTTGGCCAAGGTGCAGCGGTCTGCAAATCGCTTGTACAAGTTGCAGCTTGAGATCACTTCTCCAGTGTGTTTCTTGGCAAAGACGGATGATATGGCGTGGCGCTGGCACGCACGTTATGGTCATCTTCATTTTCGTGCCCTGCATGACCTGGTGGCGAAACATATGGTGGATGGAATGCCCACGATTGAGCGTGTGCAGGAGCTCTGTGATGGCTGCGCCATTGCTAAGATGCACAGGACCCCATTCCCGAAGGCATCACCATATCGAGCTGAACAAGGGCTGGATCTGTTTCATGGAGACTTGTGTGGCCCTATATCGCCGGCTACGCTCAGTGGGAACAACTACTTCATATTAATTGTTGATGATTATAGCAGGTTCATGTGGGTGGAGATGTTGCATACTAAGGATGAGGCATTTCGTCTCTTCCGCAAGATCAAGGCGCTGGCTGAAACAGACCATGGAGTGAAGCTGAAGGCATTTCGCAACGATCGTGGAGGAGAATTTAACTCAGTGGAGTTCAAGACATATTGTGATGAAAACGGAATCAAGCGGTACACAACAGCACCGTACTCACCGCAACAAAATGGAGTAGTCGAACGCCGAAATCAAACAGTGGTTGAAATGGCGCGAAGCTTACTGAAGTCCATGCAGGTACCAGCGAGGTTATGGGGTGAGGCAGTGAAAACTGTTGTGCACATTTTAAACAGAGCGCCGACAAGGGCGCTAAATGGAATCACGCCGTATGAGGCGTGGCATGGGCGGCGGCCTAATGTCTCGTATCTCAGGACATTCGGCTGTGTGGCGTATGTCAAGAAAGTAGGCCCTGGTGTCACCAAGCTCTCGGACAGGGCGACGCCAATGGTGTTTGTGGGCTACGAAGATGGAAGCAAGGCCTACAGAGTTTATGATCCGGTGGCACACAAGCTGCACGTCACGAGGGATGTTATATTTGACGAGGGCATGCCATGGAGCTGGCAACCGGTTTCTGCTGATGCCACCACGACTTCAACACTCGCCGGACCGAGCTCATTCACTGTGGAGTATGAGGTATTCGTGCCCAGAGCAGAGGAGTTCGACGTCGGTGTGCAGCAGGGCATGGCTTCACCAGAAACGCCTCAAACACCGGATGCTTCACCGACTCTTGTGCCGACTGCTCCGACGGGACCAGTGTTTGTCACCCCGCCTTCTGGCGAGTCTTGTGACTCCGAAGGGGCACCAATTCGCTACCGCAAGTATCAAGAGATCCTGGACAACACCGAACCGCATGAACTGGAATTCAGTGGACTTTGCTTGGTAGCAGCTGAAGAACCAGCCAATGTGGAGCAAGCCTTGAAGCAGGCATGCTGGAAACAAGCCATGGATGAAGAAATGAGCTCCATCCGTGGAAATCAAACCTGGGAGCTCACCAAGTTACCTTCTGGACAGCATGCAATTGGGCTGAAGTGGGTTTTTAAGGTGAAGAAGGATCCCCAAGGGAATGTGCTCAAACATAAGGCACGTCTGGTGGCGAAGGGATATGCACAAAAGCAAGGCATAGATTTCGATGAGGTATTTGCGCCTGTGGCACGCATGGAGACAGTGAGATTACTCATCGCTCTTGCAGCTCATGGTGGATGGGAAGTTCATCATATGGATGTTAAGTCCGCATTTTTGAATGGAGATTTGGCTGAGGAGGTATATGTTCGGCAACCACCAGGCTTCGTTGAAGATGGCAGTGAGAATATGGTGCTGAAATTGCGCAAGGCGTTGTACGGCCTTCGTCAAGCTCCACGTGCATGGAACTCTAAGTTGGATGACTCACTGCTTGAACTGGGATTTGAGCGTAGTCCCCTGGAACATGCTGTCTACCGAAGAAAGAAGGGGGATAATTTCCTGCTTGTGGGGGTGTATGTGGATGATTTGATAATCACTGGCTCTCGTATTGCTGACATTGCTGAATTCAAAGAGCAGATGATGAAGATGTACAGCATGAGTGATCTAGGCCTTCTCTCATATTACCTTGGTATTGAGGTGAAACAAACAACAGAGGCAATTACACTCTGCCAGAGTAGCTATGCAAGGAAGATAGTTGAGTGCATGGGATTGGAGTCCTGTAATCCGTGTCAAACTCCAATGGAGAACAAGTTGAAGCTGAAGAAGGATGATGGGAGCGAGCCTGTTGATCCTACGGAGTACAGGAGTGTCGTTGGAAGCTTGCGCTATCTCGTGAACACACGTCCTGACATCAGTTTTGCTGTTGGAATTGTGAGCAGGTACATGGAAGCACCAACGTCTCAGCATATGGCTGCTGTGAAGCATATTCTGAGGTATGTGAGTGGGACTGCTGGCTATGGATGTCGCTATGAGCGACATGGTGTGGCGGAGGCCAAACTGGTCGGTTACTCAGACAGCGACTTAGCCGGAGATACGGATGATCGGAAGAGTACAAGTGGCATGGTGTTCTTCTTCGGATCGAGTTGTGTGACCTGGGCGTCACAGAAGCAGAAGATTGTCGCTCTTTCATCTTGTGAAGCTGAGTATATTGCAGCAGCAACGGCTACTTGCCAAGGCATTTGGCTCAGTCGGTTAATTGGAGAACTACGTGGAGGAGCGCCCACAGACGTGAAGCTTCTTGTCGACAACAAATCTGCGATTGCTCTGTGTAAGAATCCAGTGCATCATGATCGCAGCAAACATATTGATACACGGTATCATTATATCCGTGAATGTGTTGAGCAGAAGAAGATTGATGTGCAGCATGTTAGCACCCAGGAGCAAGTAGCAGACATCCTGACAAAATCTCTCGGAAGGGTGAAGTTCATTGAGTTCAGGGAGAAGCTGGGTGTGGTTGATGTGAAGAAAGGATGACACGATTGAGGGGGTGATTTGTTAGGCAATTTCACTCGTGTCATTTCCAGCTTATCTTTGCTGCATTAGTGTTTTTTGTTTTCGTTATGCATGTGCACGTATAAGTTGTCCGAGTCTTGTGTGAGGCAGCCGGACATGGTGGCTAGGAGGCGAACGTGGGATGGCACGTTTGTAAGCCTGGCGCATAGATAGGATGAAGTTTGTTTTTTGTTGATTCTCCTTGCATGTAGCTCGCAATATGAATGAATGAAAAAAGCACGCTGTAGTGGTTGTTGCACAGCGGCACAAAACCTCTGAGAATAATTCTTCTCTGGTGATCGGCTGAAAAGTTGCGTTTTGCAACGACAGCACTTTACCGCACATCGTAGAAGAGACGTGTTCTACTTCATTTCCCGTCACTGCCCCTACCGGTGAGCTTCCCCGGCGGCACGCCATCCTTGTTGTCGTCCTCGTTGGCACCCTGCCACAACCCGCCGGCCGTAGTCCCGCCGAAGAAGTGGAAGAACCACCGAAGCTTTTTTCGGCCCACCGCTGCAGCCTAGCTCCACCTCATCCCCACCGCGGCACCGCCTGGAGCCTACCGCTCTAGCCAACGCAGTGCAGTGGCCCTGGCTAATCCTAGCCGCAGCCCCATGCTACTAATGGTACTAGCAGGAGAGAAACGAGAGAAGGAAAAGAAGAAAAGGAGAGAGCAAAGAGAAGAGAAGAAAGAGGAACGCTGCTATCACCGCTAGCAGGAGAGAAGGGAAAAAAGAAAAGGAAAAATAGAAGTAAGAAAAACAAGATATAAAAATTAATTATTTAAATTGGGATCTTTTCAAATATTTTAGAATTTTAAAACTTATAAATTTTCCGTAGGATTTTAAAAATGCTATATTTTTAAAATATGATACAAGTATTTTAGAATTTCAAAAACTTCTAATTTTTTAAAAATCGTATATAACTATTTTAGAAATTCAAAAATGTCCTAATTTTTAAAATAGGATACATATACATACTATTGGATTTTTTCAATTTAACTCCTAAAAACACAATTAATTAACTAAAAATAGCTAACTCACTTAGAAGAATGCTAATTTTTATGGGATAATATATGTTGTATTTTTATTGTAAAAAATTTTCAGATTCAAACGGGGATTTACTAATGATTTTCTTTCAAACCCAACCCATTTTTTATTTAAATCTTAATTTATACTGTGGATTTCTTAACATCCTACATGACAATTTTCTCGATTTATTTTATTTTTTTGTAGCATCTACATATCATACACTAACATTATGATATATCTTGTATTTTTAGACTTCATTTGATTATTTTAGAATTAAAAATCCATTAAGTTCTAATTTGCCAATCGAGAGTCGCAACTTAGATTTTTTTTAAGAAAATCCATTTAGTGGGTACAACATACAAACAGACTCAAAAATATGAATATGATTTTTGTACAAATTTTGATTCATTATTTCATGCACTTGCGGTTTAAATTTGACATATTTCAATATAAATCCTAGAAACACACTTAATAAATTAAAAATAGTAAAATAACATAGAAAAATACTAAATTTTTATATGAGATAATCTATGTTGCATTTTGATCGTAAACAATGTCGAGTTCAAACAAAGATTTAACTATTAATTTACTTTTAAACTCAATCTATTTTTCTTTAAATTTTAATTCGTCCTTAGAAAATCTTAGGCTTTAAAAAATCATTAAGCTCCACGTTGCCCTTTGAGTGTCACAACCTAGATTTTTAAAATTTTATTTTAGTTTAGTGGATAAGAACTAAAAATGGACTTAAAACATGAATTTGATTGTTCTATAAATTTTGATTCATTACTCCAAGCACTTGCGGTTCAAATTTCACATATTTCAATTTAAATTCTAGAAACACACTTAATAAATTAAAAATATCAAACGGACCTAAAAATACAAAATTTTTATATGGAATAAGATATGTTGTATTTTGAGAGTAGAAAATTTTTTAAGGTCAAACCAAGATGCAAATATCACATAGGCTATTTTGAGATGACCAAGTTAATTTTAAGCATTGATTTACTTCAAGATTTACTTAAAGATAAGGAGAAAGGAAAAATCGAAAAATAAAATAATAAAAGTTTTTAAAACTCCAAGAATTTTTAATGTCACTGAAAGTTGTTTATCTAAAGTCTATAGCAAACAATCTATATTTCCATTTTACTTAATATCATGGATTTATAATCAATTCATTATTTTATAAGAAGTAAAGTATTTCTATGCATCAAAAAATTATACTATCATAACGAAATCATCCAAAAATGAATAATCTATTTATCAACTGGTGTTGGTTTATTATGGGGTTAAAATGTTATATTTTTTGTCGAGATTTAAAAATAAATAGGAACTTTTAAAAGATTTTGGAATTAAAAAAAATCTAAATTCGAAGAATATTTATTATTTACTAGGCAATATTTTCTGATAAATATATATAATTGTATTCATATTCGCTTCTTATTTGTATCCTATAATATTTATTTTTATATCCGAATTAAGAAAAATATGATATCACTAATATCTATTCATATCCAATCAATATTCGTTCTACGCTCTATCGTGTTTTCAAACCTCATGAAATACATCACATGGTAACCACATTTGCATGTACCTTATAGTCTAACAAATTTTAAAAAACAGTATAATAGTCGTGCATTTGTGCGGCTTAAATTCACATATTTTATTTAGTTATAGGGCTATTGTTTCAAGACCCTCCGTTTTTTATTAAAAGAATTAGCTTGTGGTCATGGTGCATCCTATTCTTTTCTCATGTTCACTTCAAATATTTCTATCTCACTTATTTATAACAACTTGATAAGTATTAAATGTAATGTATGCACCATCCATCCATTATAACAATTTTAGATTCATTTATGCAGTAAAGTTGTAACTAAATTATGATAATATTATTTTATCATGTTTTAAGTTATTTATATTATTTACACGATTAAATCTTTGTTTGAACTTAAAATGTTCTAAGATAAAAATACAATATATCTTATCCATGAAAAAATTTGAAAGTTTTATGGTTCAGTTTACTCTTTTTAATTTATTAATTGTGTTTCGAGGATTTATATTAAAATAATTCAAATTTGAACTGCAAGCGCATGAAATAATTAACTAAAATGTATAGAAAAATTATATCCATATTTTTTGGGTACATTTGTAGGCCGTAACCACTAAATTGAAAGAAATTTTAAAAAATCTAGGTGGCGACAATTGGCAATATGGAGTTAACTGATTTTTTTAATTCTCACAAAATCAAATTAAATCTAAAAAACATGATATTTGTCACGATGTTATAATGTTATATTTATATGCTATGATAAAAATTTAAAAAATATTTTGAGAAATTTATAATGCAGGATGTTAAGAAAGGAGGAGATTCTCCAATGATAACTTAATATTTAAAGAATGAATAAGATAAGTTTAAAAGCAAATCGACGATTAAATCTTCGTTTGAACTTGAATATTTTTCTATGATCAAAATACAATGTATTTTATCCCATGAAAAAATTGAAATCTATCTAGTTCAATTTACTATTTTTAATTCATTAATTGTGTTTCTAAGATTTATAGTAAAATAAGTCAAATTTGAACTACAATTGCATGAAATAATTAACTAAAATTTATAGAAAAATCTTATTCATATTTTTTAGTCAATTTGTAAGCCTTAACCACTAAACTGAAATAAATTTTGAAAAATCTAGATCGTGACCCTTGATTGACAATGTGGAGCTTAATGGGTTTTTTAATTATAAAAAATCAAATAAAGTCTACAAAAACATGATATTTGTCACAATGTTATAATGTGATATTTAGATGCTATGATAGAAATTTAAAAATATTTGAAAAATTCAGTGTTCTAAAACGCGGCTCTAGGCGCCCGCCTAGGCGGCAAAAGGCGCTGGGCGCCAGCCCACCGCCGCGCGGAGGCTGGCTGGGCGGGTGGGGGCGCCTAGGCGGGTCAACCGCGGCCTAGGCGGTTGACCGTGGCGCCTAGGCGGCCCGGAACCGGCGGCGGAAGGGGAGCAGGTAGCCAGATCCGGCGAGAGGAAGGAGGCAAGCGGCCAGATCCGGCGACCGGCGACGCGCATGCGGCCAGATCCGGCGACCGGCGGCGCTCGCGCGGCCAGATCCGGCGACCGGCGGCACGCACGCGGCCAGATCCGGTGGCGGGAGGGAAGTAGGCGGCGGTGGGAGGGGAGCAGGCCGCCAGATCCGGCGGCGGGAGGGGAGCCGGCGGCCACTCCTCCTCACGGCGAGTCCTGCACCGCAGTAGCCGCCACCTTGCTTCTTCACCACCATGGCATAAACCGGAGGGGAAGACTGAAGAGAGGGGAGGGGAAAACTGAACAGAGGGGAGGGGAAGCGCCTGGAGCTGGAGCAGCAAAGTTTCTTGGCCTCCTGGAAGAAAAGTCGTGGAGGGGAGGGGAGGGGACAGCTGCTGTCTGGTGTGGGAAGAAGAAAAGGCAGGTGTGGGAAGAAGAAAAGGCAGGTGTGGGAAGAAGAAAAGTTGCCTGGGAACTAGCAAAATGAAGTGGGAACTAGCAAAATGAAGTGGGACCTAGGCGCCGCCTAGGCGCCGCCTAGGCGCCCCTAGGCGCTAGGCGGCGGGTCACCGCCCGACTAGCGCCTAGCGCCTTTTATAACACTGGAAAAATTTGTAATGTGGGATCAATGTTAAGAAAGGAAAAAAATTCTCTAATGATGAATTAGGATTTATAAGACCTCCGGTATATTTTATATATGGATATAGTAAACCCTTGAGCTTCTCGATGTCAGCTGGCTGCTGCCATGGCCTCGGCCCGACGTCGCTCTCGACCAGTGGTTGTCTCGATCTACCTGCCGGGTCGACGTCCCGCTTCGCCTGACGACGACGCCCACACGGCCGCAGCCTCGCCGTCGCTCTCGACCAGTGGTTGTCTCGATCTACCTGCCGGGTCGACGTCCCGCTTCGCCTGACGACGACGCCCACACGGCCGCAGCCTCGCCGTCGCCGGCGTATCTTCAGACATCTTCATGCCAGATTCAGAGGTCCCCCGTGGCGATCGCGGGATCTTTCAACGGAACCTTGAGCCAACTGCGAGAAACATACGTGCGAATATATGTGATCGAATGATCGACCATGGTTAGGTTCTTGTCACCTCATCCTTCGAAACTAATTTGCAGACATGTAGAGAAGCCACCATTTGCTCGTGGAAGGTTTCTTGATGAGACTTGAGCCTGATCTCGTACTGCAACCACCTGACGTGGTAGCTCTCGATCTTCCGCCACAGCGTGGCGTTCTCCTCCTCGCTCCTCCTGCCTCAGTTGCGCCTCTGTCATGCATGGTAGCCTTCCTCTCGACTCTCGAGTCTCGAGCTCCTCCACCATCTTCTTCCTCCTGACAACCCAAGACATTCACATGCAATGCACCTCTCATCATACAAACAGATCATGTATGCTGAGTCAGCGTAAAAAAATTATGTTAATGCTCCTTGCTCGTGGACAAGAATTGATCGATGGAACCTGAAGAGGCGACGATGACCTGCGTTGCCGGCGGTGTCGTTGTCCGTGGTCCCGCGGTTCTGACGAGGACGACCCTCTGCGGCCTCAGCTCGGCCGCGCCGGAATCGGTGGCAGCGGCGGTACGTGAATCCAGGGCGTCGTCTCCACCTCCTCTCGACGACGGCCTCTCCATCTCCATCAGCGACTACAGCAACACGTCAACATCCCGTCTCGCGAGAGCTCAGAGCCGATCGATGCCGCCATGACCGGCCGCACCGTGCTACCTAGACAATCCCAACGCCGGCGACCCTTGTTACTATTCCCGGGTCAGGGTGTCGTAAGCAATGGAAGCGATTCTTGAGCACAATCCAAAATCTTGCTGTTTAGAATAGATTCTAGGCTTCTAGCTTCTCTCAAGAAGGAAACTAAAATCATGGGCCGGCTTACCTGGCTACTTATTGGGCTCTACGAAGTTTTTAAGGCCTAGTGGTAGGATACATTGTAGCAGGCTGCTGCTTGGTTTGCTCCGATGGTTTAGTACCACCTCGCCGGTCGAGCTCGGTGGAGGCGATATAGCGAGCTATAAAATGAGGCGCAGGCCTTCGTTCCAAATCATACCTTTCTCGGCCTTTTGGCTAAGATCAAGTGTAGTATCTGTTCTTATCAGTTTAATATCTGATATGTGGGCCATGCGCCCACTTCGATATTAAATTTATTTCTTGTCGGGGAGGGCCCGCCACAGTGGCTTGCCACTGGGGTCCTCGCGTGTCGCCCAGGTGTTGCACTACAGCCTGGGCCTGGCGCACCCCAACCAAATCAAAATTCAAACATTAAATTTAAAATTTAAATCTACCTTAGGGAACTGTAGTAATTAATGAACTAGGTTTTAGGTTTAATAGTTTTGTCGGTTAATGTGAATTAGCATACGGGTACTGTAATTATTAATTAATACTGTCCTAATTAGTATCCAACCGTGTGACCTGTGATATGTAAACTTAACCTCTAAGATATGTCACATATAATCAGATTGATGTTTTTAATAAAAATATTTATATAAAATAAATTGCGCTCAAACAGATTTAATAAAACTTAATTAAGAAATATATTGGGTTTGTTTTTTAGCCAAACTTATTAATTAGAAAGAAAGAAGTTATCTAGTAAGGACATAATTTGCAAAACATTCCATAGTATTATACACAAGAATTTAAAAGATACTAGCTGTATGAGTCTCTCACCACTACTATGACACGTGAGCCTTACTCTCCTATCTGTCTACACCCTCATCCTCAATTCCTCATCACGCGTCATGTAGACTGAAGAGTGCTTGCGCCATGGCGGTCGGCCTGCTTGCCGTGTAAGTGTGCAACACTGTAAGGCCTGTTACGTGATGCGAGCCTGCTGTGTGGGCCGTGGGCGTGGCTGCAGGCCTGTAGTGTGGCCACTGGGCCTATATTTTTAATGGGCCAGATATCCGAATAAGAACTATCTGGATTATCCGAATCCCTATCCGAATCCGACGGATATCAGACATCATATCTGTTTCCGTATCTAAAAAAAATATCTGAATCCGAATCTGTATCCGAAAAATCCGTATTCGAATAAAAAAATCCGAATTCGAATCCATTTTTCTGGATACGGTCGGAATCTATCCGAACCACTTTCACCCCTAGTTCTAGGTGTGGAATACGTGGAATACGACCAAATGACCAAACCCACAAGGATGAGATGATGCTGAAGCTGGGCCGTTTATTCTAGTAAGAGGTTCGTGCTTTACGACGAGACTTATTTTATTGCTATGATAATAAGAAAATTTTTAGCGAATCAAACTGTCTATACACAATATTCATAGTTTTGCATGAGTTTTTAGAAATTCAAGGGCCTTTGCACAAAATTCTTAGTTTTTGCGTGATTTTTCAGAAATCTAAGTGTTTTACGCCAAATTTGTACTTCTGCGCAAGATACAGAAATTAAAGAACTGAAATACAAAAAATACAATTTTTTTCTTTTTTCTCTTTCTTCCCGTGCTTTTCTTTACATATGGAGCGGTTGGGAGCGCGCTCGCACACCAAGGAGGTAGTTGGGGCATGCATGCATGCAGCCGGAGTAGGCGGTTCTAAGCAGGCACGCGCGGGGCGGGGGCATGGGGAGAGTAGCACGGACGAAATCCACACTTTATATTATTAGAGATTAGGTTGGTGAAATCACTCAAGGATTACATTGTTTGACGGAAGAGCAGGTAATATAGATCGATATTCTGTTTACTAGAGTCTGGTTTACAATCCATTCTAGGAGTTTGTTGCATTAGTAAAAGAAAAACAAATGTCTTTAATTACCGATCGAGCTATATGAATCCGCATTGCTGTGATTCAATTATTTTAAAATATAACAATCCTGAACATGAATCCGCTATGTTTTCTGTGATATGAATATTCATTTATTCAAATTTTCAGTCCTTGTACATGATAAAAAGTTTTGTCATTAACATATAGCATGGCTTAGCATAATAAAAGGTTTCAGTCCCCTATACATTAATTTTACCTTCCCATGGTCTTTTCTATTAGCCTGATAATAGCCATTATGGACTTTTCTCTTTTTCCTTGCTAGAATAGCTTAACTGAAAATAGAATTTAACAATTAACAAACAGCTAGAATTCAAAGTTTTAAGGCACAAAAGAGATGATCTACTTACGAGTTACAATTATTTTGCATCTCCTGATTGGATAGACCCATTGAGTTTTGAGATGTAGTCAGGTACTTATGCACAACAACACCAAGTTGACTGACATGGATAGAAGTTAAGTCCATCAATATTAAAGATTTGTGACACAACTATCTGTCCGATTTACATCGTGTATACAAGCTAATGAGTTATACATGTGGTATATGATTGATCTCCGAGGAATAAGTTCCTCGTGATGCGTGGCATAGAATTCTCGTAATGCAATCTAAAGTAGCAAGTAAAATAAATCAACATTTTAGTCAATAAGGCCAACACTTGAAAGGAAATGTAAACAAATTAATATCTTAGTGAGACTAATAAACATCAATTACCTTGAGATGCTAGTTAAAAACTATCCTTAGATGTCCTTCTCGCACAAAATACAATTGCTCAAAGACACACTCCTGATTGCTTTTGTATATATAGTCCAAAATAATTTGCTCTGATAAATTCTAGGAACACTCCCAACTCCCGTGGCATGTCAACATACAGTAGCTCCTCTAGCGTTATTAATCTACAACACTAAAATTTTTGCATTAGCTAAATCAGAGTTATAATCCATCTTGAATCACTAGCAAAAGCCAAAAAAACAAATCACGACAGCTCATGGCTATATTAGTTAGCAAAAGTAATTTCTTTTTATATTTCTAGATATAAATTATTATCGATAATAAAATGTATATCAATTTAATTCAAGATAGTTTTTTCTACGCATAAAGTAGATACACCGTTGTATCTTTTATGTAACATTATTGACATCAAATAGTTTTTTTAACAATTTCAACATTGAAAATCTTCTTTCAGCTAATGCCACAATCACAGGTATAGTAAATAATATTCGATAAGTAATGGAAATATTTAGATATTAATCTATATCTATGATAAACTCAAAAATATCAACGGAAGACATGTGACTATTTGGTAAAGTCATTTGCAAGACTCTTGTCTCGAAACACAGATTATCAAGCTCAACAACATATGATCCATTTTAAGAACAAGTATCCACAAAATTAGCACAACATTTTATTAATTCAATATCATTCAATAACTTCATGCTTTTTGAGCTAAGAAAAAACCAAATATACTTTTCAATGAATTATTTGATTAAATTAAACCACAACACTAAGTCTTGAGTCCAATAGATCTAATATATATACATATATAATTTGGGGCCCCTAAGTTTCCTAACAAAAGAATGTAGGTGGTTTTGGCGTCGAAAAAACATACAAAATGGCATGGTTTGAAATATGTAGTAATTATAATGCCCCATGGCACTTAATAGATAAACAATAATGACAGATTCAATGAACCCAAACAAAAAGAACCATATACAATTTTCTCATCCCATGCCTTAAGGATAGTCGACAATTGGTGTGTCGTACATAATTTGACTCTATAACCAAGTAAAACAATATTATATTATGTTAATTTTTTGTCAAACACAGACAAAATATGTCAATATTACATAATATTATCTTAATTATAGTTTCTCAATTGACATGATCATCTCATGCTTCATGATAATTAATAGTATATGATGTTTTTAACACTAGGTAGTAGTAGAATAAATTTATACATTGTAAAAAGTAGTTCCATAATATTTTTAGCAGCAAAGCATGAAACCATTACACGTCAAAAGTTCATAAAGTTATGGTTAGTTGTGCAAGCTTAATTATCTAAATGAGATAGATGTTCATAATATTTATCATGGACAAAAAGTTGTGCTAAATTAGTATGAAGTACGTAATATTGAAAAGGAGTACAAAGTGCCACCAACCACACATAACAAAATTACCAACACTCACACATTTCATCGACAATTCCTTTACTTGGCATAGAACAAGATGTGTGCTATACAAAAATGGCAACAAAATTACAACTTTGTTGTTATATAGGAGTGACAAGCTTATTCCCTCAAGAAACTTTATGATGCAAGTACATGGTCTCAAGTGTATGGATAGATCAATCTTGTCAAGGTAGCTTTGTGTACATATACACTTCTTTGCACAATGCCACACACTTCATAGGATGTCTATCGTTTATATGCCAGCAGATTAAACTTTGTCACCACCTTAAATATAAGTTGATTTTTTTGTCTATAAAAGAGTCATCTTGTCTTGGGAAATCATATCAGCTGAGCTGCATTAGCTAGCCTCTTTCAGAAAAGGAATTTTTGTAAACATGCCATTACAATTTTGGCAAATACAATGGTTTGGAAGATAACTTCTGCACAATTTTGGCAAGGTCAAATACAAGATGCTTACAACCCTAATGTTGGAAGGATCACAAATATCAACAGCCACAAATTCCCCGTCCTTAACCTTGTCCAGATGAGTGCTATAAGGGTGAATCTGTACTAGGTATTTGTTTATGCATGATGACAATATACATATTTCTAACTAACACTTGATGTTTGGTTGATGACATGACTAAAAACAATATCATCTCGCTCTCCAATTTTTATTGCATAATGATATTCTTGTTGATAGCAAAAAATGGCATTAATGGCTAGATCGTCAAAATATCAATTTTGGTGATTTGGGCCAAAAATACACATGTCCAGGGTCTGTCCGAAGCCCTACAGGGCCGAAGTCCATTGAGCTATGGGCTCCGAAAGCCTCTAGCTAGCCTATGGGCTTCGGCCAGGAAGCCTTCGGAGGCCCACGCCACCGAGGCTTTGGCCCGAGAAGCAGGCCTCGACGGGCCCGACCGAAGCCCACTTCGGCAGAAATGGAGTTGTATGCGATTCCAACTTAGTTGTTATCTCCATCCGGCCGGGTTCATAGCAGATTATATTGGAGATTAAACCCCTATAAATAGAGAGGCGAGGCCCACGTAGAGGACCCCCCAACAAAAATCAAACCAAAGACCCCGCTTTGATCGCATTTACTTTATCTTTATTTTCCTGTACCTCTTCATGGGTTTGCCTGGAAGCCCTCCGTCAGCCACTTCGGAACAGTGGTAACTCTTGTTACTTCGCTTGTGAAGTATATGTTAATCTACGTAATAGATTGTTATCATCTTGTTACTTCGCTTGTGAAGTATCCGCTAATCTGCGTAACAAATTGCTACCTTCGCTACTAGTGCAACACTTAGCCGAATTTAGTCCTTAGGCCGAATTGGTACTTCGCACCTTCTCTGTTGCAGGTTCTCCGTTCGGAGCTACTTTGTCGGAGGTATCCGGAGCTGAGAGATTGGTTTTGGAGGTCGTCAGGACACCCTTCGGCGAGACTACAGGCTTCGACCGCACGGTTCACCAGCATACTTCGTCATAACAGGCTTCACTACGATCGCACCCCGCTCTGGACGAAGTCACGCCTGCGTGCGGTGTTCGTCATTGTTTCGTACTCCGCTGTGTTAGAGACTTCGCCCCGAACCCCGCCGTTCGGAGGTAATTGTCACGTCCAGATCCGTTCGGAGCTCACCTTCGATCAGATCACTCCGAACACCGAAGGCACCCTTCGGCGGGACACTTCGCACTGAACGCCGAAGGTATACTTCGGTGAACCCTTCGCACCATACTTAGAAACAGACAAGCTTTGACCGGTTTGCTGGTTTTATTCAGTCTTATATATTTCTTTCGGCTAATTGGATTATTTTGTGTGATCTAATTGACTGGCGACTCCACCCCCTTATCACGACTAAAGGTAGTCGAAACACAACGTCGGTGTTGTGTCATGCTTAGGCTTGTCCCTAAGTATCCGCACACTTTTGGATCATCGAACTGACCCAAGTGCGGGGCACGTTTTCATGTCAACACACTTTTTGGCGACTCCGCTGGGGATGACCTACGCCAACATGACGAGTACGTCTACATTGGCCACTAGTACATCTACGTTGACTACTACGCCTACACCGCCGATGGACACAATAGGAGGCGCGGATATCGACAACCGCAACATCTTGACACCTACACTCGAAGATATCCCCGTATAAGACTGAGCAGAGATCGAGGTGAAGTTAAAGGCACTCCAAGACATGATGCTTAGAGGCTATGTCAAGAACGCGTAGGCTTCATCAAGCGCGACATCATCACCCCCGACCTCGCTTAGGTCCAGGTAACACCTGTATCGCCTCGTTTATCTTCTTTAGAGATTGAGCAGAAAATAGACGCATCAGTAGATCAAGCCATTAGCGCTTCGCTAGCCAACCGTTTAGATTCGGCAGTCAGCTCCCAAGTAGAGGCGACTCTCAGGAGGTTCGGCTTTACTAAAGCCGTACCCCCGGTTCCTATTACTAGTGCACCTCCGGCAAGCTACATGTACGCCAGGAATAATGATAGTACTGACACAATCATGTTTCTGGCCCCAACACTTATGGCCGAGACTAATCATTACACCTACGGTCAAAACAACACTGCGTACCATGCGCCACCACCTGCGTCGATACCCGTGCTTCCCGCACCACATGTGCAGGCGCCCGGACATGAGCACGTCATACAGATAGCGCGCAGGGAAGAGGCCCATGGCCGACACGCCGATATCCCACCACATGTCGCACCCCCGCATGAGAGGTGCGCACAAGCAACATGCCAAGATGACATAGAGGAGCGGGTCCGCGCACTATTTAGAGAGTGTGCCGGCTTCGTGCCCAAGTGATGGGTTAGGGTTTACCGTAAGCCATACCCCGACCATCTTGACACAGTACCCTACCCCCACGGCTATAGAATCCCTGAATTCACTAAGTTCGATGGCGAGGGTAGTAAAACTACACTAGAGCACGTTAGTAAATTTTTGGCACAGTGCGGAGAAGTTAGCAGGATAGATGCTCTAAAGGTTAGACTGTTTTCTCTCTCGCTATCCGGAACCGCTTTCACTTGGTTTTCGGCGCTCCCGCCGAACTCCATCCAAACATGGGATGATTTAGAGCTTAAATTCCATGATTATTTCTACACGGGTGAGACAGAACTTAGGCTTTCACATTTGACATCGGTTAAGCAAAAATCTAGCGAGAGCGCCTCTGAGTACATCAAGCGTTTTAGAGATACTAGAAACCGATGTTTTAGCCTTAATATTTCAGAAAGGGACTTGGCGGAACTAGCTTTTAATGGGTTGCGTTCCAAAATTAAAGAGAGGTTAGATAACCAAAACTTTTTAGAAGTTAGCCAAGTTTTGCAGCAGGCTCTGGTCCAGGAAGGCTAAACCAAGGATAAAAAGTTTATTAAGACGTTTAGCAAGCCTAGGGCTGAAATTCACATCATGGAATGCTCTGATGAGGAGTCAGAGGAGGAGGATTCGGCTGACATGTACGCGGCTGAATGGGTTTGGAACGCTAAAAATAAACCTGTCACCTACTCCGATTTACGACCATCCCCCACAAAGAATTGACTTAGTGAGGTCAAGTACTCGTTTGATATAACTAAATGTGATAAAATATTTGATTTTCTCTTAAAAATTCAGCTTCTTAGGTTACCTAAGGGTCAAGTCATTCCACCTGCCGACGAGTTAAAGAAGCATCCATATTGTAAGTGGCATGATTCATATTCACATAATGTTGGACCGAAAACGGTGACCAGAGGGGGGGTGAATGGGAGCTTTTAAAATTTCAGGCTAAAAACAGCCTTCGGTTTTAATCCTGTCTTCTGCGGAACAGGCCTCGAACACTACCTTCGAAGTTCTGGTTCGGAGGTACTTCGACAGCTCCGAACACAGGCTTCGCAGGAGCAAAAGTTCGAAGCCAAGAAGACTTCGCTCCACTTACCACCCTCGAAAATCTACTCTGCTAAGTCAGTGCAGGCTCCGCACACAAGGTGCTTCGAGCAGGCTTCGCACTTCACCCTTCGCAAGAGTGGACACCCTACTGAGGACTTCGACCAAGTACTTGGCAGCAGCAACTGGTGCTGGGCTTCGTACACGAAGGTCTTAACGCACACAAACGGACTTCGCTAAAGGCTTCGACACAAGAAGCAAAACGGGCCTCGGCCAGGGCTCCGCTAGTAAGCAGCGAGGTCTCGCCTCGTGTTACACAGAGCGAACGCACTCTGACAAAACACACTTCGCACAAAAACAACCTTCGCCTCAACAGGCTTCGGTGCACTACAACAGGCGAGGTATGTAACACGAGCTCAAGCAAAAAGCACAGGAAGAAGGGCTTCACCGCTTGAACAAGGAACACAAAATAGATTGAACTCTGGATGAAATACAATGAAGTGTGTGGCTACAGGAGCTCAACAGTAAATGCTCAACGTGTTAAATGTTACCTACCGAGCCCCCATATTTATAGCTCACAGTTCACCCAAAGGAAGTGACTACTTTACCCCTAGGGTTTACAAAGGATTTGACTCTACAGAACTAAGGGGTACAAAAGGTAGTCCACCTTTATTCTGGAGGCTTCTCTGTCAGCTTTGCAGAGGGGACAGTGTCAGCCTTTTACAGAACAGACAGTGTCAGCCTTTGTAGTCTTTGACCTTCTGGAATCCTCCCTTCGCACGCGAGGGTGCGGTAGCTTCAGCGAGAAGCCTTGAGCCTGGTGGCCTTCGCTTCGCCGAAGATGGCCTTCGATACAGTGACGGTTTTGAGCCGAAGCCGTCAAAGCTCCTTGGCCCTTCGCACCAACACCTCCGAAGTGGACCACCACGGCTTCGCAGCTACACCCAGCTCGAACTCCGTCAGTCCGTGTACCGAAGCCATGCAGGCCGAAGCACCTCAAGTCAACCTTGCTCCGGAGCTAGCCTTGCTCCGAAGCCTTCCACCTCCGAAGCCCCACCTTCGGAGTACCACCCTTCGAAGTCCCTCCTTCGTCCAAGGCCTCCGCATGAAGCATTCCATGAGCCCTTCGTCGCAGTGCCTCTCCCCGAGCACACTCCTCGACGAGCCTCACCCGGACCATGCCTTCGATGCGCCTCGACTTCCGAGACCTTCGTCGGGTACCTTCGAGTGTCTCCCTCCGGAGCACACTTCGAACCCTTGCCTCCGTAGAGGACTTCTTCCAACCAACTCCGAAGTCACTCCATTCGGAGTACCTTCGAAGTGCCTCACCTCCGAGGACTTTGTCTCGGAGTACCTTCACCAGGAGCCACGCTCCGCACTCTCTGCCTTCACCTGGCACGCCTCGACCTGAGGACCGACCCGGACCACCTTCGCAGCCACCGTGACAGAGCTCCCCGCTCCCCTGGCATCAAGCCTCCCGCTTGACCCAGGTTCACCTGCTGCGAACCTTGTCCGTTGCCTCCGAAGTCCCTGCGCACCACAGACAAACAGACAAGTGTATCCAGTACTCCGGAGACCTCTCCGGGTTAGCAACCTCCGGCACACACTCCGGTGTACTGCCCAAAGTACCGAACCCTTCGGTACGAACCCAGTCATCGTGTACTGTCGGACCCCTCCGACAGGCACACTCCACTGCAACAGCTTCAGCAAGCAAACACCGAACACCCTTCGGTGAAACCACCTCCGAACTCCCTTCGAAGGTATCACCTCCGAACAACCTTCGGAGGTCTAACCTCCGAACCCCCTTCGGAGGTACCCTTTGAACAGAGGGTAAAAAGCCTGTCAATCACTCATCACAAAACATCGAAACCAACCCTTGGTTTCTCAATCTCCCCCTTGATGAGTGCATTGACAACCACATTCAAGTTCAAGAAAATTTTAAAAATTTTCAGCACACAAGTGACCATAAAAACTCAGAAAAGAGCCAAATCATGTCACTTGATAAAAGAATTTTCCTCCCCCTTTCTCACAAGAGTGAAAAGCCCCTTTGGCAATAAAAACTCCCCCTGAGTTAAATTGTCCCCCCTTTGGCAGCAAAGAGCCTTTATGTCAAATTTTCTCCCCCTTTGGAAATTATGCCCCCTTTCGGCAGAGAACGTAGCAAGTCTCTTCGGAATTTCTCCCCCTTTGGCAATGCAAGCATCAAGGAGCATGTAAAAGATGCAAAGCTTTGAAATGAGCAGAATTGCAAAGACATATGAAGCAAAAATATGCCAACAATAACACCAATGAACATGGGCTCAGCTCAAATTAATGTTCTCTAAAAGCATGATGAAGCATGAGATATGATCATTTTTGAAATAAAAGCATCACCACTTAGTCAAGGAAACTTAGACAAGTAAGAGCAAGGACTGCGCAAAGCTAGTCAATTTCTACTCTAGACAGACAAGTCCAGTTCAAATGGAGCTTGAAAAGCAAACTTGATAATCAATGAATTTTGTTGTTCTTTTCTTAGTGCCAGGGGTTATTTGTTTGTCCACCTTATACTTTCCAATCCGGCCAAGCCTAGGCATGAAAGCCATAAGAAGCTTAAGGCATAGATTTTGGCATACACTACGCTATTCCAGTTCAGACCAATGTGCAATGGTAAGCAGTCTAGAATAGGGTAGTGCAACAAACAAACCCACCTGGATCTTTTAACTTAAAGCATGCAAATCATGGAATTTTTGATTTTAACCAAGTGAACCAATTGTTTGGTACTTTATGAATATCCATGAAAATTGAGAACAATTTTTCAAGTTGCAATTTTTAGCATCCAATGAACAGTGTCTCGCTGTCAAGCAGATAAAAGATAGCTAAAGCAGCCCTGCCTAAACATGCTAGATTAAAGACTAAGCAGTGAGCATGATTTGATTTTGAAAATAAAACACCATGCACATGAATGTTCCAGATGAATTAAAAAGAGCTGAGCTTGACATGATTTCATGAATTATAAGCAGGCATATAAGTGCAACATATGTAAACGCAATTTCAACACAATTAGTCAAAGGCACATCCATCTAAAACAGCTCCCCCTCACAAAATGCCGTAAGGGTGACAAATGCCAAGTTCCCCACGCAAGTAAGCAAAACGAGAAGCATCGAGGGGTTTTGTAAAAATGTCGGCAAGCTGATGTTGGGTATCAACATATTGAAGTTCGATATCACCCTTCTCATTGTGATCTCTGAGAAAATGATACCGCACATCAATGTGTTTGGTTCTGGAGTGCTGAACCGGGTTGTTTGCAATACAAATAGCACTAGTGTTATCACAGAAAAGTGGAACATTCTTATAATCTAACCCGAAATCCCGCAAAGTGGAAGTCATCCACAGAATTTGAGAGCAACAGCTAGCTGCAGCAACATATTCGACCTCAGCCGTCGATTGTGCAACACTAGACTGTTTGCGGGAAGACCAGCAAACCAGAGAAGTACCCAGAAAATGACAAGTATCAGAGGTACTCTTCCTATCAATTCTACACCCAGCAAAGTCCGCATCGGAATAACCTCGAAGACATAAAGATGAAGACGCTGAATACCATATGCCAAATTCAAGGGTGTGTTTGAGATACCTTAGGATGCGCTTAACCGCTTGGCGGTGCGAAGCTCGTGGTGAAGCCTGAAAACGAGCGCACAGACACACTGCGAAGTGTATGTCTGGCCTCGTGGCAGTCAAGTAGAGGAGGGAGCCGATCATGCTTCGGAACTCCTTCTGATCTACGGCTTCTCCATCTTCGTCAGGGTCCAATGCTACAGATGTAGCCATTGGAGTGGCGAGGGGCTTCGCATCGGACATGTCAAACTTTTTGAGCAGGTCCTTGGTGTACTTCGTCTGGTGGACGAATGTACCTTGTTTGCTTTGCTTGATTTGCAAACCAAGGAAAAAGGTGAGTTCACCCATCATTGACATTTCAAATTCCCTGCTCATGGTATCTGCAAACTCGGCAACCAAAGCATGAGAAGAGCCACCAAAGATGATATCATCCACATAAATCTGCACTAGGAGGAAATCTTTGCCATGCTTGAGAGTAAACAGTGTTTTATCAACAGAGCCCATCAAATACCCTCGCTCAAGCAGAAAAGACTTAAGTCTATCATACCAAGCCCGAGGGGCCTGCTTGAGACCATAAAGAGCCTTATGAAGTTTAAGGACTTTATGTGGGTACTTGGGGTTTTCAAAACTAGGGGGTTGTTTTACATAAACATCTTCGCCTATGAAGCCATTAAGAAAAGCACTTTTGACATCCATTTGATAGAGTTTGAATCCTCGGGATGTCGCAAAGGCAAGCAAAATCCTAATGGCCTCAAGGCGAGCAACAGGTGCAAAAGTTTCAGTAAAATCAATCCCTTCTAGTTGAGAAAAGCCCTGAGCTACAAGTCTAGCCTTGTTTCTAACTATAGTCCCATCCTCCCCTTGTTTGTTTTTGAAAATCCATTTTGTTCCAATGAAATGAACATTTGGTGGAGGATCAACTAAAGTCCAGACTTGGTTTCTCTCAAAATTTTCAAGTTCCTCATGCATGGCATTGATCCAACTAGAATCAGAAAGTGCATGACTAACGTCTAAGGGCTCGAAAGAAGCAACAAAAGCAGAATTAGTGAAATGAGCGTGAGAACGTGTTACCCTATGATCAAGCTCACCAATGATCTGCTCGGGAGGGTGCATCCTTTGAACATGATGTGGAGCCTCGCGGCGGGAAGCAGTCTCCCCCTCAACTTGTGCGTTGGAGTGGTCCAAGATGACCGATGTTGAGGTAGTCGCTTCGGGACCTCGGGCCGAAGTAGTTGAAGCGGGGTCAGCTTCGGGGTTTGACGTCGAGGGTAGTAGGGGTTCATCCTCGAATTCCCCGGGATCTTCTTCTTCAAATAAGGTCTGTTCCATGTCGTGTTCATTTGCCTGTTCAAAAGCAGAACTAACAGAGGGGGTTGACTCATCAAAAGTCACATCACATGACTCGATGACAGTGTTAGTTTCCAAATTATAAACACGATATGAATGACCATGTGTAGTATAGCCCAAAAAGATCCCGTCAAAAGATCGCGACTCAAATTTATCCAAGTTACCACGTTTTAGGATAAAGCAGCGACAGCCAAAAACTCGAAGATGAGTAACCTTGGGCTGTCTCCCAAAACGCAGCTCATAAGATGTCAAATTTAAAATTGAGCGCAAGAAGATACGGTTTGAGATGTAACATGCAGTGTTCATGGCCTCAGCCCAGAATTTTCTAGGAGTCCTATGCTCATCCAGCATCGTCCTAGCCATCTCAACCAAAGTGTGGTTCTTCCTCTCAACAACACCGTTCTGTTGAGGAACCCGCGGAGCAGAGAATTGATGTTCTATGCCATGCTCCATGCAAAAGTCAACAAAGAGACTGTTTTTGAACTCGGTGCCATTATCACTTCGAATGAATTTCAATGCACCAGGGAGTTCAGTGAAAAGTCTCAAAGCCAAGCTCCGAAAGTGTGAAAACACTTCATCCTTGCTGGCAAGAAAGAAGACCCAAGAATAGCGAGAGAAATCGTCGACAATTACTAGAACATACCACTTCCCGCCTAGAGAACTAACCCGAGAGGGACCTACAGTGTCCATATGGAGAAGTTCTCCGGGTTGTTCAGTCATCACAGTGGTGACTGGCGAATGCGAAGCGGCAATCATTTTTCCATGTCGACAAGGAGCGCAAACTAAATTCTTCTCAAACTTGAGCTTGGGCAATCCTCGGATCAGACCTAGGGCGCTCAGACGAGCGAGCAACTCAAAGCTCATATGCCCTAGTCTCCTATGCCACTTCCAAAGCTCAGAAGTTGAATGTGCAACAAGACAATGAGAAGATCCAGACGACTCAGAAAAATCAGCTCCAAAAACTCTCCCAACTCTAAAGATCTTACACACCACAACGCCATCAGAATTGAGTACTTGCGAAGCATCGCGATGAAATCGCACTTCGAAGCCCTCATCAAGCAACTGAGATACAGACAGCAAATTGTATCCCAGGTTTTCAACCAAAGCAACATCTTTGAGAGTGAAGTTCGAGTTAATTCTTACCACACCTTTACCTTTCACTCTACTCCTTCGATTGTTTCCGAAGGTGATATGTTCCCTTTGCTTGGTTGTGGTGAGGCTGGAGAACCAAACTGCATCTCCGGTCATGTGGCGTGAACAACCGGAGTCCATGATCCACGTGCCCTCCAAGCCTCGATCTGTCGCCTACACACGATAAGAATGTCTCGATCGCTCAGTGCTGGGGTGAGTGAAATAATGACGAGGCATCCAGCACTGAGTGACACGAGTAGTAGGCACAGTAAAAGCAGATGGTCTACGCACATAATAATCAGAATGATGCAAAGTGCGAGGTCTACCTACATGCTATGAACGAACAACATGTGGAGGTCTCCTACTCTGACGAGGTACAAATCTGCTAGCCCGAGGTCTACCACCATATGAAACATGGTGAAGACCTCGAGGAGCAAAACCTCTCCGAGAAGCACGAGGAGCCTCAAAAGCAGGACGATAGTAAAACTCAGACTCATGCATACCTAAAGATGGGTAGTGCATGTCCTGGTAACTCATCGCCTGAGAGCGTCGCTCATCCTTGATGCGACGAAAACAGAACCCAACCAAATGACCCGCCCGCTGACAGTAGGAACAGTGAAAAACTCTCCTGGGCGCACTCTCATGGGTCATAGGAGCAACTCTCACAGGCTCCTTGGGTTTTCTCTGAGTGGTTTTCTTGGAAGGATTTTTCTTGGCAGGAGGAGTGGTTTTCTTTGGTGGATGGGTAGGCTTTTTGGCTGGTGGGGTGTCTAACAGAGCTCTCTCTTTCTCTAGGGTAGTGGGAGAGGTGAAAACAGTTTTGGTCTTACTGTCTGAAGGTATCCTCTCAAAACCCAAACCTAGAGCTACCCCTGCTCTGTCAGCACACAACTTGGTCTTGGCCAAGAGCAAATCCATCCTACCCTTTCCCTCAGTGCATTTGTTAACCACGGAAAGGAGGTATTCATTTTCAGACATGAGGTTTTCAGCTCGCTCTCTGACAGTGCCTAGCTGGTCCTTAAGGGTGATGCAAGTGTCACACACAGGCTGCACATCCTTAGAACTACCGGCCCTCTCCAATCTAGCCTCTAAATCATGAACATTCTTATCACGTAAATTAATGCTATCGCATAATAAAGAGCAGTTCATGCAATCAATAACATCATGAGGTCTAGAATCCACCTCCAAAAGCTGCTTCTGTGCAGTCTCAAACTCAGAAAGAGTTTGAGCATGAACAGAACGCAACTGAGCAAGCTCACTCATGACAATAGAACAGGACTCACATTCAGCATCATCAAATTTAGACTTAAGCATGGCATATTCAGTAGAAATAGTTTCTAGCCTAAGTCTAAGGTCTTTTCTTTCTCTAGCGGCTTGCACAAGTAATCTATCCTGACCAAGCACTACTTCATTCAGCTCATCTAATTTAATTAGTAGCTGGTCAGATGATAGGTTTACCTCAAATGAGTCAAGCTCATCGCCGCTGTGATCGCTGTCGGCCATGAAGCAAAGGCCGGTGAAGTCTCGTCCCTTCTTGTCCTTCTTGTCCTCCTTCCTTGGGGACTCCTCCTCTTCAGAGCTCGACTCCTCAGTTGAGGACGTGTCTATGTCGCTGAGAGCAGCAACAAAGGCTCTGGAAGCGGCCTTGGCTACTTTCTTAGCCATCTTGCCGCGCTCGCCCTTCACAAAGGGTTTTCTCTCCTTGTGGTATTTGGGGCGCTCACCCTCATTTTTCTTTTTGAGCTTAGGGCAATTAGCCTTGATGTGAGAAGTGTCACTGCATTCAAAACAACCACCAAAACCACTTCTCCTCTGATCCCGTCTCTCATGATGAAAACGGGTGAACCTCCGGGCAATGAGAGCAAGCTCATCATCAGCTAGAGTGTCCACCTGCTCCTTTGTGACGGAGACCAGGGAGGACAAAGCAAAACCATCTGCAAGAACACAAGTGCCAGATGTGCTTGGTTCTGCAGTGGTGCCACGGCTAGTGCTAGAAACCAATGCCAATGGTGGTGGCAAAGAGCTTCTGTGCACAGCAAGAGATGCCTTGGCAATCTCTGTGGACTTCAGCTTGCTAAAGAGTTCGTCACAGGTCAATGTGTCATAACCTGCGGACTCCTCAATGCTGGATATCTTTACTTCCCATATGCTACGGTCAAGAGCATAGAGAAGCTTGATAGCCCTATCATGATCACTGTAAGCAAGCGTCCCGTTGGATCGCAAGTTACTCACTATCGCGTCAAAGCGAGAAAACATGGCATCTATAGATTCACCAGGTGCCTGCACAAACAGCTGGTACTGTTGATTGTAGGTGCTTTGGCGTCTGGCCTTAATCTGAGTAGATCCCTCATGAAAAACAGCGAGTGTTGACCAAATTTCCCTAGCAGTCCTAAGGTGCTGCACCCTATCGAACTCACTTCTGCTCAAACCGATGAACAGTATGTTTCTTGCCTTGGAATTGGCATTATACTGATCCTTCTCAGTCTAAGAGGTGCGAGTCTCAGGGATGGAGTATTGTGAGTCCACAATCTCCCAAATTGCATTTCCTTGGCTTAACAAGTAAGCCTCCATGCGCACCTTCCAGTATGCAAAGTCAGTCCCATCGAACAGAGGGATTTTACAGCCTCTATCCATGTCGCCAATAGATCACAAAACCGGTTAAGGTCAACTGGTGATCTTAACCCGCTCTGATACCAATTGTTGGACCGAAAACGGTGACCAGAGGGGGGGTGAATGGGAGCTTTTAAAATTTCAGGCTAAAAACAGCCTTCGGTTTTAATCCTGTCTTCTGCGGAACAGGCCTCGAACACTACCTTCGAAGTTCTGGTTCGGAGGTACTTCGACAGCTCCGAACACAGGCTTCGCAGGAGCAAAAGTTCGAAGCCAAGAAGACTTCGCTCCACTTACCACCCTCGAAAATCTACTCTGCTAAGTCAGTGCAGGCTCCGCACACAGGGTGCTTCGAGCAGGCTTCGCACTTCACCCTTCGCAAGAGTGGACACCCTACCGAGGACTTCGACCAAGTACTTGGCAGCAGCAACTGGTGCTGGGCTTCGTACACGAAGGTCTTAACGCACACAAACGGACTTCGCTAAAGGCTTCGACACAAGAAGCAAAACGGGCCTCGGTCAGGGCTCCGGTAGTAAGCAGCGAGGTCTCGCCTCGTGTTACACAGAGCGAACACACTCTGACAAAACACACTTCGCACAAAAACAACCTTCGCCTCAACAGGCTTCGGTGCACTACAACAGGCGAGGTATGTAACACGAGCTCAAGCAAAAAGCACAGGAAGAAGGGCTTCGCCGCTTGAACAAGGAACACAAAATAGATTGAACTCTGGATGAAATACAATGAAGTGTGTGGCTACAGGAGCTCAACAGTAAATGCTCAACGTGTTAAATGTTACCTACCGAGCCCCCATATTTATAGCTCACAGTTCACCCAAAGGGAGTGACTACTTTACCCCTAGGGTTTACAAAGGATTTGACTCTACAGAACTAAGGGGTACAAAAGGTAGTCCACCTTTATTCTAGAGGCTTCTCTGTCAGCTTTGCAGAGGGGACAGTGTCAGCCTTTTACAGAACAGACAGTGTCAGCCTTTGCAGTCTTTGACCTTCTGGAATCCTCCCTTCGCACGCGAGGGTGCGGTAGCTTCGGCGAGAAGCCTTGAGCCTGGTGGCCTTCGCTTCGCCGAAGATGGCCTTCGATACAGTGACGGTTTTGAGCCGAAGCCGTCAAAGCTCCTTAGCCCTTCGCACCAACACCTCCGGAGTGGACCACCACGGCTTCGCAGCTACACCCAGCTCGAACTCCGTCAGTCCGTGTACCGAAGCCATGCAGGCCGAAGAACCTCAAGTCAACCTTGCTCCGGAGCTAGCCTTGCTCCGAAGCCTTCCACCCTCCGAAGCCCCACCTTCGGAGTACCACCCTTCGAAGTCCCTCCTTCGTCCAAGGCCTCCGCATGAAGCATTCCATGAGCCCTTCGTCGCAGTGCCTCTCCCCGAGCACACTCCTCGACGAGCCTCACCCGGACCATGCCTTCGATGCGCCTCGACTTTTGAGACCTTCGTCGGGTACCTTCGAGTGTCTCCCTCCGGAGCACACTTCGAACCCTTGCCTCCGCAGAGGACTTCTTCCAACCAACTCCGAAGTCACTCCATTCGGAGTACCTTCGAAGTGCCTCACCTCCGAAGACTTTGTCTCGGAGTACCTTCACCAGGAGCCACGCTCCGCACTCTCTGCCTTCACCTGGCACGCCTCGACCTGAGGACCGACCCGGACCACCTTCGCAGCCACCGTGACAGAGCTCCCCGCTCCCCTGGCATCAAGCCTCCCGCTTGACCCAGGTTCACCTGCTGCGAACCTTGTCCGTTGCCTCCGAAGTCCCTGCGCACCACAGACAAACAGACAAGTGTATCCAGTACTCCGGAGACCTCTCCGGGTTAGCAACCTCCGGCACACACTCCGGTGTACCGCCCAAAGTACCGAACCCTTCGGTACGAACCCAGTCATCGTGTACTGTCGGACCCCTCCGACAGGCACACTCCGCTGCAACAGCTTCAGCAAGCAAACACCGAACACCCTTCGGTGAAACCACCTCCGAACTCCCTTCGAAGGTATCACCTCCGAACAACCTTCGGAGGTCTAACCTCCGAACCCCCTTCGGAGGTACCCTTTGAACAGAGGGTAAAAAGCCTGTCAATCACTCATCACAAAACATCGAAACCAACCCTTGGTTTCTCACATAATACTAATGACTGCAATGTTTTCCGACGGCAGATACAATCGGCCATATAAGAAGGATGATTGAAGATAGACCATAATCCAAAGATGAAGCTGGATAAAGATCCTTTTCCCGTCAACGCCGTCGACCTCGGCGAAAAGAAGGTGTTAATTCGGCCAGAACAGGTCGAGTCGGCTAAGGGAAAGGATGTAATTGTTGGAGAACCGCGCACTCGCACACTTATACCAAAGAACCCCAAGGTAGGAGTGTCGAAACAGAACACTAATACCCCTTCGGCTAAAGTTCACAAGAGGCCGAAGGTAACATACAACAAGCTGTTGAACAAGCATCAAAGAAGGGCTAAAGAAGCAGGTTCACGCACTAAGAAGCTAAAACAGCCGAAGGGTCCAGGGCGCTCGGAGGGTAGCTTTGGACCGAAGCAGGCGAACCCTCCGCACGAAGGCTTTGGACCATGGTGGCCTAATACTCTGCACGGTAGTTCCGAGCCACAATGGTCGAATCCCCCGTCCAACACCTTTGGGCCCTAGTGGTCGGGCCCCCTATACAGTGACTTCGGCCCCCAATGGCCGAGCCCCGCACCGTGTTAGACTTCTCCGATGGGAGGCTTCAGCCCGCACTGGCCGAACATACCTCTGGCCTGGCAGGACCCTTCGCTGGTGTGGTCCGAGATGCCATCGACTTTGCCGAACCCCCCTCCGGGTAACGGGTTCGGCTCACAGTGGGCGAGGCCACAAAAGAAGGTGTTAATTCGCGCCCAGATTTAATAAATCCGGACTTTATTGAAATTCCATAGAAAATCAATAAAACAAGACGTTCATCATGCGACCACGTACAATACGGGCAATCATTCACGGTTCGTAGACCGCATTAATACAAAAGTGAATAAAGATGAAGAGAAACTAATAAAATAAGGGTCCTAGATGAACGCCTCCTTCCAGTCTCGCCTTGACTGGGTCGCTACTCCAGACCTTCATCCTCCTCGTAGTAGACGGGCTCTGATGGTGTAAGTCAACGGGGTGAGTACAGATGTACTCAGCAAGCCACCGAATGCAGATATAATGCAAGGTAACAACAAGGGGGAAAGTGGCTAGTTTTGCGGAAAAGCATAATTGTAAAGCATTACGTGTGATCAATTTATTAGTACTGAAATGTAAACATGCGTATGCATCATCATCTTCTAACTCGAGGAGTACGTTTCACCTCCTCGCACAATAGTCCTTGCATGCCATGAATAACTCAAACATTCAAACAATTGTAAACTAACTGCGAGTAGTCACACAACCCGCCCTTGACCGTGGGCTCGGCTTTTCGAAAAGATTGAATTTACTCTGATCAGAGATGTACCACTGTACCCACAAGGCACGCACTCATCACTTACACCGAAGTGTAACGAGATGACCCATTTCACGGGAACTCGTGCCAAAACCTTCCATATGGTCTTCCCCGACTCAACAACACCCTCTTATAGGTTTCATATGGTGCCCCGACGCGTCGATGCCTCACCATACCCCCCCTTGAGCCTTCTTTGGTACAAGGCGCCCTGAGGGCTTGCCCCTTGCCCCCTCCACTATGGTGCAGAGAGTCGGGGTGTTCCATACTTCCGGTTAGGACTTACCCATTAGACTTGTGGTTGGTACGGAAGTGCTTTGCAACAGATCCCGCAGACCGGTCCTTATAGTGCCCCGGGTGCGACCAACCAGTTTCCGAGCTTGCACCCGGAACCCACCATACTTATAACTTAGCCAACTCAAACAGAATCCAGAGACGAGAATAACAGGGAATTTCATATATCAGAATCCAGCTATCTACGACTCATTCTTTATATCCTATAGCGGTTGTGCCGGTACATTGGGCACTAGCTAATATAATATTTGTAGAGTGACAAGGAGTTAAGGCTCAATAAGCATGGCTTGGGTTTGCACACAAGGACGGGGATCCAATAAATATAAGTGTAGGGCTTGATATTTGACTAATGCAATATTAACCTATGAGTTATAGCGATAATTTATAAAAACATGGGCTCAATATGATCAACTGTTTCCACAGAGACGGTCGATGACTTGCCTTGCTCAGCAAATGGGGATGGAGGAACCTCGGGGTAGAACTCCTGCTCCTCGACGAACTCGTAGTCTTCTCGATACGGAAAATAAACAATACATTCAATAAACAGATAAAATTCACCAAATATTAAACATACACATTTGTAGGTGTTATTATGTGAAGTAATATTTTTAATATTTCAAGGTTTTGTACAAAACAGTAAAGCTTACTATTTTAGAATTTTTCCTAATTTATTTTCTGTATTATTGATTTTAACCCTAAGGGATTTTTATCCATTTATTTATTAATAATATTTTGGACAACAGAAACATACTGTTTTTATGGCTTTAATGTGTAGAGAATATTATTCTGGATTTAACAAAATTTGAATGGTGAAATTTGGAGTTAAAATGAGCAAGTTATGAATTTTCAAAGTTTAAATCAATTTCAGGAATTTATTTTAAATGGGAAAACAGTCTCTGGTCCACGGTGAACTGAGTTCACCGTGAACCGTTGACTGCGCGCGTGAACCGGCCTGATCTAGACCGTTGGATCCAGATCCAACGGGCGATCGCAGGGCGGGGCGCTTAAGTGAGATCCAACGGCCGATGGCGGTCGGTACCCCTTTGACCGAGTGAACGACCCAGATTAAACCCGAGCGGGTTCTAATCTTAGCCGTTCATCTCCGGTCGCACGGTACCGAGCTCGTCCGGCACGCGCACGGCACGGGGGATGACCGAGGTCTTCGTCCCTGACTCCGGCGGTGCGACGACGAGGGGCGAACGACGGCGGCGGGGTCCATGGCCCTAAGCGACGGTGAAAATGGAAAGAGGATGGAGAGGGGAGTGCAACCGTACCGGAGATGGGGACGGTTGGAGACCGGAGGTGGCCGGCGGCGAGGAGAGGCGATGAAGATCCTCGGGTCGACGGTGGCGACGGCGATCCGGCGATGGGAAACGCGAACGGAGGCGAGGCCGAGGGAGCAGTGGCAACGGCGGTCCCGGTGGTGGCCTCGGTTAGGGCGACGGTGGCCCGAAGCGCCGGCGAGGTCTTGCCGGAGCCAAAGCAGAGGAAAAAGTGGAAAGGAGGGTGGGGGCGCTCGGGGAGGCGAGGGCTTGAGCTCTGGTGTTGTGGCGTAGCGCGGTGAGGGTGGGGCCTTTTGTAGGGGTCGCCGGAGCCTAGGATGGCAAGCCAACCGAGGAATCCCGAGGATTTCTTTCCCTCCGGCGAGCTTTCCTTCAATCCTCGGATAAGCTTCCAAAAGAACGAAATTGCGTCGGCTAAGGGCGGAAGGGGATCGCGGCGACGAGGGAAGATGATCCAGGGCCTTGATCAAGCGGATCCGGCCGGCTGGTGACTGAAATCGGAAAGGGGGCGCCGGTTTGGAAGGGGAGAGATCCCCTTCCGAGGAAGAAGAAGATCCTGACAGGTGGGGACCACCTGTCAGCCAGCCGGGCGCAAAAGAAAGAGGGCCGACACGTGGGCCAGGGACGTCAGCGGGCGAGGGAGCACGTGCGGAGGCTTACGGGTGGGCCAGGCGGGGTCGGGCGCGGGGAGAAGAGCGGGGGCATGAGCGCCGACAGGTTGGTCCCACCTGTCGGTGGCTGGCGGCTTGGGCTGGGCTGGGCTGAGGTAGATTGAGGGTTAAGGCCCATTTTGATTTTTAATTCTTTTCCGATTTAAAATAAATCCAGTAATTCATATATTTGATTAAGGGTTGAATTACTGTTGGTAAAAATTTGTAAAAATTCCTAAAATTGTATTTTGGCCTCTAGTTTATCTCATAAAATTTTCAGGTCCATATTTTGAATATTTTCTCCCTGTTTGGCTTTATTTGGGTTCTTTTAGGATTTTCTCTTAATGAATAAATCCAGAATTGATTTAAATAAAATTTTTGTTTTATTTTATTCCTTTTTATTTCTTGGGGTGTTACACTAGTGGTCGGGCCCCCTATACAGTGACTTCGGCCCCCAATGGCCGAGCCCCGCACCGTGTTAGACTTCTCCGATGGGAGGCTTCAGCCCGCGCTGGCCGAACGTACCTCTGGCCTGGCAGGACCCTTCGCTGGTGTGGTCCGAGATGCCATCGACTTTGCCGAACCCCCCTCCGGGTAACGGGTTCGGCTCACAGTGGGCGAGGCCACTAAAGCCGCCGATGCCTCCGCCGTATGACTAGACGGGGACCCCGTGGACTCTGTACGTATCCGGATCAGGGTACCCTCCACAACCTAACACTATGCCTTGTTTTCCTTCGGAGTATTATGGATGGAGGGGCAAACAGACGCAGCGGAGGGGGGCATCATCCACAAAATGTCCGTTGTGCCTCCGAATCGGACCATGCAGAGCGAAGCCAAAGGGTGCGAGCACGCGGAGGCTGAAGTCAGAGAGTCCGAAGCCATCACCAACAGAGTTGGGTCTCAGGAAGTCCCAATCTCGGAGACTTTGTCGCCGAAGCCTGACGAAGGTGAGTCCCATACTTCGGTCGGAGCCCGTGCCGAAGCTAGGTTCGATCGGCCGAACAAGGCTGGTCCATCCGCCGGGGTCTGCAGCGAAGCCCCCTCCGGGCACAGGGTGCACAAGGCCGAAGGGCACAGTACCACTTCGGCCAGAATTAATGGAAGCCGAACAGTAGCATCCGGCACCAAGCCTCAGTCATCTTGGGCCCCTCCAGGCATGTCCAAATCACAGAAGAGACGCCTACAAAGACTGCGGGCACAGGAGATGCACGAGAAGAAAGCTGAAGTCGAATGCGATGCTATCTTCGAAGAGATCCGCCCTCGGCCAGCTACAAAATAGGTATGGAGGGAGAAGCCGGTTGAGATAACCAACCCAGCTCCTAGTCCGAGGGATGACAACAACATGCTCGACGACGATTACTCACCCATCTCTGAAGGGCCCACACCCCAAATGATGGACATCAACATCGTCACGCTGCCCGCCGAGTTCGCTCTACCACAGGATGAGGCCAAGGTCGCTCAATTGAACCTCAGCCCGCGCAACGCCATCTTTGAGAAGTGTCGCGCCCCGATTTAAACAAATCGAGACATTATTGAATTTCATAAGAAAAACAATAATACAAGAGGTTCATCATGCGATAACCGTACATACGACAATATCCATGGTACGCAGACCATATTTATTACAACATTGTTTTAATAAAAACGATAATAGGGTAAATAAACAGCGGCATGACGAACATCTTCTTCAGGATCTTTCTGCCCGACTGGGTCGCTACTCCAGACCGTCTTCAAGATAAGCATCCTCTGTGGGGTCCAACGAGTATGAGTACAAAAAGTACTCAACAAGCCACCGCAAATGCAAATAATAATGCAGGATAATAAACAAGGAAGGATAAAGGCTAACAATGCGGAATAAAGCAGTTGCAGTTATGGCATTTAGTGTAATCATATTTTAATCATGCGGAAAGTAAACATGAACATCATCAACATCAACTAACTCGAGGAGTACGTTTTACCTCCTCGCACGACAGTCCTTACATGTCAATCCATCATGCACATACATATTCAAGTAAACTAACTGGGGGATGTCACGCAACCCGCCCTTGACCGTGGGCTCGGCTTTTCGAAAAGATTTAAGACTCTGATCAGAGATGTACTACTGTACCCACAAGGCACGCACTCATCTCAACGAGATGACCCATTTCACGGGAACTCGTGCCAAAACCTCAATATGAGATGTTCCAAGCGATAACCACCCGCTCTAGGTTTCGCCGACGCGCCGGGCCGCATCCCGGCTAACGTCGCACCCCCTTTTGCGCCGCATTGGTACAAGTCACCCGCAGGTGCAACTTGACCCATCTCCAAATGGTGGCCTCGGTTTGGAACAACCCATACCTTAGTTAGGACTTACCCACTAGACTTGTGGTTAGTACGTAAGTGTATTGCAACGGATCCCTCAGACCGGTCCTTATAGTGCCCCGGGTGCGACTGACCAATGCCCTAGCTTGCACCCGGAACCCACCATGCATACACTCACAACCATGACTCATCACCAACAGAATTTCCAAGGATAAGAAGTAACGGGGATCATATAATAGAACCATTTTGCTACGACTCATTTTTATCCTATAGCGGCCGTGTCAATACTTTGGACACTAACTAATATCATTGATCATATGGTGACAAGGAGGTTAGGCGAGATAGCATGGCTTGGGTTGCACATCAAGGTCGGGGGATCCTAAATAAATATAATGTAAGGGTTCATTTGACTAATGCATATACATAACCTATGTGTTTTAGCGATAGTCAATTCAGACATGGGTTCAATATGCTCAAAAGAATTGTTTGGTGACTTGCCTTGTTCAGCAAAGGGAGAGGGAGGGACTTCGGGGAAGTACTCCGGCTCCTCGGCGACGTCGTAGTCTTTTTAATATAAAGTAAAATAAAAAGAACACAACATCCAATCAAACAGTATAACATTACATTATAAACACATAAGTTAAAGTTGGTTTGGTTATATATAAAACAAATTCAAAGGTTAAAGTTCTGAAATTCATTTCATCATTAATTTAAAATGGATCAAAATGAATTATTGTTTTTCATAAAAGGGTTTTTAAGTGTGAATAATACTACATTAAGTTTTCTAATCAATTTAATATGAATGATTCAGAGAAAACTCAGTGGTTCTAGTGTTTAAACAGAAAGGAACAATTATATAAATTTTCTGGAGTTTAAATATTTAAATTTGCATTTTAATCCTAAGGGCATTTGAATACTTATTTAAATAAACATGAAAATGTCAAAGTGAACCTACTGTTTTTATTGCATAAACATGTAGAGAATAATTTTATGAATTTTCTGAAGTTAGAATGGTAATTTTTAGAGTTCAAATGCATTTGATATGAATTTTACAAGTTTAAAAGCATTTCTGGAATTTATTTTCAAATTTTAAACCTCTCGGGTCCACGGTGAGCCAGGCCCACGGTGAACCCGCGCACTGTGCGCGTGCGCCGGCTCGATCTGGACCGTCGGATCTGGATCCGGTGGCCAGGCGCGAGGCGGGAGGGTTAAGTGACAACGGACGGCCAGGATTAAAACGCGCGAAGGGGTACCACGTGGACGCACGAGATTAAACGCGGGGTTTTAAAACCAACGGACGCACGAGATCGCACCGTACCGCTTCACTCAGATCCGACGGCCAGGATTAAACCGGACAGATGATTTAATCCAAGCGTTGGATCTGGATCGCACGGCCAGGATTAAATCCGGCACAGTGCGTGTCGGGGGGGTAAAGTACCCCTTCTTCCCCGACTCCGGTGGTACGACGGCGAGCGATTCCGGCGAGGTCGAGGGCTATCTAGTCTAGCTAGGGCTAAAACGGAAAGGGGGTACCGAGGGGAACAAAAGGGTACCGTTGCGGTGGTCCGGGGTCGACGGGGTGAGGCCGGCGACGAGCGGTGGCGGCGAAGGTTCTCGGTTCCGAGGCGGGGACGGCGATCCGGCGAGGTTCGTCGTCGACGAAGTGGTGGCCGAGGTCGGCGAGGTCCTGGCGGTCACGATGGTGGCGGAGGCACGGACGGGGACGGTCCGAGGCGACGGCGAGCGGTGGCCGGAGGTGAATCGGAGGGTGTGCGCTAAAAAGTGAAATGCGAGTGCTCTGTTCGTTCTCGAGGCGATTAAGCGTGGGGGTCGAACGCGGCTCAGACTGGGGGCTTAAATAGGACACCGGAGAGGGCTCGCATGCAAGGAAACCGGCCGAGGGCCTTTACTCGCCGGCGATGGCTCGGCCATGCACGCGGAGCGGCGATCCCGTGGCGTAAACGCGAGGGTTAAAGCGGGGAAACGGTCGGCCGAGCGCGGGGGGGCTGTTAATGGCGCCAATTTAATGCGGGAGGGGCCAGCGAGGCGGATCCGAGGCGGGGTCGTCGGCCGGCGGAATTTGGGGGGCGACGGCAGGAGGTAGACGATGGGTCTGACAGGCGGGGGCCACTGGCCAGCGGGCGCGAGCGGGCGAGGGTGGCGACTGACGGGTGGGGCCGGGGTGTCGGGTGCGCGCGCGAGGGGAGGGTTTCGGCGCCGACAGGTGGGGTCCATTTGTCAGTCTAAGGCGAGCGCGGCAACGGGCTGGGCCGGCCGGGAGAGAGAGAAGGGAGGGGAGGAGCCCATTACTGTTCCAATACTTTTCTGAATAAAAATAATTCCAGAAAATAGATTAAAATATTAGGGCTACTTCCAAGGTTGATAAAAATTTATAAAAATTCCCAAAATTATATTTTGGTCTTAGGATCATATACAAAAAGTTTCACTTCCTAATTTGGTCATCTACTCTATGTTGTAGTTCAAAAGGGTATAAAAGGAAATTAAAAGTAATTTCTGAAATAATAATTCCAAGAAATTGAATTTAATAATATATTTATTGTTTTGAAAATTTGGGGTGTTACAAACCTATCCCCCTTACAAGAATCTCGTCCTCGAGATTGGAACGCTACTCGAATAGCTCGGGGTATTGGGCTTTCAGCTCGTCTTCTTTTTCCCAGGTGGCTTCTTCGGCGGGATGGTTGTTCCATTGGACTTTGCAGAAGCGGACGACGCGACTTCTGGTTACTCTCTCCTTGGTTTCCAAGATCTTGATGGGTCTTTCTATGTAGGTCAAGTCTTCTTGGACATTGAGCTGCTGAAGGTCGGCTTGCTCGGTGGGTACACGGAGGCACTTTTTCAGCTGAGAGACATGGAACACATCATGAACTCCTGCCAGGGATGGAGGCAGTTCAAGTTGATATGCCACTTCTCCTTGTCGACGGAGGATCTGGAAAGGTCCGACGTAGCGGGGTGCTAGTTTGCCTTTCATGTTGAACCTTTGAGTGCCACGGAGGGGAGTGACCCGGAGGTAGACATAATCGCCCTCCTCAAAGGCTAGATCTCTTCGACGGTTGTCGGCATAGCTCTTTTGTCTGGATTGGGCTGCCTTCAGTCGGTCTCTTATGATCTTAACTTTCTCTTCAGCTTCTCTCAATAAGTCGGTCCCAAACAGTTGTGATTCTCCGGTTTGATCCCAGAGCAACGGCGTTCTGCACTTACGCCCATAGAGTGCTTCGAACGGGGACATTTGCAGGCTGGCTTGATAGCTGTTGTTGTAGGAGAACTCTGCATAAGGTAAGTTCTTGTCCCACATTCCGCCAAAGTCTAGAGCACAAGCTCTAAGCATATCCTCCAATATCTGGTTGACCCTTTCGGTTTGACCGTCGGTCTGCGGATGATAGGCGGTGCTAAAGTTTAGCCGGGTGCCGAGTTCCTCTTGAAGGTTCTTCCAAAACTTGGAGGTAAACTGACTCCCGCGGTCAGATACAATCTTCTTGGGGACTCCGTGGAGGCACACGATCCGGGTCATATACAACTCAGCCAACTTGGCGACGGTGTAAGTTGTCTTGACCGGGACGAAGTGAGCCACCTTGGTGAGTCGATCAACGATCACCCAGATAGAATCATGACCAGCTTGGGTCCTGGGTAGTCCTGTGATGAAGTCCATTCCTATCTCTTCCCACTTCCATTCAGGGACTTTGAGGGGTTGAAGAAGTCCGGCAGGTCTCTGATGCTCTGCCTTGACTCGCCGGCATGTGTCGCACTTGGCCACATACTCAGCTATTTCTCTCTTCATGCTGACCCACCAATATTTCTCCTTTAGGTCTTGATACATCTTTGTACTCCCGGGATGGATGGAGTATAGAGTATCGTGGGCTTCTTGAAGGATGAGAGTCTTCAACTCAGGTAGGTCGGGTACGCATACTCGGTTTCCGAACCAAATGGTACCATGTTCATCCTCGGAGAATCCGGGGGCTTTACCCTTCCTCATGTTTTGCTGGATCTCCAGGATGTCCGGGTCTTCCTTCTGCTTCTCTCGGATCTGGTCTATTAAGACAGGCCGAGACTCCAAGGCAGCGAGGTACTCTCGAGTGGTGATCCCTAGGTTTAGCCTTTCCATCTCTTTATAAAGTAGAGGAGCCTGGTCTTGAATCATGATGGCATTGCAGTACCCTTTTCGGCTAAGGGCGTCTGCCACCACGTTCGCTTTGCCCGGATGATAATGGATGCCCAAGTCGTAATCCTTGATCAGTTCCAACCATCTCCTTTGCCTGAGGTTCAGATCTGGTTGGGTGAATATATACTTGAGGCTCTTGTGGTCGGTGAAGACCTCACACCGATTTCCCACAAGGTAATGTCTCCATATCTTCAAGGCATGAACCACGGCTGCTAGTTCCAGGTCGTGGGTTGGGTAGTTCAGCTCATGCGGTCTCAATTGCCGGGAGGCGTAGGATATCACTTTCCCTTCTTGCATTAAGACGCATCCCAATCCTTGACGAGAGGCATCACAGTAGACGTGGAAGTCTTTCCGGATGTCTGGCAGAGTCAGAATGGGAGCTGACACTAGCTTCTTCTTGAGGGTCTGGAAGCTTTCTTCGCAGTCAGGGGTCCATTCAAACTTTACTTCCTTCTGCAGAAGTCTGGTCATAGGCTTGGCGATCTTGGAAAAATTCTCGATGAACCGGCGGTAGTATCCGGCCAATCCGAGAAAACTCCGGATCTCGGTCACGGTCGTTGGCTGCAGCCAGTTGGTTACCGCTTCTACGGTGGTTGGGTCCACTGCTATTCCTCCGGCAGATATAACATGACCGAGGAACTTCACCTCAGACGACCAAAATTCGCACTTGCTGTATTTGGCGTACAGTTGCTGCTCCCTTAGATTTCCGAGGGTCAGACGGAGGTGAGTCTCGTGTTCTTCCTTGGTCTTGGAGTAAACGAGGATATCGTCGATGAATACCACGATGAACTTGTCCAAGAACTCCATGAATACGCTGTTCATCATGTTCATGAAAAAGGCCGGGGCATTCGTGAGTCCGAACGACATCACAGTGTACTCGTAGAGTCCATAGCGGGAGGTGAAGGCAGTCTTGGGTATATCTTCCTCCCTGATCCTCAACTGGTGATAACCTGACCTGAGGTCAATCTTGGAAAACACCGAGGATCCTTTTAGCTGATCGAACAGGTCGTCGATCCGAGGCAATGGGTATTTGTTCTTGATGGTTACGTCGTTCAAGGCTCTATAGTCCACGCACATCCTCTTGGTCTTGTCCTTCTTCATGGCAAATATGACCGGTGCACCCCAAGGTGAGGTACTCGGTCGGATGTAACCTTTCTGCTCTAGGTCTTCGATGTTGCTCTTGACTTCGGCTAGTTCATTGGCGGCCATTCGGTACGGGCGCTTGGAGATTGGAGTGGTCCCCGGGACAAGCTCGATTCTGAATTCGATGTCCCGCTTGGGAGGCATTCCGGGCAGATCTTCGGGGAAAACATATACAAACTCCTTGACTATTGGCACCTCTTCAAGAGCTATCGAGCGAAGGGATGCTCCGAGTGGTTTGTGACTGACCATCCGGAAAGTGACGGTTACGCCTTCAGGACTGGTCACCGTGACGGACTTGTTGGCACAGTCGATCACTCCCTTGTGCTTCATCAACCAGTCCATACCTAGTATAAGGTCGAGTCCGGTGCATTGGATGAGGACAGGCTCGGCCCGAAACAGCACTCCTTGGATGTCAAGTTGAACCTTAGGGCTGTAGAAGCGAGCTGAGGTCCTATTGCCGGGGGTGGCAATCACCATGGGAATGGGTAGAGGGAGCACGTCCAGATTGTTTGTTTTTGCAAAATCTTCCGAGACGAAAGAGTGGGTTGCTCCAGAGTCAAATAATATGACGGCCGGTACGGAATTCATAGTAAACGTACCGAGTACGACTTCAGGAGCCTCCTGAGCTTCCTCCGCGCTGATGTGGTTGACGCGGGCGCGAACGGCCTGGTGGGGTGCTGCGCCTTGGTTCTGCTTGGGGTGAGGACACTGGTGCGAATAGTGCCCTTCCTTGCGGCAGTTGAAGCAGACGACCGGCCTTCCTTGGCGATCCCTCAAGATCGGGGCCTTGGCGGCTGGTGCCGGCTGAGCGGCCGGAGCTGGTGGAGCGGGGCGAGGATGCCCGGCGTTGGATCCACCGGCTGCGTGAGGTGGCCTGTAGGCGGGCCGAGGATGGTAGGCGGGCGCTGGTGGCGGAGGGACGAAGCGGGGCCTCTGAGTGTTCGCCTGCTGATGCTTGAAGGCGATCATCTTCCTCTTCTTGAGGTCCAGCTTGTTCTGCTCAGTCTCTTGGATGAGCGCTTTATTGACCAGCCGCTGGAAGTCGGCGAAGTCGGCGGCGACGAGCTGGATGGACAGCTCATCTTTAAGTCCCCTGAGGAACTTGGCTTGGCGGAGGGCGTCGGTGCGCACTTCCTCCGGTGCGTAGCGTGCGAGGCGGTTAAACTCATGGAGGTACTCCATGACAGTTCGGTTGCCTTGCTGCAGGTCGCGGAACTCCTGCTGCTTCACCGCGATGACACCGGCGGGGACGTGGGCGGCACGAAAGGCGATGGTGAACTCCGCCCAAGTCACCATGTGGCCCTCTAGCTGGGACGCACGGTAGTTGTCCCACCATTCAGCGGCGGGACCTTGGAGCTGGTGAGTGGCAAAGGCCACCCGCTCCCGGTCGGTGCAGGGGAGGAGATCGAGCTTCTTCTCGATGGTGCGAAGCCAATCTCCGGCCTCCATCGGGTTGGTTGTGCTCGAGAAGATGGGCGGGCGCACGCGCAAAAACTCGGAGAGTTGCGGAGCGGCCGCGGGTGCTGGTGCGCGAGGGGCGGGTTCCCCGTTCTGCAGACGGTCCAACTGAGCCTGTTGGTGCTGCATTTGGGTGAGGAGGGCGGTGATCAGATGATTCTGATTCGCCATCATTTCCGCCAAGGTGGGGTGGTTGGCGGAAGGCGACCCGGATTGGCGCGGGCCTGTTGCACCCCAGTTGGGCACAACACCCTCAGGCGCATCACGGCTTCCTCCTGCTCCGTTGTTGGAGCCGGTGTTCTGGTGGTCGGCCATCTTCTGAATATACAAAGTGATAAAACAAAAGATGACGAACCAAAAAGATTTAACCAAAAATAACATATAGAATTCAAACACATAAACATATCCAGTGGTATAAATTGTTTATTACAATCAAGTTCTTATTCCATCTACAACCCAACTCGTTGCAGACGGCACCACATACAAAATTTAGATCTTTATTAAAATCCGCGTCTCCTAACGCCTACTCGCCACCGGAGGCGGTCTCCGTGCTCTCGGAACCACGAGTGCGCGGCTCCAGAGAGATGGTGGGCTCGAGAAAATTCTCGATGATGGAGTCGGAGACGAGGCCGGGGCGTGGTGTAGGGGCGCTGGTGGAAGGCCTGGCGGGGGAGGGTCGTGGCGGGATCCTCTTAGGGCGAGGGAGGGGCTCACGGATGGGTTTCTTCTTCCTAGGAAGAAGAGGAACCATCTCCGCTATATCCTTCTGCAGCTGTATGATCTTGCGCTGCAGCTCGCCGTTCTGTTGGATCAGGTTCTTCGTTTCTTCACGAAGAAATGCAACCGCCTCATGATGCTCGTCGGCGTCGAGCACTGCCTCGGTGTGGAGATCATCCATGGCCTGCAGAAGACGCGACTGCCGGGCCATGACCGGATCACGCACGGAGTGAACTCCGAGGTAGATGCTACGGTGGGCTCCGGGAGTACGCTTCGGCACAAGCCGGAAGGATGAGTTCTGAAGACGATCGTCGTAGATCATCCTCAGCTCCATGAGGGCCTGGAGGGCGACTCGTTGGCACGCGACGTCGAAAGTCGGGCCTCCAAGTGCGGTGGTGTAGGGCGGCAGGTGTTCTCCGGAGCCATGGACGGTGAGGGAGAAGTCACAAGGCCCGGCGAACTCGTCGGGGTAGACTCTGAGAAACCAAGGGTGGTTTCGGTGTTGTGATGAGTGATTGACAGGCTTTTACCCTCTGTTCGAAGGGTACCTCCGAAGGGGCTTCGGAGGTGGTTCTCCGAAGGGTGTTCGGAGGTGTGTCACCAGAGTGTGTTCGGTGTTTGCTTGCTGCAGCTGTGCAGCGGAGTGTACCTGTCGGAGGGGTCCGGCAGTACACGATGATAGGGTTCGTACCGATGGCTTCGGTACTTTGGGCGGTACACCGGAGTGTGTACCGGAGGTTGCTAACCCGGAGAGGTCTCCGGAGTACTGGATACACTTGTCTGTTTGTCTGTGGTGCGCAGGGACTTCGGAGGCGACGGACAGGTTCGAGCCAGGTGAACCTGGGTCAAGCAGGTGGCTTGATGCCAGGGGAGCGGGGAGCTCCGTCACGGTGGCTGCGAAGGTGGTCCGGGTCGGTCCTCGGGTCGAGGCGTGCCAGGTGAAGGCAGAGAGTGCGGAGCGTAGCTCCGGCTGAAGGTACTCCGAGACAAGTCCTCAGAGGTGAGGCACTTCGAAGGTACTCCGAATGGAGTGACTTCGGAGTTGGTGGACCAAGTCCTCTGCGGAGGCAAGGAGTTCGAAGTGTGCTCCGGAGGGAGACACTCGAAGGTACCCGACGAAGGTCTCAGAAGTCGAGGTGCATCGAAGGCATTGTCCGGGTGAGGCTCGTCGTGGAGTGTGCTCGGGGAGAGGCACTGCGACGGAGTGCTCATGGAATGCTTCATGCGGAGGCCTTGGACGAAGGAGGGACTTCGAAGGGCGGTACTCCGAAGGTGGGGCTTCGGAGTGAGGATGACTTGTGGTACTTCGGCCATCCATGGCTTCGGTAAACGGACGGACGGTGTTCGAGCTGGGAGTAGCTGCGAAGCCGTGGTGATCCACTCCGGAGGTGGTGGTGCGAAGGCCCAAGGGGCTTTGACGGCTTCGGCTCAAAACCGTCAATGTATCGAAGGACTTCTTCGGCGGAGCGAAGGCCAACAGGCTGCAGGCTTCTCGCCGAAGCTACCGCACCCTCCGGTGCGAAGGGAGGTTCCAGAAGTCAACACTGTAAAGGCTGACACTGTCTGTTCTGAAAAAGGCTGACACTGTCCCCTCTGCAGCTGACAGAGAAGCCTCCAAAATAAAGGTGGACTACCTTTTGTACCCCTTAGTTCTGTAGAGACAAATCTGTTGTAAACCCTAGGGGTAAAGTAGTCACTTCCTTAGGATGAAGCCGTGGGCTATAAATATGGGGGCTCGGTAGGTAACATTTAACACTTTGAGCATTTACTGTTGAGCTCCTGTACACAGACCTCGCTGGTTTTCCTCCAGAGTTCAATTTATTTTGTGTTCCTTGTTCAAGCGGCGAAGCCCTGCTTCTTTGTGCTTTTGCTTGAGCTCGATTTACATACCTCGCTAGTCTTAGTGCACCGAAGCTTGTTTTGGCGAAGGGTGTTTTTCTCGCGAAGTGTGTTTTACAGTGTGCTGTCGCTCTGTGTAACACGAGGCAAGACCTCGCTGCTTACTAGTGAAGCCCTGTTCATTTCCCGTAGTGCTTCCTGTGTCGAAGCCCTTAGCGTAGTCCGTTTTGTGTGCGTGTAGACCTTCGCGTACGAAGCCCAGCACTAGTTGCTGTCGCTAAGTACTTGGTCGAAGTCCTCAGAGGGGTGTCCACTCGTGCGAAGGGTGAAGTGCGAAGCCTGCTCAAAGCACCTCGCGTGCGGAGCCTGCACTGACTTTGCAGAGTAGATTTTCGAGGGTTGTTAGTGGAGCGAAGTCTTCTTGGCTTCGAACTTTTGCTCCTGCGAAGCCTGTGTTCGGAGCTGTCGAAGTACCTCCGAACCAGACCTTCGAAGGTTGTGTTCGAAGCCTGTTCCGCAGAAGACAGAACAGACCCGAAGGCTAAGTTTTTAGCCCGAAATTTTAAAAGCTCCCATTCACCCCCCCTCTGGTCGCCGTTTCCGGTCCAACAATTGGTATCAGAGCGGGTTAAGATCACCAGTTGACCTTAACCGGTTCTGTGATCTGTTGGCGACATGGATAGAGGCAGTAAAATTCCTCTGTTCGATGGGACAGATTTTGCATACTGGAAGGTGCGCATGGAGACTTACTTATTAAGCCAAGGAAATGCAATTTGGGAGATTGTGGACTCACAATACTCCATCCCTGATACCCGCACCACTCAAACTGAAAAAGATCAGTATATTGCCAACTCGAAGGCAAGGAACATACTGTTCATTGGTTTGAGTCGGAGTGAGTTTGATAGGGTGCAGCACCTTAGGACTGCTAGGGAGATTTGGACAACACTCACTGTCTTTCATGAGGGCTCTGCTCAGATTAAGGCCAGGCGCCAAAGCACCTACAATCAACAGTATCAGCTGTTTGTGCAGGCACCTGGTGAATCTGTAGATGCCATGTTTTCTCGCTTTGACGCGATAGTGAGTAACTTGCGATCCAACGGGACGCTTGCTTACAGTGATCACGATAGGGCTATCAAGCTTCTCTATGCTCTTGACCGTAGCATATGGGAGGTGAAGATATCCAGCATTGAGGAGTCCACAGGCTATGACACATTGACCTGTGATGAGCTCTTTAGCAAGCTGAAGTCCACAGAGATTGCCAAGGCATCTCTTGCTGTGCACAGAAGCTCTTTGCCACAGCCATTGGCATTGGTTTCTAGCACTAGCCGTGGCACCACTGCAGAACCAAGCACATCAGGCACTTGTGTTCTTGCAGATGGTTTTGCTTTGTCCTCCCTAGTCTCCGTCACAAAGGAGCAGGTGGATACTCTAGCTGATGATGAGCTTGCTCTCATTGCCCGGAGGTTCACCCGCTTTCATCATGAGAGACGGGATCAGAGGAGAAGTGGTTTTAGTGGCTGCTATGAATGTGGCGACACCTCTCACATTAAGGCCAATTGCCCCAAGGTCAAGAAGAGAGATGAGAGTGACCGCCCCAAATTCCACAAAAAAGAGAGGAAGCCCTTTGTGAAGGGCAAGCGCGGCAAGATGGTTAAGAAAGTAGCCAAGGCCGCTTCCAGAGCTTTTGTTGCTGCTCTCAGCGACATCGACACATCCTCAACTGAGGAGTCGAGCTCTGAGGAGGAGGAGTCCCCAAGGAAGGAGGACAAGAAGGACAAGAAGGGACGTGACTTCACCGGCCTTTGCTTCATGGCCGACAGCGATCACAGCGGCGATGAGCTTGACTCATCTGAGGTAAACCTATCATCTGACCAGCTTCTAATTAAATTAGATGAGCTGAATGAAGTTGTGCTAGGTCAGGATAGATTGCTTGTGCAAGCCGCTAGAGAAAGAAAAGACCTTAGACTTAGGCTAGAAAACATTACTACTGAATATGCCATGCTTAAGTCTAAGTTTGATGATGCTGAATGTGAATCATGTTCTGTTGTCATGAGTGAGCTTGCTCAGTTGCGTTCTGTTCATGCTCAAACTCTTTCTAAGCTTGAGACTGCACAGAAGCAGCTTTTGGAGGTGGATTCTAGACCTCATGATGTTATTGATTGCATGAACTGCTGTTTATTACGCGATAGCATTAATTTACGTGATAAGCATGTTCATGATTTAGAGGCTAGATTGGAGAGGGCCGGTAGTTCTAAGGATGTGCAACCTGTTTATGACACTTGCATTACCCTTAAGGACCAGCTAGGCACTGCTAGAGAGCGAGCTGAGAATCTCATGTCTGAAAATGAATACCTTCTTTCTGTGGTGAACAAATGCACTGAGGGAAAGGGTAGGATGGATTTGCTCTTGGCCAAGACCAAGTTGTGTGCTGACAGAGCCGGGGTAGCTCTAGGTTTGGGTTTTGAGAGGATAGCTTCAGACAGTAAGACCAAAACTGTTTTTACCTCTCCTACCACCCTAGAGAAAGAGAGAGCTCTGTTGGATACCCCATCAGCCAAAAAGCCTACCCATCCACCAAAGAAAACCACTCCTTCTACCAAGAAAAATCCTCCCAAGAAAGCCACTCAAAAGAAACCCAAGGAGCATGTGAGAGTTGCTCCTATGACCCATGAGAGTGCCCCCAGGAGAGTGTTTCACTGTTCTTATTGTCAGAGGGCGGGTCATTTGATTGGTTTCTGTTTCCGTCGCATCAAGGATGAGCGACGTGCACAGGCGATGAGCTATCAGGACATGCATTACCCATCTTTAGGTATGCATGAGTCTGAGTTTTACTCTCGTCCTGTTTTAGAGGCTCCTCGTGCTTCTCGGAGAGGTTTTGCTCCTCGAGGTGTTCACCATGTTCCATATGGTGGTAGACCTCGGGCGAGTAGCTTTGTACCTCGTCAGAGTAGGAGACCTCTACATGCTTTTCGTTCTTTGCATGTAGGTAGACCTCGCACTTTGCATCATTCTGATTTTTATGTGCGTAGACCGTCTACTTCTACTGTGCCTACTACTCGTGTCACTCAGTGCTGGATGCCTCGTCATTATTTTACTCACCCCAGCACTGAGCGATCGAGACGTTTTCATCATGTGTAGGCGACAGGTCGAGGCTTGGAGGGCACATGGATCATGGACTCCGGTTGTTCGCGCCACATGACCGGAGATGTAAATTGGTTCTCCATCCTCACAACAACCAAGCAAAGGGAACACATCACCTTCGGAAACAATCGAAGGAGTAGAGTGAAAGGTAAAGGTGTGGTAAGGATTAACACGAACTTCACTCTCAAAGATGTTGCTTTGGTTGAGAACCTGGGATACAATTTGCTGTCTGTATCTCAGTTGCTTGATGAGGGCTTCGAAGTGCGATTTCATCGCGATACTTCGCAAGTGCTCAATTCTGATGGCGTTGTGGTGTGTAAGATCTTTAGGGTTGGGAGAGTTTTTGGAGCTGATTTTTCAGAGTCGTCTGGTTCTCTTCTCATTGTCTTGTTGCACATTCGACTTCTGAGCTTTGGAAGTGGCATAGGAGACTAGGGCATATGAGCTTTGAGTTGCTCGCTCGGTTGAGCGCCCTAGGTTTGATCCGAGGATTGCCCAAGCTCAAGTTTGAGAAGAATTTAGTTTGCGCTCCATGTCGACATGGAAAAATGATTGCCGCTTCGCATTCACCAGTCACCAGAGTGATGACTGAACAGCCCGGAGAACTTCTCCATATGGACACTGTAGGTCCTTCTCGGGTTAGTTCTTTAGGCGGCAAGTGGTATGTACTTGTTATTGTCGACGATTTCTCCCGCTACTCTTGGGTCTTCTTTCTTGCCAGCAAGGATGAAGTGTTTACACACTTTCGGAGCTTGGCTTTGAGACTTTTCACTGAACTCCCTGGTGCATTAAAATTCATTCGAAGCGATAATGGCACCGAGTTCAAAAATAGTCTCTTTGTTGACTTTTGCATGGAGCATGGCATAGAACATCAATTCTCTGCTCCGCGGGTTCCTCAACAGAACGGTGTTGTTGAGAGGAAAAACCGCACTTTGGTTGAGATGGCTAGGACGATGCTTGATGAGCATAGGACTCCTAGAAAATTCTGGGCTGAGGCCATGAACACTGCTTGCTACATCTCAAACCGAATTTTCTTGCGCTCAATTTTAAATTTGACATCTTATGAGCTGCGTTTTGGGAGACAGCCCAAGGTTACTCATCTTCGAGTTTTTGGCTGTCGCTGCTTTATCCTAAAACGTGGTAACTTGGATAAATTTGAGTCGCGATCTTCTGACGGGATCTTTTTGGGTTATACTACTCATGGTCATTCTTATCGTGTTTATAATTTAGAGACTAACACTGTCATCGAGTCATGTGATGTGACTTTTGATGAATCAACCCCCTCTGTTAGTTCTGCTCTTGAACAGGCAAATGAACACGACATGGAACAGACCTTATTCGAAGACGAAGATCCCGGAGAATTCGAGGATGATCCCCTACTACCCTCGACATCAACCCCCGAAGCTGACCCCGCTTCTACTACTTCGGCACGAGGTCCCGAAGCGACTACCTCAACATCGGTCATCTTAGACCACACCAACGCACAAGTTGAGGGGGAGACTGCATCCCGCCGCGAGGCTCCACATCATGTCCAAAGGATGCACCCTCCCGAGCAGATCATTGGTGAGCTTGATCCAAGGGTAACTCGTTCTCATGCCCATTTCACTAATGCTGCTTTTGTTGCTTCTTTCGAGCCCTTAGATGTTAGTCATGCACTTTCTGATTCTAGTTGGATCAATGCCATGCATGAGGAACTTGAAAATTTTGAGAGAAACCAAGTCTGGACTTTAGTTGATCCTCCACCAAATGTTCATTTCATTGGAACAAAATGGATTTTCAAAAATAAACAAGGGGAGGATGGAACAATTGTTAGAAATAAGGCTAGACTTGTAGCTCAGGGCTTTTCTCAACTAGAAGGGATTGATTTTACTGAAACTTTTGCACCTGTTGCTCGCCTTGAGGCCATTAGGATTTTGCTTGCCTTTGCGACATCCCGGGGATTCAAACTCTATCAAATGGATGTCAAAAGTGCTTTTCTTAATGGCTTCATAGGTGAATATGTTTATGTAAAACAACCCCCTGGTTTTGAAAACCCCAAGTACCCACATAAAGTCCTTAAACTTCATAAGGCTCTTTATGGACTCAAGCAGGCCCCTCGGGCGTGGTATGATAGACTTAAGTCTTTTCTGCTTGAGCGAGGGTATTTGATGGGCTCTGTTGATAAAACTTTGTTTACTCTCAAGCATGGCAAAGATTTCCTTCTAGTGCAGATTTATGTGGATGATATCATCTTTGGTGGCTCTTCTCATGCTTTGGTTGCCGAGTTTGCAGATACCATGAGCAGGGAATTTGAAATGTCGATGATGGGTGAACTCACCTTTTTCCTTGGTTTGCAAATCAAGCAAAGCAAACAAGGCACTTTCGTCCACCAGACGAAGTACACCAAGGACCTGCTCAAGAAGTTCGACATGTCCGATGCGAAGCCCCTCGCCACTCCAATGGCTACTTCGGTAGCGTTGGACCCTGACGAAGATGGAGAAGCCGTAGATCAGAAGGAGTTCCGAAGCATGATCGGCTCCCTCCTCTACTTGACTGCCACGAGGCCGGACATACACTTCGCTGTGTGTCTGTGCGCTCATTTTCAGGCTTCACCACGAGCTTCGCACCGCCAAGCGGTTAAGCGCATCTTAAGGTATCTCAAACACACCCTTGAATTTGGCATATGGTATTCATCGTCTTCATCTTTATGTCTTAGAGGTTATTCAGATGCGGATTTTGCTGGGTGTAGAATTGATAGGAAGAGTACCTCTGGTACTTGTCATTTTCTGGGTACGTCTCTGGTTTGCTGGTCTTCCCGCAAACAGTCTAGTGTTGCACAATCAACGGCTGAGGCCGAATATGTTGCTGCAGCTAGCTGTTGCTCTCAGATTTTGTGGATGGTTTCCACTTTGCGGGATTTCGTGTTAGATTATAAGAGTGTTCCACTTTTCTGTGATAACACTAGTGCTATTTGTATTGCAAACAACCCGGTTCAGCACTCCAGAACCAAACACATTGATGTACGGGATCATTTTCTCAGAGATCACAATGAGAAGGGTGATATTGAACTTCAATATGTTGATACCCAACACCAGCTTGCCGATATTTTTACAAAACCCCTCGATGCTTCTCGATTTGCTTACTTGCGTGGGGAACTTGGTATTTGTCATCCCTACGGCATTTTGTGAGGGGGAGCTGATTTTAAATTGCCTTGCATATGCTCATTATGTGTGGAATTGCACTTACATCTTTTGCTATTATATGCCTGCTGTTAATTCAAAGAAATCATGTCAGCTCAGCTCTATGAAATATGTCTGGAACATTGGTTGTGCATGATGTTTTATTTTCTAAAACCAAAACTGGCTCACTGCTCAATCGTGTATCTAGCTTGTTTAGGCAGGACTGCTTTTAGCTATCTTTTATCTACTTGACAGCAAGACACTGTTCCTTGGATGCTAAAATTTGCAACTTGAAAAATTGTGTTCTTTTTTCATGGATATTCATCAAAATATTTCATTCATCTGAATCAAAATCAAAAATCCATGATTTGCCTGGTTTAAATGAAAAGATCCAGGAGGGTTTGTTTGTCGCACTACTCTATTCTAGACTGCTTACCATTGCACATTGGTCTGAACTGGGATAGTGTAGTGTTTGCCAAAATCACCGCCTTAAGCTTCAGATGGCTTTCTTGCCTAGGCTTGGCTTGATTGGAAAGTATAAGGTGGACAAACAAATAACCCCTGGCATTAAGAAAAGAACAACAAATTTAATTGCTCATCAAGTTTGCTTTCAAAGCTTCTTTTGAACAAGACTTGTCTGTCTAGGGTAGAAATTGTTAGCTTTGCGCAGTCCTTGCCTTCACATGTCTAGCTGCTTTGATTAAATGGTGATGCTTTTTACTTCAAAATGACAAAATCACATGCCATCATCTTGTTTCACAGATTGTTAAATTGAGCTGAGCACATGATCATTTGTGTTAATTTTGGCATATTTTTGCATTATATGTCCTTGCAATTCTATTCATTTCGAAGCTTTGCATCTTTTGAATGCTCCTTGATGCTTGCATTGCCAAAGGGGGAGAGCTTTGCGATGTTCTCTACCGTAAGAAGCATAATTTCTTTAGGGGGAGAGATTTTTCTTGCATTGCCAAAGGGGGAGAGCTTTGCGATGTTCTCTACCGTAAGAAGCATAATTTCTTTAGGGGGAGAGATTTTTGACATAAAGAGAGAGAAAAATTTGCTTAACTCAGGGGGAGTTCTTATCAAGGGGAGATTTGCCAAAGGGCTTTTCACTCTTTTACAAAGGGGGAGAAAAATTCTTTTATCAAGTGACATGTTTTGGCTCTTTTCTGAGTTTTTATGGTCACTTGTGTGCTGAAAATTTTTACATTTTCTTGAACTTCGATTTGGTTGTCAATGCACTCATCAAGGGGGAGATTGAGAAACCAAGGGTGGTTTCGGTGTTGTGATGAGTGATTGACAGGCTTTTACCCTCTGTTCGAAGGGTACCTCCGAAGGGGCTTTGGAGGTGGTTCTCCGAAGGGTGTTCGGAGGTGTGTCACCGGAGTGTGTTCGGTGTTTGCTTGCTGCAGCTGTGCAGCGGAGTGTGCCTGTCGGAGGGGTCCGGCAGTACACGATGACAGGGTTCGTACCGATGGCTTCGGTACTTTGGGCGGTACACCGGAGTGTGTACCGGAGGTTGCTAACCCGGAGAGGTCTCCGGAGTACTGGATACACTTGTCTGTTTGTCTGTGGTGCGCAGGGACTTCGGAGGCGACGGACAGGGTTCGAGCCAGGTGAACCTGGGTCAAGCAGGTGGCTTGATGCCAGGGGAGCGGGGAGCTCCGTCACGGTGGCTGCGAAGGTGGTCCGGGTCGGTCCTCGGGTCGAGGCGTGCCAGGTGAAGGCAGAGAGTGCGGAGCGTGGCTCCGGTTGAAGGTACTCCGAGACAAGTCCTCGGAGGTGAGGCACTTCGAAGGTACTCCGAATGGAGTGACTTCGGAGTTGGTGGACCAAGTCCTCTGCGGAGGCAAGGAGTTCGAAGTGTGCTCCGGAGGGAGACACTCGAAGGTACCCGACGAAGGTCTCAGAAGTCGAGGTGCATCGAAGGCATTGTCCGGGTGAGGCTCGTCGTGGAGTGTGCTCGGGGAGAGGCACTGCGACGGAGTGCTCATGGAATGCTTCATGCGGAGGCCTTGGACGAAGGAGGGACTTCGAAGGGCGGTACTCCGAAGGTGGGGCTTCGGAGTGAGGATGACTTGTGGTACTTCGGCCATGCATGGCTTCGGTAAACGGACGGACGGTGTTCGAGCTGGGAGTAGCTGCGAAGCCGTGGTGATCCACTCCGGAGGTGGTGGTGCGAAGGCCCAAGGGGCTTTGACGGCTTCGGCTCAAAACCGTCAATGTATCGAAGGACTTCTTCGGCGGAGCGAAGGCCAACAGGCTGCAGGCTTCTCGCCGAAGCTACCGCACCCTCCGGTGCGAAGGGAGGTTCCAGAAGTCAACACTGTAAAGGCTGACACTGTCTGTTCTGAAAAAGGCTGACACTGTCCCCTCTGCAGCTGACAGAGAAGCCTCCAAAATAAAGGTGGACTACCTTTTGTACCCCTTAGTTCTGTAGAGACAAATCTGTTGTAAACCCTAGGGGTAAAGTAGTCACTTCCTTAGGATGAAGCCGTGGGCTATAAATATGGGGGCTCGGTAGGTAACATTTAACACTTTGAGCATTTACTGTTGAGCTCCTGTACACAGACCTCGCTGGTTTTCCTCCAGAGTTCAATTTATTTTGTGTTCCTTGTTCAAGCGGCGAAGCCCTGCTTCTTTGTGCTTTTGCTTGAGCTCGATTTACATACCTCGCTAGTCTTAGTGCACCGAAGCTTGTTTTGGCGAAGGGTGTTTTTCTCGCGAAGTGTGTTTTACAGTGTGCTGTCGCTCTGTGTAACACGAGGCAAGACCTCGCTGCTTACTAGCGAAGCCCTGTTCATTTCCCGTAGTGCTTCCTGTGTCGAAGCCCTTAGCGTAGTCCGTTTTGTGTGCGTGTAGACCTTCGCGTACGAAGCCCAGCACTAGTTGATGTCGCTAAGTACTTGGTCGAAGTCCTCAGAGGGGTGTCCACTCGTGCGAAGGGTGAAGTGCGAAGCCTGCTCAAAGCACCTCGTGTGCGGAGCCTGCACTGACTTTGCAGAGTAGATTTTCGAGGGTTGTTAGTGGAGCGAAGTCTCCTTGGCTTCGAACTTTTGCTCCTGCGAAGCCTGTGTTCGGAGCTGTCGAAGTACCTCCGAACCAGACCTTCGAAGGTTGTGTTCGAAGCCTGTTCCGCAGAAGACAGAACAGACCCGAAGGCTAAGTTTTTAGCCTGAAATTTTAAAAGCTCACATTCACCCCCCCTCTGGTTGCCGTTTCCGGTCCAACAGACTCCTTGAAATTCGGGTTCGAAGAGGAACCCGAGGAAGGTGAGCATCATGCGGAGTTCCCGGACAAAGCCCTCATAGTGGCGGCAGTAGCTGTGGACTTGGTAGACTGGCATCTACAAAACAGCAAGTTGAATAAAAGTGAGGAGAGGAACAAGGTTTATGAAGTAGATCTTCGAGAAATAATTTCCTATGGCTAATGGCTAGACGGGTCTGTTTGGCTTCCTACAGTCGAGTCGGCTCTGATACCATCTTGTCGCGCCCCGATTTAAACAAATCGAGACATTATTGAATTTCATAAGAAAAACAATAATACAAGAGGTTCATCATGCGACAACCGTACATACGACAATATCCATGGTACGCAGACCATATTTATTACAACATTGTTTTAATAAAAACGATAATAGGGTAAATAAACAGCGGCATGACGAACGTCTTCTTCAGGATCTTTCTGCCCGACTGGGTCGCTACTCCAGACCGTCTTCAAGATAAGCATCCTCTGTGGGGTCCAACGGGTATGAGTACAAAAAGTACTCAACAAGCCACCGCAAATGCAAATAATAATGCAGGATAATAAACAAGGAAGGATAAAGGCTAACAATGCGGAATAAAGCAGTTGCAGTTATGGCATTTAGTGTAATCATATTTTAATCATGCGGAAAGTAAACATGAACATCATCAACATCAACTAACTCGAGGAGTACGTTTTACCTCCTCGCACGACAGTCCTTACATGTCAATCCATCATGCACATACATATTCAAGTAAACTAACTGGGGGATGTCACGCAACCCGCCCTTGACCGTGGGCTCGGCTTTTCGAAAAGATTTAAGACTCTGATCAGAGATGTACTACTGTACCCACAAGGCACGCACTCATCTCAACGAGATGACCCATTTCACGGGAACTCGTGCCAAAACCTCAATATGAGATGTTCCAAGCGATAACCACCCGCTCTAGGTTTCGCCGACGCGCCGGGCCGCATCCCGGCTAACGTCGCACCCCCTTTTGCGCCGCATTGGTACAAGTCACCCGCAGGTGCAACTTGACCCATCTCCAAATGGTGGCCTCGGTTTGGAACAACCCATACCTTAGTTAGGACTTACCCACTAGACTTGTGGTTAGTACGTAAGTGTATTGCAATGGATCCCTCAGACCGGTCCTTATAGTGCCCCGGGTGCGACTGACCAATGCCCTAGCTTGCACCCGGAACCCACCATGCATACACTCACAACCATGACTCATCACCAACAGAATTTCCAAGGATAAGAAGTAACGGGGATCATATAATAGAACCATTTTGCTACGACTCATTTTTATCCTATAGCGGCCGTGTCAATACTTTGGACACTAACTAATATCATTGATCATATGGTGACAAGGAGGTTAGGCGAGATAGCATGGCTTGGGTTGCACATCAAGGTCGGGGGATCCTAAATAAATATAATGTAAGGGTTCATTTGACTAATGCATATACATAACCTATGTGTTTTAGCGATAGTCAATTCAGACATGGGTTCAATATGCTCAAAAGAATTGTTTGGTGACTTGCCTTGTTCAGCAAAGGGAGAGGGAGGGACTTCGGGGAAGTACTCCGGCTCCTCGGCGACGTCGTAGTCTTTTTAATATAAAGTAAAATAAAAAGAACACAACATCCAATCAAACAGTATAACATTACATTATAAACACATAAGTTAAAGTTGGTTTGGTTATATATAAAACAAATTCAAAGGTTAAAGTTCTGAAATTCATTTCATCATTAATTTAAAATGGATCAAAATGAATTATTGTTTTTCATAAAAGGGTTTTTAAGTGTGAATAATACTACATTAAGTTTTCTAATCAATTTAATATGAATGATTCAGAGAAAACTCAGTGGTTCTAGTGTTTAAACAGAAAGGAACAATTATATAAATTTTCTGGAGTTTAAATATTTAAATTTGCATTTTAATCCTAAGGGCATTTGAATACTTATTTAAATAAACATGAAAATGTCAAAGTGAACCTACTGTTTTTATTGCATAAACATGTAGAGAATAATTTTATGAATTTTCTGAAGTTAGAATGGTAATTTTTAGAGTTCAAATGCATTTGATATGAATTTTACAAGTTTAAAAGCATTTCTGGAATTTATTTTCAAATTTTAAACCTCTCGGGTCCACGGTGAGCCAGGCCCACGGTGAACCCGCGCACTGTGCGCGTGCGCCGGCTCGATCTGGACCGTCGGATCTGGATCCGGTGGCCAGGCGCGAGGCGGGAGGGTTAAGTGACAACGGACGGCCAGGATTAAAACGCGCGAAGGGGTACCACGTGGACGCACGAGATTAAACGCGGGGTTTTAAAACCAACGGACGCACGAGATCGCACCGTACCGCTTCACTCAGATCCGACGGCCAGGATTAAACCGGACAGATGATTTAATCCAAGCGTTGGATCTGGATCGCACGGCCAGGATTAAATCCGGCACAGTGCGTGTCGGGGGGGTAAAGTACCCCTTCTTCCCCGACTCCGGTGGTACGACGGCGAGCGATTCCGGCGAGGTTGAGGGCTATCTAGTCTAGCTAGGGCTAAAAACGGAAAGGGGGTACCAAGGGGAACAAAAGGGTACCGTTGCGGTGGTCCGGGGTCGACGGGGTGAGGCCGGCGACGAGCGGTGGCGGCGAAGGTTCTCGGTTCCGAGGCGGGGACGGCGATCCGGCGAGGTTCGTCGTCGACGAAGTGGTGGCCGAGGTCGGCGAGGTCCTGGCGGTCACGATGGTGGCGGAGGCACGGACGGGGACGGTCCGGGGCGACGGCGAGCGGTGGCCGGAGGTGAATCGGAGGGTGTGCGCTAAAAAGTGAAATGCGAGTGCTCTGTTCGTTCTCGAGGCGATTAAGCGTGGGGGTCGAACGCGGCTCAGGCTGGGGGCTTAAATAGGACACCGGAGAGGGCTCGCATGCAAGGAAACCGGCCGAGGGCCTTTACTCGCCGGCGATGGCTCGGCCATGCACGCGGAGCGGCGATCCCGTGGCGTAAACGCGAGGGTTAAAGCGGGGAAACGGTCGGCCGAGCGCGGGGGGGTTGTTAATGGCGCCAATTTAATGCGGGAGGGGCCAGCGAGGCGGATCCGAGGCGGGGTCGTCGGCCGGCGGAATTTGTGGGCGACGGCGGGAGGTAGACGACGGGTCTGACAGGCGGGGGCCACTGGCTAGCGGGCGCGAGCGGGCGAGGGTGGCGACTGACGGGTGGGGCCGGGGTGTCGGGTGCGCGCGCGAGGGGAGGGTTTCGGCGCCGACAGGTGGGGTCCATTTGTCAGTCTAAGGCGAGCGCGGTAACGGGCTGGGCCGGCCGGGAGAGAGAGAAGGGAGGGGAGGAGCCCATTACTGTTCCAATACTTTTCTGAATAAAAATAATTCCAGAAAATAGATTAAAATATTAGGGCTACTTCCAAGGTTGATAAAAATTTATAAAAATTCCCAAAATTATATTTTGGTCTTAGGATCATATACAAAAAGTTTCACTTCCTAATTTGGTCATCTACTCTATGTTGTAGTTCAAAAGGGTATAAAAGGAAATTAAAAGTAATTTCTGAAATAATAATTCCAAGAAATTGAATTTAATAATATATTTATTGTTTTGAAAATTTAGGGTGTTACAAGAAGCCCGAGGACTCGGCTCGCCATCTAAAGCCCCTCTATGTTAGAGGTCACATCGATGGGAAGCCGATTTCCCGAATGCTCGTCGACGGCGGCGCCACTGTCAACTTAATGCGTTACTCTTTGTTGAAGAAACTTGGCAGGGATGAAGATGACCTGAAGAATACCAACTTGATGCTCAACGGCTTCAACGGTGAGAGCTCCGAGGCCAAGGGCGTACTCTCTATGGAGTTGACGGTGGGCAACAAGACGTTGCCAACAGCACTTTTCGTCGTCGACGTACAAGGTAATTATAGCGTACTACTCGGGCGCGACTGGATTCACGCGAACTGTTGCATTCCTTCTACTCTACACCAGCGCCTGATACAATGGGACGATAATGAGGTGGAGATCATCCCCGCGGATACTTCGGCCCAAGTAGCATTGGCCGATGTATCGGTTGACGCCGTCCATAACAAATTAGAGTGTCTGTCAGGTAGAGATCTTTCGGATTACGATTTTGTTAGTGTATCCGAAGGACGGTTTGTACCAGTATCTGTAAAGCCGGCTGGAGTAGCACGGCTGTTTTTGTATTAATGGTCATGTCTAGCAAGAGTAATCTAGTTTGGTTAAAGTCTCACGTGGAGCAATATCGGTCTAATAAAGACGGCATTGCCGAGGCCATCGGGGACTTTAGCGAAGTAGAGAAATTAGGACAAGGTTTTGCGTCGGCCGACCCCTTGGAGGAAGTTACATAGGTAATGGTAGCATCCCAAGGCCGACTTTTGTAAACCAACATTTACAGTCCGATGAAAAGGCAGGAGTAATAAAGTTACTTCGACCGTACGTCGACTATTTCGCATGGGAGTATAGCGAGATGCCAGGGCTAAGCCGTGAGCTCGTGGAGCATCGACCGCCTATTAAGTCCAGATTTAGGCCTTATAAGCAGCCTCCCCGCCGATTTAACTCGACTATCTATGACCAAGTTAAAGAGGAAGTGGAGCGACTACTCAAGGCTGAATTTATTAGGCCGTGCAGGTATGCGGAATGGGTTGCTAACATTGTGCCTGTAGAGAAGAAAGGGAGCGGCAAGATACGGGTATGCATTGATTTCAGGGATCTGAACAAATCCACTCCAAAGGACGAGTATCCAATGCCGATAGCCGACATGCTAATCAACGATGCTTCAGGACACAAGGTATTAAGTTTTCTTGATGGCAATGCTGGTTATAATCAAATCTTTATGGCCGAAGAGGACGTCTATAAGGCTGCCTTTCGATGCCCTAGTTTTGTCGGTTTATTCGAGTGGGTCGTCATGACTTTTGGTTTGAAAAATGCGGCGCCACGTACCAGCGCACTATGAACTTGATCTTTCACGACTTGTTAGGAGTTATGTTATAAGTTTACATCGATGATGTCGTAGTAAAATCGGACGCTATGGGAAACCATTTAGCCGATTTAAAGGTTGCTTTTGATAGAATGCGGCAGTATGGGTTGAAAATGAACCCACTCAAGTGTGCTTTTGGTGTGTCGGCGGGTAAGTTCTTAGGTTTCATGATTCACGAGAGAGGCATAGAAATTGATCCTAAGAGACTTGAGAAGATTAGAAACATTGCAGCGCCAACATGCAAAAGGGATGTACAAAAACTGCTAGGCAAGATGTACTATTTGTGTCGCTTTATATCCAACTTGTCCGGCAAAATTGATGCATTTGTCCTCATACTCCGGCTAAAGAATGAAGCCGAGTTCACCTAGGGGGCAAGCCAACAAAGTGCTTTTGAAAAAAAAATCAAGGAATGCTTGTCATCACCGCCCATGGTAAGAGCACCTAAAGTCGGGATTCCGTTTCGGTTATACATCGCCGCTGAAGATAGAGTGATTGGAGCCGTGCTAACACAGGAGGTAGAGGGAAAAGAGTACATCATCACATTCTTGAGCCGCCGCCTGCTGGACGCCAAAACTAGGTACGCGTTTGTAGAATGATTGTGTTTATCACTTTACTACGCGTGCACCAAATTGCGCCATTATCTTCTTCCTACTACATGTGTTGTCGTTTGCCAAACCGATGTTATAAAGCACATGCTACAGAAGCCGATCCTAAGTGGAAGAATCGGAAAATGGGCTTACGCGTTGATTGAGTACGACTTGGCCTACGAACCCCTAAGAGCGATGAAAGGCCAAATCATAGCCAACTTCATAGTTGATCACCACATAGATGTCAGCTGGAGTGACGGCATTGCTCTAGTCGAGGTAGTGCCATGGAAGCATTATTTTGACGGTTCGGCTTGCAAGAGTGGCCAAGGTATTGGAGTGGTTCTTATATCGCCTAATGGAATGCACTTTGAAACTTCAGCCCGTCTAGAATTTTCTTCCACTAACAACCAAGCTGAATACAAAGCTTTGTTTCTAGGTCTTGAATTACTAGAATCTGTAGGCGCTAAACATGTTCACGCATACGGTGATTCTTTGTTAGTAGTGCAACAAGTAGCTAAGAGTGCTCAATGTTTTAATGGCTTGCTAAATAGTTACTTGGATAAATGTCTAGACATAGTTGCTACTTTTAATAACTTCAAAATCTTTCACGTGTCAAGAGAAGCCAATTCAGTTACCAATGATTTGGCTCAGCAAGCATCTGGCTACCAAGTCAGGAGAGGAAAATTTTCTGTACTGGAGAAGCCGGTGTTTAGTCTCACTGCCGAAGCCAGTAACGGTGGGCCGGCACACCCTCCGGATCGAACCCCTCTGGTCGCCGAAGGTCACTGCGCGCCGAAGATCCTGGATCAGAGTACCCTGCCGACCGAAGAAGCTAGCACGCCGAAGCCTGTAGGCTGAAGCCTCCTGCACGGAGAAGGCTCCCCGGAGTCCGAACCCTCTAAAGGGCTTCGGCCCAGCACACTCCGAACGGCCACTCTGGCCAGGCCTCGGCGGGAGATGGAATGGCTCGGGGGGCACCCCGAAGTCGGTAGTTTAGAAGTTTTTTCAGAAGGAAGACCGGAGAAAACCCCTAAAACCTGTAAGGGCGATTGGAGAATCCCAATCGTCCAGTATTTGAGAGACCCTAGCCAAAGGGTTGATCGAAAGGTTCGGCGACAAGCGTTCAAATTCGTGTTGATAGATGACACATTGTACCGCCGAACCATCGACGGGATACTATTGAAGTGTTTAGATCACGAACAGTCCCAGGTGGCCACGGGGGAAGTCCATGAAGGACTTTGCGGCACTCATCAGGCGACCCAAAAAATGAGTTGGATGCTCAAAAGAGCAGGTTTTTATTGGCCGACTATGACTGAAGATTGTTTCAAGTACTATAGAGGGTGTGAACCATGTCAGGTTTGGCAATATCCAGTTAGCTCCTGCCTCATTGCTCAATCCTATTGTCAAGCCATGGCTGTTTCGAGGTTGGGGTTTAGACTTCATCAGCCATATTCACCCTCCTTCCTCAAAAGGGCATCGGTTCGTGTTGATGGCGATGAATTACTTCACTAAATGGACCGAGGTCGTGCCTCTCAAGAACATGACTCACAATGAGGTACGTGATTTTATTTTAAAGCACATCATACATAGATTCGGCATTCCTCAAACTCTTACTACGGACCAAGGTAGTTCATTTGTTTCTGGAGAAGTAAGGGACTTCGCCGAATACTATGGTATTAAGTTGATAAATTGTTCACCTTACTATGCTCAGGCCAACGGTCAGGCCGAGTCTAGTAATAAAACTGTGATTAAGCTTATTAAGAAGAAAATTGAAGAGTTTCCTAAAAGGTGGCATGAAGTGCTTTCCGAGGTGTTATGGGCTTGTAGGATTGCGAAGCACGGCGCTACTAAAGTCAGTCCATATGAATTGGTATACGGACAAGAGGCCGTTCTGCCCGTAGAGGTAGATCTTGGCTCCTTAAGAGTGTTGAAGCAGGATGGTTTATCGGTCGACGAGTATGCAACTCTTCTAAGGGATAATCTAGAGGAAGTGACCGATAAGAGACTAAGGGCTTTAGAAGCCATAGAAGTAGACAAGAAGAGAGTAGCTAAAGCTTACAATAAAAGGGTTAAACCAAAACCATTTCAAATAGGAGACTTGGTGTGGAAAATGATTTTGCCCCTAGGCACGAAGAGTTCCAAGTTTGGTAAATGGTCACCTAGTTGGGAAGGTCCTTTCAAGATAGCCGAAATCGCTCCCGGCAACGCATACGTGTTGGAATCACTGCAGGGAGAGCGGTTTCGAAGAGCTTTGAATGGTAGGTACTTGAAAAGGTACTTCCCAAGTGTGTGGCAAACATCATAAAAGGTATCGACAAGCCGATATGGATGGTATCGTCTTCAGCTCGTTGTGCTTTTAGTTCACTCAGTTCACTAAAAGGCAGGGGGGCATGTGTTGATCGCAAAAAATGGCATTAATGGCTAGATCGTCAAAATATCAATTTTGGTGATTTAAGCCGAAAATACACATGTCCAGGGTCTGTCCGAAGCCCTACAGGGCCGAAGTTCATTGAGCTATGGGCTCCGAAAGCCTCTAGCCAGCCTATGGGCTTCGGCCGGGAAGCCTTCGGAGGCCCACGCCACCGAGGCTTCGGCCCGAGGAGCAGGCCTCGACGGGCCCGGCCGAAGCCCACTTCGGCAGAAATGGAGTTGTATGCGATTCCAACTCATTTGTTATCTCCATCCGGCCGGGTTGATAGCAGATTAGATTGGAGATTAAGCCCCTATAAATAGAGAGGCGAGGCCAGCGTAGAGGACCCCCCCAACAAAAATCAAACCAAAGCCCTCGCTTTGATCGCATTTACTTTATCTTTATTTTCCTGTACCTCTTCGTGGGTTTGCCTGGAAGCCCTCTGCCGGCCACTTCGGAACAGTGGTAACCCTTGTTACTTCGCTTGTGAAGTATCTTTTAATCTACGTAATATATTGCTATCGCCTTGTTACTTCGCTTGTGAAGTATCCGCTAATCTGTGTAACAGATTGCTACCTTCTCTACTAGTGCAACACTTAGCAGAATTCGGTCCTTAGGCCGAATTGGTACTTCGCACCTTCTCTGTTGCAGGTTCTCCATTCGGAGCTACTTCGTCGGAGGTATCCAAAGCTGACAGATCGGTTTCGGAGGTCGTCAGGACACCCTTCGGCGAGACTACAGGCTTCGACCGCACGGTTCGCCGGCATACTTCGTCATAACAAGCTTCGCTATGATCGCACCCCGCTCCGGACGAAGTCACGTCTGCGTGCGGCGTTCGTCATTGTTTCGTACTCCGCTGTGTTAGAGACTTCGCCCCGAACCCCGCCGTTCGGAGGTAATTATTGCGTCTAGATCCGTTCAGAGCTCACCTTCGATCAGATCACTCCGAACGCCAAAGGCACCCTTCGGCGGGACACTTCGCACCGAACGTCGAAGGTATACTTAGGCGACCCCTTCGCACCATACTTCGAAACAGACAGGCTTCGACCGGTTTGCTGGTTTTATTTTGTCTTATATATTTATTTCGGCTAATTGGATTATTTCATGTGATCTAATTGCCTGGCGACTCCACCCCCTTATCACGACTAAGGGTAGTCGGAACGTGACGTCGGTGTTGCGTCACGCTTAGGCTTGTCCCTAAGTATCCGCACACTTTTGGATCGTCGAACTGACCTAAGTGCGGGGGCACGTTTTCGTGTCAACAATTCTCTCACCATTCTGGAATGTCAATGCTCATAGTTTGGTGTATACGATTCAAGGGTGCACTCGAGTTCAGGTTGTCAATAACCGTGGAAAGGTTGTGTTTAATGGCGTTCTTCGTCCAGGGCAACTATTAGTCATACCACAGAATTACGTTGTCCTAAAGAAAGCAGAGCGTGAAGGATTCCAATACATTGTGTTCAAGACAAACTCAAACTCTATAGTGAACCAGATTGCACGAAAGAACTCAATCCTCAGTGAATTGCCTGTGGATGTGATTGGCAATATAGGAAGCTCATAGCTTGAAGAATAATAGGGAGACGCTGCTTTCACGCCCAGAAATATTGATCAGGGAGGGATGTTCCAATCTTATTGACATGGTCATATGATCTAAACCTTAAACTTTAAACTCCTTCCTATTACTTGAGAGGTTCTAGACGAAAAAAATTAAGGAGACATTTGATCTTTTATAAATATAATATAAAATATTTTTATACTATATATAAAAGTATTCAGTACATCCATATTGGATAGTAATCAATATACGACACTAATAGATTTTGTATTAGGCAAAGCAGAGTCATAACCCATCTTGAATCACTAGCAAAAGCTAAAAAAACAAACCAATCATGGCCTCATTGCTATATTAGTTAGCGAGAGTGATTTCTTCTTATATTTCTAGATAACAATTTTAATGTTGAAAAACTTCTTTCAACTGATGTCACAATCACATGTATAGTAAATAATATTCGATAAGCCATGGAAACATTTGGATATTAATCTATATCTCCGGCAAGCTCAAAAATCTTAATGGAAGACATATGACTATTTGGTAACCGTTTGCAAGACTCTTGTTTCGAAACAAAGATTATCAAGCTCGATCAATAACATATGGTTTATTTTAAAAAAAAGTTTCTACGAATTTAGCACAATATTTTCTTAAAAAATCGATCATTCAACAACTTCACGCCTTTTGAGCTAAGAAAAAAATCAAATATACTTGTGAACACCTATAACTCTTCAAATATATTTTCAACGAATTAGTTGATTAAATCTTATACCACAAAACTAAATTTTGAGTCCAATAAATCTACTATATATACATATATAATTTGGACCCTAAGTTGCCATGCCCTGGAACGGCCCTACTTGTTGAAAGCGAGACCTGAGAGTGATGTAACAACTAGGAGGCATATGTAGCTGATTAAAGCTGCAAGCACGATGCTTTGTGTTCTCTCGATCTGTGTGAACAGTACGAATAAACATTTATAGATGTCTTTATCTAATTGCATTATATTGTACCTGGATTATTTCTAGTTTCAACGAAACTTACTCTGCAAGATGGTTCATGCATGCTCAATGATCGACCATTTCCGCTATCGTAGTGCTTAAGATATGTGCTTAGGAAAGGGAAATTTTAAATGGCTAAGCGTAAACTTACGTGCTTTGTGTTCCAATGCATGCATGCATGCACCACACACCTGTTTGGTTCTACCTTACAAAGGTAACTAAAATTTAGTTTTTTTTAGTATCTAAATTGTCAAATATTATGATTTAAAGGGGCTAAACTTTAATCTTTTAGTCACCATGAGGTTGTTAAAAGAGACTAAAAAGATTATTGACATTGTCTACCCCTCGTTAATGCTTCTCGGGTTAGAAAAAAGACAGCGACAATCATTGATTAGGAGTTTTTTTGGTACTTATTCAACTGATTTATTGAGTTTTAGTCACTAGAATTAAACAAAAAGAGACTAAAATTTAATCGAGTGAATAGAGAAAGACTAAAGTTTAATTTAGTCAATAAATAAACTAAATAGGGCCAGTGTTTGCTTTTTCTCCTGCATCAACTTAAAGTCAACATCTGATGCTCATTGGCTGATGCTCATTGACTTGTAGGCGTCGATGCTTCCAAAACACTAGCATCATCTCTCAATTAAGGCCTTGTTTAGCTCCTTCATGAATTAAACTAAACTTTAGTTCATCTCTATTATTACCACATCTCCACATGCATCAAAATTAAAATCATGGACAGATCTTAATTATTGCCCTTCACCAACGAGGGCAAGACCACATCTCCACACGCATCTAAATAGGTTATCGTATAATAAAAAAATTATACTAACATGACAAACAAGTTAATAAAAAAAGAAAAAAATCATGAGAACTGACCGACTTTTACAAGAACCAAGAAAAGCGACGAATGAAGGGCATTGAAAAAAGAATAAGAGAGAAGATAAACGATTGGATGAAAATATTTTGTTGAAGAAACTATCCAACACTGAGAGCATGTACAATATCAAGTACCCTTAAACTAGTATTAAATAGAAATGTACTTGTACATATTTATTAGAAAAAAATATAATAGTCAACTGCCTCTTGGAAAATATTTTCACGGTAAAATTTAAATTTGCATTGTCATGCACCGACACTGGTAATAATAACTAATAAGAGACAAAGTACTGTTTTTATTCCGGACCATCATATCATATCCACATTGGACGGCATCATCGTAAACTAGATAAATCGGATAATATGTCTTTCTTTTAAATAGAAAATTAAGCATTTACTCCTCACAATTTAATTTATTGATAGAATCAGGTAAACTAGAAAAGTTACTAGAAAGAGTAAACCCATGCAGTTTTTTACTAGGCAGGGTAATACTTTATTCATTGTTGATACTTGATAGGCTAGCCTTGGCTGCTTACTTGCCATGCCACGCAGCCGCCTTCAAGTTGACGGCGACCTCGTCCAGCGCGCGGCGAGAGGATCCCACCGGCGACCACGCCCGCGAGGCCGCCAGCTGCAGGTCCACAGCCTTGCGCCGCACGGCGCGCCCTTTCTCCCCGTCCATGACCTCCTTCACCGCTGCCGCGACTTCCTCGCGTTTGACCACGACGGTGCCGCCGTCGCCGACGTCCTCGAGCGTGTGCAGCCGCAGCGCCAGCCCCGCGGCATCTGCCAAGATGACGGCGTTCATCCTCTGCTCCGCGTGCAGAGGCCACGCGATCATGGGCACGCCGGAGGCCACGCTCTCCAGCGTCGAGTTCCACCCGCAGTGCGACACGAAGGCCGCCGTCGCTGGGTGGGACAGCACGCGCACCTGCGGCAGCCAAGCCGCGACGGCGAGGCCCCGGCCACTCGTCCTCTCCAAGAACCCCTCGGGGAAATACCGCGCGTGTGGGTCGTCACGGCCGCCATGGTCCTCGCCGTTGCGGTGGCCGTTCCCGAAGGAGAAAGGCACGCCGTCCAGGCTTGGCATGCGCACCGCCCAAAGGAACCTGTGGCCGCTCATCTCCAGCCCGGCGGCTAGCTCGTACGTCTGCTCCGCCGACAGCAAGCCGGCGCTCCCAAAGGAGACGTACACCACCGACCCTGTCGGCTGGAGATCCAGCCACTCGAAGCAGGCTGACGCGCCGGCCTCGTCGGAGCTTGAACGGACGAATGGCCCCACCGTGTAAGCCGGCGGGAACGCTCCTTTCTCCGCCGCCCTCTTCGAATCCTCCACGGCGGCGGGTTCCATCTCGTAGAAGGTGTTCATCAAGAAGCCGTCGGCGCTGCGGTACTTCCGGCCCTCGTCGATGAGATACGCGTACACTGGCTTAGTGCTATCCTTGAACGCGTCCGGCAGATCCGCGTGGCGCAGAGACACGCCGCCGGGAAGCTCGACAGTGTGTGGGAGGTCATGGTACTCACCGGCGGCAGCATCATCATGTAGCTCCACGAGGCGGCGCATGATGTAGAGCGCGGAGAGGTTGCTGGGAATGAAGAGGTAGCCCCGGACACCGACCTCGGCGGCGACAGCCAGCGCTGAGGAGCAGAAGAAGTCCGGAACCAGCGCGGCGAGCGGCGCGGTGGAACCGATGGACCGGAGCAGCGCGCCGAGGCTCGGGAGGGAGCGGCGGACCAGCTCGAACTGCACGGTCTCAACGGCGGTGTCCACGGGGAGGTCGTCGAGGAAGACGGCCGGCAGCGTGGCCGTCGCCACGGATGCCGGGAGGGACGAAACGACGCCGGAGAGCGCGTCCGGTGCCGCGAAGTCGGCGAAGGTGACCAGCGTGGCCTCGAAGCCGTGGTGTTCGACGAGCCGCCTCGCCAGCTCAGCCAGTGGGATGAGGTGGCCGGCGCCGGGGCTGGCCAGCAGGACGACGTGCGCCGGCCGGCCTTTGCACAGCGGCGGCGATGACGCGGTGGCTGCGCCGTTGAATTGCTCCATCCTGGAACCAAACCAGAGTGTCTACTGTCTAGTGGAGGAGTCTCCTGAGGTAGCGGAGGAGTCTCACGTGAAAATAGTGGCGGAGGAGTCTCCATGACAAAAGTAAAGAATTTATGAAACTATTTTGCTACAATATCACTTCCTATTTAAATTATTTAAATGTAACTATTTTATCAAATTATGTATATGTAAAGAAAATAAAAACAATTAAATAAGCTTAACACTTGATAGAATAGTAAGTTTAATTGTCTCGCTAGAAATAATAAATATGAGTAAAAGAATATGAAATAATCTAAAATTACAAGTCAAGTAAAGATAAAGATAATAATGAAGATGTTTTTTGAATTATTCTTATTATTTCAAAAGATAACAAGTATGATATGCAATGGATATGCTTTTATATTCGAATTCCTACTATCAGTACTCTAAATAAGTATAAAATAAAAGATTTGGAAAAAAATTGTAAAAGTTTTAATATTCCGAAAAATTGAATAACAGAAATAATAGTATATTAGAACGGATGGAGTAATATTGCCCCGAGAGAAGCTGACAAACGATATTTTTTGCAGCCAGAATATTTTTAGACGCCACGGTCGACAACTACGGAGTTCACCAATTATAAACCATTTGAAGTTGACTAGTATTAGTTTATTTTTACTAGATTCTACTATTACTAAGTATTTCTTTAAAACCCATGAATTTTACAAGATTTTCGTAAGAATTATACTAAATCCTCCAAATATCCCTTGAAAAAACTTTATTTCAAAGGAGCCTTAACTTTAGCCAGCTCCACTCTCAAAATATAATATTTATTATAGTTTAAAATTTATTTTAAATATAATATTTTTAGAGATTAATATTTATTTTAAATATAATAATCTAGTATTTACACATAAATATATATACTATCATTAGAATTTATTATTCATATATAAATATATAACATACATGTGACTCCTAGATCCAGTTATCATATGCACAAGATGTAATAAAAAAGCAAACATCACTCAACTTTATGGTATAAGAGCAAATATTCTTTTTAGATTTAACATACGTAAGGCTATTTACAGTGGTAAGTTTCATAACATTGTTTCTTAGAAAGCCACATCATCTTTGCAACTGAACGAAATACCCTTTTTTAGTGGAGAGTTTAATTTCACTATTTCATAGACTAACCAGTGTAAATAAATGCTCTGTAACTGAATTAAATACCGTCTCTATGATGAAACGATTTGCTCATAGTGAGCGTTTTATTTCATTTCATCCGTCTTGGAAACGGGTTAACACCATGTCATGAAGATGACACTACTTTCTTCTCTTCACTCATTAATTTAATAGCATATCAGCAAAAAAAATTAATGTGTCATGGTAACCATGAAACCCCCACTGTGAATAGACTATTGTTTGAGTGGATGAGTTTAGAGAGCTATTGAGGAACTAATCAAGTCAGGATATTATTTACAAGTATTATTTATGTTTCTACGTATGAATAAATTTTGAACTTAAAATCTAGCTATCTACTGTAGCTAGAAAATGACTTTTAATTTAAAACTCTAAAACTTATTGTGCAAGTTGCGATGCGTAGCTATCACATGAATTTGAATTTGGAATATGGGAGACATTATTTCAAACTTATAGTAGTACAATAAAATGAAATGAAAACGAAGTGGAGGAATGCAGCTGACCTGATCAAGCAACCAGCAGTACTCCTCCATCCTTCGAATATTTTTCAGTTTTTCGATTTCACCTTTTTGTCTATCTTTGTTCTATAAATTAAGAAGTTTATCCATTTAGTATCTCTTACTTATTAGTTTACAACATTATTTTCTTATTAACAAAAATCTTTATGTTTTTTTTTTACTTTCATTGCTAATAAATTAACTTTATCCAAAAATAAAACATTTGTAGAAAGGAGTAAACACGGTAATTAAAGCACGTTACACTACAAATATGAACCAGACAACGTGCTAGGAAATTTTATTTTGCTTAATTGAACTCAAACAAATTAAAACAAAGTACAAACTCTAACCGTAATAATTGAGCAAGTTTGACATCGGATCCAATTAGAACTTCGACGTTAACGTGTTAAGACCAGAGTAATACCGAAATGAATCACCTCCGAAAAGTTCTCCAAAAAAAATCATATAGCTTTCAAACAAAACCGATCCTCCATATCTAACCTTAGATGCAAAACGGTCCCAAAACTCGCAAAGGGTTAGAATTAACCACCGATTCCACTTAAGAATTACTCTCACTCAAAAATTTATTTATTTCTAGTCATTTATTTTTTTTCTAAAAATGTTTTGTTTTATTTTGTTTGTAAATTAAGATGTTTTATTTTTTACTATATCTACCTGTTTTAACTATTATTTTATAATTTACCTTTTATTTTAGAAAATAAATTATTTGTACGACCGGGGAATAAAAAAATTTAAGGGCTCTATCGGAGCTTTCTAACCGGAGCTGAGGAGGTGTCAGAAGACAGGTAGCTAGAGTGGGCCAATCACGTGTCAGGTTGGATAAAAGACGGGTAGTAATAAGTTGACTAAAATTTAATCCAGATGATTTGAAGGATAAAACGTGAATTAATTATAAAAATAATTATAGAATTGAAGTATTATTCGCGAGATAAATTTATTAAGCTGAATTAATTCATGGTTAACAAATGTTTACTGTAGTATCACATTGTCAAATTATGACGTAGTTAGGCTCATTAGGTTTGTCTCGTAAATAATCCATTGCTTATTTATAGGTTTTATAAATAGTTTACATTTAATACTCCAAAATAGCATCCAAACATCTAATATGATGAGACTAAATTTTTGGACTAAAGAAACAACCGAAACCCGTAAAATTTAATTTTGAAGGACACATTCATTCCTCCTAAGGAGTAGTTAAAATTTTCATTTTAGAGATTACTGAGACAAGCTCTACCATAATTTCAGAGTTCCAGCCATATCATAATTTTGTTCGAGATGTGGTCAACAGGAGCATGAAACAACGTATTTTCTTTCACTGGAGTCTGCAAATTTGCAAGACTCACTTGGTTTGTTTCAGATTATCATATTCAAACTGATACTCTTACGGCTGTATGCATTCTTTGCAAGATATTTTATCTTATTTGTTAGCCTCTTTTAAAACTACAAATGCTTTGCAGGAAATAACTATTATACTTTGGTTTATACTGAAGGGGTAGAAATGATTGCTACTTTAAGACAAAACAGTTGGAACCAACTCAAGTTTGTTATGCAGCTCAAGCAATGTCAACAACAGTGGCGGTGGACCCAAGAATTTTACAATAGAGGTACAAAATTAAACGTAATACAGAACAAATATGTAATATAGCGGAAATTAGACAATCACAATTACAAAAAATATAATAGAAACATACTCAATCTAGATAGTCAAACACAATTACAATAGTAATATAAATATGTAAGAAATATTGTCAAATCCTACTTATTACTTGTTACAGCTTAACTTGACGTGATTTACTTGATTGAAAATGAGATATTATGTCTTCATCGTTAACTTGTAGAAAAAACCCCGTTAAAGACATATTACCAAGCACTCATTCAATAATTGATCCCCAATTTTTTTAGCTTGTTATTTGTATAATTCATTGTTGAGAATACTCTTTCAACAATAAAATATTTAAAGCATACATATAGCTAGTTTTTCTGAAATTTTTTGAGAGTACATCAGTACCCCACGCTGCAACGTAGGTCCGCCCCTAGTCAACAACATATAAACACATCCTTCGATTACAAGATTCAGAACAACAAGAGGTAACAATACAAAAAAATGATACTTATAAGGAGTTTTTTACAGTGCCCCAAAATATTATCAGTCATCCAATCCATATGATACGACAAACTTTAGCAAAACACTGTTGAAAAAAAGCTGAAAATTCATCAAACGAGTAGCTAGCTAGCTTTACCAGTCAAGCTTCAATTCCGACACAGTTGTATAGATAAGTCATAGGTACATTGGCTCAATGAGGAATTGAAGAGCAGAGGACAAAAATCTAGTAACGTAGCTACCCCGTGACTTTTTAATTCGGAATCCGGATTCATGGGGCGTTTCATGGGATCAATTATCATGACACGTCAAGTTTTTGCTGACATAACATTAAATTAATGAGGGAAGAAAATGAAACAATGTTATCTCTATGATATAGTGCTACCCCGTTTCCAAGACGGATGAAACGAAATAAAACGCCCACTGTGAGTCAAATCGAAGGGAGGGTATTTAATTCAGTTGCAAAGCATTTAATTAGATTGGTTAGCCTAAAAAATAGTGAAATGAAACTCTTCACTAAAAGAAGGTATTTTATCCAGTTGCATAGCTAATGTGGCCTTCTAGGAAAACGAAATGTAGGGATGGCACGGCCGTGGACCACCTCAGTTTTTAAGTTTATCGTAGTCCATGACTTATTTCATGTTTTTAGTTTTGTCTTAAAAGATTTTATCTTTATCTTAATATCTTTACTCAGACTTTGCAGATGAGATAAGAAACATAATATTTGGCCTGAGTATGACATGAATCCTTTTGGTGATTTGAGCAGTAGCTACAGTACTTAGCCTATGACTGTATATATCAATAATCTTCCTCCTTAGTTGTGCATAAAACATGTATGTATCAATAATCTTCCTCCTTGGTTGTGCATAAAACAAAAATTTATTATGATTCGGTTCTTATCCAAGGCCCGAAGCAACTTGGCAACGATATTTATGTGTATCTCAAACCATTGGTCGATGATTTATTATTGATGTGGAATGATGGTTTATGTGTATGGGATGAGTACAAAAGGGAGACTTTCACCCGAGGAGCTATATTGTTTGTAATCATAAATGATCGGTCTAAACTTGATAACCTATTAGGGTTGACTATCAAGGGATTAAAGCATGCATTCAGTGCTTGGCTTGGATGATACAGATATCATGTATCTGCCAAATTATAGGAAAGTTATTGGCTTGATGATATCTCAGATATCATGTATTTGCCAAATTATAGAAAAGTTATGTACATGGACTATCGCCAATTTCTCAGTACCAACCACCCGTTAAGGAAGAAATGTAAGCATTTCGGTGAGACGGCAGAACGCAACCGTATTAGACCGGATAATTTAACTATTTGTCACTTTTAACATATGTCATGTGTCAATTAATAAACCACATGTCAGTGACTTAGGTAACCCCACATGTCAGCGACTCAGAGTGATATTTTTGTTGCCACTCACATATTAAGAGTGGCAAATAATTAAACCCCCCGTACTAGACCAATTCATCGTAATTGGAGGCATGTATTCGTTTGCTACGGTCGAGGATCTAAAAATAATATTTGGAAAGGGCCATATTGATTCTCTATGGGTTGGGTAAGCTAAACGGACCTGTCTCCCAGTAGACTGCCGAGATTAATTCAATTCTGAAAGTTCATTTCGGTTTTCTTAAATAAAATGTTTCGGTATTAATAGATACCAATATATTATTTAATCTTAATTAAACAATATAAAATTATTTTATATAATATTTATATTTAAAATATATAGCAATATAATTAAGCATGATATATGAATAGATATAAGATATCTTAGAAACAGTGTGTGGCTTGAATATAATATAATATAATATAATATAATATAATATAATATAATATAATATAATATAATATAATATAATATAATATAATATAATATAATATAATATAATATAATATAATATAATATAATATAATATAATATAATATAATATATAGTTTAGTTTAAGTAACATGTAACATGTATCTCAAATAAAATTAAAAATACAATTTTGATAGGTATTGGCGGCATTGATCGGATGATATTGGAATCGCAACGGTACACTGTTTATGGCGAATCGTTTTGAGTACTGAAACAATTGATAAGTTTATCTATTAGAAGCAACATGGCTTTTAAGCAATACAAGCACTGTTTATTATACAGACTCCTCATCGCCTGCACATTTCTGACCTGAAGAGATGATTTCACCTGTACCGAATTAATGGTTGGAATGAAAAAGGTTGGGTTTTGCATTAGGTGTGCTATTCTTTTTCTGTATCGCGTGATCTTTCAGTCACTTGGTAAATTTTATCATGTTAGCTGCTGTGTTGATCAAAACTCCGAGTCTCCAAGAGGCATCGCCTGTGTGGAGAATGCTTACCATTTATCATCTGGTCTGGTTTATTTAGCAAAACTCCGAATCTGCTTGCTCTGTTTATTACTCTTGTGATGGTGAGACATGTGACGCCACTATGTTTGCTTGCCACAACACTGAAAATCTGTCTGTGTTTCACAAATGATTTTGTCTTGTTAATTTGATCAGGATTTCTAGTCATGATGCTCTTTATCTTGTTGTTTTGCTTTGCAGTGTTACTGCATGCCCACTTTGTCGTTTTTTTTCTTGATCATGGGCTTTAAATAGGCCCTTATTGCATCGTGGGCTTCAAGCATCAGACAAAAGCTTCCAATCTCTTTTCAAAGGAGTGGGCTCTCCTCAACTTTCGTATCCAACATAACTCTCTGTCTCTCTATCTTTAGAGATTTTGAGTCTAAAACATATCACCAAAACTCTTTACCTGACTCTCAATTTATAAAGATCTCAAAAGTCTTCTTCATCTTTCCTATTTGCAGAGAGTGACCCTCGTTTTCCATTCATCTAGTTACCTATCGATGATAGGTTAGAGATAAAAAAGGAGCCCTATTCTACACCGACCACAGGAGTATTACTTTCAGTACTAGATTTTTTCGATAAAATAGCAATTGAGTACTACTTTTTTTCAGTGGTAGATTTCTCGGTAGAATAGTCATTTTACACCCGTGGTGTAAGATAGCATTTGTGTATATATATATATATATATATATATATCAAATCAACTAGAAGTGAATATGATAATTCATAGCATTCATAGACAACCATAAATACTTGAGAATGGGTATTCAATGTTTGAGCTAGAATGCAAGAACAAAACATGTAGCAAGTAGCAACACTCAGCATAGCATTGTGCGGTTTCTTTTTCTCTCTTCTTTTCTGCCTTTCGATCAGCTTCTGCTTTGCTCCCCAGTTGCATCATTCCGATTGATCGCTTGCACAGCCCAACGAAATGCACACCCGTGTCAGGTTCTGAACCTGATCCCATGTGATGCCCATTCCCGTTTATTTTTCTTCTTCTTCTGTCAGCGTAGTGCGTTTGTCCTTCTGGACTACCTACATTGGACTCAGCTCTGAAAAAACTTATGAATTGGGATTTGGGAGGTGGCACGCAAAGTTGGTCCATCTGTTCTTGTTCTTTTCAGCGTATCCTTTCTTTTGCTAGATCTATAATACTTGTGTGGATGCCTTTTTGCTACTAATCTGTTAGTAGTCCTTTAAATATAAGTAAATTATATGTCACTACTCATCGGTTTAAGTTTGTTAAGCTTTTAGTTTAAATTGGTTGGCATACGAAAGTTAGGATCAGATGTCTCCAGTTTGAATCGTGAGTAATGCGTGCTTTAAGAGCATCTTCAAGAGATGTCTTAAATTTTATTCTTTAAAATTTGATATAGAGATCATCATATTCATGTTAATCCCTAAAACTAATTTGATTCCCAACAGTTTCCCTATCCCTATTTTTAAATAAGGAATGAGAAATTAATCCTAAATTTAGAGCATCTCTAAGAGAAGATCTAAAGAGTTCTCTTCTCTAAATTTTTGGGATTAGAATTAAAAAATCTCATCCAATAGATACTCTAAATGACCCCGAAAAATAAAGGATCCTCAAAATTAATCATTGTATTCCCTACTTGTAGGGAACATACTCACATACTCTAATTTAGGGACTATATTGGAGAGAAACATATTTAAAATATTTGTATCCTCAAAAATGAATCCCAAAAATTATATAGGAAATAAATTTTTAAAGTCACTCTTGGAGATGTTCTTAGGATAGATAACAAGGAATTTAGGAAATGGTTTAGGATGGGGATTTGTTTAGGGGTGTTGTTGGAGTCTAATTTTCCATCAAAATCTTAAATTTTAAATTTAGGAACCTATATCCGAGCTGTCTTAGAGACGCTCTAATATAGTGACATATAAATGATGATTGCAGCATGGACAAAAAATATAATAGATCAAATATAATTATTAGTAAAGGCGGAGCTAGCGAAAAAGTAGAGAATGCACTTTGTCTTGCCTAATCACCACATATTACATGTGTAAAGGAGCCAACAAGAGTCATGGGGTGCATGCAAATGCAAAGATGGTGGGAGAAGAATATTATATTGTTGAGGACTTTGGGCGGCAGCTTTAATTTCTTATGGGAAATGGGAGGGGCCAAGAAAAACAATATGCTAATTACAAGTAGAATTCCAATCTGCCTTTTCTTCCTACCTACCAATTGTTTGTCATGAGACGGAGAAGAAGACATGGATATGTCTGTTTATCCTCCTTGCATGTTGCATATCCAAGCAAGAGGGGTGAAAATGACAATTGTATATTTCTTAACATTCCCAAATCACCATGCAGTATATGTATAATTGTAGTCAAATATGTCCACACAATCACTATCTTCCCTCAAACTAGGGCTAAAAAGTAAAACTAGCTCGGCTTGATAGAGTTCGGTTTGGTTCGGTTCGGTTCGATTCGTTTTAGTTTAAGCTAGTTCTGGTTCATGAGCATAACAAATTTTAGTGTATGTTAGTAGTAAAATACAAAATTATACATTTAGATTTAAGCACGATGTATTAATGTGTACTTGAGAATAAAAAATGAACAATTAATGAGAAACATGGTGTACACTACAAAAACAAGAATAATTAATAAGAAGTATATATGATTACCTAATAAACAGTCTATTTTTCATAGATATTATCAACAATCCAAATTCATATATTCAAACTATCAGGTTTCAAATAAGGCAGTGTTCGGGTTGAAATGAAATATGGCCCATTAGAAATCATCCAAGCTGATGGAACCACGATTTTAAAAATCTGGTAAATTTGTAAAATTTCTGGAGATGGGTATGTAGCCCTGTTATTATTGACCAAAAACCAGTTAAAATAATCCTTCCATGTTTTGAATTCCATCTCTTGTTTTGATATAATCTTCTACATCTTAGTCATGTTTAAATCGGGCCACAGATTAATAGAAAAAATGATCATATACCCTTCATTTAGATGAAAATTGAGGATTTATCCTCTTGACCGACATGTCATTGACCTATGTGACCCCACATGTCATTGAGATGTGGTGGGTAAATCCTCAATTTCCATCTAAAAGGTGGATATATGATCAAATTCCCCAAGATTAATCACTAGATCAACCTTATGAAGCATTTAGTATTATATGAATGCATCGTTAGGTTACTCTACTCTTAATTTTGCATGGACAATTCAAATATTGCAATAGTAAAGAAAATCTACATTATTGCCTCAAATTTTGAGGTTGTATTATTTTAGTCCCTCGATTATGAAATTAAACGGGATAAAAGTTGTCCATCGTCTATCAAAATTGGACAAAGTATATCCATAGGTTGTTTTTGCACATAGTTTTTAATGACGTGACAACCCAACCATATCATTATTTTTGCCAAATCATCAATCACTCCTTCAACTAGACATGTTAGCCCTCCCTAGTGCAAGGGGACGTCTAATTCCATGGATTAAAGTTTAGTTCATATCATATCGAATGTTTATATTAATTTGAAGTATTAAACGTGAATTAATTATAAAAATAATTGCATAATCGGAGGATTATTCACGAGACGAATTTATTAAGCTTAATTAATCCATGATTAGGAAATATTTATTGTATATGTAATTAAGCTAATTAGATTCCTCTCGTGAATAATCCACCGATCATGAATAGATTTTGTAAATAATCTATATTTAATACTCTAAAATAACATCCGATGTGATGGGACTAATAACTTTTGGACGAAAGACTAAAAAGATAGAATTTTCATATATATTTAGCTCATATATATTTAGCTCTTTTAATTAGCATCCGAACATATATTGTACGTGTCAGTGGCTAAACTCCCCTAACAACGCCTAAATTGGATTTCTAAATACGTACGATCCGCCTGATAAATTTTCGATGACATCGATGTAAGTTGGTCAATGTTGCCATCAATATAACACTTGTCAAATGCGAGAATCACAAATCGACGATAATATATAAAAAAACGATGTACGAATGGGAACAGACTATCATAGAAAAAAGAGGGACTAACACAAGATATATATTATATTACTCAAGTTGCAATCTACGTGCATGTGATTATAAATCATTTCACATGTAGTGATACCTTTCTTTTTGAGCTCAAGTGTATAATATATTTCTTCGACACAGCGACAGACAGTGAGCTCTTTGTTTTCTTAGGATGAAGTTACCTTTAATTTGCAGCCTAATTACTCCTAGTTAGGTCTAAAGAAAAACAAATGATGCATGTTATAGTCTTAACACACCTCATTATATATATGTAATCTCTTAGATTGGCCAGCGACGAAAAAATCTACGATAAGAGAGTGTGTGATTATTGCTCTCTCACACATCAATTTTTTGCATTACATACAAATTTACAAACGATTTTCTCCGTTTTAAAACTATTTTACTTTTAACTTTTTTTTAAGAAGGTCACGCGTATTATTTTCTCCGTTTTAAAAATATTTTACTTTAACTTTCTTTAAGAAGGTCACGTGTGTCCAACTTTAATTAAAGGTTCTTGTCTCAGTACACTCAACATCAAAGCCTTTGGTATTTTAGGTTTCCTTTTGTTTGGTTTTTGGGAGCTGCTTTTGCTTCCGAAAAGCCAAAAGCCAAATCAAAAGGACTATTCCGAACCAGCAGCTTTTAATAAAATCAGTTTTTGGTGCAGTGAAACTGTGGAAGCTCCTCTAGACATGCTTTCTGCGGCTTCTGGCTTCGCAACCATACAAAATTTCATAAATTGACATTTCAAATTTCATACAACCATACAAAATTCCATAAATTGATATTTCAAATTTCATGCAACCATACAAAATTACATAAATTAACATTTCAAATTTTAAACAATCATATAAAATTCTATAAATTGACATTTCAAATTTCATACAACCATACAAAATTTTATAAATTGACATTTGAAATTTCATACAACTATACAAAATTTCATAAATTGACATTTCAAATTTCATACACCCATTGCATACAAAATTTCATAAATTGACATTTCAAATTTCATACACCCATTGCATACAAAATTTTATAAATTGACATTTCAAATTTCATACAACCATACAAAATTTTATAAATTGACATTTTAAATTTCATACAAACCATACACAATTTTATAAATTGACATTTCAAATTTCATACAACCATAAGAAATTTATAAATTGACATTTCAAATTTCATACAATCATACAAAATTTTATAAATTAACTTTTTACACATGTCACACTTCAAAGCAACTTATCCACAGTTGTTTCAGCCAAACGGCTTTCAGCTTTCTCAAAGTTGACATCCCACATCAGCTTTTTCACAACCCACAGTCTACATCAGCTTTTTTCCATAGTCACGGCTCAACCAAACACACAATTGGTTTTAACTCTTGAAATGTGTTTTAAAAAAATCTATTTTTATCTCCTTATCAACTCTCGTTCGCAAATCAAGATTTTTTTTAATGTTGACGGTCTATCCGCATCACGCGACTTTATTCGTAATGAGAAGTATTTTTATTTTTACTTCATTACTAGTTTATTGATTTACCTCAAATGGAATGTGAGTGGAGTAAAGAGGCAGTAAAATTTTGATTCGAGATCATCTGACGACAGACTCATCCTTGAGATCTGACAATGCTAACTAAGTTTATGCGGTGAGTTTTGTGACAGTCGAGACAAAACTTCACGATAGCTAGAATGAGGTTTCCTAAGGTCGAATCCCAATAAAATGGCTGGTATATACAAGCGTCCCGGGTCCTAGGCGAAAAAATTTAGGGGCTCCTACCTATCTTCAATCACTTCTAAAAAATAATCATAGATTCGTGGCTATATCAGTTGCCGAAAGTGATTTTTTCTTACATTTCTAGATACAAAATCATCAATAATAGTATTTATATCAATCTGATCTAATATATCTTTTTATATGCGTAAAGTAATTACCAAAAGGGATTTTAGTGACCAAGGCGACATCGTAGGGATCAAGATTCAAGAATGCACCATAGTCCACATGTATATATATGCTTTGAATATTTGAATATTTGATAGGAATCAGTAGATTAGGATTTATGTGGGGGATTTATAGGGACCAGTCAGTACTCATCAGTGCTTTGTGCTCCGCCGCTTCAGTGGAGTAACCGAGGTGACGAGAGCCTTACTCGGCCGTTGCTCATTGCTATGGTGGGCACCGACAGTCGTGAGCTTAGATTTGGAGATTTAGGGGTTGCTGAGCGAGCTGGTGACTGTGCAATTAGACGATGTCATGGGCGTGGATGCCTGGCTGCTTGTCTTGCTACTAGCATGATGTGTGATGCATTGGGCTGAGCAAAGTTACTAGTTGTTGCGTGTTGCATGCTAGGAATTGGGCAAATAGGTTGTGGGCTATTTTCTATTTTTGTTGTTGATTTGCTATTGCGTATTGGTTGTGGGTTTATGACTATTTTGGGTCATGACGTGAACTAGCATGAGTGTAAAAATATTGAGCTATATACACATGTACTTATAAATTAGGGGCCCCTAATTTCCTGGACCCTAGGCGGTCACCCCTCTCGCCCTGGCCTAGGAATGACCCTAGGTATATATACGTATAGATGGCCATATGAGTCGCTCGGCCTAAGCACGGGGCAGTCCGATTAGATTCGTGCTCGGGCCGACACTGCCCGACTGTGTCATCGGGTCGTGCCAGCCCACAAGATGGGTCCTCAGCCCAAGCACGGCCCGACTGTACTTAAAATTGTGTCGGGCCAGCTCGAAAGCCCATTGGCCCGAATTGATTATGCTGGCCCATGCAAAAATGAGTAAATATTTGCACTCTGTTGGAGTCGAACATGAGACATGTGGGTTTTGGTTGAGTGAGAATAATCATTATGTTACAACTCAATTATGATTTTCTTTGGTTTGGAGTTGATAATATCTGAAGAGGAGTGGCATGTGGGCTAAATTACTACTATCGAGCCATGTCGTGCTAGCCCACAAGCTTGCCCCTCAACCCAAGCAAGACCCGATGCTTCGTGTCGGGCCGACCCGGTCCAATGAAATATGGGCCATATCGGGTCTAAGTCAGGCTAAAATCTTCGTGCCTCGTACTGGCTCATATGACTCGGCCCAACCATCTATATAGATGTGAGTGCTAGAGTATCTTCTATATGTTTTCTAACATTTTGCCGGCGCCTAGTCGATCCTCCGGTACAACATAATTTGATTTGTCATGTCGGGGCCTCGTATTTTATACTCTCTTGTGAGTTAGTGCTAGCTCCACCAACATGAAATCATAATCCTATTATTAGTCGTATTAATCGTTTGGAGTTAGAGTCAAACCTGTATGTTGTGAGAGCGTAAGGTAGCGTTTGGTTTATTGAATGAAGTTGAACGGTATGTAATGGTTTTGGATTGATTGATTCGGAATGAGATAGTCATGGATAAACTGGTACAAATAGATTGTTTGGTTAGATATATGAAATGATACGTGATAATAATTAGTTGTAGTTAACAACATATAATTATAATTAATTTTTAGTTAACAGTACTTAATAACCACTAATCTTCACTAATCAAAAAAATTAGCATAGTTCGTAGAAACTGAACGACGTCATTCGCTTATTTTTGCCGCACAAAATGGTTCAACATCTGAAAGAAATATTCCAAGAATTTAAACCAACCCATCCTACACACATTCGTACAGTACGACCAACTAAACAGACTCGTTTTTTGAAATTGTACCGAACCATCCGGATAAATTTAGTTCAAACAATCAAACGCTAGCTAACCTAACACAACGGTCCATGGCCATGGACTTTGATTTCGTACTCTTTTTTGTACGGGTGATCGTCCGATCGAGCTCACAGCATTTGACCACCAGCTGAGCCTGAGCCTGAGCAGAGGGAGGCATTTGGTAATTGGTAGAGATCCAATCAAGATTCCCCTCAAATCCCGAGCTTCCATTCTTAAAAAAAAGTTTAATTTTTTCCGTGCCATTACAATTTTTGTGGTTCGCCAATATGCCATTGATGTGTCACTGACACATGGAGGCCTCCACAGTCACTGATAGTGGCATATAGGCAATTTCTGAAAATTATAATGGCATGTAAGTAATTTTCTCTAAAAAAACGAGCTTCCTCCTCCAGCTCCAGGCGTCTTCGCCCAGATCAATGTAATTATGCAAACAGCCCCCTAAGACCATACAATTTAAAGTTCTTACTGGATTAGTAAAAAAATGTGAGGTTATAGGTTTTCGTTGTGGTTTTAATGAAGAATTTTGACTGCTGATTTTTTAAAAATATATATTATTAATAGCTATTAAAAAAATTCGTAGATGAATTTAACTATACCATATGCATGACACAAAATATATATTTTTAATTTAATCATTAGTCAAAAGTTAAAAGATCAATACTTTAAAATATATGACTGTATTATACTTACTCTATTCAAAATTATAGTTATTTCTAAACTTTAGCACGTGTTATTAAGATGTAAGGAAAAAAACCGGAGAACTACATAGTACTACTGCATGTAATTATTACTCCAGATAGGAGTAAAATAACAAGATTTATGGGGGAAATTGTATAAGTTATAATATTTGAGACAAAATTTAAACAATATAAATGGCTGTATTTCATGACAGAAGGAGAGTAATTTTTTTGACGGATATAATTATTTTATTGAACAAAATTTGTCATTACTCCTAGTTCATCTCTAACTTACCTCTAAAACAAACCCTTCATGCAAACATCCTTAGTTGTGTTGCAAGTGAACCTGACACCCCTTCATAGTTAACTTTAGACACATTTCCGCAAAAATGTGAACAAACTTAATTCTAACGATGCTGGAAGTCATTATTGTTATTGTCTAGCATGATTTATTATTGTACATTTTCATAGTCAACCATGCATTGTCTAACATGATTTAGGAGTTGTTTGGGCTAAAATTTAGTCCCTGTTACATCGGATGTTTGGATGCTAAATAAAAGGACTAAACATGAGTTAATTATAAAACTAATTACAGAACCCCTAGGCTATTTCGCGAGAAGAATTTATTAAATCTAATTAATCCATCATTATCACATTTTTACTGTAGCACTATATTACCAAATCATAAACTAATTATGTTTAATAGATTTGTCTCATGAATTAGCCTAGGAGTTTTACAATTAGTTCTACAATTAGCTCATGTTTAGTCTTTCTAATTAATATCTGAGCATCCGATGTGACAGGGACTAAATTTTAGCCCATAGTTGCCAAACAGCCCCTTGTTATTGTCCTTTTTCTTGACTTTATAGCGGTGTTTCTAGCTATTTTTTCTTTGACTTCAATCCATGTCAAATATTTTCCTCAGAAAAAATATCTATAACAAAAAATGGCCTTGTATCCATGAACATTGCAAAAGTTTTCAATTCTGCCTCCACCCAATGCACAAGGGGTGACCAAAACTCCTGTTTATATCACTTCTTGTCACCTAAGGACTTAACTAAGGGAAAGTCATGAGGCTAATGATGTCAAAAATGGACATGATGAACTATTATGTCTATTTGGAGCAAGTGCAACTAATTTTGGAAAATTCTTCTTTCAAATCGTAAAACTCGATAACTACAAAATCTAGAGACGAACTAAGAGCGAGCCTACTTAGGGAGCTTTTGATTCTCATAAATAATTGGTGAGTATCTAGTTGTTGATGAGATATTATAGAGAGATACTGGTGTTTTCTAGCTTCTAAATTTTATATTTTTCTATTTTATTAAGTTTTATAATTTAGAACCAAAATTTAAACCGTTTGATAGAACTTCAGATTCTAAAAGCAATTGTAGTCAGAAACTCTTCTAAACAACTCGTAATAATGTTCAAAAAACAGAAAGAATCATATACTTATTATTAGAAGAAAAAAAGTAATCATATACTCTCCATTTAGATAGAAATTAAGGGTTTACTATACTAGTTCACGTGTCATTGACCTAAGTAGATTCATATATTATTAAGATGTAGAGAATAAATTTTTAATTTCTATCAGAATGGACGGTATATAATTGAATCACTCTTATGATTGAATGAGTGATCGATCTATTTAGGTGAAACACTGTTTTTATGGGAATAGATATAATTATTATTTGTTAGCCTATTTTATGTGCGGTGCCTATTGATGGATATGGATATCCGATGGGTATATTTTACCCGTATGTGTATAGATTTAGGTGAGAAATAGTACACACATGTATATATGAGTTATCTGATGGAGAGATTTTTTTTAACGGGTATGGATTTGAGATAGTCAAATCCAATAGGTATAGACTCATTGTCATCTTTACATAGTACGCACACCTCGACGCGCATAACTTGCCATCGTTTTCTTCTCAGGTTTCACCTATATATTTTTCAAACGAATTAAAGAATCAATACTCCTCAATGTAGAGATAGATAAATTAGGTCATCGGAGATAATGACTTGCTTGTTGCGTACCGAAATGCCGAATTAGTGGGGGCATCAACTTGAACATTAATTTTATTAAAGTCATAGACTCATATATAGTAGCGGTGGTTGAGTTGGAGCATGACTATGAATTTTGTCTTCAAGTGCATTTTAGAGGGTCTTCGCCATGTTTCCATCTACTTCCTTCTAGCTGCGGTTATTTTTAGAATCTGATTTTTTCCGAACGTGAGGTTTATATTCTTGTTCTAGATTATAAAAAACATATACGAAATCTAAATACGAGTTAGAATATAAAAGCTTACAAACATTCTAAATTATCATCAGTTAAATACTCACTGGTCACCAGGTGATTAAACAAAGCTTGCGAACGGTGTCACCATTATTAACAATATAATAGCCGGACATATATATATGACAAGTGATATCATCTTGGCCTTATGGTCCACTAGAGGCGGAAGCTAGAGGCCGTGCAAAAGAAATTCCAGAGAGAAATTAAAAAGATCATATCGAGCGATCAAGTCTGCTTAGGTATGTAACGTGCAGTGTGATGCAAGCTCAATTGAAAAACACAATAATTATTCATCGTGTTTTTCGTTTTTATAGTAATTCATATGATTAGTTCAGAATTCTGCTTAACTAGAGAAACAAAAGGGCGCGTGTTTCTGCCACTGCTAAAAAAGTTTAAGTAAAATCTGAGTTTTAGAACCCGGTTTTAAGGGCATGTTTGGTATAGCTCCGCTAGAGTGGAGCACTTAAGCTCTACCGCTCTAGTTCAATTTTCTGGAGCGCTCTCAGCGGGATCCACTTCTCAGGAAAAATATTTTACTTGGCTCTAACTTCACAGGACAAAGAAGCTAGAGCTAGAGCCCTGTCAGACACACCTTAATTATTAGATTAGTTTTTTTTCGTAATTTCCTTTCGACAGTTTCGTAGCTAAGCCATTATAAATACCAATGTAAGAGCATCTCCAAGAGATTACCTATATGGCTACTTAAATTTGAATTTAGGTCTTTTTGTGAAAAATGAAGCTTCAAGAGTTCCTCTAAATGAGTTCCTTTCCTAATTCATTCCCTAAATCACCATTCATCTTTCTCAATTTGATAATCTCTATTTCCATTTGCAAATATTTTTCTCTTGCATGTACATTATTTTTTCATGTACGTGTTGTTATAGGTTGGACAATACATATATTTGAATGCATCATAGTTTACTCAAAATTATTATATATTATAGACCATATTCATAGGATTTAAAAAATAGGGATCAAAATTATAAGGGAACTGTTGTAGTTTAATTAATTTTTAGGATAAAATAAAGTTTAGGATGATCTTTATATATAATTTAGGGAATAAAATTTAAGACATCTCTTGGAGATGCTCTAAAGGCCCTACCCTATTTTTTCTCAAAGAAGGTAGGCATCTTCCTTTTTTTTAAGCAAAAACAAGCATACAATAATTAAAATCATACATATTGCGATCATTATAGTTTATATTGTACTAAATTTGTAGCTTCTAGAAAACGATCTAGCGATGTTGAATTATTATATTGTGTGTAAATAGACAGTGTGATGTAAAATATTTTGTGGCACTTTGCGGAATAAACTAAGGATATCCCTTACGGCACACTATTCCTGGATCCCAGGCGTAGGGACGGAGGCTGACCTGTGGGCCAAGGCCCTGTTGTAATATAGGGAAATTTCTTCATCCATGTGAATTAAATAAAGTTTTCTTTGTAATTCATGCAAAAACAGTGCTAGGAATCAATCCTGCCACGTTGCCATGTCTAGCTCAACAAGGAGATTTTTTAAAAATATATATATTTTTTTTGAAAAAAAATCAACTCTATATACCCGATTCAAAAAATTGCATGTAAAACTAGATACTTGTCGGCCAAATTAGGCCATGTCAACATGGTTCGGCTTACCATGGACCGAACTAGGCCCCGAACGCCCCACACCGCTCGCCTCATGCACCACGCGCCACGTCCAGTGCCCCACCGCCTCGCCTCCCACTCGACCGTTTCATCCCCACACCTTGCACGCCGCCTCGTCCACCGCGCTTGCCCATGCGGGAGGTGAGGCGTCGGTCTGCAAGTGATGACACCACATGGCGGGAGGCGTGCGGCGGGCATGGGAGGTGAGGCGGCAGGGCACAGAGCAGGGAGTGGCAAGGGAGGCGAGGCGGTGAGGCAGCAGGGCGTGGGGTGCCATTGGCCGAACCAAGGTCACGTCAGCCTGGTTCGGCTGATGGTCGGTCAACAGGTACCAATTTCAATAATTTTTTTGAATTAAGTATACAAAGTTGAATTTTTTTCCAAAAAAGTATTATTTAAAAAATCCAACAAGGATCAGTTTAAGACGTATTGCGATATATTTTGAATATGTGTATATACAACAATGATAATTAAATGTTTGGAAATATTTTATCCATTCAATTATCTTTTTATTGTCTCCTCCAAGTTAGGTCCTATTTGGTTTGATGTGACTAAATTTTAGTGGCTAAACTTTAATCTATTTTAGTCCCAAACTAAAATGACTAAAGTTTAGTTACTAAAATTTAGCACTTTAGTTCCCAAAAAGGTGCTAAAATAAACTAAAATAACATATTGACTTGGTTTGCCCTTACTCCTCCTGATCCTACCTTTGCCTTGGCTCCCTCCCGATCCCCCGTCGGCCCTCCCACGCCTCCACCAGTAGTCCCCATAGCTGTCAGTCATCCTACACCTCTGTCGGCCATCCTCACCGTCGTCGGTCGTCCCAACGCCTCCGCCGATCGTCCCCCCCCCCACCGCTTCATATGCCGCCATTGTCCCCGCTCATCCCCATGCCTCTGTCGCCGCTCCCACTGCTCCCTACGCTGTCACCGCTGCCACTGCTCCCTACGCTGCCACCGTCCCCGCTCATCCCCACGTCTCCACCGCCCATCCCCCGCCATCGCCCCCACTACTCCGTACGCCACCATCGCCCCCGCTCGTCCCCACTCCTTCGCTGGCCATCCCCGCTGCCACCCCGACTGCTTCCTTTGCCACCACCACCCACGCTCCTCTCCTTGCCAGATCCACCATGGCTTGGATCGGATCTTTCCTTGCAGCTTCAAGCAGAACAAGCTTGAGAAAAAAATGCAAACAAGAATAGTTTGGTCTTTATTCTATTGCACTAATGGCATGCAGTCACTAACCAAACAAAAATGGACTAAAATTTAGTTTAGGCTAAAGAAACCAATCGTGCAGTGGTCTTAGTTTTGATCTTTCATTGCATATTTGGTCCTCTCGTTAACATCATTTCTCAAGTAAATTGGTTGAGCTACATTTGAAATGCTTTGAGTTTTTTGACATCCCACCCAATATTTGGTGATAATCCTGTAGATTATATATATATATATATATATATTAATCGAGCTCACAAAAATTAAAATTTATATGGAGGCAGGGGGGTTACCCTGTGGAGTTGCATGTGCAAGTTCTCCAAAAATCATTTCAGTTCTCCTGGTGGTGTTTGTACTAGCTGCATCAAAAGACGCCAAATCCATGATATGTTAATAGAAACAGAGAAGGCTCTGAAGAAAACAATAGAGCAAGTGGACTGTGCAAGCACATGCAATGCAATTATGTAATTAGCTGAGCACTAACTCTAATTATCATTTAAATATCCTCCAACTATACACTAGATATGTATCATGTCCAATACTCTCCATGTTAAATATTATAAGTCAGTTCAGTTTTTTAATAAGTTAAACTTCTCTGGTTTAGACTAAGTTTATAAAAAAATATACCAATAGCTATGATATTAAATTAGTTTCATTAAAACCACTATAAAATATATCTTAATAGAGTATCTATTAAACATTATAGATGTAAATATGTTTTTTAAAACTTGGTCAGACTCTCTAACTTTTAATACTATAATATAAAACAAAACTATAATGTTATAAAAAACATGATTAATTAGGCTTAATAGATTCGTCTCATGAATTAGCCCTTATTTATATACTTAGTTTTATAATTAATTTTAATGATGTAATTTAATTTCGGCAAAATACAGATGCTTAATAAGACACATAGTAATTAAGTCAACATAGATCAAGAGAGTTTATTTTTAATATATATATATATATATAAATAAAGAGACAACTTAATGGTTTGTAAATAAAATATTTGGTAGGTACGTATCTGCAAAAAGACCAGTACATTTCTTCGAACCGATCTCGATCGCCATCCGTCCCATACAAATAGCTAGCGAGGGAGAGACGCACACTGCCCAATCTATCTCCTCTCCTATACACCTATACACATATACGGCTATACCTACACGCCTCTCCGCCCACATCGCCTCCTTGGTCCTCACGCCGGTGCGTCGCCGTCGCCGCCGCGTGTAGCTTTTCCTCCGAGCGCCGGCGAGGGAGGGAGGGAGCTTCCGGCTTCCCGCATCTGGTGGCGGGGATCAGGCCGGATTTGGCACGTCCGGGCGGGCAGCGGTAGCGCGATGGCCGCGGCGCCCTCGGGGAAGGCGGCGATGGAGCGGCACCAGTCGATCGACGCGCAGCTGCGGCTACTGGCGCCTGGTAAGGTCTCCGAGGACGACAAGCTCGTCGAGTATGACGCCCTCCTCGTCGACCGATTCCTCGACATCCTGCAGGACCTGCACGGCTCGCACCTCCGCGAATTCGTAAACACCTCTCTCCCTGTCCGCTCCCAGATCCGTTGCCCGCGCGGCCGCGCACCACCTGTTCGACGCTGTGCCCACACGGTTGGTTTGGGTTCTTCTCTTTGGCTCTGCAGGTGCAGGAGTGCTACGAGCTCTCGGCGGAGTACGAGAACGACCGTGACGAGGCGCGGCTCGACGAGCTTGGGAAAAAGCTCACCAGCCTGCCCCCGGGCGACTCCATCGTCGTCTCCAGCTCCTTCTCGCACATGCTCAACCTCGCTAACCTCGCTGAGGAGGTGCAGATCGCTCACCGCCGCCGGATCAAGCTCAAGCGGGGTGACTTCGCTGACGAGGCCTCCGCACCTACCGAGTCCGACATCGAGGAGACGCTAAAGAGGCTCGTCACACAGCTCGGCAAGTCTCGCGAGGAGGTGTTCGACGCACTTAAGAACCAAACCGTCGACCTCGTGTTCACCGCGCATCCCACGCAGTCCGTCCGGAGGTCCCTGCTCCAGAAGCACGGGAGGTGCGTCGACGAGTTGTCCCTTCTTCGTTGCTCTCTGTGCGTGGGGAAATGTTAAATGTAATGCTCTTGATGTTGACTTGCTGTGCAGGATCCGGAATTGCCTGAGGCAGTTACATGCGAAAGACATCACTGCTGATGACAAGCAGGAGCTGGACGAGGCTCTGCAAAGAGAGGTAAATTGAAAAATATCAATTTGTGACTAGAATATTATAAAGCCAATCATGATGTTTCACTATAGCAAGCATCCACCACAACCTTTTGATTATCTAACTGCTTATCATCTCAATGAGTTTTTTCTATTGATGACTTATATTATAGGGCTCTCGGTTTAACTGAGTGGCTTTTGTAGATACTCTCAGGCCGTTGCATATTCATCTCCCTATGTATTTTTTTATTGGAATTAGGTCTCCTAATAAAAAATTAATTAGCCAAAGTGGCAAGTCTCTTTTATCAGTGTGGTGCCTGTCATGTTCTGTGATCTTGCCTAATAATTTAGAACTCTATCTCCATTGTCTGTAGACCGTTCTAAAGAAAACATTCAAGTATGTTAAAATGGAAGTGTAGTATCTCCAAGTTTTTGAAAAGTGTTGTTCATAAATTAATCAGTAATCACATGTGTATGGGTTGTGTTTTTTGGCTGGAACTGTCCATTCTCTGCCCTGTACTTTGGACCTCGTGTTAACAGTTATGAAGCCCACCTCGAATAGGTTTCTTTTGGTAAATTTGAAATAAGAGACTAACAGATATCCATGGTAGTTCTGAATAAAATATCTTCAATCAAAGAAAAATCTATATGAGAATTTTGAAGTTTATGTAAAAAAGATGTGTTGGTTTCTACTACTATGTCCTCATCATGCCATTTCTGATGGTGCGGTTCAACATGTGTCACAGATTCAAGCTGCTTTCAGAACTGATGAGATCCGCAGGACACCTCCCACTCCTCAGGATGAAATGCGTGCTGGAATGAGTTATTTTCATGAAACTATATGGAAGGGTGTACCAAAATTCTTGCGCCGCATTGACACTGCCCTGAAAAATATTGGGATTGATGAGCGTCTTCCTTACAATGCTCCTCTCATCCAGTTCTCATCCTGGATGGGTGGTGACCGTGATGGTACCTTCTCCTATCCTAACTTGTATATCCATTTTTATTAAGGAGAACAAAGCATGGTTGAGGTCTGTAACATAATCACATATGCTAGACTTCCTAGTCATATATGACCTAAAATTGACTTGTTGGTCCTCTTAATGACATCATAGCATTAGTTCTAGGCTTCTAGCAATTGATTATCTGTTCCCTTCCCACTTTTAAGTCAACCAAGAATCCTTTTTTTTTCAAATAACTGTATTCTTCACATGTATAAATATTTTTTTGATAAAATTGCAGCCGTTTTTTCTTCCCTTAATTCTCTGTTGGAAAAAAAATGAACTCTAGAAATGACTTGTTTTTCTAGGAAACCCAAGAGTTACTCCAGATGTTACAAGGGATGTATGCCTGTTGGCAAGAATGATGGCTGCTAACTTGTACTTCTCTCAGATAGAAGATCTGATGTTTGAGGTATTGTAACAGCAGAAGTGTTAATTTTCATTATACTTAAAAAGTACCGCGATACTAACTTCCAAGTTTTAACAATGTATTGTGCTCTCCTAGCTCTCTATGTGGCGCTGCAGTGATGAACTTCGGGCCCGTGCAGATTATCTTCATCGCTCCTCCAGAAAAGCTGCAAAACACTATATAGGTAAAACAGCACTGCAATTGTGATGATAAGGAACTTTTTGCATATATTTATTGTTTGTGTATCGTCCTGTAATCTGAACGAAAAGCTGTCTGTTTTGGTCTGCTTGCCTTTTTTTGGCATCTGAAATAACCATTTCAAGTTTTCAATTAGAGAGTTCTTATGTGATGTTCCTGCATGATATTTTTACAAATCACTGTATTTTCATTTCCATAGCCCTATTTTGTTAGCTTAACCACCTCGTATGCTTACCTATAAGTGCAATTTAACTGTATTAGCTTTAATATAATCAGAGTTCACCTGCACTATAAATTTATAGAATGCTTTTGCACATCAAAATTGTGATGCGAATTGACAATTGTTGTTTGGCGTATGCTGTGGATACCACTATTGAATTATAGTCCATAGGATAATCTGAGAAGTGCATCTGCTAGTTCAGAATCTGCTTTAACTTTAATGTACAAGTAAATTCTTTATTTTAGTGCAATATTATAGAGTTTGTTAAGATTGTTCTTCTCAAAGATGTGAAATCATCACAAAAAATATTGATCAAGTTGGCTACAGCAACAGATTTACAGTGGACTGGAAGTCTGTGAGGTTTAATGTTCCTTTCAGCATCACTACATTGACTAATTATATTTCACTGCACCCAATTTGTTTAGTCATTTTGCTGATTAGCTTGGGACTGAAAATCATTCATTATTTTGTAATTGATTGATTTCACTTTGTTTAACAAATGCCTACTGAATTTGCCTGTTACTAAGAGAACATTAATTGTGCAGAATTCTGGAAGCAAATTCCTCCAAATGAGCCCTATCGTGTCATACTTGGTGGCGTCAGGGATAAATTGTACTCTACACGGGAACGTTCTCGCCATCTATTGACCACTGGAATTTCTGAAATTCCAGAGGACACAACGTTTAATAGCATTGAAGAGGTAAGCTCTATCATCAGATATGTATTGTTCTGCGTGTCACTTTTGTACTTGTAATTGTCTAATTATCATCCTCCTTGCAGTTTCTGGAGCCTCTCGAGCTGTGCTACAGGTCATTATGTGCTTGTGGTGACAAACCTATAGCTGATGGAAGCCTTCTTGATTTCCTGCGACAAGTATCAACTTTTGGGCTGGCTCTTGTGAAACTTGACATAAGGCAGGAATCTGATCGACATACTGATGTCCTTGATGCTATAACTACGCATCTTGGGATTGGGTCCTACTCTGAATGGTCTGAGGAGAAACGCCAGGATTGGCTTTTGTCTGAACTAAGGGGCAAACGTCCATTGTTTGGTCCTGATCTTCCGCAGACTGAAGAGATTGCTGAGGTTTTAGGAACATTTCATGTACTTGCTGAGCTCCCAGCAGATTGTTTTGGTGCTTATATCATCTCAATGGCAACTGCACCATCTGATGTTCTTGCTGTGGAGCTTTTACAGCGGGAGTGCCATGTAAAACATCCTCTGAGGGTTGTTCCACTATTTGAGAAACTTGCAGATCTTGAAGAAGCTCCAGCAGCTATGGCACGACTATTTTCAATAGACTGGTACATGAATAGGATTAATGGCAAGCAGGAAGTCATGATTGGATACTCTGACTCTGGCAAGGATGCTGGGCGTCTTTCTGCAGCATGGCAAATGTACAAAGCACAAGAGCAGCTTGTCAAGGTGGCACAGCATTATGGTGTAAAGTTGACAATGTTCCATGGAAGAGGTGGAACAGTTGGCAGAGGTGGTGGTCCCAGTCATCTTGCCATATTATCTCAGCCACCTGACACAATACATGGATCACTTCGTGTTACAGTTCAGGGCGAGGTTATTGAGCACTCGTTTGGAGAGGAACACTTGTGTTTTAGAACTCTGCAACGCTTTACTGCAGCTACTCTTGAGCATGGAATGCATCCTCCAATTTCCCCCAAGCCAGAATGGCGTGCTCTAATGGATGAGATGGCTGTTGTGGCAACAAAGGAATATCGATCGATCGTCTTCAAAGAACCACGCTTTGTTGAATACTTCCGCTCAGTAAGTTCACCTCTGTTCTGAATTTTTGGTCACAAGACCTGCATTTAGCATGGGCATGAAGTTATAATTAATTTTAAGTCTGCCTGACAACAATATTCTCTAGCTAATTAGATATACTCATGAATTCTTTGCAATTAGCATAGACCTTGTGGCATGTTGCAAAGCTGCGTGACAAATTTGTGTATGCCATTTTTCGAAGCTTGATGTCCACGGTTTTTGCAACCTTAACTATGACAATCTTCAAGGGAGCAAATACCAACGTGGATACATGCTCCTTTTCCATTAAAAGGCATTCCATCACATTCCCTGAGCTGTGTCCATTGATTTATCAAGAGCAAACCTTAGATCACTCACATGCATATTTTGATTCTTTGTCATCAATCATTTGATACTTTCTGTTTAGCTGAGAGAAGTTGGTGATGAACGAGAACTTCTAACATGCACTTCTCCATTGATTGTTTCAGGCAACACCTGAGACTGAATATGGTAGGATGAACATTGGTAGCCGACCATCAAAGAGAAAGCCTAGTGGGGGCATAGAATCCCTCCGTGCTATTCCTTGGATTTTTGCATGGACGCAGACAAGGTTTCATCTTCCTGTATGGCTTGGATTTGGTGCAGCATTCAAACATATAATGCAGAAGGATATCAGGAACATCCATACATTGAAAGAAATGTACAATGAATGGCCATTCTTCAGGGTCACCCTAGACTTGCTTGAGATGGTTTTCGCCAAGGGAGATCCAGCAATTGCTGCTTTATATGACAAATTGCTTGTGGCTGATGATCTGCAATCCTTTGGAGAGCAACTGAGAAACAACTTTGAAGAGACAAAACAGCTACTCCTTCAGGTAAACTGCTCTAGAATCAGAATAGGCTATACTTCAATATTTAATTTTGCTTGCGTGCACTACTTGCCTACTTCTGCCATTTTATCATCATGTTATTGGCTCTAAAACTTCTAGTTTGTTTGTTGAATTCCTGAGGGTATATAATGTGATTGATTATCCCCATGGGTGGTGCTTTTAAAGTTAATCCTTGAGATATGTAATGCAATTTATATCACTCTGATGTGGATGAAATGACCCTGAAGAAACTATCAAAAGATTGTAGTTTGAAAATTATATTGAAGGCAAATCCGTTATAGGTACAATAAACTACTATTTGACAATTTGTTTTTTTAGAGTACTATTTGACAATTTGTTTCAAGGGTACTGTGACACGCATGATGATTTCTTTGTGATCTCATTATGATGTTCACATGGATGGAAACATTTAGCATAAAAATAGAACCATAGCAGTAGCACCAATTTCAAAGTCAAGTAATAACCACATAAAGACTGGGTAGAGGCCATTGTACCCTCTCGAATTAATAAAATGCCATACATGCTGTGTAGTGCTTTCCTTGTTCTAAATAAGAGTGAGTGCACATCAGATATCATCAACAAAAAACTATCAGAGTTGTCATCTCTTGTGGTCTGAAGTTGTGACAAATGAGAAGTGAATGCCCCTCAACATATTGAAATTCTCTGCAGGTTGCCGGCCACAAGGATATTCTGGAAGGGGATCCTTACCTGAAGCAACGCCTGCGGCTGCGTGAGTCGTACATCACGACCTTGAACGTTTGCCAAGCCTACACCCTGAAGCGGATAAGGGACCCTAGCTTTGAGGTGAAGCCACAGCCGGCCTTGTCCAAGGAGTTCACCGACGGGAACAAACCGGCTGAGCTGGTCCAACTGAACGCGGCGAGCGAGTATGCGCCGGGCCTGGAGGACACCCTCATCCTCACCATGAAGGGCATAGCTGCCGGCATGCAGAACACAGGCTAAGAAAATACTTCCACTTCCAGGTACATCAATAACTCCTATCAGATGGTGAACATAGTTAGCTAGTTCGCCGATGCTAGTGAATTCTGGAGCCGTTTCGTTTTGCTCGTACGTTTCTTTTGTTTGTGAACTTGATGTAAATGTCAAGGGGAGCTTATTCGGCCTTTCAAGCTCAATCCGAATAAAATATATGGAACAATGATTCAGCGAACTTCAATTCTCAACACTTCAAATTTGCATCAGTTTGCATTTTGCATCAATGGTGGCAAGAAGCACTAGTGTTTGTGACTCGAATGGTAAGTCTTGATTTAGGCAAATTTTAGGCACTGAATGGACTACCAGCTAAGATTCTATGTCATTTATGAATCTAAATTGCAACGCATGCAACAAATATTTTAGTCTCGTCATATTTGTGTCACATCAAATGTTTAGATACTATTTTGAAGTATTAAATATAGATTATTTATAAAACTCATTCATAATCGGTGGATTATATCATAATTTGACAATGTGATGTGACGTAACAGTAAACATTTGCTAATCATTATGGGCGGAGCTACGTGGGGTCGAGGGGTTCTCAAGAATCCGTGTCTCAAAATTTGTTTAATTATCATTAAGAAATTTATATCATTTGTGCATTTCCTTTGATCTAATATAGTGTATCATATGAAGTGGTATACCCCCTCAGTATTCCTCTAGCACCGTCACCGCCAATCATGTATTAATTAGGTTTAATAAATTCGTCTCACAAATAATCCCTTGATTCTGTAATTATTTTTATAATCAAATTACTTTTATAATCAATTCACATTTAGTGCTTCAAATTAATATCTAAATATTTAATATGACATAGACTAAACTTTAATCCATTTAACCAAATACTACCTTAATGGTTTTCTTATCATTCACACATGGTTCACTTATCATTTACATAAGTGACATAAGTGGCAGTTGATCAAACAATATAAACTTTTTAGTGATAGATTTGTAAATCTCCCGGTGCACTTGCCGTCTATATTACTACTGTTTGGGAGATTTGGCCAAGTGCTATTATACCACTTAATGCGTGTAAAATGAAGCTCCGGACAATAAGATTGCAAAAATTATTTATTTAGTTTTTATGTTAACCACTACGACCTATTCCATTCAATCATTCAAATCGTGTCCTAAATATTAGGACTTTTTCGGTTTTCTCTCATAAATCTTCTTATTTTACATATACCTATGTGAATTACTAGTTGTATATAGTACTAATTGTTTCGAGTTATTAGTTGAGAGGCAGACTTAGGTCCTGTTTGGAACCTCTAGAGCTAATTGTTAGCTGCTAAAATTAGCTATAGAGGTTCCAAACAGGGCAGCTAATACATCAGCTAATTATTAGCCAACCCCACAGATAACAATAATCCCATTAGCTGGTCCAACCCAGCTAATCCCAGCTAATTGTTGGCTATTGTCTATTCTATCCCTGCCCTCTCTCCTCCCTCCCTCTCCTCCACGTTACAGAAAACACTTCTCGCATTCGATCCATCGCACGCCGCCCTCCCGTCTATCCCAGTCACGTCGCCGCCCTCCACAACCGGCCAGCGCACGACCATCCACCACCGAATCGCACTGCCGCCCTGCTTCTAATCGCGTCGCCCTGCTTAAAATCACGTTGCCGCCGCCTGGTTCAAATCGCGCCGCCGCCCAGCTTCAACTCGCAGCACCTGGCAATGGATTTCTTCGGGGATGAGGAGGAGTACAACACGATTGTACTGGCTATCATTCAAAGAAATCATGAACTTGTTCCAGGGGCACTATGGTCAATTAGCTCTAGCAACCAAAGAATTAGCTAGGGATTCCAAACAGCCTCCAGCTAATAATTAGCTAGCTAATAATTAGTTGGCCCAATCCAGCTAATAGATTATTAGCTAGCTAACAATTAGCTCTAGAGGTTCCAAACATGACCTTAGTCTTTATGTTAACCGACCTACTCCATTTCAAAATACAACTTTTTCAATCATTCGAATTTTACCTTAAATATTATAAATTTTATTGTTTTTCTCATAAATCTTCTTATTCTACCGTATTAATTGTATATATAGTACTAATTGTTCGGAGTATTAGTTGAAGAGTAGTTCGGATTTTTTTCTTACATCTTAATATCTTAATAAACAAGCTAAATCTAAAATGACTATAATTTGGGATGAGGCGAGTATTTGAGTAATTAGGACGCGCCAAATCGCAGCCTATTCAAACAAAGTTGAATCATTTTGTTAAATTAAATAAAGTTTCCTATCAAACATAGATGCTGCAGATTTCGGTGTTTTATCTGTTACGCCTAGTCGCCTACCTCCTCGAACCGAGCAAGCTGATCAAAAGGTTGGAATGGCTACATGCGCTTATGTGTGTTTGGATAAGGGGCTAAATTTTAGCTCCTGTCATATCCAATGTTTCGATACTATTTTAGAATATTAAATATAGACTATTTGCAAAAACTCATTCATAATCAGTGAATTATTCTCGAAACGAATCTAATGAGCCTAATTACGCCATGATTTGACAATGTGATGCTACAGTGAACATTTGGTAATCATGGATTAATTAGACTTAATAAATTTGTCTCGTGAATTATTCTCTGATTCTGCGATTATTTTTATAATTAGTTCACATTTAGTTCTCCAAATTGATGTTCAAACGTCCGATGTGACGTGGGCTAAAATTTAGCCGTGGGATCCAAACACAGAAAAACTCCAAAAAATCTGTTGCGAGTTGACGTCAATCTACATTCACAATTTCACATGGTCACTCATCAGGAACATAAACCGACAACATTTCGTCGTAAAGGCTCCACATTACTCACAAAGTCCCCTCCATACACAAATACATAGCATCCTACTCACAAATTCCCCTCCATATACAAATGCATAAGTTCTATCTTAATGACGACGACAGTCTCCTCTCGTGGTCTCATGTTCCGAGTAAGCAGCAACTCTTCGTTTCATATTAAGTCCCGGTTTATTTCATATTACAAAGTCGGTTGAATTTTGTTAAAAACTTTTGAATAAGTTTTATGAAAAATATATAAATATCTACAGTATCATATAAATACACTATTAACACATACTTCATTGAGTATTCAATAAAACTAACTTGATATTATAGTTATTGGTATATTCTTTCTTCAAAACTGATTAAAAATAAAAAAGTTTAGCTTATAAAAAATCAAACTAGATCTGATCCGGAGCGAAAAAAAAAGGAAGAGTTCAATTGCAGGCAAAAAAAACAAATTTGTGTACTCTGCAGTAGACATGCTGGCATAAGCAGACCATGTCGAGCAGAAAATGTGATCTTGCACAAAAATGATGGGTGGATCTTACGGAATTTTCACGTAAATTAAATCAGTTCTAAAAGGAATGTGATAGAATCCATCCATAATTAAGAAGGATATTATTCTTGGATAAACGACTAAAAAGGCTGTGATAGAATCCATCCATAATTAAGAAGGATACCGAACAAAAGAAACGAAAATGATGCAATCTCTCAACAGACAATAAACACCAGTAAATCGGCCTTCTTCTACTAGACTAGATGATACTCAAGTGAATACTCTCAGAACAGCAGTTTCCGATCCACGAAGCGACAGTTCTAACAAGCTCTGTCTACCATTGATGGCAGCCTCGAGCTCAAGGGTGGTGGCTTGAAACAACCCGGATTCAGCTCGACATCTCGCGAGGCGATCGCGGACGCACGGGTGTCTTAGAAGGGCTCACCCTGCACAAGAGGGGGTGATGGGGGGCTAAGCATACCATGATTCATGAACTTCAAACATTGTGGATAGAGCCTACTCTTTACCTGATAGGAAGAGAGCCAAGCACCATGCCACTATAGTTCAGGGCTAGAATTGCACTTTCTGCCTGCAAAAAAACATCAGATGTTTCTAAGCAAGTGTGCCCATGTAAACATGCTTGGCAAAGCATGAAATTTCTGGCACTGTCAGATGCCAACAGAAATGCGGCTGTGGTGGAAAGGGAAAATAAGTTGTGCACAGGCACAATTTCTATGTTTTAAAAGTTAGAAGGTTCCTATAATTCACGGGTATCCATGCGAGCCCTAGTAAAAGAATTTTCTATAACCAAACTAACAAACAGAAGTATACGTAAATTGGAGTAGAGAGAAAAAATGAAAAAAAGAGCTAAATTGACCATCCAAGTCAGAACTGAACAAAAATTATTAAAATTCAAGCAACATTTAAGAATTGTTCAACTGCCGTGCGATCAAATAGCTGTGATTACTTCAACTTGTGCAGACAAAAGTTCATACAATCTGTTTCTTATTATTTTTTGTTTGTACTATACAGATCTCTATAACAAGTCAAGTTGTTTCACCCACATCTCACCCATATGTACCTAGACAGTTACTAGGCACCAGAAAAAGTATAATATGTGACTGAACCTTGATTACTTAAAAACTATAGTACTGAGAAACCTTGTTTTACTTACCTGAGCAAACTCAACAAATGCAATGCATGTGGAGTGTACATAATCACCAAGGAGCCTCAGCCGAGAAACCTGATAAAACAGTCGAAGGTACCAGCAGTTTCAGGGGAAGGCCTAAAGGAAAGAGAAACAAGTTTTAGTACTTAATGGCATACCTTCCCACAAAGCTGCTGAAAGAAAATCTTTACATCATCTTCTGTAACCTGCACAGTTAGGAAGACAATTACATAAAGCAGCTTGACTGTTGGAGAATAGAACATTTACACATAAACTCAGTCACTGGTCAACATTACCACAGGAAACAAATCATATGGCTACAACTTTTTCCTAAAAAATCTACTATGTGATGAGCCTGAAGCCCCATACTATCGTCAGGTTTGACAATTAACCACTAAAAGGAAAAACTTTATCATACTATCTATTCTCTAAATATCTATGTACTTGTAAGTATCTGTCTTAGAGGCAATTGGTAACACTTCAAAATGAATATATATACATCGGGCACTAGTAACTAGTAAAGACTTATTACGGGAAATAACAGATGAATAAAGAACAATGTCATCTAAAGTAGTCCAGAGGTAAATAATAGACAGGCGTAGTTTAGTAGCAAACCAAGTTATGCACTGAATCATAGGTCAATTTATTGCAGCGTTCATGGCTTAGCAATGGTGCAGAGTGTTTCGCTTATGCATAACATGATAACAGCAGGTCCCAAATGTTGTTCACACATCAAAATAATTATTTTTTCAAGGAAAAACTAGCACATATAAAGAATCATATCTAACTAACAAACTAGAAACATTCTCATTAGCATCTCACCATCTGTTTGTTTTAAATATTTAAGCAGATGATGTAGGATAGTAGGATTTTAAGAACATTGGATTGAACTAAAATGTCACGATTAAAATTCTGTTGAACAGGTACAGCACAAGGCACAATATAACACCATACTCTAAAATTCAGGGCCTAACATATTAAGAGTCCTTAAGAATTATCAAAATGACAAGCAGAACCAAAAACATAAACTCACATACCTTCTTATCTATGTTAGTACAATATACAGTCCTTGAGACCATTTCTTTCTCATCTTCAGTCTGTACAGAAAAGAACATTACATTTTACATTGGTAAAAAAAGTGACACAAAAAAGGAAAATGCTGGTAGTAAGCTATAGAGTATAAATAGAATGAACTGTGTAATCTAATAATCTACTTACTCGAGGAAGAAATTTAGGGTTCACAGGCAGGATAGCTGTTTTAGATGGCAAAACTCTAACAGGATAGAAACCAAGCATAGTCCCCCCGAGTGTTAGTGCTGCCCTTGCGCCCACTACACACAAAAGAATAACATCATGATTTCTGTTTCTCTATACACAAAACAAATAATAGTCCTCAAGGTGCTACCATCATCAGCAAACTCAATGAAGGCAAAACGCAAGACTGAGTGTGGGTCACCACAGATACGGCAATCTACCACCTACAGGTAAAGAAAGATGAGTGTAAGATATCCATCCAATAGACCCCATAAAAAACAAGTAAATGCTTAACCTTAGATGACTATAGTTCAGTTGGTGCTATAACAGTCTTCCAGTAATATATGCATTATATTTTAGTATTAGAGAAGTCGAAAAAGCATTGACAAACATTAGCTTAACCTTTCACGGATAAATTTTGTAAAAACTATGTAAAAGGATGTGTGTGCAATTCCTTCATTTAATTACACAAGAGGATGTTTTATCTTGAGTCCAAATTGGGTCACTTTTTATATGGTGAAATATGCCATTCATCTTTAGACTCAAAGGAAGTTGAAGCAGGGATAAATATATCCAAAACTAACAATTACTGCTGAATCATCAAATGTTTCAGTTTCACCTTCCACAGTACTAAGAAACAAAACTCATAGCACGAAATAACAACTTAGTAGTTGCATCAATTCATGACTCAAAGCAGATGATGAAGAGGGATTTTATTTGTAGCACAAGCTAGTGCCTTGCCAAGACAATGATACTTGGCAAAATGAGCTCCTTTTCAGTTCACAGGCTAGCCACTTATTTTAAAACCATGCAAAGCAAGCCATATAAGTATCTGCCAACAAATTATGGAACCCAGAAGGCTGCTAATTGATTTCTCTGTTATGTTTCACATGAGAGTGAAAAAGCATACTGTTATGAGCATCCGCTATGCTATAACATTCTGAAGCGAGTAACATAAACAACCACATCTCCTGAAAGAATATCAGAACTTACTTGTCCACAATTAGAAAACACTTCTGCAAGCTTTTGTTCAGTTACCTGGAGAGCAACAAAAAGATGATTAGACAATGAAAATACCAGAAGAACCAATTTGAATACATCGCTCTCTTTAGCAGGCTCACTTGCTGATCAATGTCAGAGACATAGACAGTCCTCCGCACACTATCCTCCCTATCAGCCCGGCGTGTCCGGCCTCCGCCCCTCCTCCTTCCCTGGTTGAATGGTGCATTCCTTGTCTGTTAAAAGGAAAACATGGTTAATGGTTAATTGATCATGAAGCGCAGGCAGTGCAAAAGTCAATTAATATACACATGATCTATCAGTATCGCTTAGTACATCATTTGCTCTGGAAATCAACAGCGGAGAACTGGAGGTCCACAAAATTCAATTGTGGGCATCAGGCACAGTGCGCTTATCAAATCAAAATGAATACATGAATCAAATCCTCACCAACCAGTGTACCACTACCACCGATCAATATGTACTCGTTGAGTCTTCTGATTAGCACAGATCAAACATCTGTAATCAGACTAGTACAATACTACAATCCAATCGATTATGTCCCTTAAATTTTCAACTGTTGCAAATGAACTTTTTTAAGACAATCTAATTCACAGAAAACACAGATTTCCAACTAAGTAAGATGTAAGAGCCTTACCAGCTCTAGACTTCAATTGTAACCAAGATTAAAAACCAACACAAAAGAAGAAGAAAAGATTCTTGGAAAAAAAAAAGCAACCAACAAAAAGAAAGTGATCGCCGTGGCCTAAAACCCCATCCTATCATACGAGGCGATCGCAATGCGTAAATCACCGAATACTCACGCGATCGTGGACGCAAAGAAAAGGTCAAACCATGGCCGTCAAATCAATCCGCGTAGCTGCACAGAAGCCAACAAAAAAGAGAAGAATTTTGTTCAGATGACTGACCCGGCGGTTCTGCGGCTGCCCGCCGGCGTTGCTGGATCCGTCGCTGCTGGAGTCCCTCCCGCCGCCGCCACCGCCGCCCACCTGCGGCTGGCCGGCGCCGGCACCGCCGTAGTACTCGGTGGCGGTCACGAACACAGGCGCGTCGGCGGAGAGCCCACCCGCCGGCGGCGCGCGGCGCGCCGACGGCACGAACTCCTGCGCGGAGGGGTTCAGCTTGGACATGAGCTCCTCCAGCTTCCTCATGTCGCTCTTGTACTCCCTCTCCTCCTCCTCTTCTTCCACCTCTGCCACCGCCGCCTGCTCCTCACTCTTCACCACCACATCCACCTCCACCTCCACCTCCACCTCCACCTCCGCCTTGGCCTCTGCCTCCGCCTCCGCCCGGATCGGACTCTCCGCCGCCACCGGTGCCGCCGCTTCCACGGCCACCATTATTGATCCTACCTCAAACTACCTTGCCACAGAGCCTAAAGCAGAGGAAAGAAAGATCAAATTCTCTCTTTTATTGACTACAGCTATTCCTGTTCCTCTCTTCTCTTTGGCGCACAGGGAGGAAGGGGAGATGCGATACCAGCGATCACTATCAGACTCTCTTATGAAGAGTGACTTATAAATATATAGCTCGAAAAACATGGTAACAAATTTATTCGACTAAAATGTATTCCGTTTTCTATTTTCTCAAATCAAAACTATTTTTTTGCACGCGTAAAAATCCAATTTAGAAAGAACCATGTACATAAACCACAATGTAATCCATGTAGCTTGAATTTATGATTGTTTTTTCGCTGAATTTAAGAGAGAAAATAGGAAGAGGAGAGGAGTGACGTTTCGTGTAGGGGTAGTTGGGGACGGAGAGAGTCGGGAGGCGCGAGGCTCGGTCAGCGGGGAAGAGGAGCCACGTCACCGGCGGGTGGGGTCCACGTGTCCTCCGGATCTCTTACGCCTAAATTTAGACACCCTCCTCATAACGTCTTTGACGGCTTCTCCTTATTTATTAGCATTATATTTAAAATATAAGTGAATTATGTGATAGCCGAAAAAACTATAGTCAGCTTAAAGAATAATTATAATAACCGGTCACATAAATAATAATCAGAATTAGCTATTCTGCTCCTTATTTAATAATTATATTATGTTATTTCAAGTTGTTCTAGTAAATTCGGGTCAGTTTATTTCAGTTTCTAGTAGTTGGAGATTTTTAGTTTATGAATTCTAGTTTATTTTTTAGATTCTGCAGTTACTGATTATTCTCATAATCTGAGACTAAAATCTAGACTATTTATTTATGTTTCAGATTTTAGAAATAATTGTAGTTGTTAGAAGCTGAAATAAACCGACCTTGTGACAGCTTGTTTCTCTAGCAGCTTTAAAAGCTACATGAAAATTTGAATTGTACAATGTAATTTTATGATAGTATTTACAAAATATCATTTTTGGCAGGTTTATTTGGCGTTAATATCATTATTGTGAGTATCAGTATAAAAGTTTTGTCAACAAATATTTTTTTCCCGAGACGTCGGACGAACTCGGCGAAAAAAACAACAGGCTCATTATCCACACGCGGCCGGCTACGCATTAATTAATAAAATGGTGATGCATTATGTGGCGAAATAATGTTGGATAATTAGAATTTGGAAAGATTATTAATTCAATCTGGCACGCACACCATATCTTCCATGGCTTGAAAATTTGATAATGGTAAATGTAATTAAGAAAAATATATTAGTCCTCGGAAAAATCAAAAAAACAAATAGAAAAAAGATAACGGAAGCTTCACCTGCGAATTTTTCTTGCAAGAAAAAGTCAATCGCAATAATCTTGATCTGCATTTCCGACAAATAAGCGTTGCCTTCGATGCTAGACTATCATCAGGGGCATTTTTGTTAATCTCTTTGCTGGAATAAAAAAATGATATTGCATGAGTGTGATCTGAATTTATCTTGTTGAAATGCTTGATAATGTTTTCTCATATTTGTTCACTTATTCTTCAAAAAAAAACTTCTCCTCCTAAAATGTAAAATACTCTAAGTTTTAGAGTTGATCCTAAGTACCTACCTAAGGAGCATGTGACCGAGAGAATTTTGTATAATAATAAGTAATCATATACGAAGCTAGTATATAAGTATTGAATTGCTATATTTAAGATAAATTTTAAATAAGTATTTGCTTACTTGCCACTATTAATACAATCAGTTTTTTTAATTTAAACAAATAATACCGCTAATTTCATGCAAGGCATCCATGCACTTCAACCACATTGGTATTTCAAAGTGTTTGCAAGAAATTAAATCCACTCGTGTTTAATTGGCGCACGTGAACGGAAAAAAATTAAGGAATTTTTGTAACATGTCATTACAATTTTCTGTAATTTGAAAAATGCTACTGTCAGTGACTGTGGTAGGTCCCATGTGTCAGTGACACGCCGATAACATATTTCAAAACCGTAAAAATTATAATAGCATGAAAAAATTTGGCCCAAAAATTAAAGGCAACAGCTAGCGTGCGATGAAATTACACATGAAATTTAGGATTATCATTTAGATCGATTTTTTTTCTTCGTAGAAACGACAAGCGTTTCTCTTTCAGAGTAACGACACGAAAACGTGAACCGGATAGGAAAATGCTTGAAAGTTATCAAAAAAATTAAGGGAGATTATGTATGAAAAATTACTTATATACCATTATAATTTTTAAAAATTTACTACATTTCACCGTCATTATATTTTGGATAGGCCACTGTTATTATGTTTTGGATAGAGCTAGTAGGCATATGGGCTCTGCTCCATCAAAACTTACTATATGATGTTGACTATGATTTCTAATTGCGCGTTATGTTTTATTTTATAAGTGATTTGACTATTTTTAAGTCAATTTGTTAACTTTAATTAAGTTTAAAAAATTATATTAATATATGCGATCAAATAATATATATGGAAAATGAAATAACAAAAGAGTTGAATAAATCATCTTGCGATCAAATAATCTACCAATTAATGAAAATGTTACGATGAAAAGATAGATAAAATAGGTGGTAGATAAATATTGTATTGTTGAGATTTAAAATGAGGAAATAGTTTTAAAAGATTTAATTTAGACAAGTTGACACAAGCCATAATACGTAGGATTCTGCACATATTATCCTTAAAAATGGCAAATAGGTTATTACTAATATATCCATAATTAACAGAGTGATATCAAACAAAAGAAATAAAAATGTTGCCTCTCCCAACATACGGATGGGGTCTCTCAGAGACAATAAACACCAACAAATCAATCTTCTTCTACTAGACTAGATACCAGAGTGAGTATGCTTACGTACTTGATCAAATTCTCTCTTTTTCTTGGTTACAGTGATTCTTGTCCTTTCTTCTCCCTTCTTGTACAACTCTATTAGCTTACAATGAAGACTTGATATTAGAGATAATTATCTGAAAAATGGTTTATAAATATATCTCGAAAAATAGCATAAGTATTCCACACAACACTAGTATCATTGTTGTTATCTTATCTCAGTTGACTTAATTTTTTTTGCCTAATAATCAATATAAAATCGTATTAAAGGAAATTTGGAGGTTTTCAATACACATGTTAGAAAATACGTAGATTGTTAGAAAATGAATGACCCTAATACCCATAATGAGAACGGAAATCTTTGTTAAACCAACTCACTTAACTTAGTTAATCTTTCTGTATTTTAGGTATTTAGTGTTGGGTCTTTAATAACCGAGTCACCTTCTTAACTTTTGGGTAACAATGACAACATACAAATGAAGATTGCTTTCAGCTGACAAGAGTAAACTTTTAGATGAAGCAAAAACCCTTGTGATCCTAAATGACAGAGGCAACCTTTAGATGGATTACAACTGAATAAATATATTAAGTACTTAGACTAAAACACATTAAGTATTTAGACTAAAACAGGAGAGTGTAGATTATAAGAAATCACTCTTTATTAATAATACAAGTATTACACGAGTGATTACATGAATTTTTAGGTGACTAAGGCGCTAATCTATTACTCTCACTCTCACATTGTTCTCTGTCTAGTAATTTGCACTATTCACCATGCACTTAGATTAATGGTAATGAGGGAATGTGTCTCTGTTTATTTATAGGTTTATAAGATCGTTAGATAATTGATACATGGCAATATATGAGTCGTTGGTTTAGTTTCCACACTTTTCATAGAAAATATGAGATCTATAGATTTTTCTCAATTTACCATGACACAAAAGATTAAACATACTTCTAATTAAATATCTATACTCACGAATACATAAAAAACTTAAAGTTGTATTGCTCTTTTCAACGTAAGCCATCAACAGAAATAAACGTCATAAAAATCTCGTGAAATACTCCCTCTTTTTCTTAAATGACGTTGTTGATTTTTATCACAACATTTGATTATTTGTTTTATTCAAAAATCTTTTTAAAATATCATTTGTTTTGTTATAATTTGTTTTATTACCGAAGGAATTTTAAGTATAACTTATATTTTTGCATATTTACATAATATTATTGAATAAAACAAATAATCAAATGTCATGATAAAAGGGGAAAATATCATGTGCAATCGCTCATTTGGTGCAATCGTGCAATCAAGCGATCTGGTGCATCCAATCAAACGATCCAACGGTTACATATGAAAAATGGTTAAAAGTAAAAAAAAAAATAGGTTTCAGATGAATGCATCAGATCGCTTCATTGAATGCACCAGATCGTTTGATTGCACGATTGCACCAATATAAGTAATTGCACATGATATTTCCCCTCCCAAAGTCAAAAGCATCGTCACAAAAAGAAGGGAGTATATAATGTGTATTATTGTTCTAAACGCTGCAGGTTGACGGACGGCGGCACACCATAGATCGAAGATGCTTCTCTAATTGGAGGATCTTTTGATCGACCTGAGAAGGCCCAGAGATAATAATATTCCTCCTCCAAACACATGTTCATCAGTGGCTTCCATGACGAAATGCTCTGATGTTGCAACTTGTGTTGACGAGCTGCTGCGCGCGTCAGGAATCGATGCCACGGAATGGTCACTGTGGAATGGTTTTTCGGCTTCTTTTGATAAATTGTCTAATCCAAAGCTCATGTGCTGTCAACGACATAACGTGTCCTCAGTTTCTTGTTTTTTGTAATCCAAATCTGAAAAGGAAAGAATTTAGCAACATAGATTCATCTCCTGGCTAGTGAGGATTTGTCTATAATCCTAGCTGAAGCTAGCTGCAGGTCACTAATCCTGCTCTGAAAGTGACCTAACTACAAGCAACCAAAGCAAGCAAGCAGGAAATCAAGAATGATGCAGAGGAGGGTAGGGTGCAGGGGCACTGTAGACTGAAGGAAGAAGAAGACGAGAGCGATAATGCTACAGGAACTGTCCCTTTCTTGCGTAGCGAAGAGGACGAAACTGAGAGAGAGAAAAAATGGCCCGCGTTTTCCAAATAATTGCACGAGTCGAAATCATGGCGATGCAGAGATCGAGGAGGACGTCCAGCTCGTGCAAAACGCCGGGCCCAAGCCTACTCCAGAGAAGGATCGATCGATCTATGGAGATATTATTTCGATCGAGTTGTTCTCAGTTTGCACGTGTCTCTCTTTCTCATCCGTGTTGTAATCGCAATATCTATATGTCTCGCGACAGATGTATCAAGAAAAAATATGATCTTTCTCGGAACTGTATACAGTAGAGAGATCATGTTTTACTGTAGAAATTAAAGTTGAATTTGGATGCACGTATCTTTATGCTTACCTTTTGAACCATGATAAAAAGAAGGGATGGATGAACAGAAAGCAATCTGCATTTGTTCCAGCCACCGATCTTTAAAAGGGGCATATATGCTGGAATCACATCCATTTTCCATCCTGCTGGAGCAAGGGATGGTCCTGAGCATCCCAGAACGAGCTGCTAAGGCAATTTTTATGTGCCCTGAGGAGGATCATCTCAGGGGCAGGGTAGTACTTGATCAGCAATCCCAACTGCAAGTTGATGGCATTCAGAGATGATGGGCACAGCCACTGGTCCTCCAATGGCACTGTAGGGTGGTGATGGTCCCTTCAGCTGAAGCCAAGTATGTATGAGTGGTGGCTGTTCCAGTATGGCCCCCCTTGTGGTATCCAAGTTGTTGCTACTGTTGAGGGCATCAGTGTCTTTTCCTACTGCTCTAGGATTTGTGTTGTCTGAATCTCTGCCATGTACCCTTTGCTGTTTATGTTACTACTCTTTGGGTCTACTAACTCAATGCAATGGATCTTGCATTGTTACGGTGTAATCGCGGTATGTAATCGCGGTAGAGTCAAGATGTTTCGAGTTCGAATCGCGCGCGACTAAATAAGAAATCTCTGAATGTTGAAGAATTATTCTGACTGACAAAAAGGACATCCAGCACAATGGTTTGATGTTTGTGTTTATTGCCTAACGGCGAGCAATAACAAAGACAGTGATAAACAACAAAGGCAAACATGAAACATAGAAGCAAGAGACATTAATTTATAACCAATCCAGGACATGAGACAATGACTGACTTCCTAACAGTACTTTCTGAGCATATTATATTAGCAGCCATTGACAAGGCTCCATCTCTCTTCACCTTCTCTTAACATGGAAATTGAAGTGCTGACACACAATTCTAGCTTACAAGTGTCTTGGAGGAAGAAACAACCAGGTGGCAAAGTACATGGTTTCTCTCTTCTCTGTCTTGTTTTGGTCATAGCAGTAGCAAAACAACTAGCTATGATCTGAAAGTTGTATACTAAATAGTCAATGCTATGAGCCATAAATCATGGCTCATTAATCATAGAAAGTGTTTTGCTATGTATTGTTGTTGCAAAAGGGTAGCATACCAGTGCCTCTCTCCTGTCAGTGTGAAATCATGGTTTCTTGTGAGAGAAAAAAGCTGCAAGACTGGTTTCCTCAAGTTTACTCATTTTCTTGTCAAACTGGGGGTAACTTTCTCAGAGCTTTCATTTGCTGCATGCCAGCCATCTGAAACCAGCATAGTTTGAACATGCCACAATAGTAATATATGCTGACCAGTCATTCTCCTAGGTTGAATGTTTGACAATTGACAAGAGGAGAGCAGTCATGGGTGGATGAATCTTCTTCAGGTCCTTGTTCAGTCTTGCTGAATAAAATGATGTGGAACAATGCAATGACACCCCCCCCCCTCCCTGTTGCCACATCACCATGCACTTGACTGTTGGCACTAGTATTGGCTATTTGCATAAAGCTTTCAGGTGTCAAAATCAGCATGATATCATCACTGATGTAGAAATGCAGAAATTGTTTATCAAGCAAAGAATTGTTCACATGAGATGTTCTTTGGGGCAGGAATGCAGGATACTTTTGTTCAAGCTTATTACACATGCAATCATACTCATACAAGAGCTTATTGGTTAACCAACTTCTGTTTTGACCAGTCAAGAGCAATTACTTCCCTAAACAAACGACTAAACTGGCTCAAGATATATGTCAAAGATTTCGCATATCCATCCTGCTGCCCACTGGAAACGCTTGACAGCCAATCTCAATCAGACCACAACTAATTTAATTTAACCCTCAAATTGTATTACTGGGCGCATTAGTCTACCATTAAAAAAACAAAAGAGCGTATAAGTAATTATGAAATGGCGTATTGAAGTGGCTGACAAAACAGCTTGGAGTGGTAGTACATCTATCGATCAGTGCTCATTCACGGGCGTCTTTTCTATCTATCTTGACCAGCTTAGCGAGAATGCGAGATGGGATGGCTTCCTCGGATGCAACTGTTGTTAAATGTCAACGGATCAATCGGACCCGTTCTCTTCTCTTCCACGGAAACAGAGGCCAAGTTCGTCTCTCTCCAGCCTAAAAACAACCGGCACCGTGGGTTTGGAGAAGAAACCTCACGCTTGGCTTCTTCTGTTGGATTTTTTTTAAATTAGTATTTTTTTAAAAATAAATAAATTTGTATGGTGATTTCAAAAATTGCAAAAATAGCATTCGGTCAACTAACTGATGCCACGTGGCAGCCAGTCGGCACTTGGTCAGCCGACTGGCGCCACGTCAGCGGCAGTCGACCGATGGTTAGCCGACTGACGTCCGACCCATGCCGCGCCGCCCCAACGTGCCCCCGCGCCTCGTGGCCACGCCCCGCCCCCTCGCCTCCTGCGCCGGCTAGCCCCCACGCTCGCCGCCTGTCGCCTCGGCTCTTGCCCCGCGCCACGTGGACGGGCGGGCGCGGGGGCTAGCTGGCGCGGCAGGCGAGGGGGCGGGGCATAGGAGGCGAAGGGGCGGGGCACGGGGGCGCGCTGGCGTGGCATGAGTCGGGTGCCAGTCGGGAAACCATCGGCCGACCGATGTTGATGTGGCGCCAGTCGGCCGACCAAGTGTCGACTAGTTGTCACGTGGCACCAGTCGGCCGATGGTTGGCCGACCGGATGCTATTTTGCAATTTTTTAAACCGTCATACAAATTTGATTTTTTTAAAAAATACTATTTAAAAATATCTTCTGTTGTCTCAAGGGATACTGAATTTCTTTTTCTAGCTCAATCAAAAACCGACTTTTTCTAACAAGTTACTCTAAACTTACCGTTAATCCGGTTTATTTTTATAAGCTAAAACATGAAACCAGTGTTTGTAAAACCGATTTGGGACCGATAACCGGTGAGTGGGTGGTTGCGAACAACCGGTTACCACGGTAACTAACCCGATTACAACCGAAATCATCTAGTTTGGTAGTTATATGATCGGTTTTTATAAACCGATATATAGCAAAATAGTCGAAACCGGATCGGTTACCGGTTAGGTGAACCGGAGCTGGCCTTCAAAATACGGCAGCATCTACCTTTGTGGCGTGGTTCTTGCATCTATGCCCTTAGCTTGACAGTTGACACGACCTGTGAATATAATAGTGTGATGGTAGCGCCAGCCTTAAGCTAACAGTAGCATAAATATCACAACATTTTTCTAACAAGTTACTCTAAACTTACCGTTAATCCGGTTTATTTTTATAAGCTAAAACATGAAACCAGTGTTTGTAAAACCGGTTTGGGACCGATAACCGGTGAGTGGGTGGTTGCGAACAACCGGTTACCACGGTAACTAACCCGATTACAACCGAAATCATCTAGTTTGGTAGTTATATGATCGGTTTTTATAAACCGATATATAGCAAAATAGTCGAAACCGGATCGGTTACCGGTTAGGTGAACCGGAGCTGGCCTTCAAAATACGGCAGCATCTACCTTTGTGGCGTGGTTCTTGCATCTATGCCCTTAGCTTGACAGTTGACACGACCTGTGAATATAATAGTGTGATGGTAGCGCCAGCCTTAAGCTAACAGTAGCATAAATATCACAACATTTTTCTAACAATGTGTGCATCCAACAAGGCAAGTGTCCCAAGCTAGCAAGCCTTGAACCAACAACCAAGGTTTTGCCTAGCATCATATCAGGGAGCTTTAATTATCAGCGATATTTATAACTTTTTTTCTAAACGATGTTTAGTTTCTACAGTATCTAGTTCATCCATACAATAATCCAATCCATCGTCTATCTCCATAAGCTATCAACCATTGTCCATAAAGAGCAAGCATGTTGGGTGTACCAAGATCTATCACGTCGGACCAACCCCTAAGAGCCTGACTAGCGGTAGAACGATAATGTAGAATTTTTTTTTGAAATAATATTTTTTTAAAATAAAATTTCAAATTTGTACGACAGTTTAAGAAAATTACAAAAATAAATACCAGTTGACACTTGGTCGGCTGACTGGTGTCACGTGACACCTAGTCGGCACTTGGTCGGCCGACTGTTGTCAAATCAGCGCCAGTCGGCCAACCAAGTGTCAACTAGAACGCGCCAACAGCTCTTTCTGTTGTCTAGCACTATGTCGGCGTCAGTCAGCCGTTCAACGACTGACTCCCATTGATGTGGCACTAATCATCCGTTGAAGTACCGTCACGTCAACGAAAGTCGATCGTTAATCATCCGTTGAAGTACCGTCACGACAACAAAAGTTGATCGTTCAACGATCGACTAGCGCTAGGCTGCAGAAAGAGGCTATTGCGCGTCGAAAGGAACCAATGTGGCTGTCGATGACACTTGGTCAACCGACTGATGCTGACTAGGCGCCACATGGCACCAGTCGACCAACCAAATGCCGACTGATACATATTTTTGCAATTTTCTTGAACTGTCATACGAATTTGAAATTTTATTTTTTAAAAAAATATATTTCAAAAAAAATCGATAAAGCAATCCTCGTGAAAACTGGAAACAAACATCAATCTGCATGTTTGTTTGCAGATAAGAATTCAGGTTTCAGTTGGAATTTTTGAGAGAAATTCACATGTTCAAACTGAACAAATGGCCCAGGCATTCTAGTGCCGGAATCCCTCCTTGCAGAGTTTCAAGGAATGATTAGAAATCTGAATGCAATCAGAACTCTCGTTCGTACAAATTTGAGCAACTGGATGAATGATTGACAGGCTTTTGGTTGAACAATGGATGGCACAAAGCCTGTCACTGTGTTCTAACATATATCTCCAGGAATGGTAAGCACCTAGACAAATCTAATTACTCGGCTACATTGAGTCACCCAACTAACCTAGGATATGCGGCTAAAATTAAATATGCCTCATCTGACATAAAAGAGCATGAGGCGGTATTAATGGCAGTGATAACCACAGATGCCAAACTGCTTCTAAAACTATGAAATGTAGGCAAACAATTACATATGACAAAATCCTGATGTTTGAACAAAACCTTCTCTACTAAGACCATACCTACCATATACGCTTCGCTGATTTGCTGAAGCTGGAGGTTCAGCTGAACTAGCACAGGCCCTATCTGGATATCTTCCTGTATGTACATTGCCGTGCAGGTGAGCCGGCATGGAAGAATCTGAGACAAAGCCTGTGCTCTCTTGAAAATACCTTGTTTGTGGATTGGAAGGTGATAACCTTGTAGATGAGGCGAAACTGCCAGGAGGATGATCTGGAGCATAATAAGGCCCAAATATAGACGAAATTGGATCGAGGCCAGCATTGTCACCATAATCCACAACGCTGAATGAATCTCTAGTGCTTTCAGTGGTAAATGAGGACTCGTCAGAGCTGGTAAACAACGACCATTCACTTGATGTAGCATCCGAGAAATCTGTGCTAACCGAGTCCGCAAAAGCATCATCGGTACGATAGAAATTTCTGGATCTCAGAGCAGCATGGTGATCTTGCATGAATCCCTCACTATCTGGTCTAAAATCATATATACCATAGGTTTGATCACTGGAAGCAAAGACTGGCTCTGTATGATTCTGTTCCTGCTTAGAGCTCTTTGATAAATGGTGCTTTGAACATGTTGAAACTGGTAATAGACCCTTCTCGGTGTAAATCCTCGGCGGGCGAGGAAAAGATCTGAAGAATGTCACATAAATATGAGAATGCTGCAGGGACAACATTTTTTTCTGACAATACAGATGTCACAAATTGGATGTACCTCATGTAGAACAGCATATATGCACCTTCTGACATAACTTGATTCAGTGATACAGCATGGACCTACATTAACATTCAAATTACCACATCAGTTCATTTAATTTTCATACTTTTAAATGAGCATATAACAGCCTGTTAAGAAAAGTGATATAACATGCTAACAAGATATGGAATTCTTTTTTTCTCAACACAAAGAACTCCGACTGTCAGGATCAAGATCTTTGATCGAATCAACGATGTTCCAATAGGATCATATAGTGCTTGCAATTTTATATCTCTTGCTATATCACATACTAGTACATCTTTTGATAGCAATGTACTGATGTTAACATTTATTAGTCATTTAACACCTAGAAATATGCAACAGATTGCCTACATAAAGCATTACTTCGTGAGCATGTGTTAAACATTTGTTCTTCATACAAATAACTATTATATGCATATGGATGGATAAAAGCTGAAATTTGACATGTAGAACGACATATGCAAACATAATAATGAAATTCCATAGGCACCAAAACAATAAGTCAACATCATAACTGCATGGGGAGAAATTCTCGTATATTATGGGCCACTAGACAATTAATCTCATGATATGTTTCACTTCCTTTCTAATAAATATAAACATAAGTGGTTCCATGGGTCCCAACCCAAGTAACTTCTGAAAGCAACACATATACAGGTTCTTAATTTAATTTAAGGAAATCAGTACCATATTTCTTCACATTTTTGTATCATACCTCTGAATCATCAATTCTCAACCATGTACCCTGCATATCTTTGACATATGATATGTAATGCCCAGAGAATGATGCATTCTCTGTATCCACATGTACAACCATGGCATACAAGAAGTAAAGAGGAGGATTATCACCAGCCCCAGTTACGAAAGGAACCATGTCCAACATATCAGGAAAAGTTACACATTTGTTGATCTTGCCATACTTCCCTGTCTGAAGCAAGAAAATATTCCCTTAGTTCCATCATATATGGAAAAAATCTTGTAGCTGTGACTTGAGAGTAGCTAGATTAGATCAACAAACATAAGTGATTGAACCAATGAATTATATGCTTTATTTCCAAAAATGTACTTAAATCATATAACAGAAATAGGTCATTTCAACTGAATAATCTCAAATGATGAAATAAATATAACATGCCAACTACAATACTGCATAAAATTGCAAGTAAATGCTTCCAACATCTAGCTAAACAGAAGACTAGTACAAACGGTAACTGGAAATTTATCAATATTGCCTGAAATCAAATAATACCTGGAATCTTTTAAGAACTACAGTTAATATATTCGGCACCTCATGCACACTTAATTGTTTTCTAGCTTTGACATAGGTAGAACACCTGCATTACAAGAATTAAAAGGTAAATTCGATATATTTTGATCCAATGGAAATGAATAAATGATGGATAAATGTTCAAGTAGATGTAACAGTACCGTCCACATTTATACATATTCTCCCCATCCAAATCTTCAGGAGCAGTGAATTGTGTCAAAGCATCTTGCAAGGATTCCACCCAACCATGGATCTCCAAAGTGAGATCCATTATATTCTCATATCTTTCAGATTCATGGTAGCATCTGAGGCACTTAACCTTGTTTCATCAACTAAATCAGTTAGCATACAAGAAAACAATGCATGGCCAACTAGCAAGATTATTGGCATGAAGATGATGAAACTTAAGTAACAATTGCATCTTTTAGTAGTGGGGAAAAAATAATTAGTTAATTACAACAATTACACAGGTTAATGAACTGTGTGACACGAATAAATTAGCAGCTATCCTCAAAAACACACCTGGGAAGCCAGCAATTTATCAAGTTACCTTAGATTTAAGACGGCCACCGAACATCTGCTGTATCAGTGTAGTTTCCTGCAAGCTTGCTTCTACCTGCTTCTCGCCACCAAGTCCATCCAAGCATGCCCCTTGCATAGACATCACAAGATGCCTGGTAGTTTCAAATTGAAGCACACCATGTGCAAATGTGAGTGCATGATCAACAGCAATGGAAGTTATTCTTTTCAGATTATGAACACCAACTATGGTTTCCCCTTTTCACTGACCTACTTCACAAAGTGTAAACATAGCATGAATATCTTAGAAAAGGACGCGCTTAAAATAATAATATTCAGAGCACTTTACTACATTCCCATTCCAGGTTAGTGGAGACTGTAATCAATTATTCACTTGAACAACATTCTTTTTCTTTTCTTTTCTTTTCTTTTCTTTTCTTTTCTTTTCTTTTCTTTTCTTTTCTTTTCTTTTCTTTTCTTTTCTTTTCTTTTCTGTTTACACAGAAGACATGTACGGCTGTACGCACAGATGCCATCACCCAAATGTGCCACATGTGCACCCTACATTCCCAATATGAGGAGGCCAGGGATAAATCTATGAACTTGAAAAAATTCCAACTGAAGCACACCCGTGTGTGCATAAATGTGGGTAACAATATCAATTGATGAAGTTACTTTGCACAAACATGCTAATATGGATTTTTTGTTAGAACACAAAACAGTTATGATTATATTGCCATCAGTCACCATACCTCTTATGATTATGGTAATCGCAGATTACCATTCCAAAAGAAACATTTGAGTGGCAAACTATAACTACGGTAAGCAATGCTATAATACCACAATAGATATAACCATCAGAAGCAAAATAAACCGTCAAAATAACATTGAGCTGATTGGAAACTTTTTACATCAATTTTCAAGAAAGTCAATAAAGTTCATCAACTTATAACTGTCATGTTCAAATAAAAAAATCTCATGGCCATGTTTCTTACTACTCCCATTTGTTTTCCCTTTTATTTCCATACCTTAAATAAAGCATCATGTTTCATTTTAAATCCAGGATAGGTGTCCATCAAAATTATCTCTTCCATGAAGAAATATTTTCAACAAATTATGATACTGACCGTGCAATGATATTGAATTAAATATATTGGCAAGGTTTCCAAGATATTACTCCTACTTATAACAAAGCTACCTCATCATAGGAACAGCCCAAAAAGTAGCAAGCAATCAAAGCTAAAAACTAGATCTAGCATGCAACAGTTACAGCACCTTAAAAATTCATGAGCATCTTCTTGACTTCCACCACCCAGGCGACATCCAATATTCCTCAGATTAGAAAGGATTCTACTTGGAGACACGGGTCCACCACTTTCACGCAAAGTTGAAGCATATTGCTCAAGTTCACACATAAGGCACCAATTCTTTGAGCAACCTAAAAGAATAAAGCAATCAACATCAAGAGAACAGAGGCATCGAGAGAATACACTGCTATATCAAAGGGGGGAACTTGAGATTTAGCATTACAGTCTTTAGAATGCAATCTCAGAAGCAGGTAGATCATCAAGGGTTTTGTGCACATGAGACATTGTAGAACAGCATTTGCAAAGCAGCTGCAAAAAGGTAAAAAGAACAAATGAGCAATAACAGTTATATAGAACTCACGATGATCTGCCATGTTACCAAACAATTGTTTAGTACACACTACATGACTACATGATCTGCCATTGTTTAGTACACACACACTAAATGAGCAATAGCAGATTCTTAGGGTCTGTTATCGCAGAACTCATTACAATAAATTCTACATGAGAAATGTATAATACCTGTTTCCACAGTTGAAAAGACCTCTAGGAGAGATTCCCCGTACTTCATACTGAAAAAACTTAACAAGATCCTCATATGGGAACAGTACCTGAAGTACCAATTTAGAAACAAAGTCTTCAGCCTTTTGATACAGAAACTGTGAAGTAATTACATCTCAAGGTTTGTCATAGATGATTCAAACCTTACTCCTCTTGTTATCATTGATCAACCCCACCAGGCTGGTTTTGAGAAATTTTGAGGGTTTCTTCAAAGCTTCAACCTTTGATGCTCCTAATTTTGAGATTTCATTACATCCTTGCAAATTTTTGCTTGCTGAGACAGCTGTTTTGGTAGATTATGCACAATGTAGTAAATATATGAGATAAATGAGGGGATAATAAGATCAAGCTAGCCCATTTAATCTGATAAGAAATTATGTACTAACTTTGCACATTTTTGTTGTGGGGATTCTTTTCATGGCCATCACATTGATGTGACGTCGACACCTTCTCCTGCAATGTTTGTGATGACGACATTTTACCAGATGGGTATGGAGGTTTCTGATGCATCATGTTTCCTTTTCCAGTAATTTTTCCAGATGAGTTGCTTCTTTGTAGGGACTCTGTGGCAGAAACATATGGCCCCTCACCAGAGCTGATCATATCAGAAGTTAAATACACACCCATGTCAGGTTCATAAACTGTGATGCTTGCTTTTGGCCTCTTTCTTGTTTCAGGGGCACAACTATTGGGTTGATTTACCATACTGTTGAGAGGATAAATTACATCACGGTTGCCACTGTTTTCATCTGAATAACTGGAACTGATATTTGAAACCTGAAACCATAATATAAAGGGTTGAATTACTTAAAACAAAATTCAAGAAAGAATATTGAAAGCGAGAGCTGGGCTATACCTTATTTCCTGACAAAATCTCAGAAGAGGGGATTTCTCCTTCAACACTATAGTTGTTCTTTACATAAGATCCAACAGCAGCACCATTTTCACAAGCATGTAGAATTTGGTTTGGTTTATCAAGATTGCAGCTATCCGTTGTCATTGCAGTGAAGGATGGCTCTGACACGGTATCAAAATCCATGTCATGCATGTGAACATCGCTCCCTCGAAGAGGTGAATTCAGGTTACTTAAGAATGGCATCTGTTCAGCATTCTCGGTAGAAGGTAGTCCACCAGAGCTGCCGGCACCAAAACCATGCCATTGCTGGCATGTTTGCTTATGCCCTTGTCTCCAGTGAATTATTTGGCACTTTCCAGAACTACCGAACATCAAAAGTAGCAACATGTACATTAATTGACAGACTAAAGATAGGCCACATATAAAGAAAGAGCTGTGATGCAAGGGAAAATCCAACAAATTAATTGCAAAGATAGTAACATGTTATGAATTGCTACCATGGAATAACATCATAGAGATCAGAAATTGATAGAATAATGGGGCAGAACAGAACCACATGTCAAAAACATGGTACAGTAATATACTGTATGAATGTGAGCTAAACTAACAACTTTAAATTTTCATCTACAAAATCATGATTAGTGTATAGTACACCATGAACGTGTTTTGAGTGAAGAATCATCAGATAAATTACATCTCACAGATTGTCAACTAAAAACTAAAACTGCGTGAGATTATTCAGTAAAGCAAATACCGACTCATGAAGTCCTTCAAGATGTGGTTAATATTGGGGAAAAGTAAATAATGAAAGCAGTCATGAGCTTAATAGTTCACATGCTCAACAATTCATAGCATAGTGTTCAAAAATAGAAAACAAATTCTTCTCTTGTACAAAGACCTCAGTACTGTTTCTGGCAGAGGCTAAGGCATCCCACCGCCTTAGCCGCATGGGTGGCATGGCGGCAACGACAGCAGGAGAGGCAGTGGCAGTGGCTGGGAGAGAGCTTGGATATGCTAAATGCTGGAGGAGAGTCTTTATATTTGTCACTTGTTGGGCCAGGCCAGGCTGGGCTTGAGTGGAGGCAGCTAGGGATTGGACTGGACTTTAACACATTTATATAGATGGGCTATTGTGGACTTTAAATGTGCTTGTGCAATTTTTCCTATATATTCTTTTATTTTGTAAGGTGTTGCCTTGCTTTACGCCTTACCGCTTAAAAGGTAAGGCGGTAGTCAAGTGCCTTGCCTCACCTTACCATCTTAATAACTATGGATGGAAAGTGTTGGGTCCTTGGATGGGGATAACCTGGATCCATGGTTATTAAACTGGTATTACAAGCTAGGCAACCCACTCCCTCATACCATCTAAGGGCTCAAGGCAAACAGTGAGGCAATGTCTTACACAGTAAAAAAAAAGCATACCACAGTATAACCTGGCTAGATCACTCCTCCCTTTACTCTATGGTCACCAGAAGTGTCCCGGTGGCAACCCAGATCACAAGGCATACCCAATCCTGGTCCTAAGAAGGAATGAAGGATGCCACAGGCATAACCCAAAATGAAGAGGCAATGTCTTGACCCCCAGGGCAGACCTTACCCCTTAGGTGACACCTTAAAAGCTAAAAGCCATTCCTGGATCTCGTGAAACGCTTACTAGTGATGCCAGTTTACGGCCAAAAATAATTCATAGTCATAGATAAGGGTTAGATTCATAGATTGGAAATCGATCTTTTTGGTTCAGCTTTTGAGCCAGGCAAATAGATTTCTTGTTGCTCTTAGATCTTCTCTGCTTCATTGGCTTAATAATCTTTAATTATCCCCCCTCGCTGTGTTACTCCATCTCTCTTGTTCCTCACTTCTCTCTTTCTCCCCTGGTTGTTCTGTAACTTGTCTTTTATTTTAATACAATCCCTGGTAGGAGCCTCTCCTACTGATTGATTTCCACACAAAAAAAGAACCAGCTAGGAAATACTCAATGTGTTTTCACTGAGCCAAGTCTATTCAATGCAGCTTGTACCTCAAAATTGATGTACTATCTTTTATACATCAAGTATCTCATATTACCTTTATGTTCATAAGATACGCCATATTCATAGTTTCATACTATAGTATCATTACCATTTTATAAAACCTGCTGTTAAGGTCATCAAAAATGCCATAATCATAATGCAGTCGAAGTGACATTTTATAAAACTTTTCTAGTCACCATTTTTCAGTAGAATGATTGGTATTGCTATATTGAAGGAACAAACAAGTCAAGCTAAAAGAGAGGGAGAAATGATGTTAGGTTTTCAAAAGCACGTGCATGGTTGTCACGGCGCCCCGGCGAACCCAGTCGCCAGCGAACCGACTGGATGCCTAGGCGCCTAGGAGGGCGCCTAGGCGTCGCCTAGGCGACCAAAAATTGGCATAGCATACAGGATAACAGGATTCACGCACGGCCCAGAAGATTCACGCACTGGCCGCTATAAAAGGGCTCGCAACATACACGCACCCTGGCCACCCCCCGCGTCCGCCTCCTCCTCCTCCTCCGGTTTCCTCCCCTCTCGTCGGCAGACTGCCTGCTTGCTGCTGCTGCGGCGAGGGAGCAGGGGAGGGGGAAGCAGACAACAGAGGGGAAGCAGAGGCGGTCGGGCGGCCGGCGGCGCAAGGGGAAGCAGAGCCCACGGCCGGCGGCACAAGGGGAAGAGGCAGGCGGCGGCGCAACTCGCAAGGGGAGGGGAAGCAGTGGCGGCCGGGCGGCCGGCGGCGCAAGGAGAAGCAGATCCGAAAGTCCAAACTGGGCCTGGGCCACGCCTTAGACACTACAACTTGCCCCTAGGCGCCCGCCCAGACACGCCTGGCGACCGCCTAGTCACCATGGGTGACGCCTAGAAGCTCCAGGCGGGCGCCTAACTCCACCAGGCGAGGCGATTGACCATGGCGTCCGGCAGTGACCGCCTGGACGCCTAGTCGGCGCCTAGGCGACGCCGTGACAACCATGAGCACGTGATGAATAAGTTTGTTAAATATACGAATTGGTTATATTGAATAGCTGGAGCATGATGGAGCAAAAATGAGTCAAGAATCTTACCAGTATCTAACAGACTTGCATCTGGAGCAGCGAGTCTTAGCAGGTCCATGGCAAGTAGCACACTCATGGTATTCAGGTCTTGCAGAAGGTGCAGATCTCAGATAAGGCATGGATCTCAAAGAAGGTCCTGTCAATATAACATCTGGAGTGGCCATCGTTTCAACCTTGAAGGCTTCTTCTGCAGCTCGCTGGGCCAGTACACTTACCCTTGCCTTCTTACTTACAGCATCATGACATCTCCCAAGAAGAAAATAAGCTATCACCGGAAGTATGATAAATACAGCAAAGAGTGCAGGCACATCAGCTTCCCTTGGTTGGAGCATGTCCCTAACAGAATACTATCATCCAACTTCGACTCTCGGCTTCAGCTCGAAAAAACATTCCAGATTGCTGATTGACCTAAGGAAACAGCATAACAAAAATTATGCTCATAGTTTCCACTTTCCACTATCACGGAAGTGGAGAATGACAAGGAAATATATTCATTCAGAGATTTAGGGACTATGAGAACCTTAAGCTTCTCAACAAAATAGGTATTGCATGCTCATCTTTATGACCTAGAAGCTTGCTCTCTCAGGCTTCAACATGTTGCTGGTTTCTAGTGCAAAGCTAGCCTAAGTTTTTTATGGTAACTTCAGTTCTCATGAAGCACACACCTTTTAACCATGGCATGAGCTTACAAGCACATAGGCTGTAGAGCTAGGCCGGACAGTGCCTTGCTTTCTAATTCTGAAAATTAACTAAATGATGATAGATTGATAGATACAGAAATATCAACTGCAAGCAGCCATAAATAGTATCGATGAATAGCTAAAAACTCGATCCCACCTAAAAAGGACGTGTTCATGTGCGTGTCACATCATGGCTGTAATATACCCAAATTTTCAAGCAAATCAGACACTGGAATACCTGAAACGGCATCAGGACCATAACATAAAAGTCATATAATTTCAGAAAACTAACAGAAAGAGCTGAAATGCATCAAAAATACTATGCAGTCCAATCGATCCATATTCAACACCCTACGGAGACCTAACGCGCGTGAACCACATTCAATACAGGCATACAGCAAGGTAAAATAGCTCTCTCGCCTAAAAAATGAACAGTCTGCAAGCAACCAGATCCCAAGCGCGCAGGCAGAGGCGAACCCACCACGCCGAAATTTCCCACGCGGGCGCGCCGACACAGGCCGTCCGCGGACGAACCCCCCACGGGCGGACCACACTAGCAGCGACAGCAAACAGATTACCCTGCGCGCAGGGAGCGGGGCCGGGCGGACCCCCGGGGCGAAAATGGCCGATTTATCGCGGCGCGGGCAAGGGCGAACCCGAATCGGCTGGCTGGGAGCCTAGGGTTTATACCAGGCGAAGGAATGCCGCCCCGCGGACGGATCTCCGGGTAGAGCAGACGAGCTTCCCGGCGGCTCTGTCGGGGATCGAGGCGTCACGTATCACGGCGGGGGCGATACCGCGCCGGGCGCTTATCGGCGGCGACCGGAGACGAGCGGCGGCGAGCGCCGGCGGGGGGCGGGCGGGCGGGCGGACGGCTTCGCGCTTTGGCTACTGCGTGTGTGAATTGATGGGTGGGCGATGCGTTTTGGTCTGTGTCGTCAGTTCCGTGGCTGGTCGAAAAGAAGAGCGCGGGGATCCGGGCCGGGGAATGGGGGAATATTTGTGGCCATCCGATCCGCGCATCAACGGCGTGGGTAGGAGATGCTCGCTTTTTCTTTGGAGGAAGAGATTTTGGATGGATTTTTAGGGAGTGCGAATGTAATCTTATTTTGACAGAAATGAGAGGTAATTTAAGGAATCATTTAAAAATAATGCATTTTGGATCATATTTTTCCCAAAATAAATAGTCAAATTTAAATCTAGGAGAATGTATAGTATATTTGTCGGAAACGCTATAAATGATTAGGGTTGTAAACTTAATTTGTATGAAGTTTAGGGTACATGGTTACATGGTTTAAGAGCATCTCCATTGTAATTGCTATCCAACTTGTTATCTTTAAAAATAGCAAGAATTGTCTAAAAGTTGTCTCCATTGTACTTGCAATTTGACTTGCTTTTTTAGGAAGCTTATTATTTCTCTCACCAAACTTGATAGAGTAGCAATATAGCAAGCCAATTAAAATAAAGAGACTTGCTATTACTATGAATAGCAAGTCAAAAATAACAATTACAATGGAGATGCTCTAAGGTTCCTGGGTTTTACAGGCTCCAAGGGATTACAGAACTCGGCTTACGAACGACATTGAAATAGCAAATATGAAATAAACATAATTATATTAAAGTTTTTACATTATTCCTACATAAAAGTAGTTTAATGTTTTGTCCAAGAATGAAGTGATGTTTTAGGTATGAATAAATCATAATTTTTAGTGTCTATTTTCTTGTTGATTAATGACAAGTTTAATTTTTTTACTCTCGTCATTAAGTTTTAAGCACACATATAGTACTTTGGGGTCACTACCTATAATATGGTACCCATATAGAAAGATAAATAATATTATATACACAGATTGACAGATTGTTTCTCTTAGTCCAAATTTTAGTCCTGTCACGTCAAATGTTTAGATACTATTTTAGAGTATTAAATATAGACTATTTACAAAAACGCATTCATAATCAGTGGATTATTCGCGAGATGAATCTAATAAACCTAATTACGCCATGATTCGACAATGTGATGCTATAGTAAACAATTGATAATCATGGATTAGTTAGGCTTAATAAATTTGTCTCGTAAATAATCATTCGATTCTGCAATTATTTTTATAATTAGTTTAAGTTCAGTCCTTCAAATTGATGTCTAAACATACAATGTGACACAGACTAAACTTTAATCCATAAAACTAAACACCTCTTTAAAAACATCATTTGAATTGGGACCAGCTTCTCATCCACTCAACCACCTGAGAGAAATTTTCTTATTGATATAGTGCATATAAAACCCCTTGCGAGGCACTAAAAAAATGGCAAATACATTTAGAACAAGTGAGAAGTAATACTTGAAAAGCTGGTCTTCTCCATCAAGTAGTTATTATTAATACTTCCTCTAGTGGGAGTTATTAACGGCTCACCTTTGACCATACCGGCATGTGCTTGGTCATCTTGTTGGCAACTGAAACAACGAGAATTTTAATATATTTTTTGTCACTGTTACATGTGTAATCAGCATTACATCTTTTATATAATGCTTGGCTATTTGGGATAGTTTCGACACGTGAGCTTATCAGTCCGGACCGAAAGTTTAGATACTCTGTCAACCATAGTGTTTCAGGATTAATTTCTGTATTTATACTATTTTAAAATAAATTTGTAAATGACATTAGCTTTTTATTGACACGTGAACTTTTAATGTTAGTAAAATTTATATTATATATAGATGTATATATATCTTGTTTAAAAATAGATTAAACCAACTATACTAGACATACGTATCGCCACAAGAGAATAAAGGCTTCTTTGGTTTGAAGGAATTTTAGAGAAATAATATAGGATTCAAATTTCTAAATAAATTGGGGTACTATTCACTTATTTTGAATGGATGATTGCAGAGCCGGCTCTGGGCCGGTGCAAGAGGTGCACCGGCCTAGGGCCCATGGGCGAGGGGGCCCAAGGCCCAGGTATTTAGATTTTAGTAGAGGGTTCTGCTCAGTCTGTTGCCGACTGCCGTGAGTCTAGAGTTCAGACTCATCTGTCTCCTCGTATTTAGTCCTCGTCCTCGAGTTTAGATTGGCAATTTGGCATGTGAACAGGCTTCGGACGAACAACCGACGAGCCAACTGTATGTCCTCTTATTTAGTGTTAATTAATCTGAAACTTATTTTTTTCAGATGCAAGTAAAAATACGAATATAGATATACATATATCATATATACACATAGATTAATGGGTATACTACATGTACACATATAGCGCCTTAAGAGTGGAAGGGCCCATGACATGAGTTGGCACTAGGGCGCTCCAAAACAATGAGTCGGCCCTAGATGATTGGTGGATAGGAAAAATGAAAGAAAATTTCTTCTTCTTAGATTTCATAGGAAAAACGTAGGAATTTAAACATCCACTTCAACCTCTTTTTTCCTTTCCTTTGCTGAGTCCAAAGCAAATCATTGCATAAAGCTTCCTATGAGAAAACATAACTAGCTTTAATATGAATGTTTAGAAAAAAAATCTAGTGTTTATTAGTTAATTCCGTGTTCGAAACAACGTTCCTCTAATTTTCCATATGTTTTTAAATCCTCTGTTTTTTTCTATTTTTATATTTTAGGATTCCCGCGCCTTCCGAAGAAGGAGGCAGTCAAGTAATGTACATATTAATCTCCTCTAATCCTTCTTGCCTCGTGCATATCTTATATCGTAGATGCACAAAATAATTTTAATTTTGCAATTCATATAAAAAATATTGTTCTATATTATTAATCTAAAAATATTAACCGATGATGATCTGAAAACCGTTGTAGTCGTAGAGATTTAGTGGACAATCTAACCTAGGTTAGGGTCGTACAAACAAACGAACAAAGGCTAGGTTAGGGTGGTGAATGGCGATGGTCCGTGAACGGCGAGAGTACAAGGACATGTTTTGGCCGCCTCGAAAGAACAGAAAGATAAAAACAAAGGGGGTACGCCTGCTGCTTGCTGCATCGGTACCGTACGACCCCATCTTGTCACCGCTGCGCTCCCCTTCGAATCCTACCTCGCTTTTTGAGGAACTTGTCAGGGCTTTCAGCCACCGCACAGCCGTATGTAACGTTAGGGTCTATTAGGTAGGTAGGTTGACACGATTAACGAAAAAAACGTGTTAAAGTGTGGTGTTGTTTTTCTTCATCACACGTGGTGACCACAAGTGTGACGCGACAAATTGGGGCTCCTAATCAAACATGTCATAAAACCCTCTGTTTTCTTTCTTTGTTTATTTTTCTAGGCCGCCTTGTAATTTCCACATCCAAACATCTCTAAATGCTACTACAAATAAAAATAAAAATTTCTCAAAATTAATCCCTTCGTTCCTTGCTTTCGGAAGCATACTCGTAGACTCAAATTTATGATTACATCGAAAAAAATTATATTTAAAATGATTTACATTATAAAAATCTAAAAAACTATATAAGAAGTCATTTTTTAAGCTACTCTCGAATCTCAAAGATGCTTTTATGACACTATTTTTCAATATGTTAAGTACGAATAGTATTTATTAAATTATATACATCAATCAGATCAATTCAAAGGTTTTAGGGGAATGCATGTCACTCCTATAAGTATAAGCAGGGAGAATGGTAAAAGATTTAGGGAGAAAGTTTTAAAAATATCGTAAGAACTATTTTTTTAAGGAGGATGGGAGAATCTCTCGGCCTGCGCGTAGTTGTAGCGATTTCTAAGGCGTGTTTGGATCCAGAGACTAAATTTTAGGTCATGTCATATCGGATGTTTCGACATTAATTTGAAGTACTAAACGTGAACTAATTATAAAAATAATTGCAGAATCGGAGACTAAATCGTGAGACGAATTTTTTAAGCCTAATTAATCCATAATTAGCTAGTGTTTACTGTAGCATCACATTGTCAAATCATGATGTAATTATGCTTATTAGATTCGTTTCGTGAATAATCCTCCGAATATGAATGAGTTTTGTAAATGATGTATATTTAATACTTTAAAATAATATTTAAATATTAGATGTGACAGGGGCTAAAAGTCTTCGGTCCACGGGTGACGTCGATGGAGTCAACAGGGAATAATTGCAAAGATTCCCCGGCGCATTGTGCCGTTGGATAGCTATCCTGTCATTAGGCCACTTAATTAAGCTGCAAGCGATATTCGGACCATTGGTTATGGGGGCTTAATGCCGTTTACGCGATAAATTAACAAATTATTAAGGAGGGGACAGCTGATCTCTCCGTCTACAAATGTGGTTGGGTCTTAATCAGCAAGCTAAATGCTAGCTTTTCTTTTTTTTTAAAAAAAAAAAAACTAGGGTCATGGAGAGTTGCTACTTGACAGAATGCTAGGTCTAAGTATTTCATTCGTTTCGTCGGAGAACGAGATAAGTTATTTTAGTTTTTTATTTTATTTATGGATCCATCAATCTAGAAATTGCATGTTTAGATTTATTGATCATCAGTGACTTATATTTTAAAACGGAGATAGTATTTTTTATAATTTATTATTCACGTTAGCAGTCGGTCTACCTCGTAACCTCAGGACATGTTTGTTTCATAGAGATTCTCAGTACTAGCAAGTTAGTAGCTGGCTGGTCTTAGCAATTGATAGTCTGAGTATCGAGCTGGTGAGAATATATATATAAATACTTATTTTTCAACTTCCGTATTCTAGTTCATTTTTAGATTCTTCGGTCACTCATTCTTACAATGTAGATCTAGAATTTGATCGTTTATTTCAGCTTCGGATTTTATATCCGCTAAAAATTATAATTGTTAATTGATAAGTTTGTGACGATGCAATTAACTTAGAATTCTTAACGTGATCATCATGATCAAGCTTTTCATGCCATGGTGATCACGTTTTTCCTTAATGCTTGGATGATAGTAAGTTTTTTTTAATAAGAAAGATGATTACATCCCTTGCTCCTGCATCATGAGGAGTACGACTCAAATAAAGTTTAAACACAGGACAAATTAAACCCTCACGTGAGAACATTATCAACTTAAAAGGCCGAAGTAAAATTAAGGGTGTGTTTTTGGTTGTGCCATAGATTTTAAAAAGTTGTTGTAAATCGTGAAGCTGTGATCCATGGAAAAACCGAAGAGTTGTTTGGTTGAAATAATTACGGATTTCTATTTTGGTAGATCCCGATGTTTGGTTACATTATTAATACGTAAATTTGCACGTAAATTACTGTAATCAATAAATTTTGTAACGTTTATACTAATACTATACATTTTTTAATTACACTAAATTGATACATTTTACTAAAATTTTTACTTTTTAAAATTTTACATGAGCTGATATGGTTAATAATTTTCGTTCAACGTTGAACCGAGAAATTATGAAAGTTAAGATCTCCTAGGGTTCAGTTTGTATTGTAAAAAAGAAGGCATTGGAACCTATTTAGTTACGCCTTAAGATGACATCTTATAAATACAATAATAGATATTCGGTTCCAATTCCCGATGTCAATCGCATTACTAAACGGCAAGGGGGCATGTACAATGGAGTTTTTCACCTTGTATATAACCTTAACAAATTACAGAAAACACCATGGTCACTGTAGCAGACAGCTTCCTCGTCACTTCAGGAGGCGACGACAGCGGCTAGTGTTCCCATGGGGCAGGCGACGTTAAAAGAAAAAAAAAATAAAATGTCCGGGGTATTTGGTTTGAGAGACTAAATTTTAGTCACTGTCAAATCAAATATTTAGATACTATTTTAGAGTATTAAATGTATACTATTTATAAAACCCATTCATAATCGGCGGATTATTTGCGAGACGAATTTAATAAGCCTAATTACGTCATGATTTGACAATGTGATGCTAAGTAAACATTTGCTAATCATGAATTAATTCCATGATTAAGCTTAATAAATTTGTCTCGCGAATTATCCTCCGATTCTACAATTGTTTTTATAATTAGTTTATTTTTAGTCCTTCAAAACATGAACTAAATTTTAATCAATGAAACCAAACACCTCCTAAATTGCTTTGGTGCAGGACAGAGCACACAATATTCACACAGATCGATAAAGCTTTGTATATCGTATTTGATCGGCAAAATGGTGTGTGTATATATACTAATATTTGATTTACGAAAAACAATAATATTACATTATCAATATAATATATCATTTATATGGAAGAATCTATTTTGTATCAACTGACAACACAATGGTATATAGGAATGATATTTATGACGAAATTATGGCTACATACAAGTATTAAATAATTTGTAGACGATTAAATAGACAATCTTTTGCCGACGATGGCTTGTGGCGGCAGCCAGACAAGAGTAGTATCGTCATATATAGTCGTCGACGATGATAACATCGTTCGTCAAATTCTTGAAATTATAATGATATGTTTGAGATTTTCAAGAGAAAAAAGAGGGGTTATATTATTTTTGTCTATCTAAAGTTGCACAATTAACCATGCATTTTCGTCGTTGTTGAGTTTGGCGTGCATCATGGATGATGGCACCATATATCCCAAGAAGAGTGCTAAGTTATTACAAATATATATTGGGACATGATTTTTTTTTTAAAGAAAAGGAAACTAGCTAGAGTGATTCTATAGTTCTATATATCACTTGTATGGCTCACCTCTTAGGCACCACGAGCCTGACAAATCTTAAAGCAACCATGGTAGTAAGGGGGTGTTTGGATTCAGGGGCTAAATTTTAGCCCGTGTCACATCGGATGTTTCGACATTAATTTGAAGGACTAAACGTGAACTAATTATGAAAATAATTGCAGAACCGGAGACTAAATCACGAGACGAATTTTTTAAGCCTAATTAATCCATAATTAGCAAATGTTTACTGTAGCATCACATTGTCAAATCATGGTGTAATTAGTCTCATTAGATTCGTCTCGTGAATAATCATCCGATTATGAATGAGTTTTGTAAATAGTCTACATTTAATACTCCAAAATAGTATTTAAACATTGGATGTGACAGGGCTAAAATTTTAGCCCCTGATCCAAACACCCCCTAAGTAACTAACTAATTAGTTGATTAAAGATAATGACTTGTAATACATGCTCTATCCGATGGACAACTAACAGCCTAAAAAATATTGTTTAATTTGAGGGAACAGGTCATGAGATTTTAGAGGCTCGGGGGACAAAAAATTAAAATTATTATTTATGTCGTCGCTCCTGTGAGCCATGCATGTCTTATGATTGTGTGATTAAAGGAGATTGTCTTCTGTTCATTTGATGACTTGGTTGTTTGATGTTTGGAATTTATCCTCGTGTATTACATGGATTGACGAACATATATGAAGGGCTTAAATGTATAATAAGTCTTAAATTGAAAGATTAAATTAAAAATATTATACTAATACGGCTTACCTCAAATGGCAAAAAAGAATAAATACTATGCCACACTCTCAACAACCAAACATGCAAATGCAAAGAAAAAGAAATAACATTATGCTGCAATATCTTCAATTTATTTATAGAATAATGTTTTGCTGGGTGTTTGTTAGGACTAGGTAATCAATTAAGTTATTTTGAGCAAAAACTGAAACCCCATATGTAATTTTTTTAAATCTTATTTCCATAAAACACTATTCAAATAGAAATATATACAAAATATTATACAAGATGACTTTAGTGAGTAGGCACAATTTTGTATTGACATTGTAGTATGAAAAAACATAGGAAAACCAAGAGGCCTAGGGATCAAACCTGCACCATGATAAGAGGCTTAGAATTCTTATACTAATACAAGAACAACAACAATAATATACTCAAATATATACATATGCACACACATGAAATATTACTAAATATTACTGATACATTATTAAAATACATTCAAAATTTTAAAAAATGTTTTTTATTTCTAACAAAATTAGTTTTAGAAAATAAAAATTGACAATGGTATAAAATATTAAAACCAAAATCTAATAAATTATTATTTTAAATTTAACACATGGAGTTAGTACTGTGTATGTATCATGGGGCCCTAAGAGCATCTCCAGCAGCTCCCCTAAAACTCATCCCCTATACTTCACATATAGGGGATGATCCTAAAAGATTCCACCCCTATACAACTTCGGTCTCTAGTAGCTTCTCTAAAATTCATTCCCTATATTTTTGAATCCTCTATTTTATTATTATCTAACAATAAAAATTCTAACGACTATATTTTCAACGGCTATATCTCTAACATATATACTATTATGTATGATCATTATTGTTATTGATGATTGATAAATTTTTTGAGAAACCAAGGGTTGGTTTCGGTGTTTTGTGATGAGTGATTGACAGGTTTTTACCCTCTGTTCGAAGGGTACCTCCGAAGGGGCTTCGGAGGTGGTACCTCCGAAGGGTGTTCGGAGGTGGTTTCACCGAAGTGTGTTCGGTGTTTGCTTGCTGCAGCTGTTGCAGCAGAGTGTGCTCGTCAGAGGGGTCCGACAGTACGCGATGACTGGGTGTGTACCGAAGGGTTCGGTACTTTGGGCGGTACACCGGAGTGTGTACCGGAGGTTGCTAACCCGGAGAGGTCTCCGGAGTACTGGATACATTTGTCTGCTTGTCTGTGGTGCGCAGGGACTTCGGAGGCGACGGACAAGGCTCGAGCCTGGTGAACCTGGGTCAAGCGGGAGGCTTGATGCCAGGGGAGCGGGGAGCTCCGTCACGGTGGCTGCGAAGGTGGTCCGGGTCGGTCCTCGGGTCGAGGCGCGCTAGGTGAAGGCAGAGAGTGCGGAGCGTGGCTCCGGCTGAAGGTGCTCCGAGACAAGTCCTCAGAGGTGAGGCACTTCGAAGGTACTCCGAATGGAGTGACTTCGGAGTTGGTGGAACAAGTCCTCTGCGGAGGCATGGAATTCGAAGTGTGCTCCGGAGGGAGACATTCGAAGGTGGCCCGACGAAGGTCTCAGAAGTCGAGGCGCATCGAAGGCATGGTCCGGGTGAGGCTCGTCGAGGAGTGTGCTCGGAGTGAGACACTGCGACGAAGTGCTCATAGAATGCTTCATGCGAAGGCCTTGGACGAAGGAGGGACTTCGAAGGGTGGTACTCCGAAGGTGGGGCTTCGGAGTGAGGATGACTTGAGGTGCTTCGGCCTGCATGGCTTCGGTACACGGACTGACGGAGTTCGAGCTGGGCGGAAGCTGCGAAGCCGTGGTGGTCCACTCCGTAGGTGTTGGTGCGAAGGCCCAAGGGCTTTGACGGCTTCGGCTCAAAACCGTCAGTGTATCGGAGACTGACTTCGGGGAAGCGAAGGCCACCAGGCTCAAGGCTTCTCACCGAAGCTACCGCACCCTCGCGTGCGATGGGAGGCTGCAGAAAGTCAAAGACTGCAAAGGCTGACACTGTCTGTTCTGTAAAAGGCTGACACTGTCCCCTCTGCAAAGCTGACAGAGAAGCCTTTTGTACCCCTTAGTTCTGTAGAGACAAATCTTTTGTAAACCCTAGGGGTAGTGTAGTCAATTCCTTTGGGTGAACTGTGGGCTATAAATATGGGGGCTCGGTAGGTAACATTGAACACTTTGAGCATTTACTGTTGAGCTCCTGTAGCCACACACTTCGATTGAATACATCCAGAGAGTTCATTTTCTGTGTTCCTTGTTCCACAGGCTATGACACTCTAACCTGTGATGAACTCTTTAGCAAGCTAAAGTCCACAGAGATTGCCAAGGCATCTCTTGTTGTGCACAGAAGCTCTTTGCCACAACCATTGGCATTGGTTTCTAGCACTAGCCGTGGCACCACTGCAGAACCAAGCACATCAGGCACTTGTGTTCTTGCAGATGGTTTTGCTTTGTCCTCCCTGGTCTCCGTCACAAAGGAGCAGGTGGACACTCTAGCTGATGATGAGCTTGCTCTCATTGCCCGGAGGTTCACCCGCTTTCATCATGAGAGACGGGATCAGAGGAGAAGTGGTTTTAGTGGTTGCTATGAATGTGGCGACACCTCTCATATTAAGGCCAATTGCCCCAAAATCAAGAAGAGAGATGAGAGTGACCGCCCTAAATACCACAAAAAGGAGAGGAAGCCATTTGTGAAGGGCAAACGCGGCAAGATGGCTAAGAAAGTAGCCAAGGCCGCTTCCAGAGTTTTTGTTGCTGCTCTCAGCGACATCGACACATCCTCAACTGAGGAGTCGAGCTCTGAGGAGGAGGAGTCCCCAAGGAAGGAGGACAAGAAGGACAAAAAGGGACGTGACTTCACCGGCCTTTGCTTCATGGCCGACAGCGATCACAGCGGCGATGAGCTTGAATCATCTGAGGTAAACCTATCATCTGACCAGCTTCTAATTAAATTAGATGAGCTGAATGAAGTAGTTCTTGGTCAGGATAGATTACTTGTGCAAGCCGCTAGAGAAAGAAAAGACCTTAGACTTAGGCTAGAAACCATTTCTATTGAATATGCCATGCTTAAGTCTAAATTTGATGATGCTGAATGTGAATCATGTTCTGTTGTCATGAGTGAGCTTGCTCAGTTGCGTTTTGTTCATGCTCAAACTCTTTCTGAGCTTGAGACTGCACAGAAGCAGCTTTTGGAGGTGGATTCTAGACCTCATGATATTATTGATTGCATGAACTGCTCTTTATTACGCGATAGCATTAATTTACGTGATAAGCATGTTCATGATTTGGAGGCTAGATTGGAGAGGGCCGGTAGTTCTAAGGATGTGCAACCTGTTTGTGACACTTGCATTACCCTTAAGGACCAGCTAGGCACTGTTAGAGAGCGAGCTGAAAACCTCATGTCTGAAAATAAATATCTCCTTTCCGTGGTTAATAAATGCACTGAGGGAAAGGGTAGGATGGATTTGCTCTTGGCCAAGACCAAGTTGTGTGCTGACAGAGTAGGGGTAGCTCTAGGTTTGGGTTTTGAGAGGATATCTTCAGACAGTAAGACCAAAACTGTTTTCACCTCTCCCACTACCCTAGAGAAAGAGAGAGCTCTGTTAGACACCCCTCCAGCCAAAAAGCCTACCCATCCACCAAAGAAAACCACTCTTCTTGCCAAGAAAAATCCTCCCATGAAAACCACTCAGAAGAAACCCAAGGAGCCTGTGAGAGTTGCTCCTGTGACCCATGAGAGTGCCCCCAGGAGAGTGTTTCATTGTTCCTATTGTCAGCGGGCGGGTCATTTGGTTGGGTTCTGTTTTCGTCGCATCAAGGATGAGCGACGCTCTCAGGCGATGAGTTACCAGTACATGCATTACCCATCTTTAGGTATGCATGAGTCTGAGATGTACTATCGTCCTGCTTTTGAGGCTCCTCGTGCTTCTCGGAGAGGTTTTGCTCCTCGAGGTCTTCACCATGTTCCATATGGTGGTAGACCTCGGGATAGCAGATTTGTACCTCGTCAGAGTAGGAGACCTCGTCATGTTGTTCGTTCACAGCATGTAGGTAGACCTCGCACTTTGCATCATTCTGATTATTATGTGCGTAGACCGTCTGCTTTTACTGTGCCTACTACTCGTGTCACTCAGTGCTGGATGCCTCGTCATTATTTTACTCACCCCAGCACTGAGCGATCGAGACGTTCTTATCATGTGTAGGCGACAGGTCGAGGCTTGGAGGGCACGTGGATCATGGACTCCGGTTGTTCGCGCCACATGACCGGAGATGCAGCTTGGTTCTCCAGCCTCACCACAACCAAGCAAAGGGAACATATCACCTTCGGAAACAATCGAAGGAGTAGAGTGAAAGGTAAAGGCGTGGTAAGAATTAATTCGAACTTCACTCTCAAAGATGTTGCTTTGGTTGAAAACCTGGGATACAATTTGCTGTCTGTATCTCAGTTGCTTGATGAGGGCTTCGAAGTGCGATTTCATCGCGATACTTCGCAAGTGCTCAATTCTGATGGCGTTGTGGTGTGTAAGATCTTTAGGGTTGGGAGAGTTTTTGGAGCTGATTTTTCAGAGTCATCTGGTTCTTCTCATTGTCTTGTTGCACATTCGACTTCTGAGCTTTGGAAGTGGCATAGGAGACTAGGGCATATGAGCTTTGAATTGCTCGCTCGTCTGAGCGCCCTAGGTCTGATCCGAGGATTGCCCAAGCTCAAGTTTGAGAAGAATTTAGTTTGCGCTCCTTGTCGACATGGAAAAATGATTGCCGCTTCGCATTCGCCAGTCACCACAGTGATGACTGAACAACCCGGAGAACTTCTCCATATGGACACTGTAGGTCCTTCTCGGGTTAGTTCTTTAGGCGGGAAGTGGTATGTTTTAGTTATTGTCGACGATTTCTCACGCTACTCTTGGGTCTTCTTTCTTGCCAGCAAGGATGAAGTGTTTTCACACTTTCGGAGCTTGGCTTTGAGACTTTTCACTGAACTCCCTGGTGCATTAAAATTCATTCGAAGCGATAATGGCACTGAGTTCAAAAATAGTCTCTTTGTTGACTTTTGCATGGAGCATGGCATAGAACATCAATTCTCTGCTCCGCGGGTTCCTCAACAGAACGGTGTTGTTGAGAGAAAGAACCGCACCTTGGTTGAGATGGCTAGGACGATGCTTGATGAGCATAGGACTCCTAGAAAATTCTGGGCTGAGGCCATGAACACTGCTTGTTACATCTCAAACCGAATTTTCTTGCGCTCAATTTTAAACTTGACATCGTATGAACTACGTTTTGGGAGACAGCCCAAGGTTACTCATCTTCGAGTTTTTGGCTGTCGCTGCTTTATCCTAAAACATGGTAACTTGGATAAATTTGAGTCGCGATCTTCTGACGGGATCTTTTTGGGTTATACTACTCATGGTCATTCTTATCGTGTTTATAATTTGGAAACTAACACTGTCATCGAGTCATGTGATGTGACTTTTGATGAATCAACCCCCTCTGTTAGTTCTGCTTTTGAACAGGCAAATGAACACGACATGGAACAGACCTTATTCGAAGACGAAGATCCCGGAGAATTCGAGGATGAACCCCTACTACCCTCGACATCAACCCCCGAAGCTGACCCCGCTTCAACTACTTCGGCACAAGGTCCCGAAGCGACTACCTCAACATCGGTTATCTTGGACCACTCCAACGCACAAGTTGAGCGGGAGACTGCATCCCGCCGCGAGGCTCCACATCATATTCAAAGGATGCACCCTCCCGAGCAGATCATTGGTGAGCTTGATCAAAGGGTAACTCGTTCTCATGCCCATTTCACTAATGCTGCTTTTGTTGCTTCTTTCGAGCCTTTAGATGTTAGTCATGCACTTTCTGATTCTAGTTGGATCAATGCCATGCATGAGGAACTTGAAAATTTTGAGAGAAACCAAGTCTGGACTTTAGTTGATCCTCCACCTAATGTTCATTTCATTGGAACAAAATGGATTTTCAAAAATAAACAAGGGGAGGATGGGACTATAGTTAGAAACAAGGCTAGACTTGTAGCTCAGGGCTTTTCTCATCTAGAAGGGATTGATTTTACTGAAACTTTTGCACCTGTTGCTCGCCTTGAGGCCATTAAGATTTTACTTGCCTTTGCGACATCCCGGGGATTCAAACTCTATCAAATGGATGTCAAAAGTGCTTTTCTTAATGGCTTCATAGGTGAAGATGTTTATGTAAAACAACCCCCTGGTTTTGAAAACCCCAAGTACCCACATAAAGTCCTTAAACTTCATAAGGCTCTTTATGGACTCAAGCAGGCCCCTCGGGCTTGGTATGATAGACTTAAGTCTTTTCTGCTTGAGCGAGGGTATTTGATGGGCTCTGTTGATAAAACTTTGTTTACTCTCAAGCATGGCAAAGATTTCCTCCTAGTTCGAATTTATGTGGATGATATCATCTTTGGTGGCTCTTCTCATGCTTTAGTTGCCGAGTTTGCAGATACCATGAGCAGGGAATTTGAAATGTCGATGATGGGTGAACTCACCTTTTTCCTTGGTTTGCAAATCAAGCAAAGCAAACAAGGTACTTTTGTCCACCAGACAAAGTACACCAAGGACCTGCTCAAGAAGTTCGACATGTCCGATGCGAAGCCCCTCGCCACTCTAATGACTACATCTATAGCATTGGACCCTGACGAAGATGGAGAAGCCGTAGATCAGAAGGAGTTCCGGAGCATGATCGGCTCCCTCCTCTACTTGACTGCCACGAGGCCGTACATACACTTCGTAGTGTGTCTGTGCGCTCGTTTTCAGGATTCACCACGAGCTTCGCACCGCCAAGCGGTTAAGCGCATCCTAAGGTATCTCAAACATACCCTTGAATTTAGCATATGGTATTCAGCATCTTCATCTTTATGTCTTCGAGGTTATTCTGATGCGGACTTTGCTGGGTGTAGAATTGATAGAAAGAGTACCTCTGGTACTTGTCATTTTCTGGGTACGTCTCTGGTTTGCTGGTCTTCCCGTAAACAGTCTAGTGTTGCACAATCAACGGCTGAGGCCGAATATGTTGCTGCAGCTAGCTGTTGCTCTCAGATTTTGTGGATGGTTTCCACTTTGCGGGATTTCGGGTTAGATTATAAGAGTGTTCCACTTTTCTGTGATAACACTAGTGCTATTTGTATTGCAAACAACCCGGTTCAGCACTCCAGAACCAAACACATTGATGTACGGTATCACTTTCTCAGAGATCACAATGAGAAGGGTGATATTGAACTTCAATATGTTGATACCCAACACCAGCTTGCCGACATTTTTACAAAACCCCTCGATGCTTCTCGTTTTGCTTACTTGCGTGGGGAACTTGGCATTTGTCACCCTTACGGCATTTTGTGAGGGGGAGCTGTGTTAGATGGATGTGCCTTTGTCTAATTGTGTTAAAATTGCATTTACATATTTTGCACTTATATGCCTGCTTATAATTCATGAAATCATGTCAGCTCAGCTCTTGTTAATTCATCTGGAACATTCATGTGCATGATGTTTTATTTTCAAAATCAAACCGTGCTCACTGCTTAGTCTTGAATCTAGCATGATTAGGCAGGACTGCTTTTAGCTATCTTTTATCTGCCTGATAGCAAGAAACTGTTCATGGGATGCTCAAAATTGCAACTTGAAAAATTGTTCTCAATTTTCATGGATATTCATAAAGTACCAAACAATTGGTTCACTTGGTTAAAATCAAAAATTCCATGATTTGCATGCTTTTAAGAGAAAAGATCCAAGTGGGTTTGTTTGTCGCACTACCCTATTCTAGACTGCTTACCATTGCACATTGGTCTGAACTGGAATAGTATAGTGTTTGCCAAAATCATTGCCTTAAGCTTCTTATGGCTTTCATGCTTAGGCTTGGCCTGATTGGAAAGTATAAGGTGGACAAACAAATAACCCCTGGCACTAAGTAAAGAACAACAAAATTCATTGATTATCAAGTTTGCTTTTCCAGCTCCATTTGAACTGGACTTGTCTGTCTAGAGTAGAAAGTGACTAGCTTTGCGCACTCCTTGCTCTTACTTGTCTAGTTTCCTTGAGTAAGTGGTGATGTTTTTATTTCAAAATTGATCAAATCACATGCTTCATCATGTTTTTAGAGAATATTAATTTGAGCTGAGCCCATGATCATTGGTGTTACTGTTGGCATATTTTTGCTTCATATGTCTTTGTAATTCTGCTCATTTCGAAGCTTTGCATCTTTTACATGCTCCTTGATGCTTGCATTGCCAAAGGGGGAGAGATTTGCTTCGGTCTCTGCCGCAAGGGGGTATAATTTCTAAGAGGGAGAAAATCTGGCATAAAGGGGGAGAAGATTTTTTATTGCCAAAGGGAAAATTTAACTCAGGGGGAGTTTTCATTGCCAAAGGGGGCTTTTCAATCTTGTGAGAAAGGGGGAGAAAAATTCTGTTGTCAAGTGACATGATTTGGCACTTTTCTGAGTTTTTATGGTCACTTGTGTGCTGAAAGTTTATATATTTTCTTGAACTTCGATTGGGTTGTCAATGCACTCATCAAGGGGGAGATTGAGAAACCAAGGGTTGGTTTCGGTGTTTTGTGATGAGTGATTGACAGGTTTTTACCCTTTGTTCGAAGGGTACCTCCGAAGGGGCTTCGGAGGTGGTACCTCCGAAGGGTGTTCGGAGGTGGTTTCACCGAAGTGTGTTCGGTGTTTGCTTGCTGCATCTGTTGCAGCGGAGTGTGCTCGTCGGAGGGGTCCGACAGTACGCGATGACTGGGTGTGTACCGAAGGGTTCGGTACTTTGGGCGGTACATCGGAGTGTGTACCGGAGGTTGCTAACCTGGAAAGGTCTCCGGAGTACTGGATACATTTGTCTGCTTGTCTGTGGTGCGCAGGGACTTCGGAGGCGACGGACAAGGCTCGAGCCTGGTGTACCTGGGTCAAGCGGGAGGCTTGATGCCAGGGGAGCGGGGAGCTCCGTCACGGTGGCTGCGAAGGTGGTCCGGGTCGGTCCTCGGGTCGAGGCGCGCCAGGTGAAGGCAGAGAGTGCGGAGCGTGGCTCCGGCTGAAGGTGCTCCGAGACAAGTCCTCAGAGGTGAGGCACTTCGAAGGTACTCCGAATGGAGTAACTTCGGAGTTGGTGGAACAAGTCCTCTGCGGAGGCATGGAATTCGAAGTGTGCTCCGGAGGGAGACATTCGAAGGTGGCCCGACGAAGGTCTCAGAAGTCGAGGTGCATCGAAGGCATGGTCCGGGTGAGGCTCGTCGAGGAGTGTGCTCGGAGTGAGACACTGCGACGAAGTGCTCATAGAATGCTTCATGCGAAGGACTTGGACGAAGGAGAGACTTCGAAGGGTGGTACTCCGAAGGTGGGGCTTCGGAGTGAGGATGACTTGAGGTGCTTCGGCCTGCATGGCTTCGGTACACGGACTGACGGAGTTCGAGCTGGGCGGAAGCTGCGAAGCCGTGGTGGTCCACTCCGTAGGTGTTGGTGCGAAGGCCCAAGGGCTTTGACGGCTTCGGCTCAAAACCGTCAGTGTATCGGAGACTGACTTCGGGGAAGCGAAGGCCACCAGGCTCAAGGCTTCTCACCGAAGCTACCGCACCCTCGCGTGCGATGGGAGGCTGCAGAAAGTCAAAGACTGCAAAGGCTGACACTGTCTGTTCTGTAAAAGGCTGACACTGTCCCCTCTGCAAAGCTGACAGAGAAGCCTCCAGAATAAAGGTGGACTACCTTTTGTACCCCTTAGTTCTGTAGAGACAAATCTTTTGTAAACCCTAGGGGTAGTGTAGTCAATTCCTTTGGGTGAACTGTGGGCTATAAATATGGGGGCTCGGTAGGTAACATTGAACACTTTGAGCATTTACTGTTGAGCTCTTGTAGCCACACACTTCGATTGAATACATCCAGAGAGTTCATTTTCTGTGTTCCTTGTTCAAGCGGCGAAGCCCTGTTTTCCTGTGCTTTTGCTTGAGCTCGCGTTGCATACTTCGCTAGTTTAGTGCACCGAAGCCTATTGAGGCGAAGGTTGTTTTTCGTGCGAGGTGTGTTCTGTCAGTGTGCATTCGCTCTGTGTAACAGGAGGCGTGACCTCGCTGCTTACTAGCGAAGCCCTGATTGTTGCCCGTTTTGCTTCTTGTGTCGAAGCCCTTAGTGTAGTCTGTTTGTGTGCGTGTAGACCTTCGTGTACGAAGCTCAACACCAGTTGCTGCTGTCAAGTACTTGGTCGAAGTCCTCAGAGGGCTGTCCACTCTTGCGAAGGGTGAAGTGCGAAGCCTGCTCGAAGCACCCTGTGTGCGGAGCCTGCACTGACTAAGCAGAGTAGATTTTCGAGGGTTGTAAGTGGAGCGAAGTCTTCTTGGCTTCGAACTTTTGCTCCTCCGAAGCATGTGTTCGAAGGTGTCGAAGTACCTCCGAACCAGACCTTCGAAGGTAGTGTTCGAAGCCTGTTCCGCAGAAGACAGAACTGAAACCGAAGGCTAGTTTTTAGCCCGAATTTTTAAAAGCTCCCATTCACCCCCCCCTCTGGTCGCCGTTTCCGGTCCAACATTTTTTATTATCATTCAACGGTAAAAATTACAACGGTTATATTTTCAACAACTATATTTTCGTTGTGAATTTTTATTTTTTCATAAATAAATAAATATCCTATAATTAGTCTAAATAGTTGATCTCAAAAACATCTTAAAAATTATAAAGAAAATAAATTTTTTTCTTTTATTTTTTATTTTTTATTTTTTATTTTTCTTTTTTCTCTTTTCTTTTTATTTTCTTTTTTCCTTCCCTTCTTTCTCTTTTTTCCTTTCTTTCTCCCGGTGCTGATGTGGCATGGATAGGGGGAGGAGAGAGAACCCCCAGATTTGGGGGATGGGGAGAGAGGAGTAGGGGATGAGATAGGGTAGGGGATGAAATAGGGGAGCTGCTGGAGGATGAATTTCAGGCTAAATCCCCTAAATTTAGCTATAGAGGATGAAGTAGGGGAGCTGCTGGAGATGCTGTAAGACAGTTGGGGAACCGCTCACCCTTCTCAGGCTGATACTATAAGAGAATAATATATATGCTTAGAACTCATGTCTTACTTAGTACTACATTCTCAATGTATGAAGCTAATATTAAGGTAAAAAATTCTCTTAAACACCTTTATTTCAATATTGTGGATGCTTTATTAAGAGAACTAAGCTTATGGAAAAGCTATCTAATGTTAGTGCAGTCGTCGATCTCAACCGTTCCATTGAGATATGATGGCTTCACGCCCCCTTGATGGCAAGTTTCATTCCTTAACATCAGATGATTCGTTTCCATAAAAAGAGAAATTTGTAAACCCCATGCGTTCAAAATTAAACCCAAATCCGAATCTACCGGTGCTCGAAACCTATGAATAACCAGTGTATTCGGTTTATACTCTATATGAATTACATTATAACATAAATATAAGCGTCTATTTATGGTGCCCTGTTAATTTCATATGAGGTAATAGTTAAAATAAATATGGATCGTTGATTAAGTATGTTTAAGATAATTAATTAAAAAAGAAAATGTGCTAACCGTGACTCAATTATGGAAAGTAATCCATATGTGTGTCACCCGTATTGAAAGTTTATTTATTTATTTTTTTCTAGTACATGTAACAATTAATCTATCAGCATACGAAGAAAATAATTAATTGTTATATGTATGTGGACCCACATATATTAAAAAAATATTATATAACCTATTACTTCTAGGAGGTAATAGATCACCAATATTAAATTTGAGCCGTTGAAATTTATGAGTACCATAAAATTCTTCAAATATAATTAAAAATCCATAACAAATAGGAAATTACCACATTACCAATACATAGTTTGAAATGATGAACTCACCCAACATATCTCAACATAACATTATCATCAAAAATAAATAGGAAATAAGATTGACTCTACGTAATTTGAAGTAATCGGGCAAACATGCGAATTTAAATGTAAACCCGAATCTGATCCGAAAATAAACAGGTACCGTACCTGAATCCACGGACACAAAATTAAACCCAAACATATGCCCGTCGGGCCGGGATAGATACCTACCTGTGAGTAAACTGTCGTCCCTAGCACCAAAGTATTCAGAGGAGCCAATTATTAACCTTGTTCTTTTACGCACCATATATCATCGACCCTACTGTGTCTTTCTCCGTGCATAGTTGCATTGCATGCACGGCGAGAATAATCCCGCCCATGTTAAGTTGTCCTCATCGTCTCCACCGGCGAAAGATGCAAAGCCAAAGCCAAAGGCGAAGGCGATCCATCCATGTATCATCTACTCATCTAGTCGTGCTGACGAGCTGAGGCTGCTAGCTAGCTGCATGCTACGACGTCGTAATGCCTTTTCTGCAAGTCGCTGCTGTAGCAGCTCAGCTGGGAATTCCATTCATGGGGTAGCAAGGCTAGCTAGCTGCTGGATCTAGAAAAAAAACTTGGTAGAAAATGAAACATCAACCCAAAATTGTTCTTAGGAAAAAAACTGGGCTTAAAAATTCAAAATCGCTTCAGATTATAATCCAAAGGACAGGCCTATATACTGCCTACGTTCTGAAACTTTTTTTTTCGGTTTAGTGATCACCTCGGAGCTTTCATTTCTCTTTTCATATTATGATGATGCTGGATAAGTTGGATGAAGTAAAGCAGTAAAAGAAGCTTTTTCTGGCGTGTCGCATGTCTGACGGTGGAGAGATGCTACAACCTCTAATTACTTCTAGAATACGATTCTAAACTTGTATTGTGAGTCTAAAAAAACAGAATTTAAAAGTTGGAAAACACTAATATATTTAGATTCTCATCAGCTTTAGCTGAATATCTAACTACTCATATTAGCTAACAAATGAAAATCTCTAGCTGCCAGAAACTAAAAGCAAAGTATGTTTGAGGAACTTCTAGCGGCTGCAGCTAATTATAAAACCTGAAGCTGAAACAAACAAACAAACAGTCATGATTCTCATTAGCTAGATACTTAGAGTCTGTTTGTATCAGCTTCTAATAGCTGCAACTATTTCTAGAATCTGATGCGGAAACAAATAGTCCAAATTATGGACTCATATTGTAAAAATCAGTGGTTAGAATATAAAAATAAACTAGAATTCAGAAGTTAGAAAACACCAACTACTAAGACTAGCTAGCTATTGAAAATCCCTCCTAGAAACTGAAACAAACAGCCCCTAAATTAACTACTTAGGCTAGTTTCTAACTACGAGAACGCTAGGGAGCTATGCTAACCTAAACTCATCGCGTTATGGGATTTCGCGAAAATTAGTAACAAAAGAGAGGTTCTACTGTCGGTGTAGAGGACTGGTGTTGCTTCCTGTTCTTCAGAAAAAAAAAATCAAATGGAGAACATGTTGTGAAAAGACAAACGGAATCGATATAAATCAATCGAAATGACTCAGATGAAGAGCCCAACCACCAGCAATTCGTTAGTGACTTGGTGTCTCAAATGAAATCGGCTGCTGTAATATGTGTAGCGCTCAAAGTGATCATGAACACAAACAAACATATCCAAACTCCATATTTAGGGAGATGGCATTTCTCCTGGGGTGCTATCACCTGCAAGCGTCCAAAGATGGCATAGCTTTCTTGATGCAAAAAAAAGAAACTCTTCTCATCCTAGTGCCAAAAGAACTGTGACCCATTTTCCTTTTCTATCTTGTCATGTTCCATTTTACATACATATAAGCAATAACAATGGAGAGCTATAGTATGATCTATATCAAACCATGAAGGAACACATGCAAAAAGAGGCAGATGCAGTGCAGGGGGAGGAGAACAGCAGCGAAAAGGCGTCAAAATTAGAGCGCTACAACCATGCCAACCCTTGCGAGTGTGTTCTTCCATGAGCATCTGCTAAAGAAACAGCCATCGAAAACATCATCTGTTCTTCAATGATCTCTGGTCGGAAGTGGCTTGGAGCCATGGCGAAATTTTCGGCAAATGGCAACTGCGGCATGGTCCCGGCATCTGCCACGATGTCTGAGCCGGCATAGCTTGTCCCGGCCTCTGCACCCTCAGACCAGTGGTCAGCTGAGCACTCTCCTTCCTCTCTAACCACTTCCCTGCTGCAACTTGGTGCTATCCCACTCCAGCTCTCCAGTGAGCTCTCCAGATTACACATGCTTCCACCAGCCATGTTGCATGGTCGCCGGAACATGTCAAAGACTGGGAATGCGCTACCGCCAGCCATGTAAGAGAAATCCATGCTAGGTGGCTGGTGCTCAGCCATTGCAGCAACGGCACAAGAAAATCCACCACCATGAGGTATTTCTAGAGTAGTGGCTGGAACGAATGGCTGACGTTCCCGCGGGGATGGTTCAGCTACAGGCATAAAGTTGCCACAGACAGGATTTCCTATACTTCCCTGCTCCTGCTCATAGAGAATTGAATGTATTAGAAATAGAAATGCATGCAGACTTTTGAATGCGTAATCCATGGTTTTCCCCAATCCAATAACTTATTCCTTATTATTGTTTGGGCATCAAAATTCAAAGTAGAAACAGTATTGAACATAATGTTCAGCTTTGTAACAAGCAACTTAGAAGGAAAATGACATAAAGAAGTGGAAACATAACCCTTAGAAAGAGAAACATCAAACAACTTATTGAGGAAGGGGAACAGCACACAATGAGCTACAAGCCTACAGCTTCAAGGATAAATGATATAACAGCAATTACAGAGAAAAACACCATCAGTTCCAGTCCTGAAACTGTGTTGCGCCGCACTGAATTTGGCACTCTTACGTGCGGAGCAAATTTCAGGGCAGAAAGGTAACTGCCCATCAACTTTAGTCTTACAATGATTTACTAGAAGAGACATTGCTCTGTATTAGCAAGAAAAATTAGTGATAGGGCATTTCAGGCAGTTTGGTGAACTAACAAGCAGTAAAAACTAGATAAACTTGATGAGATCTTATTACTCCTCTTTTCTCAATGTACTACCAAACAATTGATCGCAAACAAAAAAACTGATTCAATGAGAAAGTTGCTATAAATAAACCCCAAATTCAAATCACAATAGTCTGTTTTCTGGTCTAGTTAGTCTCCAAAGAACAGGTTTTGTTTGAGATTTCCATTAAATGGCAAATAATTAGGAATGCAAAGCCAGCCATTTTTTAGATAATGGGAACGGTTTACATCTCCAGCCTCTGACAATAGGCACACAGCCAAAAAGTTGATTTTAAGACCATGGGGAAGAGCTGAGTGTGGTGGTACTGGATCAAATGCACTGTGCACACCTACTCTTTTTACCCACCAACCCCAGCACACACACAAATACATAAATAAATAACCATAAAATATTTGTAATAACGGCCATAGAGCTCAAAACTCAAAAGGTAAAAGTGACAAAAATAAAATTTATCTTACCAACCCCATAATCTACTGGTCTGTTTGGTCTGAGGAATCACACAATGTAGGATGATTTTATTGGTAAGACTATGTTCCTCATTTTTCCACTAAGCATGTGCCATTGGACAGAACAGATGAGATGATTACAAACCAAGCAATGCCATTTCCGCAAACAATATGGACATATATTACATTCTATTGTCAATAAGCTTTTCTAAAATTAATTAACTCTTTATCATTAGTAAACACTGAACAATGAAAGAAATGCATACTAGGTCATGCATTCAGCAAAGTTTCATCCTCTATGCAAACAACAATTTATTTTTGTGCAGCTCACTTAAAAAACCATTACCTGACAACTAACCAGCATTTATAATATTGTTCACAGCATCCAATGTGCATATTATCATAAATTCATAATCTCATGTAAGGAACATATAAAAGAAATCCACTAACCTGAATGGAACGCCAAATCGCTTCCATAACCATCACGTCCTCTGCATTCATGTCTATGTTATCATCACTGCAAGAACAAACATAGTTTCCATAATTCTATAAACCTCTTTCATTTCAACAGCATAAAGGATTATCATGACCACCATGCAATATATACTTAATACAAGAAATATCCATATGGTAAACTGTAGGACTGAACAAAGATTAAAGCCTTCATCTGTAGGAATTTAGCTTCTTTCAAAAGCTTCCAATTAAGTTGATGAAGAGAGATTTCAGGTTTCATATAAAGAGTGGTTTTATTATCTACTTCAGAAATACTTTTAGTCATACTTATATGTTTATATAGCTAAACCTATGCAGCTTTAAGCTGAAACTGAAACCCTCCCAAACAGGGTCTGGGTGGAAGTACAAATTTACCAGTACAGAATATCAATTTTCTGATAACTACAAGAGGCAAAATGATAACAGCTTCTCCAGAAATAATATAACCCAGTGATATATTTTATTCAGGTCAAATACTCTCTGGAAGCTCAACTTCATTTTGGCTTGCATCATCCCCCACTACTATTTAGTTTCTCCCATTATACTACACTGTACCATCATAAAAAAGCCACCTCTGTTAGATGTGGCATGTGTGAACTGTGAACTGAAGAGATACTGTTGTTTACTATTGTGTAGCAACAAGAAAAACTTCTCTTAATCAGATTTTTTAATAAAATCACCAATAGTACACGAGATTATTTACACTGTATTTCAGAATCTAGCATAACAGGAGGTAACCCCACCCAAAAAAATTAATACTCAAGTCTAAAAAATGACCTATTAATATTCATAACATCAAGCAAACTCTAAAGCATTTTTTTGTAAAAGAGCCAAAAGGAGTGGTTTACTTCCTCAAAAAATGTTTAGCATTGTTTTGTGCTAATTTCATATTGGAACCTACATTATTGCTTTTCACCATTGCCCCTTGGGTTGAAGACCACTTAATCCATTGCATGCACATAAAAGGTTAGAATATAGTGTTTATGTGTATTAGATACTTGTTACATCAAATGAGTTCGGCACAATCTAAGTAGGATAAAAACCCATTTTTCACATCGGGTGAACTACAGAATGCTGGATATCGATAACAAGTAACCTTATAGAAAAATAAATCTATTTTCAATATTTTACTGAAGATTTCCCTGAAAATTATCTAATTGTTTTAGTTTTTATGAGCTCCCTCTTGGGTAAATGTAAACTAACGATTTAACAGTAACTATCATGGTATAAAGAAATGATGCAGAAAGACACTCCCTCAATTCACACTTCTCAAATTAAACATTCAAATTTGTCACTGGATAAGTAATCCTATCTGGTCGAATAAACCTTAACACTAGAATGGTAACTCTCATTGCAGCTTCTTATCAACTTGAATGGTGAAGTGGATCAGGACAGATATTGCCCATATCACTAGAGTAAAGAAGAGCACAACTTCTTTTAGTGGTTTGTCCCTGCCATCTAATTTAATCCAGTGGTTGATCTTTGCTGTTGTCGACAGAATATATGACGGATAATAAAAAGGGGGTTGCTTGCCTACCACAGTTGAGATAGTACATAAAGATTACACAGGTTCAAACCTCTTTGAAAAGAGTAATGATGCCCTACGTCCTGTTCTTGTGTCAATATGTGTAGCCAGCGAGATGTATATATCTTGAGTGGGCTAGAATATCAGATTACAAGAGCTAGACGGTTTGATCTAAATTCGATTTGTTGATTGATTGCTCTTTGATTTATCTCCGGATGCCCCTAAGGGCTCTCTAACTTCACCTTATATATGCAGGAGTCAAGGTTATATGGGCCAAGCCAGTTAAGTAACAAGTTACACCTATAAAGTAGCATATACCTTACCTATTGTATGGGATCTGGTAATCTAGAGGATTCTATTTCTTACTAAATCTACAGACAACTGCCTTGCAGATAAGCCATGGGGGAATACAAGACAAAGACAAATACATGGAAAATACTTGTCATGTATACCTAGATTTAGTTCCCCCGACTGTTGTCTATATTTAACACAATGGTTAATACTTAATACTGCTACTCCAACTCTCCCATTTTAGGAATAACTCTCATTTGCATTCCCTTCAAAACACTTGAGGTATAAGTTACTTAACATAATAAGGTTTGATGTTCAACATAACAGGGCTAGAATGATCCATTAACCCTCAAAGAGTAATAACATACCGGTTATGCCTAGAATGGAAATGACGCATGCTAGCCTGGGCTGAGCATGAAGGTTCAGATGAACAGCATTCAGTTCCTTGCTCAGCACATCGGTATGATGGCGCTGTAACAGGCATGATACATAGTAAATTATCATATCAAGGAGGAGAGAAACTACATCATTAAATGTCTATGTAAGTTGCAACCGGTGCAAACCTGAAAAGGATGTGCTGCAAATATCTCTATACTCCACTTCTGTGGTTGGAGCAATTGTTCTGCTAGAAGAGCACCTGTTCTGTTTTCTTCTCATCTTAGCTTCTTCATCTTGAAGCGCTTGTTGACGCATCCTCATCTGTGCTTCTATGACTTTCTGCTCTTCCTGTAACATAAATTATGTGAGGTAAATAAAAATCATATGGCTTTGTAAATACTAACAAAAGTTGCAATATATAAACAAAAGAAGACATTCCAATATGAAGACTTACAAATTGTTCGATGCTCCTTTCCTCCTTTGTCTTCACACCGCGATACTCCACAGCATAATTCGGAGTTTTGCAGAATGGGCATCTTTATTGGTTAAGTATTTTCATAAAGAAGATCACTGATTACCAAGTTCCAAGGATATGAAATTAAATCAATGGTGACACAAAGGATACTGTGTAGGCTGAGCAGTGTGAATTGGTTTCATTTGAAGAAAACACTCTGCATACATACCAAACAGGAATGTAAGGACATTTGGACCAAACAAGCACCACATGATTGTTGGCTGTAGGATAGATATATTACCAGTGCATATCCCTTTTGAGCAACATTTTGATCGATTAAGACTTGGGTAGAACTACAAAGAAAGAAAACATGCATTTCAGGATAGCAATGGTTGTCAAATAGTTAGAACTGAGCACAAGAAGCGGTGATTGCTAATAGTGCCATTAGCGCCAATTCAAACATATAATCCAACACCAAACGTAGTAAAATCCTAGAATACAAGTTTGACGATTTCATCTAAAACCAGTTTTATTGGGTGATTCTGTGGCTAAAGAATGCATGCACCAGAATTGCATTAGAGTTCCAACTATATGGTAAGTAACATTAATTGCAGTAAGCATGTAGCATTCCATCTATAGAACCACTTAAAAAATCTACTGAGTACCAAATAAATGCAAGCTAGATCAGAAAAATAAAAAATACCCTGGAACAGCTAAAAAAATCATGTTCACTACAATAGATTCTCAATCTCGGTTCCCAAGAGCACTAATTAATCAAGAGTTAAGTTTGACACGCAATATACAAATACCACCATGGACCTCCATACACCATATAGTGTCCGCTATTTGAAATTGATGACACTCCATATTGCAGAACAATTATCCAATTATTTGTTTCTGAACTAACCAAATTTCCAATAAGGTCCATAATGCACCAATCCCAGGAGTTGCCAATAAGCATTAAATTTAATGCAATGCACCACAGCCAGGAAGACACCAGATAGGCCTATAGAATATTGACTAAAATAAATATTGGGATGCTTCTCTAGGACTTGACCACCAATGATGCCATAAACCTCCTAGACTAGAAATTAAAAAACATATTGACAGAATTATCCAAAAAAAACATGATACAAACAAATAACTGTGATAAAAAACAACCCCAATGCCATTTGGAGTGCATTGGGCACAATGTACATTGGTAGTATAGTATGATGTCAACACTCACTAGCACTCTAGCAGAGGGACAAATATCAGCGCAGACACAGGCAGTAAGAAAAACAGCGCCATTTATACCACATTTGGGGGAACATCTGCTCCACGAACTGCAGTAATTATCCAAGAACAATACAAACAATCCCCACAAAACGTGTCTAAAATTCTGCCAAGAAAACATGCATGCCCATCGGCGTAGTCTCCACAATCGAACAGGAGCCGGCCACTAATCGACCTAGTCGAAACGCACAAAAACGCTCCCCGCCCAGAAGCCGCGCCACCCTCACAACAAAAAAAACAGCTAAAATGGGAGGAACCGGGAGAGCGGGGGAGGAGATCTCCGTCCTCGCCCCACCGCCCGCCCGCCCTTGGTTTTACCAGGAAGCAGATGGGGCACTCCTCGAGGTCGGCGACGGCGTCGTCGTCGTCGTCGGCGCCCACGTAGCAGGGCGCGAGCTTGGCCTCCAGGATCAGCTTGCGCAGCTTCTTCTGGTCGATGTCCCTGTGCTCGTACATCCCCTGCGGCCGCGTGTACCGCTCCTCCACCGCCGCCCTCCTCCTCCCCCCAATCCTGTTCCCCATCCCTCCCCTCGCCTCCCAGATCCACCTTCCTCGCCCTCCTCCCACTCCGCCGCCGGAGACGAAACCCCTCCTCGCGCCTGCACTCCTCCCTCCTCTCCACTCTCCACTCCACCGCCCTCACCGTAGATACATACGGTGGTGGTATACGCTCGCGTACGCGGAGCCTTGCGGGGATGGACGGACGGACGGACGGACGATGGGGGCGAGCTCTTTTCGAAAAAAAAACACTTTTTGTTGGGGGCTAGCTAGTAAGCTAGGCTACGAGGCTACGACCGCGACGCAGACGCAGGCACAGGGGAGGCGTTGCTTCCGCCGCTGTGTCTGCGGCGGAGACTGCGACCTCTCTTCTGCTGTGCTCGCTGCTCTCGCTGCCAGAGCCGCCGTTTCCAAGAGCAGGGCCGGACGGCTGCTTCAGCGGGAGCATGTCACCATTAGGACGGTTCTAGAGAAGATATGTACGAAGTATTATCAGCGGGTGCAAAATTTATAGAACACGGAGATAGAAATCGAATCGGTTTGTATTTTTATCTCAGAGACAAGACGGTTTGTTGTAGCTAGAGTATATAGTTGTACGTGTGTCTAGCGAAATAGTATACGTAATACGGTCTCTCAGATAGTTGTACGCGTGTCTAGCGAGATGATATACGTCATGCGGTCTCTCAGATAGTTGTACACGTGTCTAGCGAGATGATATACGCCATGCGGTCTCTCAGATAGTTGTACGCGTGTCTAGCGAGATGGTATACATCATGCGGTCTCTCAAATAGTTGTACGCGTGTCTAGCGAGATGATATACGTCATGTGCGCGGTCTCTCAGATAGTTGTACGCGTGTCTAGCGAGATGATATATGTCATGCGCGCGGTCTCTCAGATAGTTGGAGACATTTGGACGAGATATCTATAGTGGTTGTAAGAGTGTGCTAGGTATGGAAGAATAAACAAAATATATAAGATTAATTGTGTATCTTTTATTTTCTTTTGCATCACTTTTCTTTAATTTACTTGGTTGAAGATATATTATATGTTCAACCTCTTTTTATATTATGCGTGAGAGTGAATTATGGTTAAGGCAATAAGATGTGTTGTGGCGGGGCATATAACATATGATCTCTAGAAGTATATATACAAGTGCATGTCTAGTGTGGTAGACAAGAGTGTGAATACGTATATACACATATCTGACGAGGTAGAGGAGGATGTAAAGAAGCACATACACGTGTCTGGCGAGATAGAGGAGGGTGTGAAGAAGCACATATACGTGTCTGGCGAGGTAAAGAACGGTGTGAAGTGGGGGTAGGTGGGGAGCTATATTACTTTTGCATCGGCGTTAGTGGTTTTGATTTTTTTCAATCGACAATAATGTGTAGGATGGGTTGTTTATTTGAACTTTATTGTTGTGCATTAGTGTTACTATATATATGTTTACCTCACGAAAATTTTGTTTAATTTTTGCTTGGTTAGAGCTGTCTGGATGAGATTATCTATATAGTTGTGTATGTGTGCTACTTGTAAAAGAGTACTCAAGATATGCAAGGTTTTATGATCTTTCCTTAATTTATTTGGTTGAAGATATTTTATCAAAATGTGATGTATGCCATTCAATTCTTTTGTTACATTTTATGCATGGAAGTGAATTGAAGTGAATATAATGTAATGTAATTTCTTGCAGTGGGAATATACCGCATATGATCTCTTAGAGCAACTCCAGCAAGACTCCTACTCAAATCCTAAAACTTATTTTTGAGAGCTCACAAGAAAAATCGAGATCCAACAAGGTTTTTACTCGGCTCTCAAAAATAATATGGTTCTCAAAATAAGCTACCAGACTGTCATCCCTAGGGGTCTCCTATCCCGGTTCTCATCCGCGCCACATGCCGAGTGCGCTCCCACGCACAGTTGCCGCGCATACAGACTTTCCATTTATTTAAATTTGAATATTTATATTTGCATTTAAAATTTAAATATTTAAATACGATAGTTTTACGAGTATGTTAAGTTGTGAGAGAGGAAGGAGCGGTGGTGTATTACTTGGTTTTGGTTCCTTTCTCATTCGTCAACCGCGTCAGTATGAGTTATCTAAATTCTGTAATGTGTGCATCCAGTACTCTAGACATTTTATGTTTTCATTTTCCTACGGTCACATTTCTTTGATTTATTTGGTTGAAGATATTTGATAAAAATGGATGTATGTGATAAAAGAGTGTTATATATGTAATCTCCACCTACGCATTTAAACCACAACCGAGAAACAGGAAGGGTTTGTGGTTAGATTTGCTACTTAATGTTGTGCCTTTTAGGGAGGGTATTATCGTTGTCTATTAATCCATGATTAGCAAATGTTTACTGTACCATCACATTGTCAAATCATGGCGTAATTAGACTCATTAGATTCATCTCACGAATAATTCACCGATTATTAATGAGTTTTATAAATAGTCTACATTTAATACTCTAAAATAAAATCCAAACATGGCCTATTAATTTGTACCTGACATCGCAAGAAAGGTTCTCATGTGCAGCATTTAACGAAATGGTACAAGTGCATGAGTAGTTGCGAGTAGATGGAAGGGAGGTACCATTACCAACCCTAAAGCGTCCACTCTGGGCAGCATATAATGGGAAGACTAGGCCTACACATTGATGAGAGTACACTGCACACTTTGCAGCATCAGTACGACCACCAATCTATTCGATCATTAAGACTCAGGAGAGGAACCAGTATGAAAAACATTGTAGTGTGTTGGAGAGACGGGAAGAGTAGCGAAGATCTTGTTGCATATGGAGCATATTTATATATATACTTTGGTTCTTGTACTTTGATCGTTCTTTGAAGTCAATGCACAACTGAAAACAATAAAAGTGTTTTTTTTTCACCTGTACAGCCGATGCAGGTGCCCTCGTGTTGCTTGAAGTGATATGCTATCTGAAATTCTCAATTTCGGATGGTAGTTTGCGTGGCCTTTTGATCTCCAACCTGTGGGGCGAAGGCTCTCTGGAGCTGCTGCTGCAGCAGTGCTCTGAACTGGCGGGCTGAAGCCAGGCTCTCGTCCAGTTTTGCCTTCTTAGCCGTCAGATCAGACTTCCTGGCTTCTGCCGCAGCAATCTCAGCGTTGTTCAGGTACATCACACCGCCGTGATGCTCTTGCAGCGTCGATTTCAGCTGCACCATTAAAGTTGAAGGCCGTCAATTATGTATGAAAGGTATAAATTCACAGCGCTAGTAGAGAGTAAAATAATCTAGCTGCATGTTCTTGATGAGATCTTGAGCAATGATTTACAATTGGTTGGTTCAAATCAGCAGATCGTAAACAACTACATATTATAACAGAACATTTCTTGCTACTGGACTACTGGGACTATACCATTGTCTTGTAAACCTTATAAAATGGACCGATTAGCAATACCTTATAAAAGGAGAAATTATTGGAGTACATGTAAGAACAGGTTGCCATCATTTAAAAAATCAGATTAATGTTATTTGGATGCTTGTGAAGTTAATGGTTATGCGCAGACCGTGGTCAGTGACTCCTCATGCATTGTTTTCTTGACATGAGCCAGTTAAAATGACTGCTACCTTATGAGAGAGAATTAAACAAGACGAAAAAACAAGATGTATACACAGTTTCCATGAACAGCCATTATCATCTATCTATCCCAATTAAACAAAACTGTTTGAAAACGTCCAGTAGCAATGATCTTTCTTTTTTCAAATGCAGATGATAACCTGCAGCCTTACATTTTCTCCATTTTGAGAATACTTCTCACACATTAAAACAGATTTGCAAAGTCAATTATCTTGAGTTCTTGACACCATGAAACATGTACCGTCGATTGTCGAATGTTATATAAACTTGTAACGAACAAATTAATCAGAAGAAAATTAGTTAATCTCAAGATTACTTGTTATATTCCTAATCATATATTTATCTCTTCACATGCTAGAAACTGCCCTGTCTGCCATTGAAAAAAATGGCACAGTGAACTAAGAATCTAAGATAATAAGAATTCATCAGGTTCACTCAGATGACAATGGTGGAAATAGTAGTAGTTGAGCTAAACAAGCTAGTAGGCAATACAGTAAGATAGTAGTTTGTTAGTGCAAAGATTTGGGGCCTTACTTGAGATACCAAATCCCTCAGCCTCTGTACTTCTTTGCGAGCATCTGCCTCGAATTGCTTCGCCATTGCCTGGAACTCCTCCATCTCCTTCCTCTTGGCCTCGTAGAAGCGGTCCCACTCCTCCTCCTTCCGCTCCGCCTCCTCGATCTCGCCCCTCACCGAGCTGCGAGCCCGCGCCCAATTCGAACGTGTCAGAGTTGAGACTTGAGACACCGGTGTGGAATTTCACTAAACGGGTTTTGGGCGGAGAGAATGGGAGGTAGGGAGGGAAGGGTTGACTGCCTGAGGTCGCGGGCCACGGCGAGGCGGCGGGCCCGGGAGACGTCGATGTCGGCGCGGGCGGCGAGGGCGCGGGAGGCGAGGTCGGCGGCGTGGCGCTCGAGGAGGAGGCGACGGCGCTCGAGTCGGCGCGCGGCGGCGAGCTTGGCGTCTAGGAGGCGGGACTTCTCGGCCTGGAGCTCCTTCTCGGCCTGCGCGGGAAGGGGATGAATCGCGGCGGTGAGGCCGGGCGTGCTAGGGTTTGTCGTTTCGGGAAGGAGAGGAGGGGATAGACGTGGAGCAGGGAGAGGCGATGGTTGCGGGCGTCCTCCATCTTCCGAACGCGCTCCTCGAAGGCGGCCGAGAGCTCCATCGCCGGCCGCCGCCGGTGAGGGGTCGCCTCGCCGAGGTGGGCAGATTGGGGTTTGTGTGGGCGGGAAAGTTTTGCCTCATAACCGCACAAGCTGCAGATCGAGCCCAACGGATCTACGCACAAAGGCCCAAACTGTTCGATGCAAACGTACTATTTGGGCTTGGGCCCGGTCACCGGAGATACCAGGTCTGTGCCTGGGGTCGATTCGATCTGGCCCCACTTTCTCAGGCCCGACCTGGGCTATCACATACACACGAGCGTGTACAGGTACCACAAGCTGTGGGCTGTGGCCATGAGGTAGCCAGACAGGCCATCGCAAGTAATGGTAATCAGGGGATGAGAAGAACCAGGCCACGCCACGTGAATACGAATGACATCGGTAATTAGGGCCCTATTTATAATCCCGCTCTGTGCCTCACGAAACGAAACTCAGGAACGGTCCTAGGAGCTACGCCCTCTACTTTTTTATATACCCTTTGACCAATTACTATTATATACACACGAGCGTGTACAGATACCACAAGCTGTGGGCTGTGGCCATGAGGCAGCCAGGCAGGCCATCGCAAGTAACGGTAATCAGGGGATGAGGAGAACCAAGCCACGCCACATGAATACGAACGACACCGGTAATTAGGGCCCTATTTATAATCCCGCCATGTGTCTCACGAAACGAAACTCAGGAACAGTCCTAGGAGCTACACCCTCTACTTTTTTATATACCCTTTGACCAATTACTATTATATACCCTTTGACCAATTACTATTTTAAAATATAAGTTGTTTTAAAACTTCTTAGCCATTTTCATGCTTTCCATCATCAAATAAATACTACTCCCTCCTTTTTTATAAAAATATTTGAACATTCATTTTATTCAAAAATATTTTTGAAATATCATTTATTAACTTATATTTTTGCATATTTGCACAAGAATTTTGAATAAGATAATGTTAAAATGTTATAATAAAAGTTAACGGTGTAGTTTAAAAAAACAGAAGGGATACATTTTTATAAATAAACAATTGTTTTTTCTAATACAGAATCTTATCCCCAAACCCTTGTACTTATTATTACTAATTCATCAAATTAAACATTTTTTCATATTACATATTAGGGAGATTTGTTCTTACGTGGACCGTGCAGAGGACTTTTAGGACGGTGGGTCGTTAGTTGCGTCCATTATAATGTTGCGAGTATGAAAAAAATGTAATTATAATTCACATATTTTGATTGGTGCCATTATAATTTTAGAGAAGTCCAGACTATACTGTTACAAATTTATATAATTCTAAAATACGTCATTACAATTTTAGAGAATTCCGAAATATGCCATTATAATTTCAGATAATAATAAGACTGAGCTGGAATTGTAATGACATAAATCTAAATATACGAATTGTAATGACATTTCTCCAAACTCGCAATATTATAATGGCATGAATGCAATTATTCCATAGAAATAACAATATACCTATCTTAAAGTCAAGAAATAAAACAATCTTATTCACACATACTATTCTCTATTGTCTCATCTTTTGGCAACCATAATGTATATGACAAAACCAAACTATATAAATGAGACTTATAATTTTCTATATCATAATATTTGTAGCAAAATGAGACATTAAAAATAAGAGAGAAATAGGGGAAAAAAGAGAAGAGAAATGATAAATATTATTTTATTTTTATGGGCAACACATAAGCTTTTTAAATACTACTATAACAAATACTTCCACAATGGTTCAACTAGCTAATAACAATATTTTAATATTTATGAACTGTTTTTTCATTGTGGATGCTCTTACTGCCGCCCTTGACATCTTATCCACCACAGATAGAAAATCAGTTAGGGCTGGTTTGGGAGTCCAGAATTCCGGCTCATTTCCTGGGATGGGTCGAGAACTAAAATCCTAGCCTATCCCTAGGGAATGGGCCGGGATTCTGAGCTCCCAAACAGACCCTTAAGGAGAGGTTAGCTACTTTCCACGCTATCATCATTAAAGTTGCCATCCTAATAATATCAAACATATGAATTGTTAGGGCATGTACAATGCAGAGACTGCAAATTCTTAAAATTTACAATACATACAGCTAAACATACAACATGTACAATCCATTGTCTATTTGATTGTCTCCAAGTTATTTAACGTAAGAATGTAGCCATGATCCGTCATAAATATCATTACTATATACCGTTCCGTTGCTAGTTGATACAAAACATATCCTTCGATATAAATATAAATGATATATTATATTGATAATATAATATAATATATATTTTTTCGTAAATCAAATATTAGTATCCAGTTCCAATCATCAGATCCCTATATATAGAGCTCGCGTGGTTGTGCAGGAGATCGATGCAATTGCCATGCAGCTACGTACATCGGTACATATATACTTGTGTGGAAGATTTCTTTCGCCTGATCCGAGGAATTACAAGTGGCAAATTAATACAGATGGGCATGCATGTAGGGATATGAAAACGGAGCGGAAACTTTCAGTCCATTCCAGGAAAAAGCGGAAACGGAGAGGGTTATGCGGAAATAGATACGGAATTTCTCGGAGCGGAAACGGAAACGGAATTTTTTAAGCGGAAACGGAAACGGAATAGTGATTTTTGAAAAAACGGATATGGAAACAGAATATTCCGCATAACAAAAACGGAAAATTTCTGTTTTTACTACATTATATAGAATATTATATTTTTCTTTTTCATATTATATAAAAACTTTAAAGTATATTCTATTCATTAAATATTGAACATTTTAATTCAAATTAATACGTAATTATTTGATCAAAATAAATAATATACATTTATTACAACCGAAATAAAATTTGTTTTTAATTTATTATATATATTTATCATTTATTAATATGTGTGTAAATTGAATATATTTATTTGTTTATCATATTTTTTCATATATTAAGGAGTTTTTAATTTCCGATAGATTTTCGGATCTGTATTCGTATCCGCTCCTTATTCGGTCCGTATTCGTTTCCGATGTCATCTGTTTTCGTATCCGTTTATGAGATATCCGTATTCGTTTTCGTTTTCGTAAAAAAAATACGGAAACAGAAGTGATAGTACTCATCCCTACATGCATGCACCCTATAGCTGGCTACCCATTGCTTTCATGGTCGCATCCTTTTCCCAGCGGTCAGGCCAGCTATCTCGTCGGGTACTATGGAATCACCCGCCTCGTGATATATATATATATATATATATATGCTTTACTCAGACGACAATGTCTCCATCTTCTCTAGATAGTGCTAAGTTAATAAACAAAATTTATACAAAATATAAAACAAACTCGACCACTCTCAAGCAAGTGCACAAATTAAACATGCATGTTTGTCATTGTCTGTGGTTTGTTTGACGGTTAAATATATTAAGCCCGGTTATTTCACGGTGCTGCACAGTGCAGACGTACGACGACTGTACGAGTGTACGTACGTGGCGGCACGCATATGCATGCATGGGTGAGGACTGAAGACGACGTGGCGAACCTGGGGGACGGGAGTAGCTTGCTAGACTGAACTGTGGGCCCGCCCTGCTCTAGTAGCTAGAGGAAGAGATAAAGGACGGGCGTGCCGGCATGGACCAGCCTGTCGGTTGGATTGCAGGAAAACGATGTGTCACGCTTGCGTGCTGCAAATTGCAGCTCGCCATTGCCGCCGGAGCTTGCGAACTGCTAGTTGTTAGTACTCGGTTTTGTTCTAGAGCTATATATGATTTTTTTTTTGTTTTTTGGGAGAAGGATATAGGTTTGATCGTCCAATTTTAATTGACAACCATGTGGTGTGAATGTCATATGATTATTTGGATCATTTATCTCAGTAATCCGGTATCAATTTGTTTACATCTTTTACAAGCTTTTGCGTCGGTAATAGTGGACATGGATTAGATTTGTTCATCTGTACGTGCTGCCCTCTAAAATGCAGTTTCGTTCACGTCGTCCTCAATCTCCTCCTGGCGTCCAAGTCCGGTAGATCTATCGAAACTCTCAAAAATCCTATGAAATTGACATAATTATTACTTGAAGGTATAGTAGCGATGATAAATTTCTATTTTAATTTGAAGGTTCATACAATAATGAAGATCGAACACGTACGTGGAACTAGATTAAAAAAAGAGGAAGAAAATAAAGTATGGGCGTTATCTTTCCGAAGATCGCAATAATATATAATAGAGTGAAGACGCACCGCCCTTTCTCTTATAAAGTTGAAAATTTCCTCTAATAAATATATATATATATATATACACACACACATGAGCGCTATTTTACACCACGTGAGTAGAATAACTATTCTACACCGATCACAGGAGTACTACTTTTTTCTCAGAGTAGTAGATTTCTCATTTGAATAGCTATTCTACACCCGTCGTGTAGGATATCATTTGTATATATATATATATACGGAGCGCTATTCTACACTGATCACGGAAGTATTACTTTCAATAGTAGATTTTCTCAGTAGAATAACAATTGAGTACTATTTTTTCCTCAGTAGTAGATTTCTCGGTAGAATAACTATATTACACTCATGGTGTAGGATAACATTTATGTATTTACGTGTGTATATGTATATATTAGACATGTCCAAGCTTTCGTAGGGATAATAGCTAGCTATACATTCCGTGTATTTGTAGATTATAGATTAGATGTAAGGTAACCGTAAGATAACATGAAAACATGATTTTAGAAAGGTCATTCGTATCTTTTATATAGTCAAGGGTGAGATGTATAGATGGTTGAGATTTGTGTATTTAGGTTCTATCTAAAAGTTGCTTGAATACACAATGAAAGTTGATTGAATACAAAAAGGAAAGTTGCTCACACCAATATTTTACAGATTATTAACTCATTACAATTGAATATAATATACACGATAATTAAATACCAAATATATGAAACTAATAATAACCATTATTATGCTCTCTCGTGAACACGTACGCATTGAATCATTTTGACTACATCCTTACAAAGGATACTCATTGAAAATAACCTTAAAATTAAATAGACTTGTGTCACGTTGGATGTTTGGACATCAATTTGAATGACTAAATGTGAACTAATTATAAAAATAATTACATAATTGAAGGATAATTCATGAGATGAATTTATTAAACCTAATTAATCCATAATTAGCAAATGTTTACTGTTGTATCACATTGTCAAATCATGGCGTAATTAAGCTCATTAGATTCATCTCGCGAATAATCCCTTGATTATGAATGAGTTTTGTAAATAGTCTACATTTACTACTCTAAAATAATATCTAAACATTCGATGCGACGAGGTCTAAAAATTTAGCTCCCAATCCAAACACCCCCTATATACGTATACTACGGTGAATGCAAGAAATGCAAGTTAGCCACATGCTGATCATATCATATTAATCGCCTAAAGTTCTAAGGGAAGCGCGCGTGCGACGTGTGATGAACTGACGAGTGACGACCCGGCATGCATGGCACAGATGAACCGTAAAACGAAATAAGCAGTAGCTAGCATACCAGCAGGACGTACAACGACTCGTACATCACAAAGTACAATATATGCATGCATGCATGCATGATCCACTGAACAAAACTAATAAGTTGGTAACGGTTCATCAGTTGGCCGCGATCCAGAGGGTAACTGAAAGCGGCAGCCACGCACCAGCTGCTGCTTGCAGCTCAGTCTCACACTCTCACGAGCTGCCACTACCGCACGTACGGCCGATCTCCTAGTCCAAATCTCCGGCCATTGCCGTCGTCTTCACGTGCTAGCTGCTGCTACGGGTTCAACGCATGGACGTCATCTCTTCTTTTTGAGATGGAGGAGCTACACTGCAGGTGAGGTCGATATGATCCTCCATGCAATGCATGACGACCATGATCAGATTCTCGCTGTTCCCTTATTTCCATGGTTATTGTACTTGGCGGCCACGCATGGCGCGGCCGGTACAATCCATCGTCTCTCTATATATAGTCCCGTTTGTTTTAATCGCGGTCCAATGCAACCGTACGTTCGTATTGGCAGTAATTAATTTTAAGGGGCGATTAGTTTTGAATTTGTTGGCGAAAAAGATTACGCTAATAGGTTTAAGAAATTAAGTGTCTATTGAATATAAAGTTTTCGATACCCTTCATAGAGTGAAGAGGGATGTTTATAGACCGAATATTAAAGGAAAATACTTCTTTATCCTTTAATTACAACCGACTAAGAGAATATTGTTTAGTATTCTTCTCATAGGGCAAAAGAGTAAAAGACTAATCTAATCAGTGAGAAGATAAATCTTCTCTCCTTGCTGGCGACACCCCTTCGGGCGTAAAGGCTTCGGGAGGCTTCGTCACGCCGAAGCCTTGACAGAAGTCTCTACTGTACAGGGCTCCGAATACAGTAAAACCTTGATGCTTTTAGGATCTTTGGAGATCAAAGCTACTTGTGTTGACATGGAAGTGTCTTGACTTCTGGAAGATGAAATATTTTACCCAACAGAATTGAATCACAATTTTCATCGACGTCAGCTCAGCACGCGCCATAATATATAATTTCAAGATTTTGCAATTGTGTGCTATGGTCTCGACAAGAAATTAAGCGCTATATATGATGTAGTCTAAGCTAGTATGTTATTGTCACCTTTGAAATACAGTATATGTATTATGACTTATGCGTATTATATAATATAATGGTCCAACCAGGGGTCAAGAAATAACTCCTTGCTTTTTCAAAAAAAATGTTAATTCCTTAATTTTTATTGAATTATCATTAAATTATTATTATTGTTATTATTATTTTAAAAAATGATTAGTACGTTAAGAATAATTAGACCGGCCTTAGATAGATGTGTTTATTTTTTACCCTGTTTCCGGTGTAACCACTGCCTCCTTCGTTCAATTAGAGCTATATCGATATCTCGATGCTCCAATACTTGGTATGATCAAAGCATTTCAATTTGATCATACGTGCACATCTAGATCTAACATCTAAACTATTTAGTCTAGAAATAAGTTTACAAAGTTTAGTATGTGTATCTCTCTATTTTTCGCTAGATCCAACACCACAACTGTCACTACCATAGAACCATTTAAAAGTAGCGCCATTTTAGTATCGGTTATCTTCAAGCCAATACTGAAACTATATCCTTAAAAAATGGAAACCATTAATTTTTTTAAAATGGAATAGAACCGACACTGTTGTGTAACTTTGAATACTGGTTATAGCCACGACTATCAGTGATGGTTCTATTATTATGAACCATCACTGATCAGTGCTGGTTAGTAATAGAACCGGTACTGATAGCTACTCTCACTTGTGTATATAAACCACTCATCCCACGAGGTCACTGTTCACTGCCATCTCTTCTTCTTAACCATTTCAACTGGTTGCCTTGTTTTCAATATCTAACACTTATTACTTTTTATTGTAGTATTAGGGAAGAAGCTGGTGACCATGGTGAGTGCAGAGAAGATGAAAAAAGACAAGGGAAGAGGTTCACCGGAGATGATGTAAAACTGTTCGAGAACAGTCATGGGCTCGGCGACATAAAAAAAAAATCAAATCTTATGTACAAAATCTCTTAAACATATTCTCTTTACAAAAGCTTTCACGTCTTTTTTCCTTCCTCGTCTCATCGTGCATTTGTTGCATGTATGTGTATGTATTGTAAAGGCATGTATGTGTATGTATCGATGTATATTTTAGTCTTGTGGTTGAATGCATGTGAAGTGGTGGTGACATAAATTTGTTACATGACATCTTTGTGTGCATGAAGTTGCAAGACAAATGAAACAAACACTATCTTTTATCGTCTTTCGATTAAGTGCTTGAATAGACATATAAAGTTAAATATGGATGAATGGATGTATTTGGAGCTCATCCACGTCTTAGACATACCAATCAACTAGTGTCACGAGCAATAACCAGTTATTACTCGATGTATGTCGTGTACTTTCAGTGCCGATTTGTAATAGGATCGATACTAATACTCTTTTTTAGTGGCGGTTCGTAATAGAACTGATACTAAAAGTGAGTATTAGTGGCATTATTACGAACCACCACTGAAAGTGGCTATCTCTGATTATTTCAGAACCACCGCTAATAATCATGGATTGTCTATGATGACTATTTTGACACTGATGACTATTTTGATCAGACACTGATGTTAGTTCTAGTAGTGTGTTTGCAATCCTACTCCAACTATTGGATCCAATCCATCTCTATCTCTAGTGTTCTCTCCTGATTAAAGGCATTGCATCTAGCCCCGATGCTTGATCCTCTAGATCGACAAGATGCACTATGCATGTGAGGCACAGTTGTACTTCCATTTTTTTATAAAAAAATCTATTATATAGACACGATAAAAAAGCTGCTAGGTCTTTAAAAATACAGATCCAACTTATTAAAAACTCGATCACCCCGGCACATAACCTTTATGTTTTTTATTATTCGCTCTATTATCGATGCTTTAATTTTGCTCTTATCACTATTTATTTTCTTAATGAACAATATTTCGTTAAGTCTATAATTAATATTGTCTTTGAAATTTTGATTATCACATTTACATATATACAGCCTGTTTGGTAGAGCTATAGACCCTGAAATTCATAGTAAAACTGGAGTAGAGCACTTGAAGGTGATCAGACTCTGCTCCACCACTCAAGTTCATGTTTCTGAAGTACTCTAAGCGGAACGATCCACTCTCCAGGAAAATGTTTGGTTTGACTCCAACTCCGCGAAACAAAAAAACTGAAGGTGATGTCCTACCAAACGCACTCATCACTACCGGAAAACAGATATTTGCCGAGTGCCACGGTATTTGCCGAGTGCATTTCATCGGGCACTCGGCACAAAGGTGTTTGCCGAGTGCCCTGTGAAATGCACTCGGCAAACACCGTGGCACTCGGCAAAGACTAGGGTTTGCCGAGTGTCACACCATAGGCACTCGGCAAAGCACCTGAAAAATCACCCGCCCAATTTTTTGCTGACGACGTTATGGCGGCAGGGTTAAAAATCAATTTTGCCGAGTGCCACTAACGGACACTCGACAAATGCTATCCTTTGCCGAGTGCCACAAATAAAAACACTCGGCAAATAATATGTAGTTGCCATTATTTCATGTGAGATCACAATTTAAGCCTACATCACATTTTAAACATGTTTTGAACTTGAATTTTTTTTTACACTCATAATGCAACCTATGTTAGGCCATGGAAAAGTTTCATATTTTTCTGAGTGGGTTTGCTATTTTAATAAATTAATCATGTTTCAAGCATTTACTTCCAAGTGGGTCAAATTTGAAATGCATGTACATGAAATAATGACTCAAAAATTATGGAAAAATCATATTTGTGTTCATGATTACATTTGTAATCTTTTACAACTAAATATAACTAAATATTTAAAATCTAATTTACGACACTCGACCGACAATATGCATGTTAATGTTTTTTAATTATAGAAAATGTAATTGATGCCTAAAAAATATGACACTTGACATGGTGTCATTATATCATAAATATATGATATGGTAAAAAATTCATAATGTTTCGACAAAGTTTTCAAGTATGACCTTTAGAAATTGGACAACCTTCGAGAAGGTTTAGGAGTTTATGGATGAAATGAGTTAGGTTTAGAAGCAAATAGATATTCAAATATTTGTTTGAACTTAAAACTTTTTGTACTCGATAGACTTCGCCGAGTGCCCGATAAAAAGCACTCGGCGAACCCTCACGTCGCCGACACGGCTAGTGCCGAGTGGGGTTCGCCGAGTGTGGCACTCGGCGAAGCCTTTGCCGAGTGCAAAAGAGGCTTCGCCGAGTGCCCTAGGCACTCGGCAAAGCCCCACAGTCCCGTAGTGCATGGAGTCCTACCAAAAGCACCCATAGTCAAACAGTACCGTTCATTATTAGTAAACCATATATATCATAGCAGCATAACCCCATTTATCTAATCAACACCGTACACATTTGTTAATTATGGGAACTGCACATTTCGAACCATCCAATCATGTAGCTAGGCATGCATAATGCAGCAGTTCTAAATTCTATTTGGTAGTTAATTTCAGGTAGCAATTTTCATGGACGGACGTACGTACTCCTCATCATTTAGACGTACGCGCGTACGTGTGTATATGCATGGTAATTAACCCCATAATTATAAATGCAACCGTGTGCACACACACTAGATTCATCAGCCAAAGCCAAACTGTTTGCAGTCCCTACAGCTAGTCCATTAGTACGTGTAGATTATTAGAGATTTCAATCGTATCATCGGTGTCCTATTATATTAATTAATGCTTTGCACATGCTGTTATATATATATATATATATATATGTTATTCTACATCACGAGGGTAGAGTAGCTATTTTACTGAGAAATTTGCTACTGAGAAAAAAAGTTGTACTCAATTGCTATTCTACTGAAAAGATCTACTACTAAAAGTAGTCAGTGTAGAATAGCTATTCTACACACATGACATAGAATAACACTCCTATATATATAAATACACTTCAACTGTTTTATGCAACCGTGCGCTAGCTAAACCTAATTGATCAGTTGCATGCAATTCTAGTCCACCTTAATCACTAATCGAAAATTACTTTTATATATAAGTATTATTATTCTTTTTCTATTAATGTTTTGCACACGTGCGTGTAATTGTACTGTCCTAGCTGTGCAAGTGTATGTGTTAGGCCCATTAATGTAGATTGTTTGATATGTCCTATTAATGCATCACACGTGCATGCAGTTGTACACGCAACCGAAATACACCATTGTGGTAATTATATTGTGGTGTATATACTCCCTTCATTTTATATTAGTCGGGTTTTTATAAATCGTTTTAAATGTTGACTAACTTTATAAAAAAATATCAACGACTGAGTAAGTTGGTACTGAATCCCATAAGAACTTTGATGTTGAGCGTGCCGAGGTGAGAGTAGTACTGAAATGAGTCTTCTAAAAAATTTTCGTATCACATTTCCAACACACATGGCTTTCAAATAAAGCCGAATCACATGGCCTTCTCCTACAACAACTAAAACATAATAATTTTATCGTATCATAGCTCAAACACACATGAATTTCAAACAAAACCGAACCACGTGACCTTCTCCCACAACAACTAAAACATATTAATCTTATTAAATCCATTCACACGCGACTTTCAAACAAAGTCAAGCTACATGGCCTTTTCCCGTAACAACTAAAGCAAAGTCAATCTTATTAAATCCATTATAAAATATGTCTTAATAATATATTTATTTAATAATAAATATATCAATATATTTTTATTTAAAATCGATCAAAGTTATAGAAATTGACATGTAAAAAGTTTGATTGCTTATAATATAAAATGGATGGAATATTAACATTACCTCTATCTATCTAGTAGTATATCTCCAAGTTGGAAATATAGACAATTAATGGGTGTTTAAAACCATTTAATCATACAACATTATGGTATGTAGGGCCAATTAACTGTCATAAACCGTAATCTAGTGTGTGTCAATATTTTGGCCTCCTTTGAAGATTTTTTTAAATAATCTTTTTTTTTAAAAAAATCAAATTTGTATTGCCATTCGAAAGATTTGCAAAACTAGCATGTGGTCGGCACTTGAAGTGCTGACTAGATGCCACGTCAGCTCCAGTTGGCATTTCAAGTGTCGACTGCTGCCGACTACGTCACGTTAGCTCCAATCGGCACTTCAAGTGCCGATTAGAGCTGACGTTGCAGAATATGATAGGGGGCAACATCCAGTCAGTATTTGAAGTGCTGACTGAAGCTGACGTGGCACCAGTCGACACTTCAAGTACCAACCGCATACTATTTCTGTAATTTTTTAAAATGGGCATACAAATTTGATTTTTTTAAAAAATATTATTTTTAAAAATCCTCCTTTGAATAGCCTATTAATTTGTAGCTTATGCCTAAAATAGAAACAAATTATGTATTAAATGAAAATTATAGATAACTTAAATAATAATCATAATTAGCAATATAACTAATAATCAGAATTAATCTTATTCAATAAATAAGATTATATTATAATCTTGATTGTTTTAAGTTGTTTTAAACCACTAGATATATATCAACACTCATTAATGTTTTTTACACGTATATGTATATGTAGTTGTACTTATGCAAATGTGCAATATACTCAACCATTGCAATCCCTAGTCCATTAGATAATCTATTATCTCATTGCCATCCAACCATACATACTCTATATAGTAATCCTACGGTTATATGACCCAAATAATCCGTTTAAAATCACAATCACTAACCACTCAAACCATTACTAACAATCTACATTGTATTCTATCCTTAATGACTAGCAAAGACTCTAATTTTATCAAACTAAACCAGTAATAATTTGTTACCATTACTCTAGTTTTGCAAACACTAGTGGTGTCCCAACTCAACCGCTTTGACCACCGGTCAACCGCCTAACCCCACTCGCTGACTCGTGGGTCCCACCGGGCCGGTCGCACGCGGAATGCATGGATAATGTCACAGCTGCGGCTAATAATGTAATGGCTGTAAAAAAATCGTGATGGCTTTCTATTCTCGGCTATGCGCTTTTACTGCTAATTATTACTGGCCATCTCGGGGTGAAATACCGAAGATGCCCTTGGTAGTGTTGCTTAGTGGAGAGAGGGAGGTGCAGGGGTAGAACGGTAAGAGCACTCCTCCGGTCGTTACTGCTGCTTGGTGTATTTATACCCACCACCCCTGCGCCGGCTGCGGCCTGCGTGGGTGAATCCTGCAGAGCTGAGCTTGCTGTTGCAGTAGCAGGCTGCTGCATCGCCGGCGGCGAGCGCGCCGCCATTAGATTCCTTCTTCCTCGTGCAGAGAAGAGGGAGAGTAGGGTAGGGTTGAGTGTGTGTGTGTGTGTGTGGGGTGGGAGTGGGAGGGATGATGAACGGTGGAGGGGAAGGCGGCGGAGGGGGAGGGGGCGGGAGGGTGCCGTCGTGGAGGGAGAGGGAGAACAACCGGCGGAGGGAGCGGCGGCGGAGGGCGATCGCGGCGAAGATCTACACCGGGCTGCGCGCGTACGGCAACTACAGCCTCCCCAAGCACTGCGACAACAACGAGGTGCTCAAGGCGCTCTGCAACGAGGCCGGCTGGACCGTCGAGCCCGACGGCACCACCTACCGCAAGGTTGTCTTCTTCTTCTTACTCTCCTCCACCTTCTTCTTCTCTTTCGCCTTGTTGCTCCTCATGCATGGGAGCCATTTCGTCCCATTCCGTCGAACGATTTCTCGTTGAATTTTGTTTCTTGATTTCATCTTGCCTTGCTTTGATTTCGCCTACAGTTACAGGCCATCTCCCTTTCCCTTCTTTGCCGGTTAATTTTCTCGTTATCCATGATTGCGTCTTGCCTTTTCCGGGTTGGATTCTCTGCAATGCAACGCGCGTGCTCTGCTTTACTCCGGTTCTTACTTCCTACTCCCTACTCCTCCGATAATGGCGGAATTCTCTTCTCTCCTCTCCTCTCCCCGTGTGAGACAAGGCACAGGATTACGCATGGCATTGCGACATTGCGTGGCCGTTTCTGTATAAAAACCGTGTGCTACTGTACAAGATAACAAGAAGCCTTTTTTTGTGTGCTATTTGTTCATATCTGAGATTTTCAGAGCTTCTCGTTATTTTGTTCTTGATTTCATCGTCTTAGTTTGTTAATCGCGGAGCGCAGAGACGATGCTGGGCATGGTTCTTTAGCAAGATTTAGTGTCTTTTTAGGCAGTGAAAAGATGATGTGGTGGTGTACTAAAGCTCCTCGCTTTCCTTTTTTTCTTGATAAATAAAACAAACAGAGCATTCGCATCTTTTGGTTTGCAGAATACGATGTATCAAATTCCCCTGATTGAAAAAATTGCTCTTTTTTTGTTGCCTATAGTTCTTCTTCAGATTTTTAATTATTCGAGGATTTGATCAATTATACTTTTGAAGTTTTCTGGATGACCACTCGGCTGACGAGTGAAAACTGGAAACTGTTTTGTTGAAAAGAAATGCAGAATCAGAGTGTGCCTTGCACTCTTAAGCAAATGTATGGAAGTTAACAAACGAATCCTTTGAAATTAAGATATAGTTTTTGTCAAAGCTAGTATCTTTTCATACCCATCTGACCTGTTTTGCCCTCAGATTATGCATTTGTTTTCTGTTACCTATGGATGATGCCCTGGAACTTAACCTGGAAAGAATTGAAGTAGCTAATGTGAAAAAAGGGCTGGCAAAAGATTAAAGATGCAATTATGGAGACAGAAGTTAGTGGTATGGTCATAGGCAGGTAGATAAGAGCATGACCGAATATTACATCAAAGAAAGCTAAGGCTGGCACAAGCAAGGCTTTGATTTCAGAAATCCACTTTGCAATACAAAATGGCATTCTACAGTCTACCACAAGTATCTTTTTTTTCTTTTATTGCAATCAGCTTTCAAAGCAGCATTTGTTTCTGTTCGTGTTACTAATATTTACCTTTCGGGTTGGTATTATCACAGTTGCAGTTTGAATTAGTGAAAAATTTACCTTTCAAGCATTGCAACGAATTTCAGTAAGAGTTTGCATTCATGTTTCATGTAGTTTTCGTTTTACATTGTGCTCTGAGGTGTTTTTCTTGTTTATTTTTGTTAATTGTCATCTACTTTTTATTCTTTTGTGCAAAAAAAATCACAACTTGATACTGTCGAATTTGCAATTTTGGTTTAAATTTTCGCTTCAAAATTTTTGGTTTAATTTGTCAGCTCATGCAGTCATGTGTCTGTCTGTGTATTCAGGGGTTGAAGCCTCCGGCGGCAGAGCTTGCTGATCAGCTTGGCCGGTCGGCGTCGGCGAGCCCATGCTCGTCGTACCAGCCGAGCCCGCGGAGGATGTCGTCCTTCCCTAGCTCCGGCTCCTCCTCTCAGATCACTCTCGGCGGGGCCGGCGTCTACGGTGGGGGCGGCGGCGTCGAGGGCAGCAGCCTCATCCCCTGGCTGAAGACCCTCTCCTCCTGCGGCGGCAGCTCGTCGTCTAAGTTCCCGGCCCACTACTCCTACTTCGGTGGCGGCTCCATCAGCGCGCCGGTGACACCGCCATCGGGCTCGCCGCCGCGCACGCCTCGCCTCAAGACAGCCGCCTGGGAGTACAGCCACCCCGGTAGCGTAGTGCCGCCATGGGCCGCCGGGGCGAGCTACGCCTCCCTGCCCAACTCCACGCCGCCGAGCCCGCGGCGCAAGGTCCCCGCCGGCTCCGACCCGGCGGCGTGGCTGGCCGAGTTCCAGATATCGTCCGCCGGCCCGTCCTCTCCGACGTACAGCCTCATGGTTCCGCCTAACCCGTTCGGGTCCTTCAGGGAGGCGGTCGCCGGGTCGTCGAGGATGGGCACCCCGGGGCAGAGCGGGACGTGCTCTCCGGTCGCCGGCGGCGCGCCAGTTTTCCACGGCGACGTCCAGATGGTCAACGAGGCGGCGGCGGCGGCGTCCCACGAGTTCGCGTTCGGCGGCGACAAGATGCCAGGGCTGGTAAAGGCGTGGGAGGGGGAGCGCATCCATGACCATGAGGAGTCCGGCTCCGATGATCTCGAGCTCACCCTTGGGAGCTCCATGACTCGCGCCGACCGCTAGCTTGCTCGTCATCAAGAAAAGACCTGGATCTCAGGAGAATTCAGAGAGAGAAGTACCAGAGGTTCAGGAGAACTCATCTCTCCCAAGTCTGAACTTTTCTGAACTTTAAATTCATGCAGGTCGTCGTTAAATTTAGCTTCTTATTAATTTTTTTGCCCTATTATCCTAAAATTTTCTCTTATTAGAAGACGATGGAAAGAAAAAACATGGCAAGGGAAGGGAAATCAGAATGCTCATGGTTATGTATTGCCAGACAGTAGGGACCTTGGACTGGGAGTAGAATCAAGAATCATATATACATTTTGTTGCCTGCTGCTGAATGCTGAATGATGGTGTGTCCTGTGTGTGCTCTGTGTTGCTGATTGATTATCCATTGCTCTTGTTCATCCTGCAATGCAATTCCACTGTTGGTCAGAGTTTGATGCAACAGTGGTCTACTCACTCTCTATTATAGTTTCATCATCTTGCTCATCTCTTTCTTATTAGTATGGTGAGTTCATGCATTCTGCTGGTAGAGCTGAACTGAATTATCAATCTCAATCATTCAAGGGCACAGTGACCGAGACGGCATATCAGAAACCGATTGGACACTGGCGCATTACAGTATCTCCAGGGCTGCTGGGCCTGGTGGTTAGACCAGGAATATACATTTTGCAGCGACGGAGACAGAGATTCCAGTCATCTGCAGTAGTGTGCTCTGCGCACGCCAGACAAGCGGCACATGCGCCACGCTTCAGTAATCATATGATGCTAGTGCAGTTGCCTCAGATGATAAAAACACAATCTTGCTCAAGTTATTTCATTTTCTGGATTGGCAAATATTGCTTCTCAGGTTGACCAGTATTACTTGCAATTCTGCATGTTCTTTCTTGCATTTCAGAGTTAGCTGGGTATATGTTTTGGTCTGCTATTGCATTGCCAGGACAAAAATTTTTTTACCCATGTCATGCAACCACTGAAGCACACACATCACAACAGGATGACACAACCAGTACACCATCTTTTCAGTGTCCTCGATAAAACGACTATACTGCCTGTGAATTCTAGCTACATGAGAGTGGGGGACCCCTCTTTCTCCCTGGAGGAGGTGCAAAGATTCAAAGATCATAGAAAAGATGGAGGACATTCACATGTACACTGAGAAAAGCTGCATGCAACTGAAAAAAAAACAGTCCTAGGTCACCCACAGAAGAGTGATGATGATCAACGCAGTTGAAAAACAGGCATGCAGATCATGAACTGAGAATAGATATTTTTTTCTTTTATATCTTGATGCAAGTAGGGATCCAATGTACATGTATTTACATTTGGATTGCTGTAACCGTGGTGAGAAATCTTGGATCGTGTCGATGAATGGTAGGCTGTACAGTTGCTTAAATTGCTACGAACGAATAAACGGTGATGGCAAAGCAGCAATCGGATTATTTGATAGAGAAGAGTTCCAGAATGTATTTACCAGAAGATGCAATGCATACTAGAGACGTAAAGCGAGAGAGGATTGCTTCTCCCGCTTGTCAAACAATTCCGATAAAACCTTGTAGAGTGCAGCAGCTGCAGGTGGTCTAGCCATGGATCCCATAAGGATATCAGATGCCTTTATTGGACCACCGTAAAATCGGGCATTTTCAGTATCTCGGGTTGATACTATGCTACCATTGAGAGCACAGCCCACAAAAGCACCTGCAACAAAAGAGAGATACAGAATCAGTCGCAACAGAAGACAGCCATGGATATCTGAATTATCAGATTTAGCCACAAGAATAGTGAATTTAACAGCACCAACTTATCGTCACAGCTTGAAACCAACATAATTCATTTTTTGAAAATAGCATTTTCTGCCTATACTTCATTGGAAATTCAACAGCAGTTAGCACATTGCAAGGATGAACAATTAAAAGTGTGTTTCAATTTGTCATTCTGATAGCTCATAGCGCATCCAACTATAATGACCACCACCAGAAGTCTAGAACCATATGATGGATTATACCATTCATGCCATCTGGGCTTGCAGTTCATGTTTTCCTTTAGTCAAAAAGTTCAAATCCAACAAGAGATTTCTCAAAAACAAAACTAATATGCCATATGCCATATGCCATGGTTTGCACTCCTATGATTAATTCCACATACAATTCTCCATAAAAGTCTGCCAATAAGTCTATTGTTTACACTAGAGTCCCAGTTTTTTTATGGTGCTTCCACATGTATTAGTTTACCTTGTGTTAGAAAATTGTTCCCTACTAAAGCTTATTGTTTTTTCCCTGAGAAGAGCTAAGTTTATTATAAAGCCTCCTCATCATAACTTTGCAAGATATGCCATGGGAGCCAAGAACTTGTTCACCTGTCCAGATCCAACTTTTAGGACAGATTTAGAGAGGCTAACCATCATGGTTGTCACGGCGCCCCGGCGAAACCAGTCGCCAGGGGGCCGACTGGACGCCTAGGCGCCTAGGCGTCGCCTAGGCGACCAATTAAATTCAGCACACAACCACACATAGTTCATACTTCATAGCACAATTAAATTAGCCTTCTCTGAATCTCTGTTGCTGCCTGCTACACTGCTGCCTTCCCTGCTTGCTGCGGCGAGGGAGCACAGGGGAGGGGGAAGCAGGGGAGGGAGCACAGGGGAGGCGGCCGGGCGGCCGGTGGCCGGGCGGCGCAACTGCGCAAGGGGAAGCAGCGCAACTGCGGAGATCTGGCGGCCGGCGGCGCAAACGAACCGGAGATCCGGCGGCCGGCGGCGCAAGGCACAGGAGCAGATCCGGCAGCCGGTGGGCGGCGGCGCAAGGGACTGAGGCGTGAGGCGGCGGCGCAAGGGAAGCGGTGGCGCAAGGGAAGAGGAACCGAAAGCCGAAAGGGCCTGGGCACGCGGGCTTAGAAAATAGACTCACGGACCCTAGGCGCCCGCCCAGAGTCTCCTGGCGACCGCCTAAGCGCCATGGGCGACGCCTAGAATCTCCAGGCGGGCGCCTAACTCACCCAGGCGAGGCGTTTCAGCCAGGCGTCTGGCGGTGACCGCCTGGACGCCTAGTCGGCGCCTAGGCGACGCCGTGACAACAATGCTAACCATAGAAGGAACCAAATTACTCAGATTTAGGCAGTTTGGAGAAGCAAAACATTTTATGATGTGTTTTGTATGAAGTATGCAGCCCAAAACTGACATTCCAAAACTTTCTAGAATTTATCAAAGTACGATCTATCTCAATTGCAAGAAACTGAGGATCTTAGTTTCATTGGGAAACTGAATTCTTTTTTTTTAGGTCCCTTAAAGAAGAGAAACTCAACAATTACAAAATAACAAAGGGAAGAGAGACAAAAAGATGGGGGGAGAAGGAAAGAAAACAAAACAAGCTTAAAGCTGGGAGAGCCAAAAAACGAGGGGAGCTCTTTGTGTTAGTTGAGATCTCTAGAGGAGGGGGAGACTGTTGTGACGCTTATGTGTTGGCAATGGTGGGATTGGGGGTGGAGAACCTTGGCTACGCAGGGCATAGCCGCTGGACGCAGAGGAGCGAGGTTTTGCCCCTCGGCTCCCTATTTTGGTTGGAGAGAATAGAACTGGGAAGAAGATAATTTCATTGTTGTCAATCTCTGGGGTGCCATGCGTTTTACATAGCCAATAGGCTGCTGAATCCCTCAAATCATTCCCAATTATTCATTATTTAACTTACTAAAATTAGCACCATCTAATGGTGCTGCTAATGGCCCCTCTACAGGCGCCAATTTAGCCACTACCTTGGTCGGCTGGGCTTGCCTTCTTTGCTCTACGGGAATATCTTTCCCCACATAACATCTCCCCCCCCCCTCGACGATCAGCTCGTCCTCGAGCTGGAATTGCGGGTAACGCTGGACGAAGGAGTCGACATCTTCCCAAGTAGCTGCTGAAGGGGGCTCGCCCTGCCACTGAATCAGGACCTGGCGAACGCCACGTGCCAGGTGAGCCTTGATTGCTGCTGCCGGAACTACCACTGCTGCGTCGTGATGCATGGGAGGCAGTGGTGGTGGGGACTCTGGGGGTTGTCCGGTGAAGTGCTTGAGTAATCCCATGTGAAAGACGTCATGTATGCGAGCACCCGGGGGGGAGATGGAGGCGGACAGCGACTGCATTGACGATCTCAGCAATCTGATACGGACCATAGTAACAAGGACATAGTTTACCCGAACTTGCATTAGGCCGGGAGAGAGGAGTGCGGTGGCACACACGAAGCCCACTCCCCTTCCTTGTAGGACACTTGCCAGTGAGAACGATCATAATAGGACTTGTAGACTGCCTGTGCTTGCTCCAATCTGTAGCGGACATCTGCTAACAACTTGTCCCGCTCGGTCATATTCTGGGCCACCGCAGCAACCCTGGAATCCCCTGATTCGTATGACCGGACTGAAGGCGGATCACATCCATAAACTAGCTTGAAAGGCGTGTCCTTGAGGGCTGTTTGAAATGCTGTGTTGTAAGTGTATTCAGCCCAAGGCAGCCACCGAAGCCATTTGCGAGGTCGATCCCTTGTGAAACAGCGCAAATACATCGAGATCACCTTGTTGGCTGCTTCCGCTTGGCCATCAGCTTGTGGGTGGAAAGTCGTGGTCATATGTAACTTGGCGCCGGAGAGTGTAAGGAGCTCCTTCCAGAATGCTGACGTGAAAATTGGGTCACGGTCGGAGACGATGGACCGTGGAATACCGTGCAGGCGCACAATCTCTGCGAAGAACATCTTGGCCACTGTTTTGGCTGTGTAAGGGTGCCCAAGTGGAATGAAGTGGCAGTATTTGGAGAACCAATCCACCACGATGAGGATGACGGACTTTCCACCCACTTTTGGAAGTCCCTCGAAGTCCAGCGCTATATCCACCCAAACCATGGACGGAACAAGGAGGTGCAGCAGTAGTCCGGCTGTAAGGTGCTCGGTCTTGTAACGTTGGCAAGTCAGGCAGCCCCGTATGAATTCCTGCACAGCTGAGCGGAGGTTAGGGGCGTGGAAGTCGCGCCGAAGACGATGCAGAGTCTGTTGGATCCCTTCATGGTCGTCGTTGTGGATGTCTGCTACCAACTCCTGCAGGAGCGTGGAGGACGGGGGAATGCATAGCTTGGAGTTGAAGGTGACCATCCCATCCATCAAAGTCTAGGGCGCGGCGTGGCAGCCAGCCTAGATGTCTTCCTTGAGCGCCACCAGTGCGGAATCTGTGGTGGTGGGCTGGTGGCTTGTCGCAGCTTGTCGATGAAGGAGAATTGGGGTGCAGACAAGACAAATGTTGTTGCCGAATCGACGTTGCGGCGAGAGAGAGCGTCAACGACGATGTTGGTGCTGCCCGATTTGTATTCGACATGAAAATCAAACCGCAAAAGCTTGCCCACCCAGTGATGTTGTGGGATTGTCGCCAGTCGTTGGTCGAGGAATTTGAGACTATAATGGTCTGTCCGGACCTTGAAGTGTCATCCCCAGAGGTATGGCCTCCAATGGCGGACTGCCTGAACGAGGCCAATAAGTTCCCGCTCATAAGCTGCCAGCGACGCATGGCGAGGTGCTTCCGGCCGGCTGAAGAAGGCTAGTGGTCGGTTGCCTTGGAGCAGAACTGCGCCGAAGCCCAACGACGAAGCATCGCACTGCACAATAAATTCCTTGTCGAAGGCCGGCAGGGCCAACACCGGGGCGGTAGTCAGCGCTGTCTTGAGTGCGGAGAAAGCGGCTGCAACTGCTTCTGACCACCCGAATCCCTCCTTGCGAAGCAGATTGTTGAGGGGAGCCGCAATGGGACCATAATCCTGCACAAATTTCCGGTAGTAGCCAGCTAAGCCAAGGAACCCCCGAAGAGCACATACTGTTTTAGGGACCGGCCACTCCAGAATTGCATGAATCTTGCCAACGTCCATGGCCATGCTGTTAACTGAAATGACATGGCCTAGATACGTGATCTTTGACTCTCCAAACGCGCATTTGGAACGCTTCACGAACAGATGCTGTTGTAGAATTGAGAGGACCGCACGGACGTGTCGGAGGTGATCCACCTAGCTAGTGCTGAAGATGAGGATGTCGTCGAAGAACACCAGTACGAAGCAGCATAGAAACGACTGAAGGACCTCGTTCATCAATGCTTGGAATGTTGCTGGAGCGTTGGCAAGACCAAAAGGCATGACGAGGAACTCATAGAAGCCGTCGTGCGTGCGGAATGTTGTCTTGTGTATGTCGGCAGGTGCCATCCGGACCTGATGATAGCCCGAACGCAGATCCAGCTTGGAGAAGTAGCGCGCGCCGTGCAGTTCGTCTAATAACTCGTCGACCACTGGAATTGGGAAGGCGCCCTTGACAGTGATGCTGTTGAGCGCTCGATAATCGACGCAATAGTGCCATGACCCATCTGTCTTCTTGACAAGAATGACCGGCGAGGAGAAAGCTAACTGGCTCGGTCGTATCAGTCCCTGTTGCAGCATGACGCAGCATTGCCGTTCCAGTTCGTCCTTATGCAGCGATGGATATCTGTAAGGACGCACGGCCACTGGGACTGCCCCTGGCAGCAGGTTAATGTGGTTTCTGAGGGATTTTCTTATGGGTTTGCTGTGGGGACTTTTGCGGGGATTCTTAGATGGGTCGATGGAGTCAGCTAAGGGGGCCTGACTCCACCCTAACCCTAGCTAGCCAACCCTAGAAGGCTCTAATACCATTGATGGCATAGGTCTTAGGGGATCACTAGGGTTTGCACTAGCCGGGTAGAGCTTAGGTGATAAACATGGCATATGTTCATGGATTAATAGAGAGGAAGTGAAGTGATTAGGGTACACACTTTTGGTTTTGAGTTAGATGAAGACGCCATGGCACGGTGTTGTGGCATCGATTTAGACAGTGACGACGATGATGTCAGCGGTGAAGAGTCTTCTCGTCGCTTCAGCGATAGCCAATAGATCGGATGACACTCGGAATTGTTGGGAGAGGTTTTGGCATGCAAGGAATCGGAACCCTAGCAGCCGCCAGCCTCTCCCCTTAATGTGACAGGGGCACAGGCCCCTCAACCACGATCAGTTGGGTGCCCCGATCATGGCGCATAGAGTCCAAGGGTTTCGGTTTAGGGGCTGAGTCCGAGTCAGGGAGGAGAGGGACTCGGTCCCCCTCTCCTCCGGAGATCTAACTAACATTAGTCCTCTAATAGCCTAAGCATTTTCTATCACTTTGGTCCTCTAATAGCCTATTAGATTGAAGGGCTAGCTCTCCTTTGAAATATTTTATCTAAATTTGCATCCTTGACTGTTTTTTTCTCAAAGATGAAGAGGTTTCTTTGCTTCCAAATGATCCAGGCTCCCGTAATGAAGGCTTCCATAAAAAGGTCCCCTAAAGATTTTCCTTGCAGTTGTTAGCATGTCTGGTAGAACTTGGCCCCTTGGATCGAAGATTGTAGGAGTGGGACGGTGGCTGATCGGCAGCCAGGATGCCTGGTGGTGTGCGCCTAGGCAGGAGAGGGAAGTAGGGGAAACCCTGGCAACTAATAGATTGCTCAGGTCTGATTTATTCCATAGCCTTAAGGGGTATTTATAGTCCTAATACAATCTTATCTCTAATCTGATAACTGAAATAGAATCTAATCTCTAATATGATAACTAAAATAAAATCTAATATTTAATCTGAAAACATAAATAACTGATAATAGATAAGTACTAATAGTTAGCCTCTTGGACTCCGCTAGGGCCGGCGCCTCCCATAGGTGATGTCGGTCCTAACATCTCTCCCCGCCTCTTCAAACAGCTCGTCCTCGAGTTGTACTTCAGGGTAGGCTTCTTTGAAATCTTGGAGCTGTTCCCACGTTGCGTCGGAGGCCACCATACCTTGCCACTGAACGAGCACGTGCCACATGTCACGGCGTAACTGCGCACATAGCACATGATCTGGTGAGGGTAGAATGCGACCGTCCAGTGTGGGAGGTAGTGCTGGTGTTGCTGCTGGAGGGTCACCGCGGTGGGGCTTCAGCAGCCTGACGTGGAAAACATCATGAAGGCGGGCGCCCTCCGACAACTGAAGACGATAGGTGACCTGGCCGATGCATTCCACTATCTGAAATGGTCCTGTGTAGCGTGGTCAAGCTTCCCTTTTGCCCATGGATCAAGTGACTGGGTTGTGCGATGAAGTAGGCGCAGCCAGACCCAGTCGCCCACGGCGAACTCCAAATTGCGATGATGGTCATCGTAGTATCGTTTGGAGAGCTGTTGTGCTTGAAGAAGTGTTCCCGAACTTCGGCTAAGAAGACGTCACACGTGCGTAGTAGTTCGTCCACTGTCTTCGTCCGAGCAGTGCCTTCTCTGTGTGGTAGTAGGGGCGGTGGTGGCCTACCGTAGACGACCTGAAACGGAGTGGCACACAAAGCAGTGTGGAAGGATGTATTGTAGCAATACTCCACCCACGATAGCCAATCCACCCATGTGCGGGGGCGATCTCCGGTGGCGCAGCACAAGCACATGGCGATCACCTTGTTGACGACCTCGGACTGACCGTCCGTCTGTGGGTGAAAAGTTGTGCTCATGCGAAGGGACACTCCCGCCATCTTGAATAAATCCCGCCATTGAAGACCGGATCCCTGTCGCTAACAATGGAGGAGGGAAATCCGTGTAGCCGAACCACCCTGTCGAAGAATGCCCTGGCTACGGAAGTTGCGGAGTAGGGGTGACTCAGGGCGATGAAGTGTGCATACTTGAAGAAGCAGTCAACGACGGTCAGAATCACAGACTTCCCGTGCACCTTGGGCATGGCCTCAATAAAGTCCATGGAGATGTCAGCCCACACCTATGAAGGGACCTCCAGGGGCTGCAACAGCCCTGCTGGCTGCAATGTCTCTGTCTTTTTGCGCTGGTAGGTGTGACAAGCGCGCACCAAGTCACGCACCAAGGTGCAGTCGCCAGGGATGTAGAAGTCGCCCCGGAGTCACTGCAAAGTCTTCTGCATGCCCTCGTGTCCTGCCGAGTGTGCCAAGGCGAGAACGTGGTGGCGTAGGTCGTGGGTCGTCGATACGAAGATGCGTGAGCCATGTAGGAGTCCTTCAACTGAGCGCCATGGCTCCCCAAGCTCGCCCTCCTGAAGTTGCCGAAGGAGACCTTGTGCTTCCTCATCTGTCAAAGTAGCCTCCCGGATCTCGTCCAGCATCTGGAATGACGGTCTTGAAATGGCAAGCAGTTCGGCTATATTGGCGTCGCGACGGGAGAGAGCGTCAGCCACGGTGTTAAGGCGACCCGCATGGTATTCCACCGTGAAGTCGAAGCCAAACAACATGCTAATCCACTGATGTTGAGGCATGGTGGACAGTCGCTGGTCGAGGAGGAACTTGAGGTTATAGTGGTCGATGCGGACGAGAAAACGCCGGCCCCATAGGTAGGGTCGCCAGTGGCGCACTGCCTATACTAGGCCGATCAACTTACGCTCATAGGCTGCCAATTTGAGGTGAAGCGTGGCGAACGACCGACTAAAGAAAGCGATTGGTCCAGCATCCTGGTGGAGAACGACGCCAAATCCTGCTCCTGAGGCGTCACAATCCACAATAAAGGGCTTGTCGAAGATCAGCATTGGAGGACAGGTCCCGTGGAGAGGGCGCGCTAGAGCGCCTTGAATGCAGAGGCCGCCTCGTCCGACCATGTGAACGAGTTCTTCCATAGAAGCCTTGTCAGTGGTGCTGCGATGGTGCCGAAGTCGCGGATGAATTTCCGGTAGTAGCCCGCGAGACCCAGAAAACCTCGGAGGCCTCGGGCCGAGCACGGTACCGGCCATGTGGTGACGGCGTCCACCTTGTCGTTGTCCATTGCAACGCCATTGGCAGTGATGACGTGGCCGAGGTAGTTGACCGAAAGTACTCCGAAAGAGCACTTCGATCGCTTCAGATGGAGGTTGTGCTCTTGTAGTGCTTCGAGGACCAGGCGGACGTGCTCCAGGTGCTCAGCCCAAGATGTACTATAGATCAATATATCATCAAAGAAGACCAGGACGAACCTGCGTAGGAAACTGCGGAGCACATCATTCATCAAGGCCTAGAATGTGGCTGGTGCGTTGGAGAGGCCGAAAGGTATGACGAGGAACTTGAAGTGGCCATGATGGGTCTGGAACGCTGTCTTCTCGAAGTCCATCGGGTGCATGCGCACCTAGTGGCATCTGGATCGTAGGTCGAGCTTGGTGAAGAACCGGGTGCCATGGAGTTCGTCGAGTAGTTCATCAACCACCGGGATCAGGAACTTGTCCTTGGAGATCCTGTCGTTGAGGGCGCGGTAGTCGATGCAGAACTGCCAGGAGTTATCGGCCTTTCGCACCAAGAGTACTGCTGCAGAAAATGGTGAAGTGCTAGGCCGAATAATCCCCTAGGAGAGCATGGTGGCGCATTGTCGTTCGAGCTCGTCCTTCTGGAGCTGCGGGTAGCGGTACGGATGAACTACCATTGGTGCGGACCCTGGTAGCAGGTGGATGCGGTGGTCATAGGGATGAGCCGGCGGTAACCCACGGGGTTCGGCGAACACCGACTCGTACTGGTGTAGTAGGCGGTCGAGGAGGGGATGATCAGGTGTTGCAACCGCCATATGTATCGCCGACTCCTGGCTGTCGATGTTGGGTGACCCCAGACCCTTCCATTGGATCCGCCGAGATCCTTGCCAGATTGCAATGGAGAGGTTCTCGAAGTCCCAAAGGATGGGTCCGAGAGTTCGTAAGAACTCGATGCCAAGGACCACGTCGAAGCCACCAAGATCAATGTTGAGGCAGCTGACGATGAAGTCTTCGTCATGGATGCGGATGGAAACATCGTGTGTCACTCCTTTGCACGAGACGCGGTCGCCGTTTGCCACAGCTACGTGCATAGCAGGATGGGCCGATGTGGGCAACTGCAGCTGACGAAGGACCCCTGCATTGATAAAGTTGTGAGTAGAGCCCGAGTCGAGAAGCGCTAGTAGACGTTGGCCGTGGATGTCGACGTGGAGATGCATCGTGTCCTCTGTACGGATGCCTGCAATGGCATGTAGTGATACCACCGGCTGATCGATGGCGTCGTCTGCCGCCCTGTCGACGGCCTCCTCCATGTCGCCCTCATTGACGAAATCCGAGACCTCGAAGAACAGTCGTTGACACTTGTGGCCATGGACGTAGGGCCCATCGCAGTTGTAGCAGAGGCCTTGGCGACGGCGTTCCCCAAGCTCCTGTGGGGCCAGACGACGGAAGGCTCGGGCCGGGGCCGGCAGGGCTAGGGCCGGCGGTACTGCTGCCGCTAGGCCTTGTGCCGGCTGTGGTGGGGCTGCCGGCCTAGGGGGTGCTGGCATCGGCCGCTGTGGGGGCCGAGTGCTGCGTGGTGCCACCGGTGATGAAATTGCCTCTACCTGGCACTCATATGCGCGCGCCCAGTGCATTGCTGTTTGGAGATCTTGCGGCTGTCGTAGCTCAACGTCAACATGAATCTGATCGGGCAGCCCGCCCATGAACAGATCGGCCTTTTGCACAGAGGATAGATCATGGGCGTGGCATAGTATCTCATTGAAGCGCTCAGAGTACTCTTGCACTGTAGAGAAGAAGGGTAGGCGGGCGAGTTCTGACAATCTGTTGATGCGAACAGTAGGCCCAAAACGCATGTGACATAACTCCTTGAACCTGTCCCAGCTAGGCATGCCCTCGTCTTGCTCCAAAGCGTAGTACCATGTCTGGGCTGCTCCAATCAGATGGTAAGACGCAAGCCACACCCTTTCAAAGGCAAGGGTGCGTTGCCCGTGAAAGAATTGCTCACACCGATTCAACCATGCGAGGGGGTCTTCCGAGCCGTCGTAGGTGGCGAAGTCAATTTTGTAGAAGCGAGGGGGGACCATTGTCGTTCCGGCGTCGCCTTCCTGGTACAACCCATGGACAGGAGGGATTGCGCCTGGGCCGAGCGGCCAAGCCCCTCCTGCCCCCCTGGACATTGGTGGCTGGGTATGTGTGTATGGCGCGGGGGCACCTCCCATGGCGGGAAATGTCGACGGCAGCCCCGTGGATGGAATCGGTGAGGGTGAGTGAGGAAAATTAATCTGGTGGATGGGTAGGAGCGGAGGACCTGTAGTTGGCATGGTGGTTGGCCGGGGAGGCGCCATGCGATCCCTGGTGGTCCTGGCAGGAACGGCGAAGAGGTGCTGCTCCCTGCCGTGGTTCATGCTCCCTGTATGTCGAAGGGAAATTGGTTGTCCCTGGCCGCTAGGTATGCGTTGATGTCGGCGACAGAGTGCACCAGTTCGGACAACATCTTGGCGAGAGGTTCTGAAATTTCCTAGGTTGCAGCAGATTGGACTGGTTGGGACGGGTCCTCCTCGTCGGAACCTGGCATATCTGATACCAAATTGGTAGAACTTGGCCCCTTGGATCGAAGATTGTAGGAGTGGGACGGTGGCTGATCGGCAGCCAGGACGCCTGGTGGTGTGGCGCCGCCGATCAGGAGGTGGTGTGCGCGGGAAACCCTGGCAACTAATAGATTGCTCAGGTCTAATTTATTCCATAGTCCTTAAGCCTAATACAATCTTATCTCTAATCTGATAACTGAAATAGAATCTAATCTCTAATCTGATAACTGAAATAAAATCTAATCTTTAACTTGAAAACAGAAATAACTGATAATAGATAAGTACTGATAGTTATCCTCTTGGAGTCCTCTAGGGCCGGCGCCTCCCATAGGTGATGCCGGTCCTAACAATGTCATAGAAAGGAGTTGAATGATCCCAACTTAAACTGATTAAGCCCCAATGTCTAGTACTGTAAGGACATTTGAAAAAGATATGATGTTTCTTCCTGATTCAGAGAACAAAGAACACAATTGATGTTGTTCTCTATCTTGAAACTTTTTTTCTCCACAGAATGTTTCGTGTTGTTAACAGACGGTGCTTATCCTATCGCCCCAGAAGAGTCGCTCACCCGCAGGACTCGCCATGGTCGCTCAGCATGCGCTTATCACTCCAGAAGACTTGCTTGTCCTCAACGGCTTGCATGCTCCATGCAGCCTCGCGCATCCGCCAGACTCGCTCTGCGCTTAACAGCTTGCATGTGTTGTACGCTATGTAACGTTGTATATATAAATTCTTACGAGTATCAATAAAAGTCAAGTCTTTCTCCACTTCCATTTCTACATGGTATCAGATACCGATCGATCTTCCCTGTGATTTGATCGTCCACCCATCCTTCCGCTAACTCTTCCCAATGGCCTCTCCAACTCATTCCTCAACCTCCTCGGCCTCTTCTGCCGAGAACCCCGACGTGACACACCTCCCGACGGCTCCCTCTTCGGTGGTGCATACTGTGAACATCCGTTCACATGTGCCCGTCACACTAGACATCACCAACTCCAACTACAGCCAATGGAGATGCTTCTTCGACAGTGTCCTTGGCAAGTTCGGATTGAACGCCCACGTCGACTCCCTGCCCCCCCTCTCCAAGCGCGACGCTGACTGGATCATGAACGACCACGCCGTTGTGAACTGGATCTATACGACCATTTCCAAAAGCGTGTTCGATATCGTTTATCGTCCTCGAGCCTCGGCCTTCACTGTTTGGGACGCTGTTCAAAGCTTGTTCCACGACAATGAGCTACAACGCACTGTATAAATCGAGGCCGAATTTCGCACTCTTCAACAAGGCGACATGTCAATCACGGACTACACCGCCAAACTGAAGACCCTCGTCGACAATTTGCGTGACGTCGGACAACCTGTCTCCAAGCCAAGCCAGGTTCTCGATCTTCTACGCGGCCTCAACACCAAGTATCGACATGTCAAGCCTGTCATTACTGCCAAGTTCCCGCCGCACACGTTCATGAGTGCCCACTCCTATCTTCTTCTCGAGGAGCTCTGTGCCCATCACGATGCGAAAATGGAGAACAACACCGCCTTCTACGCCAGCAGCGGCTCCTCCAACAAGTCGACCACACCCCCAGCAGGCTCCACCGACTCCAACACCTCCAACGCAACGAACTCCTCCAACAATTCCCGCTACAACAACTCCAAGAAACGTGGTCGTGGCAGCCGTGGTGCCAACAACTCCAGCAACACCCCACGCCCTCAGTTCCCCGGCACGCCTTGGACAACAAGATACAACCCATGGACAGGTCTCGTTCAAGCCTGGCCGATGCCATTCCGGGCACTAGGGGCTGACATTCTTGGTCCCCGCCCACCCTTTCAACCTCAGCAAGCCATGCACGCACAACATCAGCCGGTCTTCATCAACAATCAAGCGACACCGCCATCTCCCTAGGATCAACAGGCACTCTACACCGCGTTGAACGATGCCGTCGTCCCACCAACCAACCCTCCTAGCTCGGCAGGTTGGTATTTGGACACCGACGCCTCCACCGACATGTCCAACTCAGCTGGTAATTCTAGCCCCCTTGCCTCCCTACCATTTCCAGTCTCCATCATTGCCGGTAACGGTGCAACCCTTCCTGTCTCCATCACTTTTGCCCACTTTCCCACCTCTTCCACACCCCTTTATCTACAGAATGTTCTTATTTCTCCAGCCCTCGTTAAAAATCTTGTTTCTGTTCGACAACTAACCCGTGATAATAACATTTCTGTGGAATTTGATTCTCGTGGCTTCTCTATTAAGGATCTTCCCACCCAAACGGTGACACTCCGATGTGACAGCTCCGGCGATCTGTACCCGTTGCGCTTGCCTTCTCAACTTGCCCTCCACGCCTCATCCTCAACGGTGGATCTTTGGCATCAGCGTTTGGGACACCCCGACCGATCCGTTCTGTCCAAGGTCATGCAATCTTTTAGTTTTTCTTGAAATAAGACAAGCTATCATACTTGCAATTCATGTCAACTAGGCAAACATGTTCACCTACCATTTCAGTCATCACACTCTCGTACTTACTTTCCCTTCCAATTAGTTCATGCTGATGTATGGGCATCACCTGTCTTCAGTATCTCAGGTTTTAAATATTATCTTTATTTGCTTGATAACTACACTCACTATGTCTGGACGTTCCCAATACGACAGAAATCCGATGTCTTTCCGCTAATTCACACATTTCACGCCTACATACGCAACCAGTTTCGCCTTCCACTTCTTGCCCTGCAAACCGACAATGGCAAGGAATTCGACTCAACTGCCCTTCGCATCTACTTCCAAACCCACGGCATAGCTCTCTGGCTATCTTGCCCTTACACTTCCCAGCAAAACAGCAAGGCAGAATGAATACTTCGTACTCTGAACGATTGCGTTCGCACACTCCTCATCCACAACTCAGCGCCACTTCCATTCTAGGCTGAAGCATTATCCACCGCCACGTACCTGCTAAACCGCCGCCCATGCCAGGCAACCGGCGTACACACCCCACATGAACTCTTACTTGGCTTCCCCCCGGACTACAAACAACTACGTGTTTTTGGTGCACTTTGCTATCCCAACCTCTTGCCGACAACAGCAAACAAACTCACTGCCCGCTCCACACCCTGTGTCTTCCTCGGGTACCCCCATGATCATCGTGGCTATCGGTGTTACGACACACAGTCTAACTGTGTCATTGTCTCGCGTCACGTTGTCTTCGACGAACAAACATTTCCCTGGTGCACTACATCATCTACAACGACCCCTCTGTCGGATCTGATTGTCTTCGACGACGACGTCTCACCTGCTACTCCACGCCGTCCGCTTCTTCAAGCCAACACGCCAGCCACCACGCCGCCTGCGATGCCCTCACCAGCCTCAACAAACCCACCTCTCATCGACACGACATCAACGCCAACCTCGTCTACTTAACGCCAGCTCCGCAAAATCCCATGGTGACCCGAGCGCGTGCCGGGGTTCGCAAACCGAATCCCAAGTACGCATTGACCTCAAATGTTGCCCCAACTTCGTCCACGCCATCACCCATACCATCGTCCATGCGCACTGCCCTCAAAGACCAGAACTAGGCAGCCGCCATGCAGGACGAATTCACTGCTCTCCTCCGCAATCGCACATGGACATTGGTGGATCGACCCTCCAACGCTCGCGTCATCACTGGAAAGTGGGTCTTCAAACACAAGCTCCGCGCCGACGGCACGCTCGAAAGATACAAGACGCGATAGGTGGTACGTGGCTTCTCGCAAAGACCCAGCGTCGACTCCGGTGAAACCTTCACTCCAGTGGTGAAGCCGGCCACTATTCGCACAGTTCTAACCCTCGCCGCTTGCAACCACTGGCCAACACATCAACTCGACGTCTCCAATGCTTTTCTACATGGCACGTTGCAAGAACGCGTCTACTGTCAACAACCTACAGGCTTCGTCGACGTTCACCGCCTCAACGCTGTTTGTCTCCTGTCTCGATCCCTCTACGGTCTTCTCCAAGCTCCACGCGCATGGTTCAACCGCTTCGTCGAGTTCGTCACGTCGATCGGATTCTCACAGACACGCTCAGACTCTTCTCTATTTGTTCTGCGTACAAGCACTGCCACTACATATCTCCTCCTCTACGTCGACGACATGGTCCTTACTGCCTCAACGACAGCTCTACTTCAACATGTCATCTCCCAGCTCAAGACGGCGTTCACAGTCAAAGACCTCGGAGACCTCTCATACTTCCTCGGCATCGACGTTCGACGAACCGAAGAAGGCTTCTACCTATCACAAGCCCAGTACACTGTTGATCTTCTCGAACGAGCTGGGATAAGTAACTGCAACGACATCTCTACACCGGCCGACGCCAAGCCCAAGCTATCCACGATCGACGGCGAACTCATATCAAATGCATCATTCTATCGCAGCATGACGGGCGCACTGCAGTACTTGACGATGACGAGACCTAATATCGCCTATGTCGTCCAGCAACTTTGCCTCCACATGCACTCTCCTCGTGATGGTCACTACACCATGCTCAAGCGCGTGCTACGCTACATCAAGGGCACACCAACGATCGGCATCCTTCTTCGAACTGCGCCATCGACATCAATCACCGCCTTCTCCGACGCAGATTGGGCCGGATGCCCAGACACTAGGCGCTCTACCTCAGGATATGTGTCTTCCTTAGCGACACGCTAATTTCCTGGTCATCAAAGAGGAAAACGACTGTCTCCCGCTCAAGCGCTGAAGCCGAGTACCGTGGCGTCGCAAATACTGTTGCTGAGTGCTCTTGGCTACGTCAGCTTCTTGGCGAACTGCACCACCCTATCAGTAAAGCGACCGTGGTGTTCTGCAACAACGTCTCCACGGTGTATATGTCAAGAAACCCGGTTCATCACAAGTGCACAAAACATATTGAACTCGATATCCACTTCGTCCGGGAGAAGGTGGCGCTTAGCGAACTACGTGTCCTGCATACACCCAGCGTGCACCAACTAGCCGACATATTTACAAAGGGATTGCCCTCGTCTTCCTTCAACGCATTCAGAGACAATCTCTGCGTTCGCTGCCAAGATGCCGAGATTGCGAGGGGGGGTGTTAACAGACGGTGCTTATCCTATCGCCCCAGAAGACTCGCTTGCCCGCAGGACTCGCCATGGTCGCTTAGCATGCAGTTATCACTCCAGAAGACTTGCTCGTCCTCAACGGCTTGCATGCGCCATGCAGCCTCGCGCATCCGCCAGACTCGCTCTGCGCTTAACAACTTTCATGTGTTGTGCGCTATGTAACGTTGTATATATAAACTCTTGCGAGTATCAATAAAAGTCAAGTCTTTCTCCACTTCCGTTTCTACACGTGTTAAGTAGAAACTGAATTCTCAAATCATTACCAAATTACTCATGTACCATTTGAAATATTACTATCTTAGATTAGTAATGAACACTATAGCATTGAACACAAACAAACCCCTTAAAATTACCATAATATATTGAGAAGTTATGGATCAAGGACCCTAGCCAATTGTCTTCTTTTCTTGTTATAAGAAACAAAATTTAAGCATAATATGTTCAGGTGAACTGTCTTGTTCACATAAAATATATTAATTGGACCAACCAGTCAACCACCCCCACCACCACTAAAAAAAGTTACTCATGAATATACCATCATAATCATAACAAAATAACAAATAAAGCATGTGTTTCCATGTTGAGTGAAGTGCAAATGAATGAACATATGAAAGAAGACACCAAAGTCATGCGTGCCTTGTAGTAATTTGAAACAAACCTTTGCTACAACTGTATGTGTAACATGCAGCGTAACCACCATCACCAGCACGAAAATCAGCCTCAGCTACTCGCCCAACATGGCCAACAGAAGCACTTAGACCAGCACCAACTGACAGGTGTGCTTTTCCACTGAATGTTTTAATGGCATCTGTGTTCCTCAGCACAATAATGAAATCAGCTAACTCACCTCCAGCCTGTTAAAGAAAGTCAGAAATTATCTGATTTTGTTATGATGTGCTAGTGTGACTATGTGACAAAAGAGCTTCCACAGGAAGAACAATTGAAAGAACATGTCACCTGAGCTCCATATCCAATGCCGCAAGTGGAGATTGCTGAAGGGGGTGACCAGGAACCATCAGCTCTCCGAGCAATAACCAGTCCAGTACCAACTTTATATGTAACCATCATGCCAACCTTTACTACAGTAATTATAGCAAGGCCTTTTGCTTGTCTAAGAATAGCATCGGGGATAGTTTTTTCTGGTTTCAGTCTTCCCACCTGAATTTTACAATGAATAAAAAATTGAGTGTACTATCTGTCACTAGTTGGCCTCCAAACTACTAAACTAACTGAACAGTCAGCACTTTCAAGCTTTCAGAAGCTATGATGATGTGGAAATTCACTATTAGTTTGTATAATAAATACCAGCATTTGACGGAAACTAGTTTTCTAGTTTGAAATATAACACTGAAATAGTGAATACTGATATCATTTTAATAAGTCGCCAGCATTTAGTGAAACTTAAATGGTCTAGTGTTATTATAATAAAGAATGGGAGATGAATGTAGCATTTCTGTACAAGAAAATATGTCACTATCAAATTTGCCTATGCATTTATATGTACACACTATATATTACATAGATGTATTTCATTGATTTGGTTAAAAAACATGCCATTGTACTCAAGCAGAGAGCAAATATCTATGCCATTCTTTATTCACAGTCACTGGATTAGATTTTTCAGCAATTCAAATAGTAATTAAGCAAATTGGAAATTACTTTGTGGAGAGATTTGTGGTAGACCATACTATTCTAAAGGCTTTCTAGATATTATATATTATTGACAGAGGCACAAATATGAACCTTAATGAGTGATGACCATAATAAATCATAGAGAATAAAAACTATTAAGAGTATACAAAAGATAATGTATTACAACAGCACAATAAACAATTTCAGCAATAAACAATTTTGAGTTAAAAAACATACCTTATAGTAGCTATGCAAAGAATTTGCAGCCTTGTAGATCTCGTACTCCATTGTGTGTGCATAAGGAAAGTTCAGCCATGACCTCAGTGTACTCAGATCAGTGACATCATGAGTTGAAGGTTGTGAAGCACGACTGATCTGATTCATCAAGGTTGGCTGAATACTCTCTAGACGTACTCCACAAACATCACAAACCCTTTGAGGCTCTGAAGTCTTAAATTTTGGTGGCATCAAGCTTCTACCCTTTGAACAGCCACCACAGAAAACACCACCACAAAAACGGCAATGATGTCGAGAGCGCATTATCGGATGAAACCGCACATTGCAGAGCATGCAAGCTGTGGCAGCACTGTCAGGCAGCCATATTACTGGTTCTGTCTCTAAGAGCTCATTTGCAATACCAGTATTGGCATCTGCAAGTGTTTGTGCCATATCCTTCCAAGCTTCTTGGAGGAAAAACTTGGACACCACTGACATCCCATATCTCCCAGGATCATATGATGAAATCGATATTACCTTACCTTTTGCCGCAACAATCATATCAGAAAATACATCCCACATGGTCATCTCCTTGTTCTCTTCATCCAGCTCCCAGTTGAATTCATCTTCTTGAAAGTACCCACCGTTACAACCAAAGCCCTTATGCCACTCCTCGTGTTGGTGTTCTGTCATTGGTGGAACAGAAACAGGCACCCAGATGCCAGTATGTTCATGGAGTGGGGCACTCCCGCAATAGTTCTTCCCTTGTTCCCTCTTAATAAAATCATCACTCGTATCAGTGTTTCCCTCCCTAGTAGGGATAGTATCAGGATTGTCGATCATGTCACTCTTGGCAGGAGGGTCATTTGACGCTTCCTCAAATAGGTTAAATCCCTATATTTGGAAAACCATTAGAACAGAAAGTAATATGGAAAATTTTCATGCTAAATTTAACACCTAATTGTTTTTTTTGCAAGTTGAAACTGCATGCTAAAAAGAACAAAAACTAGCAGAAACCCATAATTCCCAGCACCCAAAGCAGAAACCAGTAGCATAAGGAGCACAAGCCGTTCACTCCTCAAAAAAATCGAACCTTTCGCTCCTCGATTAAGCGGTTAACCCTAATTACCCATTAAAGCATTCTAGCTCTTGTGATCCTCCCAAGTTTCGAGCAGCAATGCAGAACCAAATCACCCAACCGATTGCCCAAGCTGCAATCTTTTCATCGCGACCAACTCAACCGAACAAAGCGTACACGCAACCAAACTTAAACAGGGACGAAACCGTGAGGGCGGAGTAGCTGTAGGGGGTTGCTCACCGCTACGGCTGTCATGCCATCTCCGTCGTCGTCTTCATCGTCCCACCTCACCGGCGAGTCGCAGGCCGTGGCCTCGCCGGAGCGGCCGGCATGGTCGATCGAGTGGCAGGTAGGCTCGGCTCCCGCCATGCGCTCCAAATCCAGCGGAGCCACCGGGGATTGGCTCCAGCGGAGGGGACGCCGCGATGGGAGAGAATTGAGAATTTACCGATTTCAAGAATTTGCGATGGAGGTGGAAGCGGAGCCGAGGAGGAACTAATTAGAGCTATTCGGGGGATTGGTTAAACATAAATATAATTAAGACGATAATGATTGGTTTCTCTAGCGTTAATGGAAAGCTAGCCTAGTAACTCACAAAATACTCTTTCGTGCTGGGAACGATCCGTGCCGAGCCGAGCCAAGCCGACCCACTTCTTTAGCGAGCTGAGTCAAATTCGGCTAAGACAATTTAGCGAGCCAAAATTTTGGCTTAGCTCAAGTTCGGGCGAGTCACGAATTGACTCGGATCGATAGTATCACCGTTCATTTATTTTTTCAATCTCTTTCAATGTGTTGTGCTTCCGTAACTTAGAAAGTGACATTGTTGGGGACTCACACCTCTCAAAAAATCAAAAAATCAGGCGACAACGCCAAGTACAAGTAGCGGTGGCCGATGAAAGTAGTGGGCCAGGGACTGTTGGTTGTCGAGGTTATCAGTGACGCCAACCGTCAGGAGAGAAGAGGAGATGTATCTGTTGTTCAGTGTTCACAGCTCGATTAGTGCTCACACAACGATGAAAACATGTGATTTGATGTTGTTCATTGCACACCAATCCATAATTTTATCCACTATAGAGGGCAGATTCGCTCCATGTGACCAAGCCAATGAGCCGACTCACAGGTTGGCTCGGCTCGGCTCGAATGTTGGCCGAGCCAGGAGGATTAGCTAGAATTCAGCTCGGTGGTATAACGAGGCTTAGCCTCACGAGTCCCGAGTCAAACTGTCACCCCTATTTGTTGGGATAAACCGTAAACCTAAAAGATAGAGCTTCTCTCATCTGAGCAATCTACAACTTTTTTAATTTTTCTTATCAACCTAAAGAAACTAATATACAAAAGTGAAAATATCAGTTTATTAAAATTCTCAACAGCTACTTTTAAAAAATATATTAAACTTCCCTAACAGATCTAATACTTTTTCAGTGAAGCGTCATATATTTTTAAAATTTTATAAAGTCACGAGCAAAACAAGATCAGTAAAAAATAAAAAATTGGGCCTCTCCCAATAGTTGCTAATTTTGTTTTTTACAAAAATAACATTACTAAATTTGCACTTACCTACTGTTTAATTCAACAAAAAACAATAAATATCATACAAAATGTTTTTATCACTGTATTATAAACATTCTTTACGTTTCTATATTTTTATAGATTTCCTGTTTTTTTTTAATTTTTCCTGAAGTCTTTCTACATTTTCTATGAATTTATCTGCTTTTCCCGTTTTTTTAAATCGGATGATTTTTGGCACAAACCGAGGGGTAACCATTTGGTTCAATAGAAAATAGAGATCACTGCAAAAGGTCTGATAAAATGGAAAATGATTTTCCATCTAAAGGAAGCGACTCAATTGCAGATTCAGAAAAAGAAAGAAACCAAATGAAGTTGAAATCTTCAGAGACACTCGCGAAATTTGTTGTCAATCTTCTATTTAACATCATGATGGCAATATCATCAAGATAATTATCTTGAAAGCGACGAACTAATTATAGGGGATTACAAACAAAATGAGCAAATGCATGCCTATATACAATTGCTGCATTAGGCTCAAAAGATTGTCAAGATTTCAGCCTAGCTAATCTTGGTGCTGCAAACTCACACCTTCAAAGAAGGGGAGCTTGCTGAAGAGGGGAGGTAACCACTCTCCTTACTGTGGTGCAGCAAGATTGAAGGATCACTTGATGTTGCGTACGACCAGTCTGATAGGCTATTGTTCATGGATTGGCAGGGTTGGGAGACATTGGGCATGAACTCTTCACTCAAATCTCCATCAGGTATAACATCAATAGGGGATTGCCCACAGAGCATGTCCACCACTGAAGACATTCTTGGCCGCTTAGCAGGCGATGTGTTTGTGCATTGAAGAGCAACATTCAGCATCCTAAGTGCTTCATCTCGAGAGTAGTGAGGACCAAGACGCTGGTCAACGATTTCCAGCAGTTTCCCTTCCTGCTTCAATCTTTCAGCCTGTGGGCAGAAAATAAATCCAGTTTGTTCATTCATTTTTAAAATGTGTAATGGGACTATCATCAGTTAACATGATAATACCAACAAGCTAGGCCAAATTCTCATGTGATGGGTGCCTTTCTGATTTGAAACACTTTCAGTCGACACTAGGCAATTCATTTTTCTGGCATGAAGAATATGGCGACGATTGTGGGCTAATCCTGATTAAGAGATTTTTTTTATAGAAACACCTAGTTGATTGCTAGCCTTCGTTCAGTAGAATCCAGAGTCCATGACTAGACATACTGCTAATTATCCATTGTTATCTGGTTAGGTTAGTACTAAGAAACTCGATCTTATTTCATATGCTAAAAAAGAATAGCTGCCATGCAAATGATCAATTTTTTTTTGTAATAGTGTTGTTTTCTGTTATAATTGGGCTTTATTTCGGTATTTCCTTTCAAACATGCTTTGAACTAATGCTGATCTAAATCATCAATTACTCAGGGTAGTATCAGCCTAAAATCTTCCAAAGAGCTCTGCAAAGTAGCAAATTGGCTTGGTAGAAGATAACATCTCTATGGTAAAAATGTATCCCATAACATCATAATTCATATTCAGGTTTATGGAGTTGGTTATGAACTTGTGTCCTAAATGATAAAACCAGTAACAAAAAGATGCTAAAATAGCATACCCAGTCAAGAAGATGGAGATATTCGTCATTTGACATGCTACTTGTATTGCTCACTCCACTAACAATCTCCAGTGTCACCACTCCAAAACTGTATACATCTGCTTTACATGTCAAGCAACCCCTTGTGGCATACTCAGGAGCCATATATCCACTGATTCAATTAAAGAACATCATCAAATGTTGGATAATAAAGATCTTTTTTCTTTGTATAATACACTAATAGAAATGATAGGTTAAGTAGAAAATAGAATGGCAGCTTACACGGTTCCAGCAATCCGAGTGCTCATATGCTCACGGTCATCGTTCAGTTTAGCCAAACCAAAATCAGATATTTTTGGTTGTAGTCTTTCATCAAGAAGAATATTTGATGGTTTGATATCTCGATGGATGATTTTCAATGTTGATTCTTCATGGAGATGGCACAAGCCTTTTGCCATTCCAAGGCAGATATTATATCGTGTTGGCCAGTCTAGTTTTAATTGTTGCTCTCCACGACCTAAAAATTGGTATATTATTATTAGAACAGAATGCTCTTACCAAATATGATGAGTGTTCAACTAGATGATTATGGAGATTCATTTTGGGGTGGGAAAAAAAGCTTGAAAACATTATCAGAATTATAGTCTTACCAAAAAGAGCACGGCCAAGGCTATTGTTTTCCAAGAATTCATATATCAGCAGTAGCTGTTCTCCATCAATACAACAACCAAATAGCCTCACAAGGTTTGGATGCCTTAGAGAAGATATTATTCCTATTTCATTTAAAAACTCACGATTCCCTTGGCTTGACTTGGAAGAGAGTTTCTTGACAGCAACTGTAGTGCCATTGGCTAAAGTACCCTGAAGATAGCAGATTGGTTCACAGAGTGTGTTACAACTTAAATAGGAATGACACAGTGTTCACAAAAAGAGAGGCATCAAGGAGGGACTAAATTAAAGTGCTTCCTTTTAGTTTTTGCATCTATTCTTTGGCTGATTAATATTAATTATTATTTATATATTTGTTAATTTTTATGTTCGATCCTCTGAGTATGTTGCAGTGAATTGTTTATCCAAAAAATGGATACCATATGCAGTAATGTCATGAATACAAAAGTAATACAGAGTATTTCGGTTTTCTGTTACTATCTGTACGGGGTATATCATATTATGCAGAAAAGATCATCATTTAACAAGTGTTATCCTTCTCGGTTTCTTGTCGTGCTATTGTGAATAGACAGACATTAATGTGTGAAAGTGAAACAATCTCCTTTAAGAAGATGACTGTTTTGTGCATGCCACCACAAGGGAAAAAATCTTAAAGTTCATAGTTTTTTACCTTATAAACAGGTCCAAAGCCACCCTCACCTATTTTATTTGCAGGATCAAAATGTTTTGTTGCAGATTCAATCTCTTTTAAGGTAAAGAAGTACTGTGTCCGTGTTTGAAGCTCTGAAGTATCTGCCTTCCTTCCATGGTAAAAGAATTGTATACCTGTTATGCACAGGAAAATAATAAAATTAGATGGTAGAAATGACAATGCATTTAAGATGGGTGATTGTAAAACAAGACAAAAGGTAACTTAGTAAGCTCTCACTCAATGGACCTATTCCATAGAAGCTACCCAATTAATCCTTAAAACATGTGTATTTCACTATTTTGCCATCACTAGTCTTATAAGCCTGACAAGCCTAGCTATAACTATAAGATAGGTCAAATGGTCCTTAAAGAAGGAATGAACATGAAGCCTATTTATTGTATAATGAGAATATTTCCTAATGGAGCCTGCTTATAATGAGATTTTTTTGTTAACTCGGAAGAATAAGAAAAAACTATATTGATATTTTACAAGGCTCAATTGGATTTTAACTTTTGCCCTACAGGAAAAGGAAGGGTAATAGCATCAAACTCCAACACCCAAATTACACCAGAACATAAACTATTTTACGAATATTACATGTATAATAAATACAAAACAAGTAGGAAGGCCATTCATGCAGGGAAAAACATCACCAGGAATTTAAGAATAAAAAAAACCAGTAATATTTCCGTATTGCAAGACTAGATAATGCTATCATCAACATATATGTTTACTATGCATAACAAGGGGCATAGTTTTAGTTTTTACAGATAGTGATAGCTTTCAACTGTATAATACAACTAAAAAAAGGATATCATCTCATTGGTCCTTTTAGAATTAAGCACCACAATATTGGTTTATGTCACTCAAGTTAGTTGTTTCAATAATAAGTCACATACTAATACTTGAATTCAGGGCAAATGGATCAAAGTGGAATGCATATTGTGCATTGGAGTTTGATATGGCTAAGGCCTATGGATATTGATGAGTAAGATGCTAACCAGTTACTGAGAAAATGGCATACACTACATACATGTAGGAAGAATGCTGAAAAGGTAGAATATGAATAGCTCACCATTTCCTATTAGCTTCTTTCTTTGGAAGAATTTGGTGTAGCAGAGAATTAGCACAAGTGTGACAATGAAACATGCTGTTACTATTATGGTAATCATTACTCCAGTAGAGACTCCATGATGGTTCCTGCTTACTGTATAAGTACTACAGTTAGCTAACTTCCGAGCATATGAGAAGATATGATTGCAATGTATCCATGTCTAAGAGAGCTAAGAAAACTGTATGTAAAAGATTGACAAGAGAATATGTCAGTTAGCTGGCAAAGGACTTACATTGAGTCACAGATATAGCTGAGATTAATGGGCCATACACACCCCGGTCAGGAATAGATGTGGTACCTTTGCCTCCCCAGTAGAAGTGAATTTCCAAGGTATTCTCTGTGATGATGGTTGTGAAAGTTCTCGTAATTACACGATGGACTCCACCAGCCTCATCTTGAATGTTAAAATCTTTCAAAACTTTAGCACCCTGATGAATTATCGCAAAGCGAGTTAATAATGTCTTAAGAGAACAACAATAGCCCACATTTTTATAATGAAACTTTAATAAGAATTAAACAATGCATATATGTTGAAGACAATGAGGACAGAGCTCAAGAAACCATTTGAGCAGGAATTAACTTACACCTACACAAACAAGGTAACTAAGAAATGAAACTTTCATACTCCCTCTGTCCTTAAACAGATGATGTCCTAAAATGTGTGTGGACAAACCTCAAAATCTTAATTCACTAATAAATACGAAAAATATTAATTTCTGATATGTGAAAATGATATTATAGATTTATCATGAAAAATGCTTCCATGCAGATATATTTTTAATATTATCTATTTTTTATATATATAATTAGGAAAACGATAGTAAAACATATGCTTTAGAGACAACGTCGATGTGCTAAATGGCAAGTAAAAAGAAAACAGGGAGTATTTTACTTGTATTTTTGTATCATGTTATGATGCTCACAATTTCAGCTTGTCAATTTTCACAATTTTTTATTTCTCAATATAAAGGATGGATTTTAAATTGAATTTTGTGGGTTTGCGTAACTTTATGTACTGCATACATTATTGTTTTAAAAATTTTCAAACATTGCCGCATAGTGAATTCTATAATTGAGACAGTTGTCTACTAGGTGGCAAGCAATTGTCCTTGATTTTTTTGTTGGTAGGACAAACATTTGGTCCAGACTCCAGAAAACAGATCAATTCTCCAATCCAGTCTTATAATCATGGCCTTTCGATGCAAATTTCTGATAGTTTTTAAGAACGAATTAAGACAAGTATATAAACTAAGAGTATCACAATAAGAATTAAGACGCCAGCAAGATTATGGCATACAGAAAGTTAGCAAATCCTACATATTAAGGAAATGTTACCTGGATCAAGACATCAAAAACACGCTTGCCATTGCTGTAATAAGTATGATCTTCTGTGAACACAATCTCAGCAAAATGAAGCTTTACTGAATATTCACCATTCTCCATGCAAAGTCCATAATATTTCAGTGAGAGAGGCGAGAGGCGAGCTTCAGTGTATAACTCAGGATTAGCTGGGGTGAGTTTTGACATGTTTCTAGCAATGTAGTCAGCATTATCATTACCCACAAAATCTCCTGTACTACTGTAGGCCCATTTTCTGTCATCAGATAAAATAAAAGTTGATGTTCCTATTTGAGATGAGTCATCAGCATAGATATTCCCATCGACCTCAACACTTTTGCCACCACAGTTAATAAACATGGAGGAATCTGAAGATATTTGAAGGAATTGTTTAGTACCATTGGACATTTGAATTTGAAACTCAGATCCTAATATAACGACTGATGTCCCATCTCCATTATTTAAGTAAACTTACAGCGTGGTTTGCCCATGCAGGGAAGATTCTTTCGTAAACATGGTTGCAAACTTGCAAAACAAAGAATCATAAACCCTTAAGACTTTTCTTATATGGACATGTGATATGAAAACATGCTATATGGAAATTTCAGTTTGTGATCTTACGAGCCACTTGAAGATGAAAAGCTTGAAACCATATTTCTGCAATTACAACATGCAAGGCATTTGAGCACCATGAAAAGTAAAGCAATTTCTATGTAAAGATCTTTGAAATGAGCAGCATACACATTTGCTTGCTGACATTCTGTTGGAGGGTTACCCGTGAAGTTATTATACGATACATCCCTGCAAGCATTCATCCGTTGTCATTGAAGGATATATCATATATCACAAAACCATAAAATGACATGATCATTGTTCTATAAAAAGTGATGAAGTGATCAGTAGTGAAACATATAGATGTACATATCATAGGCACAGAAGAGTACTGCATTATAGAATGCGCACATGTTTACTTTGTTGCTTGCCTTGTTTTTCAACATCCAACCAGGCAAATCTCCAGTTAGCATGTTATCTGTTAAGTACCTATATGTAGTAAATACAATGAATCTCCTTCGAAAAAACAATAGATGAAACAACCAATATTGGAGAGAAAGCTACACTTTGCACTATCCAAAATCAAACAAAAATGTTTGCACATAAATTAAAATCTCACGGAATGAATCTCACAAATATTGTAGTGCCCCCAATCCTATAAATGTTTCTGGAATTTGACCGGTCAACTTGTTGAAGCTTAGATCCCTGAAATTAATACAGATTGTAATCATGAGTTGAAGAATATTACCAGGGGTTTGTCCATTTGTGTAACCACACATGTTAGCTTAATGAACAGTAGAAGTTAAATAGCACACTGTAGTATGGAATGTGTGAACATATCAGAAAATTAAGTCTTTCATATTCATGATTATCGGCATTCAGTGAAAAAGGATCTCATGTTATGCCAAAATTGCACCTTAATACTGTTATCTCTCAATGACCCAACACAAACATGTGAAATAGATAAGGGTAAAAACACCCACCACATGCAGAAAAATCCCATAGTAGTGTTTTTTTAATAATGGAAGCTTTTATTGAACTTAGGAAAAAATAGTGGTATTAGGATAATTAGTCATGTCATTTTCTACAGTAACAGTCCATTGATTTTTCTTGTTTCACCAATACTGATGGTGCAAACTGAAAAAACTGTATGAACAAAAAAGTTCACTCTAAAAGGCAAATATGGTGAAGCAATATAAGTGGTTGGACACTTACAGGACTATTAGATACTGCATCTGTCCAAGGTAATTAGGTATTTCGCCATGTATGGAGCAATTTCTTAGAACCCTGGACCATAACGAGAATTTAATATTGTGCTGGAAAAGACTAATGTAAGCTAGTAAAAATCACAGAAAGGTAAACTCACAGTTTTGTAAGGTGTTGTGCATATTTTAAGGTAGGAAATTCCATCCTTGGTCCACTCAAATCAGTCACTCTCCTGATTATATAATAGTTACAAGATAGATTGTTAAAAACATCAGTAGTGACTCAGTGATAAAATAATAGAGCATGTGAAATGTTTACAGTTCTGTTAAGTTCTTCAACAAAGAAATTTCTGGAGGAATAGGCCCACTCATCAAGGTACCCTGCATGTCTCTGAAAATCAAGAGATAAGGTTAAAAGGAATATTGGAATGATGAACAAAAGTCATTTTCATCCATTTCATCTGTAACTCATAAAATGTTCTATATCAGAGTGAAACTAACATTCTGTTGACCCGTTGCCAATTCTTTATGAAACTGGGTATCCTTCCTGAGATACTGGTCCCATCAATTCGACTGCAATTGTTCCAAATTAAACCAAAAATTAAAACTTGCTACTGAAGAAAGGATTTGTTTCAAATATGGATGGGCATACAAATCTGTCATATTTCTGAGCCTGGAGAAGGTTGAGGGCAACTCTCCTGTGATGTTATTTGCTGAAATGAAACTGTAAGAGAAAAATGAGTAATTCAAGAAACTTTAGAAAACACCTAGTGGAAAAATAAGGAGAAACTTCATTCTCAAGGCACATTCATGATATTTTTTAATCGATAAAAGTTATCAGCGTAAGAAGGAAAAAAGGATTTTAAATGGCATTTGGTTATGCTAATTGATAATATATAAACAATAGTGGGAAATTACATGTCAACGATGCATTGTGCTACTTAGATATGGTTAATTATCAAATTCATGCTAATTTTCCAAGTCTTCACAAATTTTAAAAAATATGGTAATTTGAATTTCCTTTTCAGTAATAAAATAAATATATCTGAAACCAGCGAACCTCCTTAGCAATGATGATGTAAATAATTATAAAAAGTATCAGTACAAGAACTTTGACTGGATAAAGTTAGGACTTACAATCTCTCCAAACTGATGATGTTGCCCAACTCTGATGGAATAGGACCCACAAGCTGATTACCTTCAAGATTTCTGCAGATAATTGGTTGATAAGTGTCAAAGTTAGTTTTTTTCTCATATTTCAGTTTTACAGTTGACCACCAGCAAGCTCCAGGTGCTTGTAATATAGTGTAACCATAACTCACATAGATTTCAACAAGGGCATGCGACCAAGCTCCTCAGGTATTGTTCCAGATATGCGATTTCCAAGGAGAGTCCTGTAGTTGCACTAGACAGTTGAACAAATGACTACTTACAGGCACTCTGACGATAAGATACAGGACTGTGCAAGACATACAGATTAAAAACAGATAGGTTAGCCCATGATGCTGGAATTGGTCCTTCAATGATATTGCGTGATAAGTCACTGCAGGGGAAATGAAACATTTTTTAATTTATGAACAGTGAATGTTCTGGAATTTAGTTAGCTGGCGGAAGCACTTACAGCTCTATCAAATAAGTGAGGTCGGCAGCTTCTTCAGGTAGAACTCCACTAAGATTCTGACGCATAAGCTGCCTGCCAAATGCATGAACAAAGGACAAAGCAATAACATTTTAGTGAAAAACGAAAGATACTGAAAGGGTTGAAGAATTTGGATACGAACCATTCTAAAACAAAAAGGGAAAAAAGGGGGCATGTCTTACAAGTGAGTAATGTGACACTCTGTGTTGTTCTTGAATGAACAATCGCATGTCACATTGCTGACTGGAATTTTAGGATAACTGGAGGGTTCAGTTGAATTAGTGGAATTGTCCCAAGTTTTAGGCCAAGTGCATGGATCAACAGTGAAGTCCCAATCCATCTTGTTGAGCTTATGTGCTATTCCCTTAAGTGCTTCAACTGCAAAGGGAAATACAATTAAAAGTTTAGCTTCAGAACTCCATAGTGTTGAATGTTGATATATAATGATGTTTCTTTGCTTCCCTCAAAAGCAACAAACAGAAATCACTGGCACCAACAGAGCAAGCATTCCCACATTAGCATTTCAGAACTATCGTAATATGCGATTATAACAGTAGAGAGCCACAGAACCATGCATCATTCAACAAACTACAAAGCTAATCATGCACAACTGCAGAGAAAAGAAAGGTGGTAGCCCAAGTCCCATTTGCTTCTAGAGTAAAAGCCTAAAATGCTAGCACACAAGCCTCAGGCATCTATGCATGTCCTGTTTGATGGTAGCAACCTCCCAGAACTCAATCTTTAACATTTAGCAAGTGAGACATCAAAATTTTTCGCCACACAAGGATACCAGCTATCGACCTTGCCATCTTTTCTCTTCCAGTTCCCAATTCTAATTAGCAATTGATGCTCTCCCCTTTCTTGTAGTGCATATGCGCACAGTGGCTCTGCACAATTTACCCCCAGCAATTTCGTCAAACAGTTGGCGTGCACCATCCATTGGATTGGAGCAAGCCGTCTGCTACCTACTCCGCAGCTCCGGCACAAGATGGGATCTCGGAGACGAAGAGCGCGCCCCTCCAACGCCAAAACAACTCCCCTGAGGCCCTGATCGGATTCGTCAAGATCACACGTCGGTGGTGGGTGGGGATTGCGCTGAATGCCCCTAAAGAGAACCGGCAATTTGCACGTCGTCAATGATCGTGACTTAAGCTAGACGACGACAATTTTCACAAGCGTCTTGGGAGAATTGACAAAGAAAAGAGACAACTTTTCACGGAACGGGTCCAAAACAATTGACAGAGAATTCATGTCACAATGGCATATACAGTTGTACATTCAGTTGAGTTATTGAGACACGCCCTCTCATGTTTGGGCAGCACTGATCTAATGCAGAAGAAAATCAAGAAATGCTTAAACTTTCCGACCTGGTCTGAATATTTTTTTCAGGTGATCTAAAAACAGTGGGAAAAAAACTATCTTTATCACAGTTGCTACCATCCTTGTGTGGCGAAAAATATTGAAGATTGAGTTCTCGGAAGAAGCAAGAATCCCAAGACAATCTTATCACAGTAATTAAGTAATTAACTACAATGAAATGAACCAGGAGAGCGAGAGAGAAAGGGGGGAAACCGGAACAAAACCTCGCCGGAACAAGCAGCAGAGCAAAACCTCAAAGGAAAGCTAGCGACTTAGCGAGCGTCGTTCTCACCTTCTTGCTGCGGCAGCTTCTGCGCCGCCGCCGCCACCACCGCCGCGGAGAGCAGCAGCAAACGGAGGAGGAGACGGAGCTGCAGGAAGCGGCCGCCGCCCATTGTGCCTTGGCCGGTCTCCCGCGCGTACGGGCAGTGCTGCGGGGGCGAAGGGGAGAGGGAGCTCGGCACTCGGCAGCTAGCTAGCCAGAGCTAGGCTAAACTAATTGTCAATAAGCTCATCCTGTAGCTCGTGCTGCGTGTGTAGCCAGCCACAGCTACAGTGAGGATGGTGGTTTGGCTGGTTTTGATTTTGGTAGGAGATCAGTCGGAGACTTGGAGCTGTATGTGCCTCGGGTTTCTGACCAGGATAGAACATTTAGAACCTTCCTCGATACACGCTGACACCGTCGCTGGATGTGATGCTGATGCCCTGCATGGCTGCATAATCGCATTCTTCGTCTCAAGAAAAATATGAGCTCAGTGCAGATGGTATGTACGCTACACGTCGTACTCGTGCATTGATCGTCTATTCGTCTCAAGCAGAAAATTTAGCGGAAGTCGCATTATTGACGACGGTGCTACGAGTTTACAATTATTATGAGTTAGGGTTCATCTGGACCTCAGATATTTTATAGTACTTTTATATAAATTAAACTAAAATTGTATCTCTTTTTTTAAAAAAAATACAAATAAGCTTTTACGATGTATTATTAAAGTGTCGTGTACTTAGAGCAACCACAATGTGAACATATTGAATGATAATAAAAGTGGGGTCCACTGCAGATAACAATAACTATGTTTGGTTTATGTTTGATTTTCTTAAAATCCCTTGATAACATAAAGTTGTCCTGCTGGAGAAAATAAAAATTAGAGAGATATCATTTATTTAGTTATTTAGTTAAACGATAGTGAGTCAATTATTGTACTTGTGAGTTGCTACTCAAACCGTAGGAGTAGCCGGTGGTGGAGCCAATAAATTTTTCGAGCATGAACAAATCTAACAACATTTAGTATTTGATATAAAAGTTTTATTTTTAATTTATAAAATAATACTAAAATTCTATGGTTGACAATCAAACAGCTATCCCAATGTGGCTGGGAGGTGGTTCTGCCCCTAAGAGTAGCATCAGTCAATCCAAGCATGTGAATGAGATGCTCCTGGCAAAAGCTAAACCAAATTTTTATGCTCCTTCTCATCTACTTGGGAAAAGTGGCAGAACACCTGGTTTAAAGTTTGACATTTCATTCCACACACAGCATTGCAGCAACTGTTTGTGCAAGGAGCCAAATACCACTGAGTTCTAGTTTTCTTTCCTAGTTCCAAAAGAGAATCATGACCTTTCCTAAAGATCAGCACTTGATGCCAACTTGGTTGGAAGGCTCAGTTTCTTCCTTGGTGGTGAAATTGGACTGAACGTACCATTCTAATTTTCTTTATTACATGTTGACTACATGCATTATCTCAATCTCAAAGGAGGGGCATGCATTCGAGAAAGGGCTAGGTTGGCTTATACTTGTATCATGTTATATATAGTTAATTTAATAGTTCACTCGTGTAATAGCTAGCTACATATATATTATATTTAATATGTAACCACAATATTATTTCATAAAGTTTATGTAAACATGCGTACCAGAAGAAGCTGTAAGCTAGTAGCTCACTTCTTTTCTCTCTCCATCTCAACAATAATCTAATGTGATAACTCTTTTTGCGGTCTACTTGAATTAGCTTATTATACTTGCTTTTATCTTGTCTCAATCCACACCATTACTAGTCGATAATATATCTTGGCCCTGGTCAACAAAGATCAACTTCAATGTGCTGTTGGATGTTAAACAAGATGTTGGTGTGTCAAGAACAATCCACTCTGACTGGTTTGACAATGGCAGCTTTGGCCGATCTGTTTGCACTTCGCCGTGGTATAGGCTGCAAGTAAGTCATGAGTGGCACGCCACTGGGGAAGCAGCCATGACTGTGAAACTAGGGTTGACGACGATGCATGGTCCATGCATGATGCATGGTGACCAGTAGTGAGGTTCGTTGGTAGCAGGTAGCAAGCAGATTCATTAATTTTAACGACTTTTCTGCCGGAGAGATCTTAAGGTTTAAGGTTTGAATGAACTAAAACTAATTGTTGAGCAGAACTAATTATTAGATAGCTAATAATTAGTTGGCTAATAATTAGTTCACATATGTTTGGATACTTGGGACTACTATCTGAAAAAAGAGTAAAAAAACCCTATTAGCTCTCATTAGTTTACTTTTGTGGACTAATGACTAACCATTAGTTAGCCCATGAACTAACAATTAGTTTAGTAATTAGTTGGGTTGTTTGGATAAAATAAGGTCTTGGATCCCATGAATTAATTATTAGTAGCTAATTTTTAGTTTCATTTCATTCAAACAACATAACTAATTACTAAACTAATTGTTAGTTCACGGGCAACTAATGGTTAGCCATTAGTTCACAAAAGTGAACTAATAGGAGCTAATAGGGGATCATTTACTCTTTTTTGAGGTATTAGTCTAAAGTATCCAAATATGCGCGAACTAATTATTAGTCAATTAATTATTAGCTAACTAATAATTAGTTCTAACTAACAATTAGTTTTAGTCCATCCAAACAGGTTCTAAGTCTAAAAATTAGTTACTAACAATTAGTCCACGGGAGTGACCTAAGTGATTAGTTTTGGGTGATACCATTCCAGTTCACCAAAGAATGAAATTGTTTTAGCCTAAATTATGTTATCTTTGATCGTAATTATTATTGTAAATGTAGGTTCCGGACATAAAAATGGTGTAGCCAAGCTCATGAGACATAAACGGTACTCTATTTAGTTTCATAAAGCAAATCATTTTAAACTTGTATTAAGAATTGTTTAAAACAAGTCATTTTATATTTTGTGGTGTATTTTAGACGTTTATATCCTAAAGTAAAGTAGTACTATTTCTTTCTCATTTTTCGCACTGTCTTTACTCCCTCATTATATTTAATAAGAATAACTAACAAATACGCACTAATTAATCACTTCTTGATTTCTTGATATCTGAATCACCTCGTCTAAAACAATTTTTTATGTAAAACTGAAAGGGATAATTTTTTAGATATGTAGTTAAGTGGTCAAAGTCACTGTAAACCAGCAGTAGAAGTTGCATGGTCGATTTGCTGGTTGACAAGTTGACACTGAACTGACGGCTAATGCGAAGGTTTTGTTCACAAAAAACATGCAGAGGCAGTCAGACTGGAGATTAGGCAATAGTGCATTAAAGTCAGTGGAAACGCTGACCACTACCCATCCAGTGGAAACACAAAAAATTGCAGGTAATCACCTCACAGCTCCTAACTTACAGACTGGTGTTTGGAATATTTTTATCTAGCTCAACTTAATAACAGTTTATCATTGCACAAAAACCTTGATGATACTTAGCATCTCTGAACACATGCCAGGTATAAAAATTTAATGACAATTAACCTAGGGAATTTACAGAGCCTTCCTGCTGCCTTTTACAGTTTTAGCCATGTTTGCAACACAGAGAACTTGATCACAAAATCAATTCTAGTTCATGTTCCACTACCATGGGCATGGAAACTTGCCAGAAGTAAATGCAAGAGCCAACCATAATACAAAGAAACAAAATAAAATAGAATATATGTAATGGGTCCAGCAGCAGCACATGATTGCAGTTAAACCAAGGAAGAGGACACTTTGGTAGGCCAGTGCAGGGGCCTACCTTGTTGATAAGGTTCACATGAAGAAGTAATATTCTGACCAAAATGTGTTCAAGACTTGGCCCAGTGGCAATAAAAACAATCTCTATTTTTGAAATATCTAGGCAATGCAGACAGTGACATACCACAACCTCACAGAGTCACAGTGCAGTGAAAAATGGGCAAGATGCTGCAATGCATTTTGTGCAAGGCTCTCTCCATTCGGGTGAGAATTTGAAGAACCAAGCTCTGCATGGCTCATAGCCCATCAACATGACAAGTGTGTATGTTTCATCTTCTGGTTAAAGTCGTTTCACACATTGACAGAATACAAAGGCAATGTCTCTGGAGAGGATCTAGCATTCAGAACCCCAAATTGCCCCTGGTAGCATGGAGACATGTTTGCCGACCAAAAAAATATGGTGGCTTGGGTGTAATCAACCTTCGTATTCAAAACACTGCCCTTCTTATGAAGCATTTGGCTAAATTCTACAACAAGCAAGATGCTCCTTGGATCATGCTCATTTGGCAATACTATTACAACTCAGTGCCTCCTCCACATCTGGTTGGTCAGCGAGGTTCCCCTTGGTGGAAAGATATTTTGAAATTATGGCCCCTATTCTGTGCCATTGCCAAGCCTATAGTGGGTTATGGGACTACTATCTCTCTTTGGCATGATCTTTGGTCCCCCACGCCTCTCGCTATGCTTCTTCCCAGGCTATTCTCATTTGCCAAATCCAAAAAAATTTCGCTGGCAAATTTTTGCAAACATCCAGAGCTCAGCTTTCATTTCTTCCTTCCCCTATCCCCAGAGGCCCTAAGTGAATTTCAGCAGCTACAGACCCTGATTCTTGAGCTGGGGCCAATGTCGGACTCAATGGATTTGTGGACCTTTTTATGGGGTTCCAGCAACTTTCGCCCACACAGGTTATGCAACAGTTCTTTTGCCAACAGTTAGATCCATCCTCTTTTCCCTCAAATTTGGAAGACCCAGTGTTCTAATAAAATCAAGGTTTTCTTCTAGCTGCTTCTTCTGGATCGTCTAAATACCAGGGAGATACTGAAGAGGAAGAAAATCCTCCTGGACTCATCTGATTGCTTATGTGTCCTCTGCTCTAGGGGTATTCTGGAATCATCTATGCACCTCTTCTTCCAATGTGACTTTAGTGTTTCATGTTGGTCAAGTGTTGGTATCTGTTGGGACTCTTCACCCTCAGCAGCAGATCTGGTAGAGAATTTTCGTCGAGTCACACAACGGTCTTTCCCCCTGGAGCTCATTTTCGTTAGCTGTTGGAGTTTATGGATCCATCGAAACAACTGTATTTTCCGTAACCAGCAGCCTTCTCGGCGTGCCTGGCTCTCGCTTTTTCGCTCTGAACTTGGATTGCAATCTCACAGGTTCAACCCTAGGCTTAAGTCCATCGTTGCTTTCTGGTCTAATCGGTTGTAATCTACCCCTCTGCCTATCTCTCCTCGTCCCTTGTACTCTAATCTCGCTTTGTACATTTTGTTTTTTCTTAATACAAAACCATTGGTAGGAGCCTCTCCTACCAGTTTCCATAAAAAAAAACATGACAAGAAATGCAAACATAGTAGGGAGTAACAGCCAAATGTTCTGAAATTTTCTGCCAAACTGTAGCATGGCTGAAATTGTTACCATACTTCCGATTTCCCATGAGCAAGCAAGAAACCAGATCGGCCAATTCCCAATGCAAGAATTTTGATTCATTCTAAGTATTTTTTTTATTGCTGAGCCATAGTAATTGCACCTATTAAAGAAACTAGAAGAATTATGGAAATGAGTTCAAATGGAAGATAAAAAATGACCGGAAAATCTTCTAAAATGATTTGCATTTTACAGTTTCTGCCCAGCGACATCCCTTCGTCCTCCATGCTTGGGAGAGTTCAAGATACACAGCAAGTGTGCATTGGATGAGCATGATTACAGCACAAGCCTCATGCTCCAGATTTACATGATAAAGGTGCAGTGTTCTGGAGGCATTATTACCTATATGTAAGTGACAGCATAAGACTTACAGCTCCCAGACTCATCAGCTGTGGCCTTGCTAGCATAAGGATGAAGCTTGGTTTATTGTGTGCGCGGGATATCGTATCTTGAACTAACTTACAGGGCAGAACCTGCACGCCGACGTCTCGTGGCATTAGAGGTAGCAATCTGACCTAGCTGCTCACTCTGGCTTGCTGGCACTCGTTCTCTGACAGGTGTGTAATGCCTCAGCCAAACACCAGTGTATACCTGAAGAAATAACACGGCATCATCCACAAATGAATGCTTGCAGAGACCACGGAAAATCCGGTCAACTAACTCATTAACACCACATCTATAATTATTTCACACATTATATACTGCATGACTCAAATATATAAATATATAAAAGGAATTAATTGATCCGGCAACATCAAAAAGGCCTAGGCCACTATGAGCAGAACACAGTATCAAGTGAAAGTATAAAAGAAGTCAATATCAAGAAAAAGTAGTGCCGGTGCTGGACTTTGTTAATTGACTTCTGCGTCACAAGGTTGTGAAAGATAAAAGTATATAACTTTGCCATGGTCATGAAAAATCCTAAGTTCCTTGTTACAGCCCAGAGAGGAGCTAGCTGAACCAAACAATATTCAAAAAGAAACACATAACAATCTATTTCTCTTCACTTCACTGAATAACAATCACTCGAAGCTGGCCCAGTATTGATTGATAAGAAAATCTAAATATTAATTACTCAAAAAGGAGTAATCATATTTGTCCTTGAGTTCATACTAGGGAAACATGGAAAACTTGTTTGGTAGTTACTGACCTGTTGGGGCCTCATAATCTTAGTGTCAGGATCATCGAGTGACTCCTTCCAATGTGCTAACCAACCAGCCATACGAGGAATTGCAAACAGAACTGGGAAGAATTCTGTAGGGAATCCCATCGCCCTGAAAAAAATGCAACCACAATTAATTACTGCAGTTCTGCAGTAACAAAAGGGGAGAAGAGAGGAACAGAACTTTCCAAGTGATGTACCTATATATTAGGCCAGAGTAAAAATCCACATTTGGATACAGCTTCCTCTTGATGAAATAATCGTCTGACAATGCTGCCTTCTCCAAAGCAACAGCAACCTGGCATGGCATTACAAAGCATCACAAGGGGAGGACAGCCGGCTATAAAATAAGTTTATGAAAATTCACGTATCTAATCATCCGCCGAAAAAGAAGATAATTTGTCAAAGCTTTATTGCAGTTGCACACAGATAACCATGCTGTTCAGAATCCCACTTCAAGAACAGAACATAGTTCTTGTAGGTTTTTTCATGAGTACGAGGTTTTTCAGACAAAACAGTATAGTAAGCAAAATTCTAACATCATCAAACCTTGAAAAGTGTTAATTATAGTCCGCTTATATTTTTTCCTATGAACCTTTTCAGATAAATTAATCAATTTCAAGTATTGTGGAAAGGATTGAAAATGATCCTAATAGTTCTCTGGAATTCTCTAGTATGATGGATCAAATGATCAAAGCTAGCAACCAAAATGTCCTTAGATATGTCTATCATAGAACTTGTACAAATATAACAAAACTACACAGAGCAGGTGCAGAATGTTTTTCCTACATGTTTATTTGCACTTTGGAGTATTAGAATAAAAGATTTTCTGCAATGTACAAAATCTGCAGAACACATGTTGATAAAAAACTGAATGACATCAATCATCAACATTTCAGGTGCATCAGCATATGATTGTCATGTTAATATCCCAAAAGACAAGAGTACCATAAAATATTTTTTGCTGTCCTAAATTCCTGATGGTTGTTTGTCTACGAATGAGTCATTGTATGAAAACATTGTTTAGTATGTTTTTATTTACTCAATGAAGAGATGCAGATATTTTTTTTAAAAAAATATGCCACTTTATCATGTTCATTACAGAAAAGGATTGTTAAGGGTAAAGACTTAAGTTTCTGTTTGTTAAACATTTTTAGATCTTAAATGAAACTAATCAGAATTATTCCATCTTGCAGTGTTGCACAACATAAATGAATGTTTCATATGCCTAAGTTAATGTCATTTAGCATCATATAGCATGAACTGATAAAAAATATTTATTTGATGTTATGATGCAATGTGAAACCAAATATCTCACTAGATCTACTAAGGTTGCATACAGTTATCAGAAACTAGACATCTTGACTAAAGAAATTGTTCATAATTAACCTCGATAAGAGGATCCCGTCCCACAATAGAGAACACCTCCTCTGCTAGCTTCCGGATGACTTTAGCACGAGGATCATAATTCTTGTAAACACGGTGCCCAAAACCTGACATCTTCCTCTTCCTAAAGAAGAAATAAATATCACAAAACAACTCCAAAAGTAGATTTAAAAAGGCAAAAGATAATTTTATATCCACTAAAAAGATGTCCATGATTCCATGCACGCCAGAAAATATTAATCAGAGCATGTGTTAAACATCACCTGTTCTTCACTCCCTCGATGAAATCTGGAATATTCTCCACGCTTCCAATCTCATTTAACATTTTAAGTACTGCCTGGCATGATACAAGATAGGTGACATTTAGCACTTCTAACTCATATCATAAATGAGTAATTAATTAACAATCTCTAAAAGTAACAGATGTAGTGAAGATTGAATTAATTGATTCAACTATATATATTAAAATGAAAAGAAAGATTGCAGAAATAGTTTTTCCAATTAAATATAAAAACAAGAAAATAGAAAATTATATCTCTATAAAGGAGAACAACTTTATTTAACAGTATTAACAGAACAAATTATCGAGTGTGTAGACTGTATTACTTCTAAGCTTGGTCCTTAGATTCTGATGATGATGACAGCCTAATGTAAATAAAAACTATCAACACTCCAATGCAAGAACCAAAAGCAAACACCATTCAATGCAGTTTACCTCATTTGCACCACCATGCAGTGGACCATACAGAGCTCCAACAGCACCAGAAAGAGCAGTGAAGACATCAACACCGCTGTAAACGCAGTATAAATAATCAGGCAAAGGTCAAGACTCCCGATTGTTACAAAATAACAAAAAGGAGCGTGATTTACCTTGAAGCAAGGTGCCTAGTAGCAGCAGTGGAGCAGTTCATTTCATGTTCAGCGTGAAGAATAAAAAGGATATCTAGAACCCTAGCAAGTCTAGGATTTGGCTTGTATGCTTTGTCACCCCTGCAACACAATAAAAAGGGAACATTAATCCATATTACAGTCAGCCACAAAATTGAATTGCTCAGCAATTTCCATTACAAGGAAAATAAATGCACGTGAGAGAACAAATACAAAAAATTCCAAAGTGATGTGACTTACAAAGAGTCTAGCATATACAAGAAGTTCTCTGAATAAGAGAGATTATTTGTAGGAAGGATAGGAGGCCTTCCTGCTAATCTCAGGTAGGCTGCAGCTGCAATTGTTGGTGCCTACGCATAATAACAGATACAGAAAATCAAGCTAATATCGCATCGACTATTAATATATGTAAGCCAAACATATACAAAACCAAAAAAAGAAAGCAACATGCATGCTTAAAGAATAGACATAATTGTAATTTGCATCATGACCTTCCATGCAATCTCTGGCTATTTTTTATGCAACAAACAGGACATATCAATTAGCTGGACATTTATCCTAAAATTCCCTACACTAATTAAAGAATAACCAGGTTTCATAGTCATACCTTCCCAAGTACTCGTACAATCTGCTTATCTCTAACCTGCTTCGACTTGTAAAGATCTTGACCCTACATGAGTAGAATATATGCCATTGAACAACAACAAACTGTTACACACAATGATCACAATACAGCTATCATGAATTCAACTTTTCAGCTCATTTAATCATATTAAGTAGAATTATGGGAAGAAACATCTGCTCCAACTAGTGACTTCAGAGAGCACTTACTCTAAGAGCAGGGTTTGCATCAGGATGGAAGACAGAAAGCATGCTCATTGCACTGGCAAGGACACCCATGGGGTGAGCATCATGAGGCATTGCTTGTATGATATCCTGTCAATGTTAAAAAGAGCACTGAGCTATAAGTTGCTGGTACAAATCAAACACAAAAATGTCCGTATGTACTTCAATGTGCAATCTTACAAAACATACCAGCAATCCCTGAGGAACAGCAGAGTGCTGAGAAATCGCAAACTCCCATCCAGCCAATTGGTTCTGGGTAGGCAAACTTCCGTACACTGTGCGAGCAACATGTTTTCAACAACAAAATTGCACTTGCATTAAATAGGAAATCAAGGTGAGAAACACTTACTCAATAGGTAAGCCACCTCAACAAATGAACTACTTTCAGCCAACTCTTCAATTGGATATCCCCTGTAACGAAGAATTCCTTCGTCCCCGTCAATGTAGCAGATGGATGAGCGAACTGGGGCTGTGTTGAGATAACCAGGATCATAAATCTTAAGACCTTTGTCATCCTTCCCAGTTGTAATCTGTAACAATTAACAAAAAGAAACAATTTTTAACTTCAGGGTGATCTCATATAGCAAATGCATCATAAAGTGCACAACGTTTGATCTGTCCGTGCATTCTCTTGAAATTTGATTCTGCTAAATAAGAAACAATGACATAATATTTGCAGAAGAAACTAAGAATTTGGTATATGCCTTTTAGTTTGCTCATAACCAATATCTGCCAATTAATCAGAAAATTTTACAAGAATTATGCAATCATATGCAAGCCCCAGGAGATCGAGCATATAAGTCATATACTGATCTCCATCTAAGCCAACCAGACTGACAGTTAGAAATTACCACACCTATACGGCGACAAAAATCAATTAAAAAAGATAGCTTCGTCTCCAAAGGAGAGAAATTTACGCAATGCTTTTTCACCCTAATCACAACCTTATAGAACTAACTAATGAAAATTACGGAGACTAACGAGCATGATGTGAGCCGAATCAAATCCTAACCCCCTACTCCAAACCGATTCCGCAAGAATTCGGCTTGATCCACCACCCGCAACCGCCGCCCAAAAATTCCAATGTCCCCCAAACACGGCGCAGATCACGGCCCGCGCAGCACGCCGCCGGAACCGGCGGCTCGCAGTAACAAGCCAGTACCTTCTTGAAGTCGGTGGCCCGCACGGTGCCCTCCTCGGACACCTTGACCTCGTACGTCGTCCCCGTCCTCCCATCCACCACGGCGAGCGCTCCGGCGCGCGCCCCCGGCGGGGACAAGGCCGACGCCGCCGACCTCTCCAGCGCCGCCGCCTCCTCTTTCGCGTCCCCGGCACCGCCAAGGTGGGCCGAGAGCACGGCGAGGCGGCCGCGAACCATCGTCGCCGGAAGACGGCAGTGCAGGGCAGAGCAGGGGCGTGGTTGCTTGGACGGCTGGGTTGCAGGTTGCAGTGCAGGTTGGCTTTGCCTTCCCGCAACCAAATCGACGCCTCCTGCTATATCGTACTCGTATCGAATCGAGGTCGGCGAAGGACTCGTCTGCGATTTCTGACGCTTATCTAGACAGGAAGACAGCTATTTTTCTTGGTTTTTTGCTCGATGAGTTTGCACGCCTTACTGTTGAATTTCAACGCGGCTTTAATTGTCGTTTGGGACTCTGATGTTCTTGTCTGGAATTGGCTTGCCGTATGGATTTAATGCAGGTTTCGTGCAGATCAGATGACGTACAATTTCGCATGTGGAGATGTCGGAACTCGGAAGAGAAGGTCGAATTGGTTTCTATATTGGCGAGAAACAGATAAAGATTTAGGATTTACATAGCGGAATTTCTCTGCTTGAAGGTTGGCTGCTGTAAAAAGTCGTTTCTTTTATATACAGAGTTGTACATGTGTGCGAAAAGAAGGTGCAAATTAATCGTAAATATATATATATATATATATATCATGGACGATATTAATTGTAAATATACGCACGGTTGTTAAACAAAGACGACAGTTTGGGCTCGTTGACTTGATTAGCGTAATAGAATATTAAATTTAGTATATGCATAGACGATATTGATTGCAAATATATACTGGACACATAAGTATCTACGGTTATTAACCAAGACAACTGTTTGAGCTCATTGACTACTTGACTAGTGTAATATAATATTAAATTTAGTATATGCATAGATAGTATTGATTGCAAATATATAGTGGACACAAAAGTATCTACGGTTATTAACCTAAAACAACTGTTTGTACCTATTAACTAGTGCCATAGAATATTAACCTTAGTGTATGTAACATTATGAATTTTATTTTACATTAGTAACAGTGTAGTGGGGTTGGCTTCCCGCTGTGGCGCCGCCCACCCAGGTTCAAGCCTAGTGCCGCAACCTCTTCTTTGAAAAAAAAACTGTGGGGTGTCTCCCCAACCGTCTTAAAAAAAACAAGCTCACGTGTGTCTAAGGTTGATAGACTATAGAGTAAGTTGCCTTTTTTCGGTGATCATTGTAAGAATACTTTTAATTCATGTAAGAATTCAATTTGTTTTTATAAAAATGGTAATGAATGGGTGCACCGTTAATAATCTTTTTATTGTGAAACCATCCAAACAAATTAAGAATACAAAAATATAGACATATATACTATAGCACATGTCATTATTATCAGACGATGATTTTGCATATACCCTTGACCGAGAACACTCACCAAAAAGTTCACCAAATATAATATTGTACTCAGCAAAGAACACTCGGTACATAAACTGGATTACTTGCTACGTACTTCCCGCACGACCTAACCATCTTCGAGCACATGATGTCTTTGCGAGTGAAACATTTACACACTGCTTAATTAATTGCAAATGTCTCGGTGACACTACGACAATCCAGGGAACTTCCGTCGGCCAAAGCCGACGGAAGTTAGCCCTTTCCCGACGGAAGAATCTAACTTCCGTCGGCAAAAAGCTAACTTCCGTTGGCATTTGGCCGACGGAAGCGAGGAGACGGAAATTAGCTAACTTCCGTCGGCTTCACGTGGCCGACAGAAGTTAGCGTCGAACTCTGCCACGTCAGCAGAGGGGCGCTAACCTCTGTCGGCCAGGCTAGCCGACGGAAGTTAGCTGCCCCTAACTTCCGTCGGCTTTGCCCATAGCCGACGGAAGTTAGCTTTTCTGCCCACGTGGCCGAAAGCAGCTAACTTCCGTCGGCTATGGTCAAAGCCGACGGAAGTTAGCTGTTTTTTTTTGTTTTTTCTTGGTTCCCCTATTCACACTCACATCCAAACACAATTTATATCACATTCACAATACACATCTAAATTCACATCTCACATCCAAAATCACATTCAAACTTCACATATAACATCCAAAATCACATCTCACATCCAAACTTCACACATCACATCCAAAATCACATAACACAACTGAATTCACATCCAAAGTCACAGTACACATCTGCATTCACATATACCATCCAAATTCACATACAAAGTCACATAACACATCGAGATTCAATCAAAGCGCATATCACATCTAGATTCAATCAAACTTCACAATACACATCCATACTCACTGATCGCCCACATTTGGGTCGTGGGCGTCGCCGCTGCCTCCCGCTTCATCCACATTTGCCCCGGAGGCTCCATCCTGACCAGGCGTACAGAAACTCTGAAGAAATAGACAAAATTAGAGAACGAACTCAACTACTCTTCTAAACGCTAACTTAAGTATCTGAAGTAACGATATGTCAGGAGGTACCTCAGGTGATGTACGAGATAGTGGTGGTGGCGGGGGAGGTAGTGGTTGGAACAAGGATATGTCAAATCTACCATGCTGCTGGGCTAGTTGCTACACATGTTGTAATGTAATCAGTTAGTTCTAAACCTATTTCTGAATACTTTTTAACTGCAACATTGTAAACTAAACTTACTTGGATCATCGCCTGCTGTTGTGCTAAGCAAGCGGTATAGTACTCGTCGCGCCGCCTCATTTCCTCCCTCATCCGAACCACCTTCGGGGTTTCTTCTGAGCGACGACGGCAGGAGCCAACTCCGACGAAGCTCTGGGATGACTGAGCTGACTTCTGAGCTCTCACCGCTCTCGAGTCAATAACTCCATTGAATATGGAGTACCTGCAACATTGAATAAGTTAGTTACCATCACAATACCATACACAAAACATTAATAAAAATATTGTCTCACCGTCCATGGCTTTTTCCACCTCCGCTGGAGTACACGGCTATTTGGTCGATAGGTTCTCTCCGCCAATCATAGTCCTCTCCATGGAGTCGAACCATGTGTTCACCATACTGCGCCTGCAAAAACATGTCCTATTAGACGGAGAAAAATGAAATTACGCAAACTCTTAACATTGCTAACATCTCACCGAATGGTCCATGGCTGTCTGGCTACACAAGACATCTGGCTATGTAGGATCGCTTCCTTTGTGACCAGAGGTATACACCTCTATGTCACTTGGCACGTTGCCAGATTTAGCTTCCTGTACAATAGAAATGAGTTAGTCGCATTACAATGTATCTATAGATAGAGAGTGACAGAAGGAGGTCTTACCATGCGTTTAGCGTGGCGAATATGTCCATCGGCACCATATTTGTGCTTTGGATCCGTCCCGCGGCATTGTCTTTTCTGCTCGAAAGTCTTCTTAAATGCAACTGAAGACCAAATCTTGCAGAATTCGAAATATGCATCCTCGCGGTTTGCAAACCACGTAATCCTCACCTGAACAGAGATGCTATTTGTATTATAGGACAACAAATCTCAACAATCGAAGATTTAAAAAGTTAGAATTGTTTATCGAACGGTATTGTTCTTCAGTCAAATATATTGTGGATGCGCCCATTGCCTTGCTCATTCGTTGCCCTAGCTTCTCCTTGTTCGCTTGAATGCGGGCATACGAAATAGCGTCCTTCACCACCTTGTGTGCATTGTTGTTGAAGACTTGAAGTGCATGATTATGGTGATTGTCGAATTCTGGCAAGCAAAAGCGTAACTGCAAAAGTCATGATTAGTAAAGTGTTGTAACTCGAAAAGCTTTGTGTTAAAACTAAAAAAAGATTGAAAAAACACATACCCAGGAGTCATGACACATATCTTCTAACCTTAACAATTTATGTGACACACAATTCACAAATAAAAAGTGAAAAACAATAACACATTAACAATTTATCTTGGGTGACATATATCTTCTAATAACACATTAACGAGTTATGTGACACATAATTCACAAATAAAAAGTGAAAAAAATAAAGCCGAAAAAATTACTTGATCGTTGGACGACGACGGGCGGTGACGATGTCTGGAGGCCGGCGGGCGGCGACGGGTGGCCGACTAGCGGGAGGTCGGCGGGCGATGGGCCGGTAGTGGGCGGGACCGGACAGGGGTGCGACGCCAGGGCGGCTGGAGGCGGCGGGCGGGCGGTGGGCCGGCGGTGGGTGGCCGGGGCAGCGGGAGGCGGCGGGCGGGCGGTGGGCCGGCGGTGGGTGGCCGGGGCGGCGGCCGGGGTGGTGGCGTGGGCCGAAGGCGGGCGGCGGCGTGGGCCGGAGGTGGGCGGCGGTGGCGCGGACTGGGCGTGAGAGGCGGCGGCGTGGGCTGAGGCGGCGGGTGTAGGCGCGTATAGGGAGTTAGGTCTCCCTGTACGTGCGCGCGATTGGGGAAAAACCCCCTAACTTTCGTCGGCCAGCATTAAAGCCGACTTGGCCGACGGAAGTTAGGGGATCTGATCGGGCACAAAAAAATGCAGCCTAACTTCCGTCGGCCACTATGAAAAGCCGACGGAAGTTAACTTAACTTTCGTCGGCCACTTGAGGCCGACGAAAGTTATTTAACTTCCGTCGGTTTTTCCAAAAACCGACGGAAGATATTTTAGCCGACGAAAACTTTCTGTTTTCTTGTAGTGTGATTAGGTGCATTGAAAAGTGGAGAGTATGGTATATACCACTTAACTATTCATATTTTGTCGAATCTTTGTGGACTAATGGATTTTTAAGTTATGGATGCAGTGTATATATGAAGTTATAAGCTTAGACATGTGCACACTAGCTAGCGAGTATTTGCATCCTTAAAGAGGATAAAACGTTTACTTTTGGAATTCAATTATGGAAGAGAGTATATGCTTCCAACAATTTTGTGAATTCTAGAGTTGCTGCTCTATGGATGCGTGTATTATAGGTTCCGTATCATATGCACAAAATACCTTTCGCGCACAAATGCACAAGTCTGATCATGACCTTTCATCTAAAATTCAGTGACCATCCGTTCTTGCAAAAAGATCTCTCCACATTACCCCTTTGCTTCTTCTTGCCAATTTGCAAAAATTTCCTCTAAACCATGATCGTTGGATTTTAAACGAAGCATCGTGATCAAGTTACCCAAGATCTATTCTTGTTTTTCCTCTTAATATAAGTACACCTTTGCTAACACTCGGGTGATGATGTGGCAGCATCATCTTTGCTGAAGAGTAGTATATGTACTCAGATCAAGGGTGGAGAAAAAATATTTCACGATTGATTTAACTATTTTAACTGATCATTTAAAAGTTTAAAGATTTTTACAGCGATTTGATGAAATTTTAATAAAAGTAAATAGCTGGGACCAGTGCTAGCTAAAGCAGACCAACACCTTTTTTATATCTTTCTTCATTGATCTATATATCAAGGGAAAGGAATATTATCAATCTATATAGCTACAGGAATCTTATCTTGTTTTTAGCTAGCCTTAAATGGAACATGTATAAAATAGCAAACTTTATGGTTCAATGATCTTTCAATTGGACTTTAATTTCGTCAAATTAAGGACGAGAAATGAATGAGATGGAGGAAAATTAAGGGATGAATAATAATAGAGTCTACTCTAGAAGTTTTGTGATAAATTTTAAACTTTCGTGACAGTTCTAAATACGCAAAATAAAAAATTTCCAAAATAAAGCGAATAGTTCTATACTTTTAAGGGGGAGAAAGAACACAAAGCTCGATCTCAACGATTTTAAAACTAGAGATACCGAGCTAGCTTGGAGCACGTTGGAGGTGACAAATAAGAGTACTAAACATACCATGCATGCATGATGGCGCCGTGTATACCACTAATATAAACCGTCACTGTAGTGGTGTTGGGCAAAAACATTATAGTGTACGTACACGTATCACATGCATGTATATGCACTTGAAATATCTTACACAAAATTTCTGTATATATATTCTATTAATTTCTTTTACTACAGCACCGTACAAACAGCACGTGTGTGAATATATATATGCACGCCCGTGTATATATATATCAATGTATATATGTATAAGTGTATATGTATATGAAGCAAACTTACACGCAAAGAAACACCGACCAATTACACGCGATCTCGGAATAAGTACACGACTGGATAATATTGCAGCTCTAGTTAGCTACAAGTAGCTAGCCAAGTAGGGGGAAAACATAGTAGGTATACACGTATAGTATATGTATCATGCTACGTACGCTTTATTGCCATGCGTGCATGCATATGCATGCTAGCTAGGGAATAGGCCGGGATATATATATAGTTAAGCCTGGCGGCGGCTGGTGGTGTAGGGTCCGGTGAACCTCCGGCCGCCGGAGCCGGCCTGGCGCTGGCAGTTGAAGTAGACGGCGGCGACGGGGGCGCCGAGGTTGTAGCGGCGGGCGAAGGCGCGGGTGTTGAAGTTCTGGCGCACTGGCGGCGCGTACACCGTCTCCCTCCCCAGCTGCTGGAACAGCACCAGCACCATCCGGTGGATCCCCGTCGCCGTGTTTGGGCTCTCGTAGCACACCACCTCCCTCCCTGCATGCAGATCGATGCATCAATTCACTCGATCGATGGACTTCTCATCAAGAGCTTAGAGCTCTAGCTTTTGCTAGCTAGCACCCATGGCGCTCCAAATATATATATCACATACTCGATCGTATCAATTTTCATCTACCCGCTGAACTTACATTTTTATATATATATATATAGTTAATTAATAGTGTAAATGTGTTTATAGGTACCGACCGTATGTAGCATCTGTTGAAGCTGGGATATCAGTCACCATCCTGCATTCATGGAGATAAATTGATCGATCAATCGCTAGTTAGAATTTTTGTTAATTTCAAGATGATATCTATCTACTCTCTGTACGTACTGTATATCGTGGATCAACTTAACGGCATTTATTTGTACTAGTTGAACACCCATGCGTTGTAACGGGAAAAAAATTAAAACATTAAAAGAACAACGTACAAATGATACAAATAACTTAAATATGATAAAATAACATTAATCGTAATTCGATTTCAAAAATAGTATATCAATTTTAAAAGTAATATAAATTTTACTAACAATAGAGGTTCACGTGTCAATGAGAAGCTAGTATGATAGCAGATTCACAACCATTAACTTCTTTTAAATTAATACAGATATTCCACGAATGAACTGACCAATCACGTATACATATATGTGTGTCCGTCCATCCACACATTTGTCCTGACCTAGCTGACACTGCACACGCGTGCTACATGCATATATATATTATATACGGATACATACATCATGCATGCACTGCACCATTGTGGCCGTATGTTTGTATATTATATACGGATATATACATGCATGTACACGTACAACGGTACAAGGGAGCTAATTAATTATTGTAAAGTGCTCACCAGTGCAGGTATTCCCTCAGGGTTGGGTTGCTAGGGTTAGGGGCGTCAGGATCCACCATGACCTGTAAATAAACGTACATAAATTTGCATTCGCAATCAGTATATATAAGCAGGCATATGCATCTAATGCAGATTTCCTTAAATAATTAACGTAAATTAGTCCATAAACATACACACACACACAAATGGTATGGAATTAATTAATTACCAGAGTGTACGCTGTGCGAAGGTCGTCTCCTCCAACTTCGACCACCGGTCTATCTACGACGGCCGGCGCGCGAAGCTCCATGCCACTGACAATGGGGCTACCACCGTACATGACGGTCAGATCCACGGTGCTGATGAAGGGGTCCAAAACATCTCCGACAACACGTCCCGTAGCCAAGGATCCGTTGGCCATTTCTTGCTATAGCAGCCGTGCGCTATATTGGAATGAAATGCGACTGTTGGTATATATATGTGTGTATATATATATGAGATTGTTGGTGTGTATGGTGTGTGTGTGCAGTGTGTGTCTCGTCGTCTTTGGCTGAAGCGAGCTAGCTCTTGCTAGTAATTGGCACGAATGTATACAAGGGTTATGTGCGGTATTTATAGGTAGATTGATGAGAAGCCGCCGACCTAGCTAGCAGCAGTACTGTCTCACACAATGACACATGCAATTCTCGTTCTCCGGCCAGCTGCGGCCCGGCCCTTTTGGTGGTAGTTTCACCTAGATTTTGACAGGCGGTGATGATTGTTTAGCTCATTTATAGGACGGAACTGTACAAATAATAGTTGTTTTAGCTTTTATTAAGAGTGTATAAATATTAATCATTTCATGAATCTATTGTTTGTCACTTTAATTGTCCTCTTTCTCCCGATGGGGGTTGAACTTGGGTGACATCACTAAAGTTTAAGCTCCATAACCAATTGAGACAACTCTTATAACTTTATTTAATATCACCTTGATATGTATAATTCTGTCTAAACGATATTTGTACACCGTAGAGAGTAAGTCATAAGCAACTAGTGAGCATATTTTCCTTTTAACACAGCTGGGAAAACACGGATAAAGCTAGCTACATATATACCATATATATGTATATACATATATACCATATATATGTATATACATATATACCATATATATGTATATACATATATACCATATATATGTATATATATATGCGCCTCTAATTGACATGCATGCCTGTGTGTACATGCATGTGCGGCGTGTGCATGATATGCTTGCTGTGTGTGTACATGTGTATACAAGACAGCATCAAATGTGTGCCATATATATGATCTCAAGAGGCCAGTGAATTGAATCGAATGACCTTTTTATTTGGAATCAGCTTAGAATCTTTGGAAGCCCTCCATATCACTATATGTATTCTCAAGCTTTCTCGGGTCAAATATTGTAATATTCTCTTCGCTATTGGTTTTCACGTATTCTTTTAGCTGGCCGGCCCCATGAATAAAAAGCCTATAGATTATTGATGTGCACTGCACCCGTTCCAATAGGATTTAAACCATATAAACTAGCCTAAATATTGTTATCTAGTTTAGTGTTAATGCATGCCAAGAGTATGACATCAATTATTCTCACTAAAAGTCGTTATCTATCATTATATTAGGTGATAAATTTGTAATAATACCATTATTGATTGAAACTCGTGTATATATCCAACCCTACGATTGGTTACATATGTACCTGTTGAGATCAATTAGAACTAATTTTTAATAGCTAATTATTAGTTATGTGCATCTAAACCGGTCCTGAGACCATGCACCCTTCTTGCTCGGTTAAATTTTAGCGCACGTAAAAGAGCAAATGAACAGATGTGTGTGTATGGTGTGAGTATGCATGGGCGTACGTACGTGTCCCATTATATTGTGCTATATATGTATGTGTGTGTGGAAAAAACATAACCCACACATGCGCACATACAATGTATATAGACACAGATCAAGATTTCAATTCAAAGTAAAACTTTATTGTATAGGCTCAAACCAAGCCACAAGTGGCCGGTGTGTTCCAATTGGCGACTGAAACCACGGACAGGGAAGAGTGCAACTAGCTAGCTAGAGTTACTACGCATATATACTTTTCCTTTTGGATGCCTCGCATTTTAATTTCAGTTGGTATGATGCGTACTCCATATATTTCATAATATGTATGTAAAATCTACAAGTTCAATTCCTTTTTATCACCAAAAATATTTGTTCATTTTACAACTGGTGTACATCATATTTATTTACCCTTTTAGGGTATGTTCGGTTAATTCCCTTGGGAAAGGGGATTGAGAGGGATTGGAGGGGATTTATACTACAATCTCCTCCAATCCCCTCCTGACCGAACAGGTCCTTAATGATGGAAATATGCATAAGAGACAAGTTCTGGGGGACCAAAAGTTCTGGCTGGATCGGAACTTCTAGCCCTGTTGTAAGTTCAAGTGTTATTAGTTTGATTTTGGTGATTAATGACAGATCTAATTGTATTGAGACTAATATTTTATTGAATATTTATTTGTTTAGTCTCGTTTGGATATGAAGATAGAAATGTTAAGAGGTACGTGCTAAATTACTCGTTGTCTTAATTGATGCCTCTTGCATGAATAAAATATAGAGTGAACTCCTCTTTTAATCTTGATTAAATACACTCATATGCTTTTCATCTACAATCATTTGTATGCACATCTTGAGGGGATCTCACTTTATATTACATGATTTGTTAGAATTTATTTAATATAACATCTTCATTTTGAAACAAATATATCATTTAGTCAACACTCTCTATATATTGATAATGATTGAACCTAATCAATATATGATCGAAATACATGTAGATAAAATCTATTTGTAACACTTTTCATCTCATGTACATGTTTGATAGGTTCAAATGTGATTTTCATGTTATGGATATATATATATATATGTGTGTGTGTGTGTGTGTGTGTGACTAACATTTTCTCTTAAGTATTGTTCTTTTTAGTCTCGTTCATTTGCAAATATGAAGATCACGATGATATACATATGTTATCAAATTCACATTCTTGTTACATGCCTTCGACATATATTATAGGATAAACTTTTCCATATGCTTAACTTGAATATGTGCATATAGGTTTTTCACATGTACCACAAATGCACATGTTTAGAGGAGTTATTCTTATATGTTGAATGTGCATAGTATTAATTCATGTGCTCCTATTTCTTCATTTATACTCGTGCATATGGTTTTCTTAGATATATTTTGTATGCACATATTTAGGGGAGTACAAACCATATTTAGTTACACTACTACAAAGCGACACTGTAGCGGCGGGCAAAAACGACCTATAGTGGCGGGCATCCAGTCCGCCACTGCTCTAACGCCACTGCTATCGCTGGTTAGCAGTGGCGGTCAGCGCACCCACCACCGCTGTGTCAACAGCAGTGGCGGGCGCGCTGACCTCATCTGCCCGTCACTGCTATGGCGGGCAGATGATGTCAGCGCGCCCGCCACCACTGTGTCAACAGCAGTAACGGGCAAGCTACCTCATCTGCCCGCCACTGCTGTGTATAAGCCATAACACAGAATGTTGTGATACCACAAACCAAAACACAGAAATTATATGCTTCACACAGCCATCCACATACACAGCAGCAAAACATCCACATATCCACATACACAGCAGCAAAACATCCACATATCCACATACACATCCACAACAACAACACATCAACACAACAACCATCCATCTCATCAATTTTCAAAAATTTACAAAGTTTACATTCTTCCGGTTTATGTTTCACAATAACCATCCATCAACACAATTCATTGTTTCACAAATACATGCTAATGCGGTTTATGTTTTCTTGGAAGGCTAACTCATATCTTAATTGGTTCGCCTTTTCATTCTTCCGACCCAATCATACAGAGTTGGATGCTTGGCCACTTCACGCTCAGGATCGAAAAATACTCCAAGCTCATGAAGAATCTCATGCATCGTGAAGCGGCACATCCTTGATACTATTTCGTACATTTGTGATTCAGAGAGTTGGCACTTCTGAGCAACGGTTGATGGACCTGACGCCTGCATACGTAAAATATAAGTACATACGCTGCAAGTTATATTAGATTAACACACAATAAATCAACTTACTTCTTTAGTATCCTCAGATACTGTCCGCCCAAACTTTCCTAAGTTATTGCTCATGAAATCACAAGTATAGTAGCCACAATGCACGGAACCAAGAGATTGTTTGTGACACTTCAAAATAGAAAAAGTTAGAACGATATATAGTTTGGCTTTATCAATTGAATTAACAAATTTAAAAATATAATATTACCGAATGGTTGGTTCTGATAAGCATTTCTTTCGGCCTCTCTGGATCATGTGGGCCACCTAACTTTTCCACGTAGTATCTATATGCACTCTGAATAACATTTAATATATCTTGATATTCTTTTTTGGGTTTGTCGAGCGAGTCGAGCACATAAACCCTTGAGCTCTTTGGGTATATCAGAAGTGCAATCCAATGATCACTATCGAAAGAAGTAATATATGATTATGTTAGTTTCATAATCGATAAAACGTGATTAAGTGGATATAGTGGGTATACGTACTTAAAGTTATATGCCCCACTTATTATTTCTCTGTCCTTCCATTGATCCATGCACCGTGCAATATACAACGCGGCACAACTCCTTTTGTTCTTCTTAAGCTTGTCTTCGTCTTTATTGAACATCTTTCTTTGAAATTTTTTCTTACCCGCAGTCCAGTACTTGCTATCGTTCTGGTTTAGTGTCGGGTTCAACGCACTTTGGCTTATTAATGACGGGTTTAAGTACCCATACAATTTAGACTCGTCACCGCGTGAATTACAACTGCATATGTTATAAAACAATAGTCAATATAAGACATTATTTATTTTTTCTTTGTATTGACAAAGTATAAAGTACTTACATGCACCGGAGCATCATGCTTGTGATGTCGGTTCGCTTCAGACGAAACATCCGATGGAAGTCGTCGAAAAATAGTGCAAGCTTAAACTCTGGGCAGTTGAATATTTCTTGTGGAACCTTCAGTTCTATTTGTGTTACTCCTAACGAAGACGCTTCGAGGTACCAGTCATAAAATGTTTTCATCATCCAAGGCATACAATTAAGTACTCCTTGGGGTAATAATGGTTTGCCTGGTTCGTATTCGATATAATCCTCGTCTTCGTAGGTCCTCTTATCAACAGAAAGTGAGCCCGCATGCTTTTGTACTGGAGCCTTTATGGGAGCCGCTTCGGGTATAGAACGTGTTTGCCCCATAGTAGTAAAAAATTTATGCATCTCAGATTTCAGCGCAGAACATTGCCCAGCTTGAACAGTTATCTTGTGGATTGCTGGCTTTGGGCATGCATCTTGTTTTTCAGGCTCGGCAGCAACTAGCACTGGCACTTTTGTTATGGGCTTGGCCACCGGCACTTGAGGATCAGCCGGAACTGGCACTTGAGGCTCAGCCGGAACTAGCACTTGAGGCTCAGCCGGAACTAGCACTGGCATTTGATCTGGCTCTGGCACATTTGTGTTGGGCTCATCAGTGGGCTCAAGTACTGGCACTGGCTTTGTCACTTGAGGATCAGAAGTCACTTTCGATTCTATCACTTCTGCCACTTTATTGGGCACTGGCTCTTTCTCCGCCTTTTCCTCTATTTCACGCTCATCAACAGGTGATAAAGATCCTATATTTTGCACATCCTGAGATGAAAGATATGTGGGGGATTGTGATGAGACAATAGGTGATTTACTCTGAGAACTTGTCTGCAGTAATTTGATATCTCGGCTCGCCCATAGGACAAAGTTATTTAGAGCATCTCCGATTGTCTCAATCCCCTCATCAGGAATTGGAAGATCCAAGGGGTCATTAATAAATCTGTCGTTGGTGATCTCATTGACCTGAACCTTGGTATAGTCAGCAGGAATAGGCCGATTGTGAAATAAATCCCCAGGCATAGCAATGCCTCGTGCAGCCTCTTGGGAATGCCCTTTGCGCCCTATCGGTACATGCAGGCTGCATGGTGTGTCCTCTTTAATATAATTTACAGGAAATTTGTCTTGTACTGAGCCAACACTGCTTGGTACGTCGAGTCGTACCTCTGGCACAATTATTTGTCCAGCTGCAGCCTGCATTATGTTTGGATTCTCGTTAATAAATTCAAAAAAGTGTCGCTCCCACTCTGCACGGCGCTCTGCGGCGTCGTCTGTGCGTGCTTGACGCTTCTTGTATGTGGCACCCTCCTGTTTCTTGAAAGTATTTTTCCAGGGTGCTATAGAAGAGACACCTCAGGTGCGCCCTCGATGTTCCTCGTTTCCGAGAGCAGATGTAAGCTGGTCATTACATCCCTCGGGCTTGAACTTTCCAGTCTTCTCCAACTCAGCGATTTCCTGTGCTTTCTGGAATACTTCACTAGTCTGTGAGTCGGAGAGCATATATTGGCCCTCGGGTGTTTTTTTAGCTCGACCTAAGAGTCATCTCTTAGTGCGCTGATCAGCACCTGAAAACTGTTCAGGTAACCCAGCCGCACGGTCCTCCTCCTCCTTTCTACTCCACTCATCCTCCTTGGCCTTATATCCACCCGGCCCAAGTTTATGGGGGAACTTATCCTTCTTATTAAGTTCTTTGAACATGATGCTCTCTTGTTTGGCTTCTTCCGAGCAATGCTGCATTTTGAATTCGTTCCATTCATTTGGCGTTATAAAGCCGTAGTCGTTGAGTGGCGACTCATCTTTCTGAAGGTATTGTGTGTTCAGTTTAGTCCTAAATGTACGGAGAGTCTTCCCGATAGTCTTCAATGTGGCAGCTTTAGCGTCTTCTAAGCGGTCTTCCGGGAATTTATAATGCGCTTTTATATGCTGCCACAATTCGTTCTTTGTAGCTTCAGGGACAATCTTCCAATTTTTCCAAACTATCTTACATCGCTCCCTGGCGAGACATCCACAGTCGTTACGCCACTTCGCTGTGATTTCTTTTGGCTTCTTTGGAGCCCCATCAACATGCACTTCTTCAACCTCATAGATAGCTGTATGCAGCTTGTTCTTCTCCCGTTTCCCTCTCCTCTTCGCATTTGCAGACGATGTTGTGGCAGCGGGCTCAACATCTGTTCTCTCAACTGACTCAATAGCTGGGACAATAGTTGTTCTTTTCTCGACTTGGAATAATCGACGCTTGCTTCCTCGCTTTGGACGATCCTACGATGATAGACAATGTGAGCTTCAGGAATGTAATCCTCGGTTAGAAGCTGCTCTGACTTGTTACTAACGTAATAATTACCTCCGCTTGAGCTTCAGGAATGTAATCCTCATCGGCGTCTTCTCTCGTTCTCTTCTTCCTAGGCTCCATTGGATGTTCATTCTCCGGAGAGTGGTACGAAGATTCGCTATCGGAGGATCCTTCAGATGAACCATCTTTATTTGTTTTTGCGGGAGACTCGTAGATGAGCTCCTCGATGGAACGTACTTCTTCCGCCATAGATAAACTATTCATATTAAGAGGCTAATGTATCAGAATTTTGGTTATGCAAAAAAGGTCTGATGTCATATTAATCCTAAAGTTAGGATATTGTGTTGTTCTCTCTCTCTAGTGTTGTTGAGGCCTCAGCATATTTTGTGTTGTTTTTCAAAATGTTCATGGCTGCCATGAAACCATGTGCACATCCATTCCCTGTCAGCAACACGAGAAAGAAGAAGCTGTTGACAGGAATGGATGTGTCACATGGTTTGATGACATACATGAGATAACTAAATAACAATTTGCATCATAGGCCCCTAAAAGGAATTGCGGAATCTAATGTTGGCCTTCAGCCGGATGAACTTGAGGATTAGTATATAGTAGCCTTAGAAATAATAGCAGTAGTAAACTGATCACAGTGTTGTTTAGGCCTCAGCATATTTTGTGTTGCTTTTCAAAATGTTCATGGCTGCCATGGAACCGTGAGCACATTCATTCCCTGTCAGCAACACGAGAAAGAAGAAGTTGTTGACAGGAATGGATGTGTCTCACGGCTTGATGACATACATGAGATAACTCAATAACAATTTACATCATAGGCCTCTAAAAGGAATTGCGGAATCTAATGTTGGCTTTCAGCCAGATGCATGAACTTGAGGATTAGTATATAGTAGCCTTAGAAATAATAGCAGTAGTAAACTGATCACAGTGTTGTTTAGGCCTCAGCATATTTTGTGTAGCTTTTCAAAATGTTCATGGCTGCCATGGAACCATGAGCACATCCATTCCCTGTCAGCAACACGAGAAAGAAGAAATTGTTGACAGGAATGGATGTGTCTCATGGCTTGATGACATACATGAGATAACTAAATAACAATTTGCATCATAGGCCTCTAAAAGGAATTGCAGAATCTAATGTTGGCCTTCAGCCGGATGCATGAACTTGAGGATTAGTATATAGTAGCCTTAGAAATAATAGCAGTAGTAAACTGATCACAGTGTTGTTTAGGCCTCAGCATATTTTGTGTTGCTTTTCAAAATGTTCATGGCTGCCATGGAACCGTGAGCACATCCATTCCCTGTTAGCAACACGAGAAATAAGAAGTTGTTGACAGGAATGGATGTTTCACACGGCTTGATGACATACATGAGATAACTCAATAACAATTTGCATCATAGGCCTCTAAAAGTAATTGTAGAATCTAATGTTGGCCTTCAACCGGATGCATGAACTTGAGGATTAGTATATAGTAGCCTTAGAAATAATAGCAGTAGTAAACTGATCACAATGTTGTTGAGGCCTCAGCATATTTTGTTGCCATGGAACATTAGAGGGAAAAACAACACAAAATATGCTGAGGTATCAACAAAACTAAAGAGAGAGAACAACACAATCTCCTAACTTGAGAATTAATATAGTGGCTTCGGAAGTAATAGCTGACTACTGTAGCCAAGAAGAGTTTTCATACATTTTCCACCTTTGACACTGTGATCAGTTTACTACTGCAGCCTCAGAAGTAATAGCAGTAGTAAACTGATCACAGTGTCAAAGGTGGAAAATGTATGAAAACTCTTCTTGGCTACAGTCGTCAGCTATTACTTCTGAAGCTACTATATTAATCCTCAAGTTAGGAGATTGTGTTGTTCTCTCTCTCTTGTGTTGTTGAGGCCTCAGCATATTTTGTGTTGTTTTTCAAATATGTTCATGGCTGCCATGAAACCGTGAGCACATCCATTCCCTGTCAGCAACACGAGAAAGAAGAAGTTGTTGACCGGAATGGATGTGTCCCACGGCTTGATGACATACATGAGAGAACTCAATTACTATTTGCATCATAGGCCTCTAAAAGTTGTTCTAAAAAAGTGGTAATGTGGTATGCAATATTTATCATGGCATAACTTAGATATAGAAGACTTCACTCAAGAACTAGAGGGGGGGTGAATAGGCGCCTCAACAAAATTCTTTCGAATTAGATGGCCCTTTCAAAACACCCAACGCTCCTCCAAACTTAATCACAGATTTAGCTCCAATGAGTCAAATTAAAGACTATATCACAAACATGCTATTTAATCTTTATGTCTGATCAGGGCATTAATTTCAGAGAAAATTGGAAAAGGGGAAGTTTTTAGCAACCTGAACGGGGACGGCGGCGTGCGCTCGGGGATGGGGACGGCAGCGACGAGGGGTCCGGGTACACCGACGCGGGCTCCGGTGATGGGCTTCGAGGATGACTGCGACGACTCCGAGGTGGCGGCGAGGGGTCCGGGGACACCAACGGCTCCGAGATGGCGGCGACGGGCTTCGGGGATGACAACGACGGGCTCCAAGGGTGGCGGCGCGGGCACTGAGAGCGGTAGTAACTGGCGGGAGAAGATTAGGGCTTAGGATTTTCACACGACAGGAGCAAAATATTTATATAGGCGGATTAACAGTGGCGGGACATGATGACGTCATATTAACTATACATATATTTCTAAATATTTTTGCTAAGTATTATGTACATTTACTAACATTCACAACATTTTGTATGCAGACACAACATTAACTATGCTAAAGGATATCACATAGGAATCACATTCATGGCATGTGCATGCCACACGTTTCTCAGAGTACAACAACAAAAAACCCACCAATTCTCCTCCGACTTGATTTGGTTCTAATGGATGAGGAGGTGAGCTAAATAATACTATTTTTCATGGCAATCTGCTTTTTGACTATCAAATTGTCCTAAGTATTACTCTCTCTACTTAAATCTGTAGGGTACAATGATGGAAGCCCACATACCTAGTAGACACATGCCAACATTCAAGCCAATTCTAAAAGAAGATTGAATCTACTACACAACATATTTCAAAATTGCAAATGCAATAGCATCATATCACCCAATTGATAGCCACATAATGGCCAGCTTCATGAAGTACATGCAAATAAAAGAAATAAACACATTTCTAGATACATTTCCATCACTTAATCAGAGGTCAGCAGAGCTCACTAATCACAAAATATCTGATGAGATACATCCTCTGGAGTCTAGAGTTACCTCGGGGATGGGGACGGCGGCGCGGGGTCCGGCGACAGCAACGTGGGCTCCGGCGGAGTTCGGGGCGACGACGGCGATGGGTTCCGAGGGTGGTGGCGCGGGCTCTGGGACGGGGATGGCGGCGTGCGTCGGGGACGGGGATGGCAGCGACGAGGGGTCCGGGTACACCGACGCGGGCTCCGGTGATGGCCTTCGAGGACGACAGTGATGGCTCCGAGGTGGCGGCGAGGGGTCCGGGGACACCAACGGCTCCGAGATGGCGGCGACGGGCTCGGGGGACGACAACGACGGGCTCCAATGGTGGCGGCGCAGGCACTGGGAGCGGCAGTAACTGGCAGGAGAAGATTAGGGCTTAGGGTTTTCAGACGCGGGAGCGAAATATTTATATAGGTGGATTAGCAGTGGCGGGCATGCTGATGTCATCCTGCCCGCCACTACTATTTTCCCTTAATAGTGGCGGACATGCTGACGTCACCAGCCCGCCACTACTAATCCGCCCGCCACTGGTGCTCGATGCCATTGCTAAAAGGAATAGCAGTGGCGGGCTGGTGACGTCAGCATACCCGACCGCCACTACTATGAGAGGTGGGGGTTATCTAATATACGTTGCGATACATTTCGAGAAACACATTGTAGCGCAGTGGTGCGGGGGTTGCTTTTGGTGCCATGCGGTTCGAGGTTCGAACCTTGCTGCCGGCAGGCGGTTTGAGGTTCGAACCTTGCTGCTAGCATCCAAACATTTTTTTTACATTTTCATGACTTTTTTATTGATGTTTAAATTCTAGTTTGAACTTGATTTTTTTAACAATAAAAATACATCATAACTTATCAAATTTAAAAAATTGGTATTTTTCTGCCTCACTTTACTTTTTTTATTTCATTAAGAAACATGAGATTCTCCGGGGATGCATTAGGGTTTAGAGAAGAAATGACTGAGGTTTGAAAGCAAATTCTAGTTTGAACTTGATTTGTTTAACAATAAAAATACATCATAACTTATCAAATTTAAAAAATTGGTATTATTCTGCCTCACTTTACTTTTTCTCCCTTAGTTTACTGTTTTTATTTCATTAAGTGTGTTTTTATGATCAAAGTCAAAATAAGTTCAATTTGAACTACAAGACATGAAATAATTCACCAAAATTTATAGAAAACCATATTCATGTTTTGACTCTATAATTAGTTATTATCCAGTAAATTTAAAACCGTCATAAAAAATGTAGGTTTCCACAACACTCGATCGACAACTTGTATTTTTATAGTTTTTTAATCCTCAAAAAATAAAATAAAGTCTAAAAAAGATGAGACTTGTCATGTTGTTATATTATATGATCGATCCATAGATGTTGTCAAAAAAAATAATTTTTTTTCGAGAAAATAATCATGTAGGGCGTTAAGAAACCTAAGATTCTCCGGGGATGAATTAGGTTTTAGAGAAAAAATGACTCAAGTTTGAAAGCAAAACCTATAGTTGATTCTTCCTTTGAACTTGAAACTTTTTGTACAATAAAAATACAACACCAATATTCTAATTGCAAAAATTGGTATCTTTCATTAACAGAAATTGGTATTTAAATGCAAAAAAGTCCACGTAGAAGTAGGGATTATCTACCATACACTGCACAAATAGCCGAGAAATACTTTGTAGCGCAGTGGTTCGGGGGGTTCTTTGGTGCCATGCGGTTTGAGGTTTGAACCTTGCTTCCGACAGGCGGTTTGAGGTTCGAACCTTGCTGCTGGCACCAAATCAACATTTTTTTCTGTTTTGTACTTTTTAAATTTCAGCACTTTTTTATTGATGGTTAAATCCTCGTTGAACTTGAATTTTTTTTAACAATAAAAATACATCATAATTTATCAAATTTAAAAAGTTGTTATTTCACTCGACTTAGTGGTGGCGGGCCGATGACATCATGCGACCGCCACTACTAAACGGATAGCAGTGGCGGTCTGGTGACGTCATCCTGCCCGCCACTACTGCCTCTGGTGGGGTTATCTAGCATACGTTGCCACTCATGTCGAGAAACACTTAGTAGCGCAGTGGTGCGGGGGTTGCTTTGGTGCCATGCGGTTAGAGGTTCGAACCTTGCTGCCCGCAGGCGGTTTGAGGTTCGAACCTTGCTGCTAGCATCCAAACATGTTTTTACATTTCTATTCTAATTTTCATTACTTTTTTATTCATGTTTAAATTCTAGTTTGAACTTGATTTTTTAACAATAAAAATACATTATAACTTATCAAATTTAAAAATTTGGTATTTTTCTGCCTCACTTTACTTTTTTTATTTCATTAATAAACATGTACAGTAAAAATACATCATAACTTATCTATAGTTTATTCTTCCTTTGAAATTGAAACTTTTTGTACAATAAAAATACAACACCAATATTCTAATTGCAAAAATTGATATTTTTCTCCCTTAGTTTACTGTTTTTATTTTCATTAAGTGTGTTTTTATTACATGTTGTTACTATATGATCGAGACTTTGTAGCGCGGTGGTGCGGGGGCTCGCTTGACATATCATGTTTATTTGAAAGCAAGTAAACAAACACAAGTCCAGGCTGGGGAAACCAGCTTACACATCGAAACACACTACTGGTCAAACCCAAAAGAAAGATATGGTTTGGAGCTTCTTCTTCTTCCTCGGCACAAACCCAACCTATTTCTGGTTAAACAGATTAAAAGCCTCAACTTGCCAATCGTCAACCAAATCGGCATCATCAGGCAGTCTGAACTGCTCTCCATGTTCCCGAACAAGAAAATACACGCGGTGGCGATAGTGAGAACAACTTATTATCAATGATTGAATTGGATGATAAAATATAAAATTTGCATAAAAAGAGGATCTTGCCTCCTTCCTCCTCTTGTTGCCGCATTGCTCTACATGCTTCCCTTTTCCACCGCTAGCCTCGGCATGTTTCCCTCTACCACCGGTTGTCTCATCATTCTTCCGTCTGCCAACACTTACCCTATCTGGTTGCGGCGATCGCGAGTCGTCCTCCGAGTCGGAGTCCATTATGAGAATCACTTTCTTCGCCAAACAACTGCAAACTATACCATCATGTACCTTATGTTTACCGCATTTGCAAACCTCACACACGCCACTTGATGTAGAGTCTGAGGATCCACTGTTTGTTGATTCAATCTTAGGAGGAGCCATCTGCATTTTTTTGTCACATTGATATAACATTAAAAAACCCTAAGCTAGTAATATTATAGTACATTAAAAAACATTATTGTTATAGTGGAAATTTTTTTTCTCAGAAATTTTTTATAGTACATTAAAAAACATTATTGTTATAGTGGAAATTTTTTTCTCAGAAATTTTTTACAGTAGATTAAAAAACATTATTGTTATAGTGCATTCTACTAGTAATATTATACTAAATTATATTACCACGCATAAATTAATATAACAATCCTCCATCATTTCAACCCTAAGCTCGAATAAAATAAGACCAAAGATAGGTTAATAATCATTTATTGATTGACTGGATGGCGGCGACGGGCGGCGCCGACGGGCTCCGAGGAAGGCGGCGACGGGCGGAGGGCAGCGGCGACGTGCTCCGGGACGTCGACGGCGGCGATGGGAGGAGGGGGGTGACACGGGAGTTTAGGGTTTAGAAAATGAAACTAGGTTTTCGGACGGCGGGAGTGGAAAGTATATATAGGTGTCTTAGTAGTGGCGGGCATGATGACGTCATCCAGCCCGCCACTACTAAACGGATAGCAGTGGTGGTCTGGTGACATCATCCTGCCCGCCACTACTGCCTCTGGTGGGGTTATCTAGCATACGTTGCCACTCATGTCGAGAAACACTTAGTAGTGCAGTGGTGCGGGGGTTGCTTTGGTGCCATGCGGTTCGAGGTTCGAACCTTGCTGCCCGCAGGCGGTTTGAGGTTCGAACCTTGCTGCTAGCATCCAAACATGTTTTTTACATTTCTATTCTAATTTTCCTTACTTTTTTATTCATGTTTTCTCTTAGTAGTGGCCGGCAGGCGGTTTGAGGTTTGAACCTTACCGTTGGCTCCCAAAATTAAATATTTTTAAAAATTTTCTATTGATGTTTAATTAAATCCTCATTTGATCTTGAAAATGTTTTAATAATAAATGACATAATTGATTTTACAACTAAACATAAATGATCTAGCCTTGCACTAATTTTGCATCGTCATTGGTGCGTAGATAAGGAATCACACTGCCAAATGACAGTTTTGCTTCAACCACACTGATCCTTGATATGTCAACGAAAAACGGCACCTCATCAAACTGATTGTATTCTTCTTCGTCTTCGACTCCATCAACTCCAACAATTCTTTGTTTTCCTGGAGCAACGATGTATTTTTTCTCATCTTTAGGATCAAGTATGTAAAATACTTGTGCCACGGATTGAGCGAGTATCCAAGGGTCATCTTTATAAGCCACCTTATTAAGGTCAACTATCGTAAACCCGTAATCATCCACCTCCACACCTTCTGGATGTCTGACCCACTGACACTTAAATACAGGGATTTCTATAGAGTTCTCGTAGTTAAGTTCCCATATTTCTTCGATGTATCCATAGTAAGCATTCTTTTGTCTAGTGCTATCTTCTGCTTCTCCTCTGACACCACTATTTTGGCGCTGACTCTTTTGATCCTTTGCTTTGGTATAGAATGTGAAATCATTGATGTCATACGCTTGCCATGTTTTAACCATGCTCAATGGACCATAAGACAATTTATTTATCATCATCTCTTCGTCGGTTTCTCCGATCGAAAGGTTTAGATCCCTCAGCCATGATGTGAAATAAATTTTGTGTTCTTTCATAATCCATTGTTCATCGCGATCTTCATTCTTTTCACGAAGCTCTTGCAGGTGTTGTTCAACATATGGTCTCATAAAGCCAACTGATGCATTACACTGTAATGTGATTCTCTTATTCTTTGGTAACTATTGCCTCGTATGATTTTCCTGCCTTTAGTTCCTTTACCGGTGAGTCTTCCATGGTGCCGGGACACGGGAACTCCTATTGGTCTTCCATCTCTTATGTAATCTGCGTAGCACTCAATGACTTCCTCAGTCGTGTAGCCCTCTATCATGGAACCCTCTGGATAAGCACGATTTCTTACGTAACCCTTGAAGATAACCATTAGACGCTCGTACGCATACATATTGTGCAGGTACGTTGGACCGAGAACAAAGATTTGGTCTGCTATATGTATCATATAGTGCTCCATAATATCAAAATATGAAGGAGGAAAGCACATCTCAAGCTGACACATAGTCTCCCTCATTTGTTTACGTAATTCATTTAACTCTTCAGTGTCGATCACCTTCTTTGATATGACATTGAAGAAGTGACACATGCGTGTTATCACCATCTTCAGAAATGAATGTTTGACTCCTCTTACTGCGATGGCGAGGAATAGCCCAAGCATAACATGACAATCATGAGTGTTGTAGCCGCTCATCCTCAAATATGCTACGGAGACAATATTCTTTATATTCGTTGAGAATCCTGTTGGAACTCTAATTCCATGTAAACACCTGCAGATTGATCTTTTCTCGTCAATTGTGAGGTTATAGCTAGCAGCCGGAAGGAAAAATTTTCCATTGGCCCTTTCCTCTGGGTGAAGCTCGGGTCTAATTCCGAGAGTTTGAAGGTCCCTTCGTACTTTGAGTCCATCTTTTGATTTGCCCGGTATGTCTAACAAAATACCGATAGTGCTTTCGAAGACATTCTTCTCGACGTGCATTGTATCGATAGCATGACCAATCTCCAACTCCTTCCAATAGGGCAAATATCTAAAGAAGATCGACTGCTTTTTAAATGGAGCGTCCTTTGAAATTTTTTTAGATTTCTTCCTCTTCTTTCCGAAAACAACTTTGATATTCTTTACCATTTCGAATAGAAATTTGCCATCTCGATTTCGTGGAGGCTGTCCAAGCTCGATTGTACCGTTGAAATGGTTCCTATTTCTTCGATATTTGTTGTTTTTTGGTAAAAATCTGCGGTGTCGCATATATATCGTCTTAACGAATGATGGAAGATGCATAGATTCTGTCTGGTCCACACACACTACACATGTTGTCTTTCCTTTAACCTGTCCTGTTAGGGACATGCGTCCGGGGTTTCAGCTATGGTGCAAAAGATTATGGCTCTTAGATTGAAGTGCTCTTTCTTGTGCTCATCCCACACACAGACACCATGTTCCCATAGACGTTTCATATCCTCCATCAAAGGTTCTAGAAATATATCAATGTCATTGCCAGGTTGTTTTGGACCAGAAATTAGAGTAGTGAGCATAAGATATTTTCTTTTATGGCACAACCATGATGGAATGTTGAACAAGCATAGAAAGACCGGTCACGTACTATGTGGGTTCCTCATCTCACCGAAGGGATTCATTCCATCCGTGCTAAGTTCCATCCTGATATTTCTAGGATCGTCCGAGAAATCTGGATGGGCCAGGTCAAATGATTTCCACTGCCTAGCATCCGCAGGGTGCCGAAGTTTTCCGTCCTTCTTTTGCCCAGCGAAATGCCAGATTAATAGTTCAGCATCTCTAGGATTAGAGAACATACGTTTCAAGTGATCAATCACTGGTAGGTACCACATTACTAAGGCTGGAACTTTCCTCTCCGTCTTTTTTTCCAGGATGGTCTTCAATAACATTTTTATTCCTCTTCTGCAACCTCTTATTATTCTTCTTCTGGTGGTCATTGTAGTCCTCCACACAGTCATTTGGACGTTTGTATCGACTTGCATTGCACTGCAGACATCTCTCTAGCAATCCATACTCTTTTCGATATAGGATACAGTGGTTCGGGCATGCATGAATCTTCTGAACGCCCAAAGTCAACGAACAAATCATCTTCTTTGCTTGGTACGTATCATATGGTAGACCATTGGGTTTTGGCAAAACCTTTTTAGGAGTTGTAAAAGATCTGAAAAACTAGTGTCAGACCATCCATTGTTGGCCTTCAGTTTCATAAGCTCAAGAATTGTGTGCAACACAGTATACTGCTTATCGCATCCGTGGCGTTCCTCGTGAAGAAGGTTTTTTGATGCTTTGTCAAGTGCTTCAAAGTTATCGTATCCTTTGGTTGTAGTTCTCTGCAACAACACCTCAGGCGCAATATTTCGCATCAGTTCCTCCACATCAAAGGCGTCATCATCATCATGTTGATCAACATCATCATGTGTTATGTCGGATGTATGATCACCACCTCTTCTATGTTGATGAGCATCTTGCGGCACATCAGAATCTTCAGGAAGATTTTGGCCCATCTCACTGTGTTTCGTCCATATATAATAGTTCTTCACGAAACCATTTTTCAACAAGTGAAATCGTATGGTTTCACGATCAGAACACGGATACATCGCTTCGTTTTTACAAACTTTACAAGGACAATATATTGCCTCTTCACTCTGACGGGAAGCATATTGTGCGGCAGCTTCAGTAAATTCAGTTACTCTATTAAAATATGCCACCACATCTCCGTCGTTGGACGAGTACATCCAGGACCTGTGCTCCATCTAAAACATATATTATTTGAAAAAATATTAATAAAATCATTATTGTTAATTTTAGTAATTTACAAATTGAAAATATATTGATTTATTATCGCTCATAACAACATTAATTAAAAATCCTCAATGCTTTAATTAAAACTACTTATTAAGCAGAAAAAATTATTAAATAAATTAACTATATTGGTTTCTCTCTCTCCAAACAACATAACTCTAGATCTATAATCATAAATCAAATTAAAAAAGAGATTAAAATGATGTAAATCAATATACAAGTGATGAATAATTGTGAGGAGGGTCATATTTGTTCATTTGGGAGAAGGTAACACTGTAAATGGAAGATTATTTGAAAATTTCTATTCACAAACCCTAAATTAGTAAAACGCTAATAACTCATTGTATACATGATTAAATACAAAATAAATGTGAGATTCGGCATGGATTTACCTCCTAGAATGAAATCCTTCAAAAGAAACGAAAACAAAGCCTCCCCCTCTTTATCTAGATTTTTGTCGCCATTGTACAGACAAAATTAAATGCGAACTGCGGTAGAGCTCGGGGAGGAAGAAGCTGTGCATTTATAGCTAGAATAGTAGTGGCGGTCGCAAGTGATGTCATCAATACTTTAGTGGCGGCCATATTAGCAGCGGCGGGCAGCACCAGCGCCCGCCACTGCTATTGGTACAATAGTGGCGGTCCGGGATGACGTCAGCACCGACCGCCACTACTTTACCAACAATAGTGGCGGGCATCTAATGGCCCGCCACTACAGTGGTTTTGCCCAACGCCACTACAGTGACGATTTGTAGTAGTGTTATATATGCACCTGATCCATATTCTTTGCATAAATTCTATTTAGAATCATAATTTAAATTAGAATTTAGATGTGAGTATTTTACACTTGTGGTGTTAATATATCCCCCATCAACCTATTCATATATTTCTTATGTGGCGGTTGGTCAACAAGTGGAGGTTGACAACCGAACTTTTGGACTAATGGATTTCCTCAAATTTGTGTAAAGGAATAGGTCCATTTTTGAGTAAAATATTAGATGGAATCTTTCATTCATGGTCATTGATTTAAAGCCATCATCATGGGTCAAGAGGTTGATCAAGGTTTCGGTGTAAAGATGATTTGGCCGAATGATCACATGAATTGATCTCAAGTTGGATAAGTGCAATGAAAAGGTACAATGCAGCTAAGGATATGTTTCTTATTATTTTACTGTTCTTGGTGTTTGGAGTAAAGACCAGATTGCTATATAGGCGTCGTACCATTAAGAGGGGTCATTGACTAGTAGCTTGATTTGAACCATGTGCAAATCACTCAATCTCAATGCATCATATTTTTCACTAAGCATGCATAATTAGGATTTGTCTAGATTGAGTAAGGTATTTGCGAAGGATCTTGACCCTTTTGGTACTCAACTAGAGTCTTTGGCATGCATGCGATAAAACTTGCTTAAAGGTATTTCATGCATTGTTTGTCCACCCGTGATTATCGTCAAAGTAGGTTTTGTGGACAAAGAGAGAGGTGGACATATCAAGGGGAATTTCCAAGCTTGTGTGAATTCTAGATGAACCGAAAGTTCAGGGTGGATCTTGAACTTCTAGGCCAAAATAAATTAGGTACAAAATGTTATTTTTGGATGTTCTAGTTGGACTAGAAGTTCTGAGCATAAATAAATTCAATACATAATATTATTTTTGGAAGTTTTGGGCCTTGTCCAAAACTTCTGGGCCAGACCTATAGATTAAATCTGGTGGAGTTTAATATTGTTTAAAGACCCATAAGAGGGCTCTATATAAAGAGAGAAGGAGCCGAGACACAAAAGGTTATTGGATTCCCACGATTAATGCTCTCTTAAACATGTGAAAGGGATGTGAGAAATTTGACACCGGATCTCATAAGAACTCTGACATTGATCTTGCTCAGACGAGAGAATTCCGACGTTGAGCGTGCTTAGACGAGAGTAGTATTGGGATATATGACCTCTTAGGAAGTCCTTGTATCACATCCCCGCTATATGGCTTTCAATCAAAGTTGTACTTGTGTGGCCTTCTCCCATAAAAAGCCGATTGCCTGTAGAAATAAGGTTATTTTCACTCTTAACAAACCAAATGAAATAGTGATGTTCATACACTACGAGTAATCACTAGTTCGCTAAGTGCCTATGACACTCAGTGAAGCCTGAATTGTACTCAACGAAAAGTTCACCGAGTGCCACACTCGGTAAAAAACACTTAGTGAACCCACTATTGACAACTAGGGGATCACCGAGTGTTTTTCACTAGACACTCGACGAATACTTAACTAAGTGCCAAATTTGGCACTTGGCAAAAAACACGACTGAACAATGTCATGATGGTAAGTTTGCTGAGTGTCAAAAGTTTGGCACTCGGAAAACAAGAAAATTGAAAAAAGTGAAGCCAGTCGCAACATGGCACTGTACAGTGAAAGGTGATGAAGTGTGGTGGTGCGTCAATGATAGGGAACGATGGGCAATGGGGCATGGCGACAACGATGGCAATGAGTTGTGGTGACGGTGATTGGGACATGGTTCCAACGATGCTCTAGCGACCGGGCGCAGCATGGCGATGGAGCGCGATGCCAAGGGCGCGGCGTGATGACACTAGCGGTTGGGAGGAAGGGAGGGGCACCAAGTGAGGGAGGAGGGGAGGGCATAGGTGCAAGGAGGAGGGGATGACAAAAATTTTAAGGAGATGCAAAATTTGGTGCCCAATTTGGAAAAAAGTCACACCGAATCCAAAAAAATTATGCGGGAAGTGAAATTTTCATTTGCCGAGTATTTGCCCTCGGCAAATACATGTCATTTTCCAAATGCCTCAAATTTATCACTCAATAAACTTATTATTATTTTTTTGCAAATTTTGTCAAATTTGTTTTTAATTGTTTTCCTTGAAAAATTTTGGGAAACATTTTCAAATTTAGATGGTAATGCCTAAAAATGGACCTAAAAATATGGATGTGATTTTTCTAGAGAATTTAGTTCATTATTTCATGTACTCGTAGTTAAAATTTGACATTTTTCAATTTAAATCCTAAAAATACAATTAATGAATTAAAATAGCTAAGAGACCTAGAAAAATGCCAAAATTTTCATGGGATAAGATATGCCATATTTTGATTGTACAAAAGTTTAAAGTTCAAACAAAGATTTAACCATTGATTTACTTTCAAACCCAACCCATTCCTTGTTTAAATCCAAATCCATACTTCATTTTAAATTTTTATCATAGCATCTATGTATCATATTATACCACCATGATAGGTCTCATGTTTTCATACTTCATTTGATTAAAAAACCATTAAGCTCCATGTTGCCTATCGAATGTTACAACCTAGATTTTTCAAATTTTCTTTCCATTTAGTGGTTAAGCCCTACAAATGTACTAAAAACATGAATGCGATTTTTCTACAAATTTTGTTTCATTATTTCATGCACTTGCAGTTAAAATTTGACTTATTTCAATATAAATCCTAGAAACACTCTTAATGAATTAAAAAATAGTAAACTGACCTAAAAAAATACCAAGTTTTACATGAGATAAGGTATGTTATATTTTGATTGTAAAAAACGTTTTAAGTTCAAATAATAATTTAACCATTGATTTGCTTTCAAACCTAATACGTTTCTTCTCTAACCCATAATTCCTCCCTGGAGAATATCTTGTTTCATAACATACTACATGACAACTGTTGGGGGAATAAGTTTCCCATGAACAGGGTCCAAATGACGTCATCCTCCGGCAACCTTCGGCCCGGAGCCCGACACTGTCGAAGCTTGTTCCTTCCTGAAGAAGCTATTTCCAGGTCTAGGGTACCCTCCAGAGCGAAGTCCCCGGGCCCCGTCGAAGCCCTTTGGAGCGAGGTCCCTCGGAGCCCTCTAGAGCGAAGCCCTCAAGATTCCTTGAAGATTGCCAAAAGGTGTCTCAGGCTAACTTCGAAGCTAGTCTCTAAGCCTTGTCTGGAGTTAGTCTTCGAGCCTGTTCGGAGTTAACCTTCGAGCCCCCCTTCGGAGCTCCTCAGAGCTAGTCTCCGGAACCTGTCCGGCCAGTTCAAAGCCAAGTCTTCGAGACCTCAGTTCGGAGCCCAGTTCGGAGCCCCATTCGAAGCCCCCTTCGGAGTGTACTTCGAAGCCTCTTTCGGGGCCTCCACCAGAAGAACTCCGGTCCCTACTCCGAACCCAAGAAATATCTACACCCCGCTACAGTGTAGAGGCCATACCAGGGGCCCCTCCGCCCCTGGTTTGTCACTTAGCTGGTCAAAGTATGACGTTGTCTGACACGTCTGTAAAGCTGTAAAGCACTTTTGTACAGTAGCTAGTTCCTTTTCCCCTTTTTACCCCTGTGAGCCTAGGGCTCATAGAGGGCATTTTGGTCTTTTCCTTAAGGCCTGCGTGCTTGTAAAAGCAGGGCCAAACCCTTGTAACAAGGTACCCTCTCCAGGGGCCATGAGACCCTAGAATTTACTACTCCATACCGAGGCATACCATGCCAAATCCACCACAAACTGGACGTAGGGCTATTATCCCCTAGGGGAGGTCTGAACCAGTATAAATCTTGTCTCCCTATGATAAAACCCTTCGAGGTTCATTTTACACTCCGTATACACATATACAAAACCTGTGCTGTAGCTAACAAAATTGCTACAACAACAACTTTCTCAAAACATTTTTAATTTTTTATCATAGTATCTATGTATCATATTTTAACACCATGGCAAGTCTTGTATTTTTAGACTTCATTTGATTTTTTGGAATCAGAAAACTATTAAGCTCTATGTTACCGATCGAGTGTTGCAACCTACATTTTTCAATATTTCTTTCAAATTAGTGTATAAGAACTCAAAATGGACTAAAAACATGAGTATGTATTTTCTATAATGTTTGATTCACTGTTTTAGGCACTTGCAGTTCAAAATACACCTATTTCAATTTAAATCCTAGAAACATAATTAATGAATTAAAAATAGCAAAGGTACCTATAAAAATTCAAAAAAATACATGGAATAATATATATTGTATTTTGAGTGTAGCAAAATTTCAAGCTAAAATAAAGTTGCAAATATCATGTAGATTAGAAAAATTCTTTCACACAAAATAATTGCTCTTTTGGTTCTGTCGAGTGTTTTTCAAAAAAACACTAAGCAAACCCAGAAAAACATTTTTTTGCCGTCCCAAATACGTCGTCATGACATCCATTAGTACCCATCTTTTCCAAGTGTATTTTCGTGGGGCGCTCGATAAATAATTTGTTTATCGAGTGTTTAAAGTTTGTCGAATGTTTTTTAAAAAACACTCCGCAAATCGATCTTAATTTGTCGAGTGTCCGAAATAATGTATTTGGTAAAGTTTTTGGCACTCGGTGAATTTGTGTTTGTCCATAGTGATATATATGTGGCCTCTTACATAGGTGGCCATGTTCAGCCGGTCACATGTGTAAATTGGTTTCCACATATAGGTAGTAACATCCGCCACTACAATAAAATTGGAGACTTTCGTTAGTTAATTTAACTTTCCGTCAACATTTTGCAAAGTCGGTGTAAATGTTCATGAGTAGCACGCCACTACTCTGAGAGGCAGTGGCCACAATTCCAACCAACTAAGTGAGGGTTGTGACTGACTTTGAATGTTATGTTCTACATATGAATTGTGACTTGGTGAATTTAAACATGACTTGATACTTTGAATGTATCTTGTGCCTTTAAATGTGATTTGTGACTTTGAATGGTTTGTGAAGGTAGATTTGTTTGGTTAATTTGTGAATGTGTTTGTGGAAGTTATTGTGAATGTGTTTGTGGATGTGATTGTGAATGTGTGAATAATATAACATAAAAATGCAAAAAAACAGTAACTTCCATCGGCTATGGTCAGCCGACAGAAGTTAAATACCTGCAACTTCTGTCGGTTGACCATAGCCGACAAAATTTATTGACTATTAACTTCCGTCAGCTAGGCGTGGCCGACGGAAGTTACTAACTTTTCCCGTCGAACATGTAACTTCCATCGGCCATGCCTAGCCGACGGAAGTTAACTATCTTCCGTCGGCGGAATATGGTCAACTACCGTCTGCAAACTTCCGTCGGCCAAAAACTGATGGAAGTTAGCTTCTTCTGTCGATTTTTTCTTAACTTCCGTCAGAAGCTGACAAAAGTTTGTTGTTTTCTTGTAGCGGCGCCCCTCTCCTATACTCTCTAGGTGATTTTTTTTTCTTGACCGCCTATACCGTGAAAGGATGTGTCTAGCTACAAATATCCTTTTTTAGTAGTGTGAAACATGGCGATCAACTGTTAAACTGAAGTCGGAATTGTTTTTTTAAATTGTAATAATTTCTTCCTACATTTATTGTTTTATGCATGATTAAATATACAAAGAATAATTATATGTAATATTATTTACTTTACTAATGTCATTAATTAATTAGGAGGTTAAAATGCACTTGTCAATTGTTAAAAAATCAATGATTAATATTTATTACAGATCTTACAACCATAAAACACATGGAACACCATTAAAATAACTCACTGTATTGTTTCTCTCATGTAAAACTATTCCTCCTATGATTGGGCAAGTTCATGGATATATATTAAAACTCTAAGTGCATGAACAATTGTCTAGCTAGCTATTTCATCTAAAGGTTTGAAAATTTAGAAACTGAGTTAATGGTTGAACCAGGATAGATAATAGATAAGATAGATGGTAGAACTTTCAAGAAATTGTGATTAGGAAAGAAATCCTTAGTTTTTGGCTAACTCAAGAACAAGCTTTCATAACATTTTTAACCGACTATTAGATAAGTGAGGATCTAAAAAAACAAAATCCTAAGAGGGATGAGAGTATAAGATCACTATATATATATATATATATATATATAAAGTTGTAACTTAAAGTAAAGAGTGGCAAAATCAAATTTTAACTCTAGCAGCCATTCTTTCCTAGGGCTTCCTACAATCGGTATGGCTCTGATACCAAAGCTGTCGGCACACGGGGATGTAATTCCTGAATACCTGGAGCGTACAACATACTAGTCCCACGATCAATGGCTAGTACACGCATCCACAACCTTGTCATCACATCCACACAACATGCATATACATAAAATAGATAACAAGGTTCATAACTAAACGATACATGAGTCTTACATCAGACATAGGGCCGACCGGCCAAATAAAAGAGTTCAAACGCAGCGGAAAGAGTAGAAAAAGCACAAAAGTTTCTCGGCATGCCCATCTACCAAAACCACACATGCAACCGGCTAGGAACCACCCTAGAAAGAGCCATCATTGAAATCCCCGGGAATGAATGCGACATACTCGTCGCTAGGCATATCGCTCCCTACATCAAAATATAAAAGAGCATCCACACGAGGTGGGTCAATACATAAATGTATTGGCAAACACCTACCCACACCTTGGGAATACATAATTCTAAATGCAAGCTGAGATCAATGAGGGTTGTATTTGTGGTTTATTTTCAGCATAAAGCAAAATTCGATTCAGAATAGTAAATAATAGCAAGTTGCAACAGAATTTATAAATCAGCGTGTAAATGATAGTAATAACACATGTGACACCATACTTGCACCCTCCATGGAAGCAAGTAAACAATTCCTTCTCATCCATCCCAACCAAGAAAGATAAACACCATTTTCCACCATACCCGGTTTTACCATTTCCCTTGCATTTCTCCAACACTATACTAGTATCATTTCACCAAGTCGCTCATGACCGTGAGCACGGCTAATCGATTAGTTTTAACACTCTATAGAGGTTGTGCACTTTACCCACATGACATGAGCTAGTAACCATGTCACGCGATACCATTCGGTACCCGTTTCTACTAGCTCACAACAAAGTTATTTCAATGCCCAAAGCCTAACCTTGCATGAGTTCGGCAAGTGTTTATCCACACTAGGAGTAACCCTAGTTCCGTTAGTCTAGGAGGTCCTCGCTAGTCCTAGCGCTGTGAGATGAACAAACCCGTCCACTCAACGAGGCACTTAAACCGTTGTATTGGATATGCTTAGATGCCCATACATGGGTAGCTCCTACAAGCAGTCCCGTAGGACCTGCTCCTACTACTGCAACCTCCCAATGCAAGGAAGAACAATGAACAACTTCATAACTAAGATCACCCCATAAATAACACATGCGGTTGCACCATGATTCTTAGTTGATGACACATAGTTCAGTCCTTAATCGACCCGGGCGAACACTCCCCCTATCGATGCGCAACTACCACCATATGCACACCACTTGCCGCCCAAGTATTAGCATAATCCATCTTTAGTTTTCATCCTCATGTATAACAAAGGAAACCCCCTTTGCATAACACTTTAAGTAGCTAAATTGAAGTGAAGATTATTATGTTGTTATAACCAACGTAGTTTCTAAGTATGACTAAGCATTAGCTATAATAGTAGCTCAGATATACCCAATCCTAGGGATACAAGAGTAACGGGATCAACTTAACAAGGTGGGAAATGCAGCAATTGGGATAACTCTACCCATACCGATATTTATAAATCATCACATGCACCTATATAAATAATAAAACATTTGCAAAATATGTAGGATACAACATGTTCAAAGGAGGGATGAATAGGTGCTTGCCTTTCTCAGAGATTTCCTCACTTCCCCTTGATCCGTAATAAGTTCTTCGTTGACTATCGGTTCTTCGTCTAACAAATTTAAATGCGCGATTCAAATAACTCCAAATAACATAAAAAAGTAAAGTATGATAAAAAATTTCATGATGTTCATACAGTAAGTGATGTTGGGTTATAAATGAATTTAGGTGAAATTATTTCTATTTTTATATTAAGCATGATAAAGTTATTAGAGGTTAAAATGTATATACATGCAGTATGATTATAGTGATTTATTTATTTAAACTGCTATTATGGGTGAATATTATCATATTTTTATTGTACTAGATTATAGAGCACATTTTTATGAAACAAACAAAATTGGTTTCAACAAATTTAGAGTTCCAATGAATTTTATATGACTTTTCTAAGTTGTAGTCTTTTAGTTCTAGAACAGGAAGTTCGGACCACAAAGTTCGGAACAATGATTTCAGACTTGCAAGTTCAGGCCAGGGGGTTAGGACCAGAGAGTTCAAACCAGTAAGTTCGGACTAGTGAGTTCAGACTGCAAGTTTGGACCAGCAGGAAACACATGGCTAAAGTGATCTTTTTTATATGACTGATATTATGGGTGAACGTTATATACTTTTTGAGTTCACTAGATTGTAGAGGATATTTTTATGAATCAAACAAATTTGTTTGAACCAATTTAGAGTTCAGATGAATTTTGTATGATTTTTCTAAGTTTCGGCTTTTTAGTTCCAAAACAGTCCTAGAGGTCCCTGAAATTTACAAATAGGTCCTTCTTTTACCTCCAGCCTACCCAAAGAGAGGAGGCTTACTAAAGGTTTTTCCCATGGATAATAGCAACTTAAAATGACATATTTTGGTGGGCTAACCAAAGAAATGGAACTAGGAAACCGAGGTGAATCTAATGGTGATCGTGATGTACCTTGGGATGACCGGAGTTGTGTCGGCGACGTTGAGATGACTTGAAAGTTTTTGGTTCACCGTGGACAGCACAAACTAGCTAAAGAATCATCAAATTAGTGCATGAACAAGGTAGAGGAGGCCTCAGATATGGTGTGATTGTGAGGAAACAAATTAAATCTCACCGGAGAGGGAGAAAACAATAGTGAAGATTTGGCACCGGAGATGAGAAAGAAGACCCCGATCTCCTTGCCCGCTACACCTTTGGCCGAGCTACTTGAGGGGGTTTTCTCCTGCAATCAAGGTGAAGTTTATGGCACGATGGCTCGGCTTGGAGTGGACCGAGGTGGTCAAATTAAAACGCGAGCACGATGCTGATGACACGTCTAGACCACGCTCTAGAGCTTGCTAGAGCTCGTCGGCGTTCCCGTTGCTACAATGGTAGGATGGAGATGAGCCCAAAAGCAAAAATGAACGGCATGCATTGGAGAGAAGGGAATGCAAGCTACATTGGCTAATCGATGATCGTCGGTGAGTCGGTTTCACCGTCTTCCTCATGGCCGACGAGGAAAAGTGGATGAAGCAAGAAGCTCAGGCTCTCTCCATGGCTCAGCTGGATACTAGGAGGAATAAGGAGGTCGAGTGCCCTAGTCGGAGGCGTTAGAGGCAAGCCTTAAGAACGTTGGACGCGTGGCCTTGCTAGGACACGTGTCGCTCATGCACGTAAGTTGTTTGTAGAAATGCTTTGTTGTTTCCTTGGGCTGGCTGGCCCTGGGACTGGGGTGGGGTGCTAGCTAGAGTGCATAATGAGTAGGTCCCAGTTCAAGGGTGGCCCACAAACAGTGAGAGGAGGAGCAAATGAGGAGGGCTGCTAGTGTGCAGTTTTTGGTCACTTATGTGTTTTGGTTGAGCCAGAATTTAGTACTACTCATCACTTAAAATTTTGAATATTTTACTGATGGGAGAGGACATTTTTCTGTACCTATTGACAAAGTTTCAATGCCATCCCAGCTACAGTTTGTTCTAGGTAAATTTATAAAGTAGGCTATACATTAAGCTCATTTTTAGATTTCAATTTGTATTGCTGTGTTGATTTGAGCTATCAAATTAAGTCCAAAATTTATGAAATTTTTTGGATAATATTAGTGAGGTAATATAGTTTCTATAATTTTTACAGATTTATTGGAGTAATATATTGTTCACACTAAAATTTTCTATTATTCTTGATGCATATGAATATAATGCATTAGTTTCATGCATGCAAAACTCCAAAAACAATCAAAATAATTTTAAAATATAGAGGAAATCTCGTTGGATTGTTTTTCATACATTTATTTAGTTTTATAATTTTAGGTATGTTAGTACGTCCATACGATGACGACATAAACAATATAATGTTATCGGTTAGATTATCGTGTGTGTATATATATATGCTCATCAACTGATACCATTATTCTTTTTTCTCTCTCCTAGACGTTAATATCCACTACCGGAACTACATTTTTACCGGCCGTGTCGAAGGTTTGCCAAAAGTGTTAGACTGTAACTATCAGTATACACGAGTACAAGAAACACGTATCAATAAGTTTATGTACGTGTCAGCCTATCTTCTAAAGCTGTAGGAAATTAGCACGTTCCCGAAACTGGATCATATTCTTTCTTCACTGGATAAATAGCTGAAGTTGACACAACACAGACAGATTCAATAAAGCGCAAGCGCGCGCATATATATCTATATATATATATATATATACAAATGCTATTCTACACCACGGGTGTAGAATGCTATTCTACACCGATCATCCCGTGCTCCCACACCCCACCCAATCCCAACCCCCTCCATTCCACGTCGGTGTAGAATAGCATTCTACACCCGTGGTGTAGAATAGCATTTATATATATATATATATATATATATATATATATATATATATATATATATATATACGGGAGCGTTATTCTACACCACGTATGTAGAATAACTATTTTACACCAACTACTTTCAGTAGTAGATTTTTTCAGTAGAATAACAATTGAGTACTACTTTTTTCTCAGTAGTTCTCGGTAGAATAGCTATTCTACACCCGTGATGTAAAATATCATTTGTGTATATATATATATATATATAATTGAAGCAAGCATTGCATGGCCGACTTGCATTGCAAATATATATATATATATATATACAAATGCTATTCTACACCGATGTGGAATGGTGGGGCGGAATTGGATGGGGCGTGAGGGCACGCTGGATGAGGTGGGCACGGTTGGGTTGATTGGTGTAGAATAGCATTCTACACCCGTAGTGTAGAATAATGTTCCCGTATATATATATATATATACTATTCTACACCGATCATGAGAGTACTATATTCAATAGTAGATTTTTTCAGTTTTTTTTCAGTAGTAGATTTCTCGGTAGAATAGCTATTCTACTACACGTGGTGTAGGATATTATTTGTATATGTATATATATATATGTATGTGTATATATCACAAATTTCCTCACGTGCTGCCTTTGTTTTTTATTGTGCTGGTCCTTCTCTGCAATCGTTGTGGTTGGGATGGCCATAGAGGTCACATCGACGGGGTGCCTTTCGAATAAAATCAGAGCTTCGCTTTCCAACTACTCATGGTGACCATGAAAACGACCTACAGCGTGTGTACCTTGGAATGGATCGTGGCAGCCGTATTTTGATTTTTTATCATTATTGGATGTTTCATTGTCTAGCTAGATCATGAGGTCGAGTTATTTATTTATAACTTCAGAGTTTATTAGGCAGAAAGATGGATATGATATGATGATGATGGATGCATGCATGTTTTCTTTTCCCTGAGAACTACGTGCGAGACAACTAGCTTAGGGATCGGATCGGAGTAGTGAGAACGCGACGTACTAATCCTTCAAATTGGTAATACTATGTGCTCGCGCGCTAGCTTAGTTAATAGTTTTGCCTTCCTCGGGGTGACGACCTAGCTAGTTGCATGGATGGCGGGAAAAAAATATGTGGCATGCATGCATGCATATAGCATGCATGTCACCAATCACGAATCTTAGAAAGGGACGACGATAACACATAGGTGCGAGTGCATTATATGAAAGAGATGGTGATGCCTCGAACAAGTGTGTACATGCATACATGCATATTAGCTACATTATCTATCAATATAATCCAACAATTTTGTTCTCTCTCAGGTCAAGATTTTATTTAGACTATATGGTGTCGTGACATAAAAAATATGAAGTATTTTATACTATATAAACACAAAGTGATCAAAACGAAATTAGGATATATATATATATATATATATATATGTGTCAGTTTTTGAACCGTCGTCATTAGTATTGAGCTATCAGTGTGTCACTTTTGTAGTGTTCATTCGTGGTCGAACTGATATTAATTAGGGTTTGTGCTAGTTTTAAAAGTTATCAAATGCGGTTCAACCTGCTACGAGAAAACTTACCTGTTCGACCTACAAAATTCCAACATATCGTCGGTGATTGCAGAGGCCAGGATCATAATCCGGAAATTAAGAATTGAAGTGGAATGATGTTTTTTAAATAATACTTTTTTAAAAAATTCAAATATGTATAGCAGTTTAAAAAAATTATAAAAATAATAAGTAGTTGTTGGCACATGATGGACCAAACAGGGCCACATGGCCCCGAGTCGGCCAATGGTCGGCCAAGACTTGCCACATCAACGTGAGTCGGTCGACTCAAGCCCACGTGGCCCATAACAACTCTTTTTTGACGTGACAACAACTCTTTCGACCGAATCAGACCACGTCAGCGCGAGTCGGCCGATCAACGGCGCCTAAGTCAAGCTGATGTGGCCTGGCTCGGCCCATGAACAACCGACTGCTGATCCCCTATATAAAGGGGGCCGGACGCATTCTTTCCTCCTCTTAAATTCCTCTTTGCGCTCATATTTCCTTTGGTATCTCATCTCACTGAGCTCCCTGTTGAACGCATGGTGGCTCATAAGATCTACCCAGTCCTCCGGATCCACCCCTTTATTGATCCATTCGACAAAGTCACATAGCGGAGGTAGCGACAGTGGAGGAGTTACCTACACACATAAATATTAATAGACATATTGTAAGTGATTGATTCGAGAAGAATATAGATTGTAACTGAATAAAAAGTTATTAATACCGATTTGTTTGTATGTGATCCAAGCTTTAGCCTTGGCTTTGACTTTTTCGGAGTCCAAGAGTAGTTGGCACACTTCCAATACCTCATCTCATAGGTGAGGTTATCCATGCTTCTCATAAATTTATATGTGTCTCCACAGAAACACATGGAGGGTTCGATACCTTCCGGCGGACGATGACGAGGATCGTAACCGTGAGTTGATCTATCCTTTTTCACCATCTTCCAATGTATCTATATAAATTCAATACATTCAATATTTATCTATATTTTCTCTAAACTACTCGGAAAAGAATAGTATAATACTCTAAATCATATGTAAAACTTGACTAAACTAGCCGTACATTACTATAAACTATGCGTAATATACTACTAAATTACTTCTAATCTACAACTAAATTAATTTAAGCTTAATAACTACAGAAGAAAAAAGAGGGATGAGAGATTTACCTGGGAGTAGTGGGTAGCTCGGGGGCTTGGGATGTGCTGGAATTGCAGCGAGTGTGCTGAGAAGGGGTGTTCGGCTTCGGCCCCCTTTATATAGGGGAGCAGTCGGCTGTTCATGGGCCGATTCAGGCCACGTCAGCCTAACTCGACTATTGATCAGCCGACTCACACTGACATGGCCTGGTTCGGACGAAAGAGTTGTTGTCGTGCCAAAAAAGAGTTATTGCGGGCCACATTGGCTCAAGTCGGCCAATGGTCGGCCGACTCCCGCTAACGTGGCAAGTCTCGGCTGACCATCGGCCAACTCAAGGCCACGTGGCCTGGTTCGACCCATCATGTGTCGACAACTACCTATTTTGCAATTTTTAAACTGCTATACACATTTGAAATTTTTTTCAAAAAAATATTCTTTTTTAAAAAATCTTGGAATGATAGCTTGCTTTCTTGAAAGGTTTGCTTAATATTGGATTATGAAAATGCCATTGAATGCAAGCAATATAATATCACTACAGGCAATCAAAAAACTTCTGTCGGCCAAAGCCGATGGAAGTTAGACTAAATTTGATGGAAGGAGATAACTTCTGTTGGCAAAATACTAACTTTGATTGGTTTCTGGCCTACGGAAGCGTGTCGGCAGAAATTGACTAACTTCCGTCGGTCATCGACAGAAGTTAGTGGTCGACAAAAATTATCAGGAAATCAGTAACTTTTGTCGCCTTACTCTTTTTGGTGAAAAACTTCTTTGTGATACTCTTAAACTTTTTCAACATCCTATTAAAACAAGAACATGTGAGTATTCATTAGTAAGAAAAGTTAGAACTTATGAAAAAGAATGAAACATGAAATATATATGACATACACAATGTATAAAAATAATTATTTATCAATTATCATCAAAATAACCTTGCTAATAACACAAAAATAACATTGATAAATTTAACATATTCTAGATAACAGTGAATACCTCGGAGATGGCGACGGGCAAGCGAGGAGGCGGTGGCCGGGCGAATACGATGGCCGGACGAAGACGACGACGCCGGTGGTCAAGCGGGCTTTGGCATGGTTGTGGTATCGAGGAGGTGGCAGCCGGCGGCGGTGGGCTGGGCTCTGGCGACAACGGGGTGGGCGGAGGAGGTGGCCGGGTGGCGGCGGGTGGCGGGAGCCAGTGCGGCGATGATCGGCCAAGCATGGTAGGCGGTGGTGCAGGCGGTGTGGCGGCAGCGACAGGGTGGCGGCGGTGGGCGGGCAGCGGCGCGAGCGCAATTGCGTGCGGGGAGCAGAGAGAGAGGTGGGTTGGGGAAATATTGCTTAACTTCCGTCAGCCACTTAACTTCCGTCAGCTACAACGAAAGCCGACAGAAGTTAAGTTAACTTCCGTCGGCTTGTGCAGGCCGACAGAAGTTACGTAACTTTCGTTGGTTTTTGGAAATGCCGATAGAAATTTACCGTTTTCTTGTTTTGTATCCTTGTAGATCTAAATATGGAATAACTTGGGAATAAGCGATAGTTGTATAACAATTTACAACATTCTAAATTCCTATTTCAATTCAGAAGGGATTGAAAAATAAACACAGCGCACATCGTATGCAAAATCATATCAACTAAGGATAGACGATCGAGAGTTTATCGTCTACTTCAATAAAACAACTTAGTTCTATAATATCGATCAAAGCGATATGATGTGGATATATTATATTGAAAACAACATCTGAGTAAATATTTCGACAAATCACAGTAGCAAAACGTGAGCTTTGCCGAATGATCGAATTGGACACACAGTACACACGTAGTGATCATTGGCGTTGATCGTATCGTACGTACGCCAACACCGACGCGCGAGTCAAAATAAACCTCAGAAAACGGCCGGGCGGGCCATCTAGCTGCGTGCCTTGGACCGTCCAACGAACTTAACATTTGTGGGTCCAGATGATCCAACATATATATATTATTTGGATGCTCTCAAGCATGCTAGCTTGCATTGCACGTATCCCACCGTCGACCAAAGAAAGATCAAGATAAATTGTTTAAAACCTGGCCGTTCAAGACACCAGTTTCACACCGTTTTTTTTAAAGCAATATTACAGCATCTCCGAGAGACGACCCCTAAATTTCATTCCCTAATAAATTTTATCTCTCCTAAAATTCAATCAATCTACAACGGTTTTTATATAATCTCGATTCCTAATTTTTAAATCCGATAAATACGATCTATAATTTGTAATAATTTTGTATGAAGCTATGATACTTTCAAATATATGTATCATTCATCCAGTAACAGCATTTGAGGAAAAACAATGAGCACGCAAGAAAAAAATATGTGCATACGGAAAATAGAGACTAAACAAGCTAATCCTATATTTGAGTGAGACGAATAGTAATATAGGGAATAAATTAGAAAAGAGACTCATTTAGGATCATTTAGGAGGACTGTTGGAGCTTTATTTTTCACTAAAATATATAAATTCAAATTTAAGTAGTCATATAACTAATTTCTTGGAGATGCTCTTAGTAACGACCGACTATCAATATTGTTTTTAAAGTACAGATTGTAAAACCAACACTTGTAAAATCAATATTGATTTAGTGTTTTGATTTGTGCTAGTGTTAAAATTATCTTAAATTAACACTACTACAAGAATCCAGCAAACTTCCGTCGGCCAAAGCCGACGGAAATTAGGTTAAATCCGACGAAAGAAGCTAACTTCCGTCGGCAAAACGCTAATTTCCGTCGGTTTTTGGTCGACGGAAGTGTTTCGATGGAAATTGATTAACTTTCGTCGGCCCCCCTCCAGCCGATAGAAATTAAGGATTTCTTTCGTCGGCTTGATCTAGCTGACGAAACTCAGTTTTCTTTCGTCGGCTTTACAAAAAACCGACGAAAATTAAATAAACCGACGAAAATTTTTAGTTTGTAGTGTAATTCATACGTCTAAATAATGAGACCAAACATAACTCCATTATGAGCAGGCAAGCGAGCTAACGAACATGTACATTAGCTAGATAGAGTTCTGTTCGGTGAAATCCCCGTGTCAAAATATTTATAAAGGGCACTCTCTGTACAAGAAATATTATAAATATTATAAATCGTTACATCTTTATAAATTAATCTTATTAAAATTGGACTAAATTTATAAAAAATATCAATAAATATAATATCATATTGGTTTTATTAATTCTAGCTGTCATAAGATATATGGTCTTAACAATATAATATAGTCAAGTTAGAAGTTTAACTTTAAAAAATATAGTGCAACTTATAATATAAAATGGAGTGAGTATTGTTTATATACTAGTTCGGGCGCGCCTTTAATTATGTTTGATATAAAACTTTTTCAAACAATATTTTAAACAGATAAATTGTTTTCTATAAAATATTAATATACAAAGAAATTACAATTAACAAAAAATCATAAAATAATGTTTTTGGCACATATATATATATATATATGTGTGTATGTGTGTATTATATATACGTATATATGTATATATGTAAGAGTAGCTCGTATCATATCGTCCACTCGGCTACTGAGCCGCTTTGTGCCCATATCATATCGTCGGCGCCGCTGTAGATAGCTCCGGTGATCCATGGTGCAGCAGCCCCGGCCGGCCCACTGCTCGGCGGTCTCTGCCTATCTGGCCGTCGTTAAGTTGTCATGCCCTAGGCTCTCGTTGATATTTTAATTTTAGAGTGCCGGTTAGGGCTGGACGAATAGCCAGCTCGGCTCGTTTAGCTCGGTTTATTATAACTTGTTATGTTAACGAGCTAGTTCGGTTCGGCTTGTTAATGTAACAAGCTGAAAACCCAACTCGGTTCGGCTCGGTCCAGCTCGCGAGCTAGCTCGTGAGCCAACTATTTAAAAGATGGCTAAATAGTAAATATTCAAATAATTACATATCAAACATCAAAATATGAAATAAATAGAATACATAAGGTTTCAAAAATAAACATCCATATTTCCATCACTATTTCTATGATTATATCAAATTCATCACAAACATATTTGTTTCATCCTTTTATACGATGATTCTATATATAGGTCATAATAATAAATTTATAATAGCAAGTAAATAAGTAATAACTATACACTAACAAATAAAATATAAAAAAAAATTAGTCTCATAAAATACTCTATGATGGTGTTTTGTTATTGTTTTAATAGGTTGGCTTGACTACTTATGTTGAGCTCATTAAACTTGCGAGCTAGCTCGAACTCGTTCGTTATACTAACGAGCTAAAACACTAGTTCAGTTTGTTAGAAAAATAAAACGAATTGAGCCAAGTTGGCCACGAACCAAACGAGCTAACGAGCTACTATTTTGTTTCAAACCCTAGTGCCAGCCGGCCGGTCTTAAAACAGCAAATATACGTGGTTTATTTAGAACCTTGCACTGAATTGTGCGCTCTTATTGGATTTGATAAAAGTACAAGCACTAGAGATGTCGTGATCGATGAACATGTGTGCAAGTGGCCGGCGCCGGCCAGTGTGGCATTTCACCTGGATGGATGAATATATCTGCGGTGATTACAAAATGGGCGGCGAGTATCGATCCATTGGGGTACGGTACATGCGATCTTGGTCTGAAGACTATGAAAAAACAAACAACCAATGCAAGATTCTCTTTGAGCATCGATCGATCTATCCGCCTTCAGAATTTCAGTGACTCCAAAGTCCAAAGGTGAAAACTGACGTTCGCTTTTGAAACTATACTTCCTCAAGTAAAAAAAGTCAATCTGTTTGCTTTGACTAGTACTACCCTTTCATGCATGTCACACTCAAGAGAATATCCAAGCTAAAATATATAGCTCCTTTTGTTAGGTAGGGTTGGTTTGTACCTCCTTATTTTTAGGAGCTAAAACTTGTTTATTTATTAGGAACTGAAGTTTAGTCTCCTATTTGGATGTAGCAATTAAACAATATTTAATGTTTTATACAATGATCACATTATCCCTAATCATTGCTACATACCTTGTCTTTTTTTCAATACTCCTAAACGACCATAAATGAAGGTAGACGGTGTCCATAGCACCTTTTAATCCTCATAAATAAATTATTGGTGATTTATGGACTAAACTTTAGGAAGTTCAGTCCCCATAAGTAAAGTTTCAGATTTTATGGACTAAATGAGACTAAAATTTAGTCTGTGTCACATTGAATGTTTGGGCATCAATTATAGAATTAAACGTGAACTAATTATAAAAATAATTACAGAATCAGAGGATAATTCGCGAGACGAATTTATTAAGCCTAATTAATTCATGATTACATTGTCAAATCATGGTGTAATTAGGCTCATTAAATTCGTCTCGCGAATAATCCACCGATTATAAATGGGTTTTATAATTAGTCTACATTTAATACTCCAAAATAGTATCTAAACATTCGATGTGATGGGGGCTAAAATTTAATCCCCAATCCAAACATCCCCTAAATAGAGTCTTAGGGTATGTTTGTTTCAGCTTCTAATAGCTAGAGATTCTTAGTAGCTAGCTAATCTGAGTAGTTAGTGTTTTCCAGTTTCTGGATTCTAGTTCATTTCCAGATTCTATAACTACTGATTCTCACAATCTGAGTCTAGAATCTAGACCATTTGTTTCTGCATCAAATTCTAAAAGTAGCTGCAGCTGTTAGAAACTGAAACAAATATGCCCTTATTCATTCCCTAGTCGTAATGATCGAGATGCAAATAAAACGTAGCTTCACCGATTTATATTATAAATCGTTTTACTTTGAACTCAATTAATGTTTTCTTGTTTTGACTATATTTAAAGAAAATATATTAACATCTATAATATTAGTTAGATATTTTTGATATGTTTTATATAAAATTGGAGGAATTCGACAAAAAACCAAATCGCTAATAGCTAGATAGAATTAACGTTCGTATGGGTAATTATTGGTGATAAAATGACACAGGGGGTTAATTATCTTTATCAGTAGTTTTCCAAATCAACCTCTCCTTTCGGTGTGGACGGTTTGGTCATCTGATCACAATGCAAAGCTCTATGTCGTATTGATATGACCTAAAGAGTCTCTTCGTAGAGTTTTGGATCTTAAAATTCACACTGAAATTGGAGTGTGAAGCGCTTGAAGTTGGTTAGATCCTACTCGGATCTACTATTTTAATTTATTTTTCTGAAGCGCTCTCGACTGTATCATTCATTTTATTCTTTGTAAGAGTGCAAGATATTTCTAAGTACGATAAATACTAACATACTGTATTAGTTTAATCTCTAAAATATTTAAACAAGTTTTGATCTCAAGGCCATTTACGTAAACTGTGATCCCTAAAGTGTCTATTTTCCTAAAAAAATAAGAAAAACAAAATTCGGAGTTAAGAAAAAACCGAAGATTATAAAAAAATACTGAAACCGCGTTTACTTCGCTTCGAATTTCGAATTTTGATTAATTTTTGCCTAGTGGATAGTGACAACCTATACCTAGTTTACACGTTTAATTCGCCTTTGAAAATAAAGTAATTTCAAATAATTTTTACAGAAATTGAACTTATTTCTATGAAAATCTTATAAAATTATTGTGTTCTAAAATAGCGGCACCCAACCCTAGCTAGTCGCTGTCACCTGCCTCTCACTCTTGGCTACCACCGTCACCAATCAACAATATATAGGGCTACGATTAATATATAGAAATTTTAGTATATTGAATATGATAAGTCTTAAATTAGTAGAAACGTGATGAACCAAAGGAAAAATGATATATTAGAATCTGAAGCAAGGAAAAATAAAAATTAGGGCAGCTTGGGGATCAAACTCAACACCAGGGCCGTTCTTGGGCCAGGGCTAGAGGGGCGACCGCCTAGGGCCCAGGAAAACTAGGGGCCCCTAATTTATATATGAATTTATATATGTGTATGTATATAACATAGTATTTTATATTTTCTACACCACAGTCTACATCCCAAAAATGGTCCAGCATGCAGCACAACGAATCTACAAATTGGAACTTTCCCTAGCACGATATCGCCCTAGTCTAATACTCCAATGTAGCATGCTAGCAGTCTAGCACGGGCAAATGCAAGTCAGCTAGGCAGCCACGCACTGACGCTTGTCCACCCGTGATATCGCCCAAAATCCTCGCCTGCTCACTCGGCAACCTAAATCGCTCATTTTTCGACTCACGATGGCACGACTCCCTCTATGGCAACGCCGCAATGGGCAACGAACAATGAACGAGCAAGGCTTTCATCGCCTCAGCTACTCTACTGAAGCCTAAAGCACTAGTGAGTGGTGACCGATCTAAATCTCATCCTAAATTCTAATGCTAGGACGGTGGATGGTAGCGATGATGGTTATGCCCTCGCGGTGAGCCATGTGAGTGATCCGACTGACAACATGGTAGGAGGTGGCGTTGTCAATTCACTGATGCTCACCTTCTGCAGCTGCCCGTTGCTAATACCCTTGTACGTCTACCCATACGATTCCCCCACCCACTGAAAATAGATCAAAGGGCCCCTAATTTTTTTCGCCTAAGGCCCCTAAAATGCTAGAAACGGCGCTGCTCAGCACCTCACCTTCACAAAGAGAGGTCTTCCCCACTGAGCTAAGAAAGCAACTTGCTAGAATTGATGATAATACGTGGTTCTTTATTTTATATTTTTTTTTGGATGTAGGGGGCCGGGGCGCCCCCTGGTACCCCTAGATCTGCCCCTGCTTATAGATGACATATACTTATAGGTGTTGGGTACTTACGGCGTACGTTCATGCATATATCAGCGAGTATACCTACAATTTATAGATATAAATACGAGTAAACACTAACTATATCTATAATATATTATTTTCATCCCTTAGAGTAACTCTAATGGAATGACTATCTTGTTTTCGGTTGAACAAACTTCTTCAACAAACTGATTAACTAGATGATCAAGCCATCCGACTAGACAAATAGAACTTCTGTGCTTGTGTGCCCTACATCTAACTCCTCCACATATGCTTTTGTCTACAACTCCACTGCACACCATTGGCACCGCAACTCTGTCACTCACCATCGGTGCCATACACTCATACTACCATGCGGGTCTAGAAAAAATTTAGAAACCTGACTCAACCACAAATAATATGTATATAAATATATATAAAAATTACTCATTATTTTAACTATTTATTAAATATAATATCATAAGCATAAAAAATATTAAAATTATAAAGGATTTATACATAAATATATCAGAAATATACATAAAATATATAGAACTTGAAAATAAAGGGTCTGTAGTGTATGGTGACTAGGGTCATCATAGGGCCCACCCTACTGGCAGCAATAGATCAGGCCCATGCCGGCTGCAACAGGAGCCGCGGCCCATAACTAGTACATGGAAGGCTCGAAACCATCAGCAACCTACCATTAATTACCCACCGGGCCCAGTTGTCAGCCTCCACCGGAAGCAATTTTTCCACTTCATTTCAAACCCGCGCTCTCCAGGAACCAACCTTGCCGCCACCGCCGCGGCGCCGCGCCTCGCCGCGATTCGGTGATCCCCTCCTCCGCCCACGCCCGCCGCGCCGTCTTGGCGACGCGGAACCACGCCTCAGAAACCTAGGGTTTGGCCAGCGGCCGCTGTCGATCGCGAGCCCGGTGGGCCGGTCGGTGCGCTCCCGCTCGTTCTTCCGCCGGCGCTCGCTCGCATGAGGTAACAGATGAACCCCATTTTTTTTTAAATCGCTCCGCCTTCCCGTTTAGGTGGAGTTTTCTGCCGTGGTTTGCCGCTGGATCAGAGCTAGGTTTGTTTTGGGGGGCTTTTTTGGCCCAATTTTCGGGTATTTAGCGGATTTAGCTGCGTGGTTGGAGACGCGACTGATTGCGGACTTCTCCGTGGGGTTCGTTTCAATTTCGCCGCGGATTTGTGGAATTAGTGGTGCAGCAGATCATATGGTTACGATTTTGCACTGGTAGGTTTTGCATACCAAGGCTTCCATTTTGTCGCTCATGGGGCAAGGGGAGCAATAACTAGTGTTATTGCTGCCTGCTACAGTTGTGTTCACCATTTCTGCAATTCCACCAACAATGCTTGTATTGGCATTTGCGAATTCCCAGTGCAAAGCTTGCTCCGCTACTGAGGCGTTAAGGTTCTTCGTTTGTGAGTTTTAACTGCAAATGTTCGGTCGTGATAGGAAGGGTGCAATTTCTTCATGAGTGGTGCTCATATGTTGTGGCTATGTATTATGCAGCTCTGCACACTCTTGGTTGGCTCTCGACGCATGCTAGTTTTCTCTGGCATATTATGCCTTCAATCGAAAGTTTGAAAGAAAAATTGTGGTATTCCCTAGTGGTTACATATTTAATACAGTTCCTCCAATTACGGACCTAGAGTCCTGTTTGACCTTGTTGGAGCCTATATTTACTGTGGTATGCGTTGAAGTTCTGCGAGTTATATTTGGGATCATGTAAACAAATGATCACGTATTTTCTTAGAAGACTATGTGTTGCGATTCCTTTTGAGTTGTGTTTAATTTGTTTCTCTCTAAGGTTCTCAGTTGGTTGGCAGTGTTTGCTACGGGGCTTATACTGTAAGCAGGAGTCCCTAGATCATTTTGTACCTCCCCCTTTTTCTTTCAAAAAAAAAGCAGGACCAAAATGTCCTTCAGTCTAAAACTGTAAAACATATTCTAGCTACATAGAAGCTGTGAGATTGTTTCTATCTGATAAACTTACACAATCATGGAATCATTAACTGAATATTGTGACAACTCCGACAAAATATCAGGAGAAATGATACATTGGGTCATCATGATGAACTGGTTCAAAATTCTCCTTTTAAAACTGACCGAGTATATGAGCACTAGATTAATGACAATTATCGAAGAGGGATTGCACGCAGTAACATGTTGAAAGCAAAACTCATGAGCACTATAATATTGTTGTACAAAATAAGATGAAATATATTCTAAGAGCTTTACCTGCTAAGACTGTTTTATGTGTTTTCATCATCACAGAAATAACTCAAATAAGAAATCACTATCATTTTTCATTTTCATAAAAAGGGAATTGTCACCTGAATAGTGCAAGTGCCTGCAGGACAACCCACGTCAGTAGTTTCAAATGGAGCATATGATTATTTAGAGCTCAGGTTACTGTGATATGTTTCAGTTGTTTTTTGGGGGGTTTCAGACAAGTATTTAGTTTGTGTTGTGCTTCTCATAATTTTTTGTTTCTACCTCCAGGTTTCCACATTCTACCAGCTCTGTACTTAATTACTAGTAAGAGACAAAATGAAGTGCAACGCTTGCTGGAGGGAGTTGGAAGGGCAAGCCGTATCAACTACATGCGGTCATCTTTTATGTATGCCTGCAATCTTCTGTACTATTATTGTTTAATCATATTCTCATGGTAAAGAACTAAAGAAGCATGGTCTTAGCTGATAATTATCAATTGAGCAGGTACAGAGGATGCTAAGAAAATACTCAGCAACGATGGTGCATGCCCAATTTGTGATCAGGTGCTTTCAAAAAGGTCAGTTTACTCTTGAAGTTACATTCATTACCTTATACTCCATGGTATTGTCTTTCCCCACTTTAACTGCCTATTCCCCACTGCGTTGTTCTCCGAATGAGCACTTAACATATGAAATTCTAACATGATTTGAGACTTCTTTACTTGCTCTCATATGCAAATATATTGAACTTAAAATTGACTCCAGTGCTTTACTATGTTATCTAAACACTATTTTTTTCTCAGCCATATGAGACCTGTTGACATAAATCCAAATGATGATTGGACAAATGTAAGTGCACCTACGATCCATAATAGACAAAAGCCTTCTATTATTTTTTTCTGACCAACCAAGCTGCTCATTGTTACAGATGGCAATGGCTGGAGTTTCTCCACAGATACGTATCCTTATTAGTTTTCTGTTGCTTTTCTTGAATAGCATCTATATCTGCTATATGGGATCTAGTGCGTATTATGGTAATGTAAAAAACCCGAAAAGATCCAAAAGGGAATCCGCTCATGTGATTAAGCACAGAAATGGTATCAGTGTTTATAATTATTGGATAAGGCTCATTTTCCACTAAAAGTATGGTGGACATTTAGATTTTCCTTAACTATGATGCTAATCAGTTATGAAGAGTGCATACAGAAGTGTCATGTTTTACATTGGGCAAAAGGAACTGGAGATGCAGTACAAGATGAACAGAATTGTTGGCCAGTGTAGGCAAAAGTGTGAACTTATGCAGGCAAAGTTCACTGAGAAGCTGGAAGAAGTGCATACTGCATACCAGAAGATGGCCAAAAGATGCCAGTTGATGGAACAAGAGATTGAAAACTTGATGAGGGATAAGCAAGAACTACAAGAAAAATTTGCTGAGAAGTCCAGGTCGGTGTAGTATGTCGCCAGTTGATTTCTTACAGGAACAAAATTTTGCTTGAACCAACTTATATGGAGAATTGATTGTGCTGTCATTTCCAGGCAGAAAAGGAAGCTTGACGAGATGTATGATCAGCTGAGAAGCGAGTATGAGTCGGCAAAGCGTTCAGCTATTCAACCTGCGAACAACTATTTCCCAAGAGCTCAGCCAAACTTGTTCTCAGGCATGCCCAACATAATGGATAGCAACGACCCTCTGAGACAAGGTAATTTAATTCTTTAGCACTCAGTTTATTAGTTCTTCTCTTGTACTGAATAAATCATTCTTTCCTCTGTGTGCACACTTTTGTTATGCTTCCAAATTCCAGCCTCGAAAAATGTTAACTGCAATGCTTTGGATTTCTAGAAACAGTTAAATACTCAAAAGTTCAAATGCTTTTAGCCCTCCACAAAAACAGCTCATTCACTGGTTGCAGGATCGGTTGGTCCTCCTGAAACTCCAGGGCGGAGAGATGAGGGATGGGTTCCACCACCAAGGCAACATCGTTCCACCTCTGAGTTTGAGCTGTCTGCGGGATCTCCTGCTCATACCGCGGCACCTCCGGTTGATATTAGATCCAGACAGCCGGGACGGCCCGTCTTCGGCCCTACCATGAACAATGCTTCCACAGCTCTGCGAAACATGATAATCTCGCCTGTGAAGCGCCCTCAGCTTTCCCGAAACCGTCCACATATGTTCACGTAATGTTCTACTCATTGCTCATGCTTATCTTCACATCTAAACTGAAGCAGTTTGGGAAAGAAAACTAATGCGTAAACTGCAAAATTAGTGGTGGCATGTTATCCTTAATGCTTGCCCTTCCCTAATTCATCGAAATGTAACATGCCAGATTGTAGAGTTGGGAGAGCGGAGAGGGCATGCTGCTTCGGAATCCGTCGCGATCTTGTCATGGACTTGTCTACTAACCTGTAAATGCTGTAAGATCAATCCGTCTCCTTCCCTCCCTATTATTTTTGCCCATCGTCTTGGAGTAGAAAGTGTTACAAAATTCCACAGGGATCTGTTTCTTACGAAAAATCTGATATGCTCGGGATGTAGAGTCATTCCCAGCTGATAGCAAGAACGGTATAACACGTAGCATACCTCCACACCAAATTCCTGGACTCATGTTCTATCATGCTGTACTAACCATCTACTAGTAATTTAGTACTTTTGGTGGACTGAGGGCATATTTGGTCTGTTGCTGTTTGTGACTGAACTAAACTTTGTTTTCTATTTTTTTAACCCAAACAATACCTTTATAAATTCTATATTACTAAAATTTAGTAAAATTAGAATTGGGAATAAAGTAGAGATATCCTTAAGTCTAACTCCCGAATGATTAAGGGTTTTTGTGACCATCAGTGGCCTGTCAGATGCACGTTCTGTAGTTGGAAACCACAAAGAGATATGTTGGATGTCTATTGATTAGTAATACTAGCTCCGCTCTAAATTAGATAACATTTGGATTGCGTGCAATCAAATTTTAAATATTAGTAATACTAGCTGCGTTTTGTTTAGCGTTCTTTGGGTGACTATTTATGCCAGATGGCCAGCTGCTCCGCCGTGCTCAAGCCCTGTCATTGGCCACGTACCCTGCAGATGTTGGCTTTGCGTTCGTCAGAGATTTATCCAGCTATCCTTCTGAAGTCAACAGCGATAGCTGCGAAATTAACGAAGTGCCCCGCTCGAGTCCGGTCGGTGTGTGGGTAAGGATTTCTCGAATACTTGGATAGTTTTCTTTTGAAAACATGAAAAAAAAACTAAACACGGTATTGGGACAAAAGGCCATCTTATCCTCAGTTTTCTCTCCATATTTTAAAAAAAAATTATTAATTTTTAATAGGGTAAAGTGCATTTTATATTTCTGAACTTTCACGAAAATCTAAAATTCATTCCTAAGCTTCCGTATTGGACAAAGTATATCCTTCGACTTTTTATACCATTTATTTGTCATCCTTTCTTCGAAGACAGGTTTTGGATGAAGCGGTTAATCTAGAACGTAATCAATTTTCAAAAATTTGATGGCGCAGTTAATCCTGGCGTCCAATATTTTCTCTCGGAAAGGACTCGCGAGAACAAGTGTTGTCCATACATATATAAAATTATAGATAGGTAACAGTTAATCTAGAACGTAATCAATTACAGCGTTCTCATTCCTCGACGACTCTTAGTAAAAAATTTGGTGAACATAGAGAGTATGAGTATTATTTTAGGTTGCTCAGGCACACGCTTGTTCCAAAGACTTTGGGGAGGGCTCATCACAGAATAGTACAACACTAATCGACCGGCGAAAGCACCAGTCTCCCAGGCCCCAGCAGTTAGTAGCCACTGTCCACCTGGAACGCATACTGTGGGTACGCACCGCCCTCGACGGCGTCGCCGTCGTCCAGCGGCACGGCGCCGAACCCGTCGCCACCGTCGTAGAGTCCGGTGAAGTCAACCGTGTCGTCCGTGGCGGCGGCGGCAGCAGCCGCCGCGTAGAACCCGTCGCGCCTCGCCGTCGACACCACGTCGCCGGCGGCGGTCTGCTGGTGGTCGGTGGCGTCGAGGAGCAGGCGCGCCCTCTTGGCCTCCCCGCGTGCGCGGTCCGTCTCGGCGGAGTTGTTCTGATGATCCCTTTCCCCGCCTCCTCCGGCGGCGACGAGGCGGCGCAGCACATGCGGGTCACCGACGACCTTGACGAGGAAGGCGAGCATCTGCTTGGGGCGGCGCTCCGTCTCCTGCAGCCGGCGCCACATGGCAGCCACCCGGTCCTCGATGACCTTCTGCTCTCGCCTCAGCCGGACCACCTCCATGGCCACCATGGCGCTTTCCTTGTCGTAGTCAGCCGCTTCCCCGCCGCCGCCGCAGACCGCGGCCTCGTCCTTCCTCTTGCCGCCGCCGCTCCGGCGTACGATGCGGTGCAACAGGCGCGTCTGCCCCCGCAGGAAGGAGATGTGCGCGAACTCCCACCGGTCCGGATCAACCTTGCGGAAGCCCTGATCGATTCAAATGGAGAAGTACTCAAATCAGCTCGGTTAATCACAGAATCGAGCAAGCTAGTAAATGAATTAAGAAGAAATGAACAAGTGAAACGTACGTACGTAGGTGTTGAGCTGGCGGACGAAGCTGGAGAAGTTGGAGTGCTTGAAGTGGGAGGGGAGGAGAGTCTGGGAGAAGGCGAAGGGGTCGGCGACGACGAAGCTGTTGTTGTCCGTCCCCCAGGCGATCACCCCGTCCGTCTCCGGGTCGTCCACCATCCGGTACGTCTTCGCCACGAACGGCGCCACCCCGCCAGCCGCCTCCGCCGTCGACATCATCGCCGCCACTCAACTCCCTCCTCCGAGACAAATACACAATATGTCGCAGCGAAGTGGCTGGACCGCTGGAGTAACCCGGCCTTTGCTAGCTCAACGTGGAAAGCGTGAAAGGAAAAGGGAAAGGGTAGATTGAGACGGCGGGATTGGGATTGGGATTGGGAGGGAGGGGACGCAGTTTTATATGGTGAGCGAAGGAGGGACAGGTGCCAACTATGGCCGGACGCGTGTGCGCGCTCCGTAGCGCCCCTCCCACCCACAAGTTGGCCTCGTTGCATGCACATTTGCCCTCCCCTCTCCTGCCGACTTCTGTACACCGTGTGGGTCACGTCCTCCTATAGTCTATCTAACTACTTTTTCAATCTCGACGTATAATCATTTCTATTATTTAAATCATTCAATTTTATCTATCCAGAGTACTAATTGTATGTAGTACTTATTATTTACTGTACTAGTTGAGGAATAGTTTGAGGTTTTTTCTTATATCTTAAGGTCTCTTTAGTTCCAATCCTGTAAAATGATTTGCGTCAAAAAAAATGAAATCGTAACCAAAGGGGTTCCGACGGTGAATTGATTCGAATAAATCTACCGATTCTTGCAGTACAATCTGGAATCGGACCAGACCCTAGATTTTGACCGATTCATCGCGATATTTTTCACTTCCCGACCACTCTTGACTCTGTCATGATCCCTGATGCAACTAGGGTTAGGGCACCACCACCCTCACCTACTTCGGTTGCTAGAGTTCCTGCTCCGATAGTTCTGCCACCCTCTCTTGCTCCGACTCGACATGACCAAGCAGCGATGCCATAGCCTTCGCATGAGTGCGGCGGTGTCAGGGCCACCCCGCCGTGCCGTTGGATCGTCGTGTCGGATTGGGGCGCCGCCACCCTCCCATGCTCCGCTCTCCCCAATCGATTAGCTCTGAAGTCTGAACTCTGATGAGTTGTTTTGAATTTGTGGGTGTTCAACTAACGGGGTGTGCTGGCTCTATATGTATTGCTACAGAGCTTAGCTGGTCTAAAAATTCTGATCCTTCTTTTGTCTCAAAATTTATCAAAAACATAATATACTAATAGTATTACTATACTTATACTTTATTACTTATTATAATATTTTTGTATCTCTCGATATTTTAGAAACCACGAGTATTTTGAGTAAGAAAATTTAACTATTCGCTACCCTCTTTGTTGCCACCTTTTCAAATGTCATTCTTTTCTTTATAATTAATTATTTATCATCCTCTTTGTGGGTAATCTATTTTTTGCCACTTCACGCCTAGTTGGTGCCACATCGCCCTCCACGTTATTTTTTGTCACATCACACTATCACATCATCACCTTCTTCCTCCTCCTCACTATCTCCCCAATTTCTCCTGCTGGCCATCGTTGTCGTTGTTGTCGCTGTCGCCGCCGGCGACGGCCACTACCGCCTGTCGCCGCCCTCGGCCCCGCCCCCCGTAGCCCCGAAGCCCCTCATTCCCAACCCCGATGCCCTCATCGGCGGCCCCAAAGCCCTCAAGATGGTGGCTCCACATCGCAAAGGAGACTGTGGGGCTGTGGCGATGGTGGTGGGGTTGGCGGCGACGTGGTTGGCGGTGGCGACGGCTGGCCGGAGGAGTTTTGGGTTGAGAGAAGTTGGGGAGAGAGAGGGGAGAAAGAAGATGGTGATATAGCAAAAAAATGGTGTGGCAAGTGATGTGACGCTAATTGGGCGTGAAGCGGAAAAAATAGATTGCTCATGGAAAGAATGATAAATAATTAATTATAACGAAAAAAATAATAAATAAATATGTGATAATAAAGAGGACCAGAAATAGTTAAATTTTAATGCCTACGAGGCTTCCGAGCAGAGCGTGCGGTCGTGTGGATTGGATTGAGTCGAATACACGTAGGCTAGGTGGTGGGGCCTCCCTTAGAATCTGGACATGAGTGGATTTGACGTCACCAGTGACCTGTGTGACGCGTCACGTGGCAGGCTTTGACTGGCCCGCGCGCATGGGACCCGTGGTAGGTGCTCTCTCCCTGTTGAGCTGGCGGGTGACGTGGCTGGCACCTCGCACGACTCGGATCGGTGGCCTGACGTGGCGGCTTTATCTGGGAACACGTGTCACAGCACATGAGGGCCCCTAAAAACGGCTATCAGTTGTACCACTCCCAGCTGGTTCTGCTCAAGGAAAAAGCTACACAAATATCCAAGAAAACAACACCCTACAGAATTAGTATCGGAGAGGTTTCTTTATTTAGGGTTATCTAAAACACATCAATTTTACGGAATTTAGTTTCATACATTCCGATATGATGGAGACCTTAGCTGTTACAAGGATATGTTTTGCGCAAATTAACAGGTATTGTTTCTAATGCTATTGGATTGATTGCCGGTGTTGTAATAAGCTGCTATTGGTCAATGTGTTTCCCGAGGTGAAATTGTATAAGTCGACCTATTCAAATGTAGAGGCCAGGTTCAAGCATATCTGTAGAGACTAAGAGCATCTCCAGCAGCTCCCATAAAACTTATCTCCTATACTTCACATATAGGGGATGACTCTAAAAGATTCCACCCCTATACAATTTCGGTCTCCAGCAGCTTCCCTAAAACTCATTCCCTATATTTTTGAATCCTTTATTTATTATTATCTAACGATAAAAATTCTAATGACTATATTTTTAACGGCTATATCTCTAACACATATACTATTATGTATGATCATTATTGTTGTTGATGATTAATAGATTTTTTATTATCATTCAACGGTAAAAATTACAATAGTTATATTTTTAACAGTTATATTTCTGTTGTGAATTTTTATTTTTTTCATGAATAAATAAATATCCTATAATTAGTCTAAATAGGTGATCTCAAAAATATCTTAAAAATTATAAAGAAAATAAATTTTCGTTTTATTTTTATATTTTCTATTTCTATTTTTATTTTTTCTCATTTCTTTTTTATTTTCTTTTTTCTTTTTTCCTTCTCTTCTTTCTCTTTTTTCCATTCTTTTTTCTTTCTTTCTCCCTGTGCTGACGTGGCATGGATAGGGGGAGGAGAGAGATTCCCCAGATTTGGGGGATGAGGAGAGAGGAGTAAGGGATGAGATATGGTAGGGGATGGAATAGGGAAGCTGCTGGAGGACGAATTTTAGGATAAATTCCCTAAATTTAGCTATAGGGATGAAGAAGAGATGCTCTAATGGTGTACCAAATTGTCAGACTTAAACCTAGCTTCACCTTGAGCTTTTTATGCCAAATCTAGGTTTTACTATACTTTATCGACCTTTTTTACTTTAAACTTTTTAGCAGAGATAGCAACTAGCTCAGAGGTAAGTTGAGCAGGAGCATCCTTGTCCTCGCACTAGCCCTAATTGAGCAAACAAGGATAAATATGTTCCTATCCCTGTTTCCGCCTTGAACCCAAACCCCAACCGAGGTCTCGTGGGTGGAGAAACAAACCCATTCTCATCTACGCATAGTTTTTAAGGTCTCTTTGGTTTGGCTTTTGTTTCCTGGAAGTCAAAAGCCAACCAAAGGTGCTATTCTAAGCCAACGGCTTCTAGTGCAGTGAATTATGGAAGATCCTTCAGATCTGCTTTCTAGTTTCTGGTTTTTGTTTTTTGAATCTTTGATAATGTTAATATTCAGATATTGGCATTTCAAATTTCATGCAACCATACAAAATTTCATAAATTGACATTTCAAATTTCATACAAACATACAAAATTTCATAAATTGACATTTCAAATTAAATTTCATACAACCATACATACCTTCGTAAATTGACATTTCAAATTTCGTACAATCATACAAAATTTCATAAATTGACATTTCAAATTTCATACGACCATACAAAATTTCGTAAATTGACATTTCAAATTTTATATAACCATACAAAATTTCATAAATTGACTTTTTACACAACTCACAATTTAAAACAGCTTCTCCATAGTCGTTTCAGCTAAATGGCTTTCAACTTTCTCACAGCTGATAATTTTTCTACAGCTCTCAATCCACAATAGTTTTTTTTCCACAGCCATAGCTCATCCAAACACACTCTTAGACTTCCAATCTATAATTAAAGGACTACACCGATACGGTATAATTCCTTTGTTCCATAAGAATTGTATATTGTATATTAAATTGATAAATTAGCATTGGAAATAAACGACCAAAGTGGCTCTTATGGGTCATAAATATAGGCATGCACCAACATGGTATATTTCCTTTGTCCCATAAATATTTTATTTTTAGATAAAATTGATAAATTAGTTTTGAGAATGAAGGACCAAAATATCTATTATTAACTTTAAGAAAGTACTCATAATACTTTCAAATGATATGTATTTCCTCATCTTAGAATATAATAAGTTTTAGGGTTCAAAATTTTTCACAAATATAATATATATACTTGTACTTGTAAAATATTTTTTATCTTTAAAGTACACATATGTAACGCCCAGATTTAATAAATCCGAACCTTTATTGATATTCCATAGAAAATCAATAAATCAAGACGTTCATCACACGACCGCGCAAAATACGACAAGCATTCATGGTTCGTAGACCATATTAGTACAAAAGTGTTAAATAAAAGAGAAACTAATAAAACAAATCCTCTAGATGAACGCCTCCTTCCAGTCTCATGCCTTGACTGGGTCGCTACTCCAGACCCTCATCCTCCTCGTAGTAGACGGGCTCTGGTGGTGTAAGTCAACGGGGGTGAGTACAATCGTACTCAGCAAGCCACCAGATGCAAATATAATGCATAGTAATAACAAGGTAGTGGCTAATTTTGTGGAAAAGCATATTTGTAAAGCAATTAAATGTGATCAAGTTATTAATACAGAAATGTAAACATGTGTATGCATCATCTTTTAACTCGAGGGGTACAGTCAGCCCACCCTCACTCAACAGTCCTTACATGCCATGAATAACTCAAACATTCAAACAACAGTAAACTAACAGCGAGTAGTCACACAACCCGCCCTTGACCGTGGGCTCGGCTTTTCGAAAAGATTTAAACTCTGATCAGAGGTGTACCACTGTACCCACAAGGCACACACTCATCCCATACACCAAAGTATAACGAGATGACCCATACCACGAGAACTCGTGCTAAAACCTTCCATATGGACCGCTCCGACCCGACAGCACCCTCTTATGGGTTTCATATGGTGCCCCGACGCGTAGAGCCAACACCATACCCCCCTTGAGCCACGTCGGTACAAGTCACCCGCAGGTTACCCCTTGCCCCCTCCACTATGGTGCATCGAGTCGGTTTGTTCCATACTTCCGATTAGAACTTACCCCTTAGACTTGTGGTTAGTACGGAAGTGCTTTGCAACAGATCCCGCAGATCGGTCCTTATAGTGCCCCGGGTGCGACCAACCAATGCCCTAGCTTGCACCCGGAACCCACCATACTTATAACATAGCCAACTCCAACAGAGTCCAGAGACGAGAATAACGGGGAAATACATATAGTAGAATCCATCTACCTACGACTCATTCTTTTTATCCTATAGCAGTTGTGTCGGTACATTGGACACTAGCTAATATATTTTTGTAGAGTGACAAGGAGTTTAGGCACAATAATCATGGCTTGGGTTTACACACAAGGACATGGATCTAATAAATATAGTGTAAGGCTTGAGATTAGACTAATGCAATATTATCCTATGAGTTATAGCGATAATTTATTAAAACATGGGCTCAATGATGATCAAAATAGGGGTTGTGACTTGCCTTGCTCAGCAAATGGTGATGGAGAAACTTCGGGGTAAAACTCCGGCTCCTCGACGATCTCGTAGTCTTCTTGATATGGAAAAAAAATAAATAAAACATTCAATAAACAATTAAGATATTACAAAACATGAGCATACAAGTTTATGGTTTTGGGGGATTAAGCCTTTATTATTCTGAAGTTCTGTTAAAAATATTAAAGATTAAATTTTTAGGGTTTCTCCTAATTTATTTCATGAATTATCAATTTATCCCTAAGGGGTTTTCATTCATTTAATTAATAAGAATATTTTGTGCTCAAGTAACATACTGTTTTTATGGCATTAACATGTAGAGAATAAAGAGAGGAATTTAACAAAATTTGAATGGTGAAATTTGGAGTTAAAATGAGCAAGTTATGAATTTCCAAAGTTTAAACAATTTTTGGAATTTTATTTAAACAGAAAATGAGTTTTGGTCCACGGTGAGCTAGGCTCACGGTGAACCGCTGCACTGTGCGCGTGGACCGGATTAACCAGAACCATCGGATCTGGATCTAGTGGCCAGGCGCGAGGCGGGAGGGTTCAAGTGATCACGGACAACCCAGATGGCCCCGTACCGTTTTGACCAGATCAAGGGCCAGGATTAAATCCCGAGGGGATTTAATCTTAGCCCTTCGATCACGATCGTGCGGTCAGGGTGCCGTCCGGCACGGCACGGGCGTAAGGGGTACTTTGCCCCCTTCGTCTCCGGCTCCGGCGGGCTCTGGTGCGGCGGCGATGGTGACGGCGAGGGCCAAGGGGCCTAGATCTCGGCGGAAATGGAAAGATGGGAGTGAGAGGAGTGCGATGGTACTGGTGATGGCGGCGGCGGGCGACTGACGGTGACCGGCGGTGAGGGTAGACGGCGAGGGCGTCTCGGGTGGTTGACGGCGACGAAGATCCGGTGGTCTTCACGGCCAACCGAGGGGTGGCCGGTGACGGGCGGTCGACGAGGATCTCGACGGTGGTGACGGCATGGACGACAGGGGTCTGAATCGATGGTGAACGGCGACCGGAGATGGAGAAGGAGGGAAAGCCGAAAGTTGGGCGGTGGCGCTCCTGGTTCTGCTCTAGCTTGGCTACGGGGTGTGGGCGGAGTGCGGTGCTAGGGGGGTTAAATAGGAGGGGTCGCCGGCGTAAGAAAGGAAGGGAACCGAGGGTTCCCATAAACTCCGGCGAGGCTTTCCATTTGCACGGCCAAGCTTCTATATGCACGGATACGCGTCGGCAAAAGATGGAAGTGGTCGCAGAGGTCCGAGGAAGGGAGTCCGGGGCGAATCCGGTCGGATAGGGGCGGCCGGCGGCGAGTTTGGAAGGTGGGGGTCGCCGGCGTAAGAAAGGGGATCCCTTTCCATCGGGGAAGACGATCCTGACAGGTGGCCCCCACCTGTCGGCGGGTGAGCGAAAAAGAAAGGGCCGACAGACGGGCCCGGGCGGTCAGTGGCCGAGCTTGGGGGAGGGAGAGGCTGACGCGTGGGGCCGAGGCGGGTTGCGGGCGAGAGAGAGAGAGAGGAGGGAAGCGGCGCCGACACCTGGGTCCCACATGTAGGCGTCACCAGGCTTCGGGCTGGGCTGGGCCGAGGGAGATTGGGGGTTTGCGGCCCAATTTTATTTAAAATACTTTTCTTAATTAAAATAATTCCAATAATTCATTTATTTGTTTAAAGATTGAATCACTGTTGATAAAAATTTGTAAAAATTCCTGAAATTATATCTTGGCCTCTAGATTCCACCATAAATTTTCCAAATTAAAATTTGAAGTATTTCTTCATGTTTGGCTTTATTAGGACTCTTTTATTATTTTCTTTAATTTCATACATCACTTATATTCCAGAAATTTCATTTTCTTTATTTTCTTTATTTTTAATTCTTGGATGTTACAACATACTACTCTCTGATGACTTGACTTTTGATTACTTCACTCAATTGCTCTTGGGTCTGCACTCACCCACTATGAAGATCGTGGTGTCTTCTTAGGGGGTGTTTGGATCAAGGGGCTAAATTTTAGTCTGTGTCACATCGGATGTTTGCACATTAATTTGAAGAACTAAACGTAATCTAATTATAAAAATAATTGTAGAATCAGAGGGTAATTCACGAGACAAATTTATTAAGCCTAATTAATCCATAATTAGCAAATGTTTACTGTAGCATCACATTGTCAAATCATGACGTAATTAGACTCATTAGGTTCGTCTCGCGAATAATCCCACAATTATGAATGAATTTTGTAAATAGTCTATATTTAATACTCTAAAATAGTATCTAAACATTTGATGCGATGGGGGCTAAAAATTTAGCCCCCAATTCAAACACCCCCTTCATATTTTTTTAGAAATCAAGAATCAAGATTACAAATAACTAGTTTGCCACATCGTCGACATAAATAAATGGATATTGTTCTGGTGGAGTCTCAAACATTTGAGTATCTTCTATCTCATCAGTTGCAACGGCCATTGATGGTAAAACATCAACATCATCTATGGCAGTCAATTCTTCCTCTTCCTGAATAGACATTGTTGTAGCATAAAATTTACGCTAAATATGTTTTGTTTAGTCTCAAAGGGCTGCTACTTGCAAAAGGGTATTTATACTGGTTCAGACCTCCAAGAGGGTTAATAGCCTTACATCCAGTTTATAATGATTTTTATATTCTGTATCATCTATCCCTTCACATTAGATGTGCCCAATATTTATATGTGAAATATAACAGAAAAAGATTATTGTACCTTCTACTTACAATCATCATAGATGATTCTGTACATAGGACTTCGTAAGGGCAAAAAGGTAAACTCTTATGAAAATACATGTGCAAATACCAGGGGCGAAGGCTCCTAGTATTATCATTTCTTTTCATTAAACCCATGCAAGAATTAATCCATATATATTTACTGGTTATTTATATGGACTACCTACAATAGAGTGGACTACCTACATCAGCGAGTAAATATCAAATCAAATCCAAAAAATAGTTTAATAATGTTAATTAGGACATAAATATCAGCTAAATATTTTCCCTGCAATTACATAGCTAGCTAGGTTGATGAAATTCGATTCATTAGAACTCAGTATGTTTGTAGTATGTTTTTTTTGTTACGAGCACTACATAAAGATTAAAACTTTTGGTTGGTTTTTGATAGGGTTAATTTTTTCCGTGCCATTGTAATTTTCATGGTTTGCCAATATGCCATCAGTGTGTCACTGACAGTTGGGGGCCGCCCCAGTCACTGACAGTGGCATATAGGCAATTTCTAAAAATTATAATGGTATGTGAGTAATTTTCCCTTTTTGATTTCTAGGAAGCAAAAGTTGCTCCTAAAAACCAAATCAAAAATCAAAAGGACCCTTAGATAGCATGTCGTGTTCTCTCTGTTGTGGGACAATGTCTCCCATTCATCGCCACCCCTCCCTGCCTGGTTCCCATCAACTCCCGACGCTCCTCTTTGTTCCCCATCGGTCGTTCTCCATTCCTCCGGTGTCTCTTCAACATGGCGGGGAAGCAGTTCTCCTTCCCCCGCGCGTGTCCGGCCTCCTCCTGCTACCTCCTTGCCGGCGCCACCCTCTTTTCCTCTTCCTCGCCGCTTCTTACTTACTCCTCCTCCTCCCCCTCCTCGCCCGGCCTCACTAGGGAACAATCTTTTTTAGGTTGGGTACGAAAAAGACGGGTTGCCGATCGGCCTTGAGTTTATCGGTAGGCGGTAGGCTGTGGTCGGAGGTGACTCTACTCCACATAGCATTTGCAATGCAGTCAAGTGTAAATTACCCACCTTTTTCTTTCTCTCACAGAAAACCTGAAGATTAGTAGCTTGTGTGAACCTAGAGTGTTCGGTTGTTTGCATTTGTTTCTAAGTGACACCTCACTACAAGGACAACTTCCGATAGAAGATAGCACTTTTCTAACGAAAGAAGCTAACTTCCGTAGTAACGACTACTGATCATTACTCTGAATTCTGAAATGTGGATTGTGTTTGTAGTAATGACTAATGATCTTTACTCTGAATTCCCAAACCTTGCTGTTTTGGTTGTTTGATCTATAGGAGGCATGTAAAAATCACTACAAGAAGCGTGTGGTGTTCTATGATCTCCTCAAGAAATTTAGAAAACTCAGTTGGTCGCTTTGATCAAGTCTCCATTAAAGCGACATTGCTTTCAGTTAGCACAGAAGAAGTTGAAGAAGGCCTAATATAAATGAAATTTATCAAATTGTTGTGCAGCATGCAAACTTTATCTAATGGTATTTCTCCAAAGAATACGTGCACACAGAGCATTGTGTGAGATGACACGAACGAACATTAACTCTCTGTAATATACCTACAAATAAAAGAGTTGATAAAGGGATGAATTAACTTTAATTTTATCTTTGAATAAAAGACTTGAGAAAGTGGTGAGTGAACTTTAATTTGGTTTGAAAATATAAATAATTACGATGATATTTGCTATGCTACCATTTTTAAATATATTTGCTATGAATTTAATAGTATATTAACTCGATCGATCTCATTTTGCGTAAAACTTAATTTATCTAATTATTTATGTCAAATTTAAAATATTTAGTGTATTCTAATTTTGACTGTAGTGGTAGATAGATATGTATATGAATCAGAGGGTGGTCCTCTTACCGTCTTTTTTTTTACTAAAAGGAGAGAGCAGGAAATCTCTAGTGATTTGATTCGGCGGCAGAATTGAATTTGAGAACTTGACGCGTGGAACACGTGTACACCTTGATTGGCTACTCCCTCTTCCTCTGGCGCGCCGTCCACCGGTCCACGTCGACATGGACGACAATTACATGCGTACGTGGCGACCCACCGCACACGTGCCGTACGTGCGTCCCGTCCTGATCGATGGTTACACGTGACGTACGCCTATAGCCCTACACACACACAAACACACACGCAGTACGTACGCGTGTCTCCTGCCGGAGTAGATTGAGACTTTGAGTGACATCTCCCGCACGGGGTAAAAGCTAGAGTAAATATCAAAAAAAAAATATCTCTTAGCACATAATAGATTAATCTGATTTTACTACCACAATTTAAAAGTCGACATTTTACCTCTAAGAAATAATATGTCACGTTATTTTTTTTCAACTAATGGTTGATATTGACTCGATCTCTTACCATGGTCCATGGATAGTCAGCCGCTGGCGGATGGAGGATAGTCAAGAAGGTAAGATATATATATATATATATATATATATATATATATATATATATATATATATATATATATATATATATACGGTGACGCTATTATACACCCCGGGTGTATAATAGCTATTATACACCCGGCTGATCAACCGAGCCATCCGTGCTCTGACCCAACGCGCTCGCCGACCCAGCTGGCCGACCGAACAAACCGACCCTGACCAGGCGCTCCCTCCGATATTTACGCGATCTTGTCGGTGACGCCGCGTGAGGTTCGCCTCCTCCACGCACCTCAACCGAAAACTCCGCCGCCTCCGCCACGCCAGCGCGCCGCCCCCTCACCCATCCCCCCGATCGGCGCGCGCCACAACCATCCACCGATCACCGCGATACGTCCGCCACGCCCGTGAGTCGCCTCCACCAGGAAACCCCCGCCCCCTCGCCAGAACCCCCGCGCGACCTCCGCCACGCCCGCGCGCCGCCACCATCCGACGATCGGCAAAGCCACCACCATCCACAGATCGCCGCGAGTCCTCCGCCACGCCAGCGAGCCGTCTACACCAAAAACCCCACCCCCTCGCCCCGATCCACCGCGCGACCTCCGGCAAGCCCGCGCGCAGCCACCAGCCGACGATCGCCGCGCGACCTCCGACGCGCACCCACCCCTCACCACCGCGACTCCAACACCACCTGATCGCCGACCGCCACAACATCGACCCCCAACCGTCGTGCTCCAGAATCATCACCGACTACCGATTGCATAAATCCTCCTACCACGGAATCTCTCCTCAGATCATTGTAATCCTGCCGCTTCCTCCTCAATCTGCATATCGCCACTGCAAACTCTTGCCACCTACGAGGTAACTGTTTGTTCAGTAAAAAAATATTGTCGTTCTATATGCAATTGCTTGACTAAGTGATGTATATGCTAAAAAAATACTAATAAACAATTCTTCTAATGAAAAAAAGGTATAAAAAATATTGTTGCATTACTAAATTGCTGTTGTTTTACTGAGTACTACATCTACTGAAACTACTGAAGAACTCTTGCAAAGTCCATTGAATTAATTTTTCTGCTTTGAAAAAATCTTCTTAAAAAAAGAACTACTCAAATGCTATTTTTTAATACTAAAACTACTGATGAGCTCTTTCAAGTTCCACTGAATCATTTTTGCTGCAATGATAAAACTTATTGGTGAGAAAAAAAAACTAGATTGCTATTGTTTTACTGGGTATTATAGTTGCTGAAGTCAATTTTCCTGGAGTGAAAAAATCTCCTACTAATAAAAAAAGAACTACTCAATTGCTATTTTTTACTTAGTACTATATCTGCTAACCTACTGATAAACTACCCATAATATATCAATAATTGTTATGAAATGTTCTACAGGGTTGAAATATATGAACAAAGGATCTGTCAATAATGGAAATAATGAGCGTGGATGTTTCAGCGACACCCCCTGATGTTGTTGATGTCGAACCCATCTCGGTTAGTCCGCCTTGGTGTGATATAAGTGAAAGACATAAACCTATGAAACCACCTCCACAAAGCCTATCTTCTGAACAACTAACCACACCAGAAGTAGTTGTATCTGTCTCTCATGTGAGTACCATTGATTGTGTTGTCTGAATTTGTATATAAATACTAACAAATGTTTTGCGTGGAAAAATAACATAATTTTAATGTTGCATTTGAACAGGATGATACAGTTGACCCTAAATTTGTACCAACATTTGATTTGGAATTTGGTGATATGGAACACGCATTTCGATTCTACGTTAACTACGCTCATCTTGCTGGGTTCTCTGTCAGAAAGAACAAAAAACGAGTTCTTGGACAAGATTATACTTGCTCATTTGAAGGAAAATGCAAAGCAATCAATGTCATAGACCGTGTACGAGAAAAAACAAGTAAAAGGATAGGGTGCAAAGCAATGGTGCATGCGAGACGTACGAAAACAGATGGCCATGTATTCTTTAGCAAAATTGTACTTGAACACAATCACCTGTTAACCCGCTCACCTCGTATGACGAGAAGAATGCAAGCCCATAAAACCCGTGATCCTGGGTTGATGCACATAGTTGACATCGCTCTCAAGAGCAAGGCGAGACATTCTACGGTGATGAGCATCCTTAAAACTGCTGTTGGAGGAATAGACAATCTGTGTTTGACTGAAAGAGATATCCAGAACAGGTAAATCTATGAAACAGAGCATCCAAAAAGAAGTGTTGACTGCTTATTTTGCACTGAACAATATAAATTGTTGTGTAATGCTTTACTACTGCTGACTCACAAATGAAAAATTATTTTGCATATGTGCTTTGCAGAAGAGCTGCACTGATTCGTGAGGATCAAACAGATGATATTCCGAAGCTCCAAACTTTTTTCAAAGAATGCAAAAAAAACAATCATCAATTCTTCTTTGAGTTCCACTTGGATGATAAGAACGTCGTACGAAATGTGTTCTGGAGTCATGCAAGCCAGCAAGGGGACTTTGCAGGTAATGCTCCTATACTCAGAAACTATATTTTTAAAAACTGATGCATACTATAGTGAATTGGTATTTCAAAAAAAAAATTAAACATGAACTGTTCTGCCTCACGATTATTTGCATTTGCAGATTATGGAGATGTCGTCACATTTGATACAACCTACAGGACCAACCAGTACAGCATGCCTCTTGCAATGTTCGTTGGCTTCAATAACCAGCTCCAAAACATAGTTTTTGGACAAGCACTGTTAAGAGATGAGCGTGCGGATACATTTGAATGGTTATTTAGCACATTCCGTGAATGCATGGTTGGCAAGGACCCCATAATAATTTTTACAGGTATTACTTCAACTAAAACTAAATAAAGCTCTTACAATCTACTGAATCATAATATGCTGCGTATTATGCTACTAATGTTCTCTTATAAACTACTGCATCATTTGCACTGCATATATATATATATGTGCTACCATAATAAAATTGTATGATGTATGTTTCACATTGTTACCAACCTGCATCGGGAAAAATGCTGCAGATCAGGACAATGCGATGGCCAAAGCAATACCTGCAGTGTTTAAACAAACATGCCATAGGAACTGTAGGTGGCATATGATCAGGAAGCACGAAGACGCATTAAACAAGCTATATAAGCAACACCCAGGGTTGTGTGAAAGGCTCACCACTGTAATCAACCACCCACTCACACCACATGAGTTTGAGAATGCATGGGGCAATATGGTTAGTGATTTCTCACTGCAAGAATCAATAACATTTCAGAATCTTTACGAAGGCAGACATATGTGGGTTGCAACATATTTCAAAGAAGTATACTGTGGCCCAGTGACCTCAACACAACGGAGTGAAAGTGTTAACTCAACTGTTAAAAGCGGGTATGTAGACAATTCTACACCAATACATGAATTTGCGAAGAAATTTCTTGAGATATTGGAGCACACAAAGGAGAATGAGGCACAGGAGGCCTTCAACTCTCAGGTTGGGAAAATCTAATGTCCAAATTCCTACTGCGCTATGGAATTAACACCTATCCTTGAATGCTATTGCTGAATATGGAATTAACATGACATTGTGTGATAATAGTTAGGTGGTTGGTGTTTGCAGGCACCCAATGTGTTGGATACACATTATGGCTACGAGGAACAACTGAGCAGGGTATACTCAAGAAATGTCTATAAAAAATTTAGGCAAAAAAGACGCGCCAGTACCTCTTTCCGTTTGCGAGTAGACAACAACAAAGCTGGGTATTTTTTCATTGAGCATAGAAACAAAACGGCTGACTTTCCATGGATTCAACATGAATACTGGGTGAAAGCTATCGCTGATACGGACAACCCTGAAAACTCTGTTTTCAACTGTGAGTGTATGTGTTGGGAGCACACAGGTGCGCCTCTATCCATACCATTCCATTGATAATGCTACTACGGAATAAATTGATTTCATGTTCTGACTATATGCGTTAAAAAATGATAAAAATATCATAATCATAACATTTATTGTGTGCAGGTATCTTCTGTCCACATGTGATTTGTGCATTGACCCATCTTTTTGTTGAGCACATACCATCAAAATACATACTAAAACGCTATTCGAGAAACCCCAAGGTGAGCACTTGCTTTGACAGACATGACAACCTATTTGTTGGACCAGATGGCGCAACAAAATCGTATAGGTCGTCAGTGATACTAAAGGATCTTTTTGCACTTGCAAATTCGGCAATCATGTCTGCGCAGGTACAATCTACTTTGCTATTTCATGCTTGTATACAATATTCCTGGATCATTTCAGTATTGATGATTGGCTATTTAATAGCTGTTAAAAATTGCATTGATATGTTGATATAAAAAAAACTTCATACTTGAGTTGATGACTGTGCTATTGAATGGCTATTACTACTGACATATATCCATTTGTTGAACAACTACTAGTAATTATACAAAATATGCTATTTGAGCTGCATAATTATTACTTGAACTGCTTTATTAATGTTACCCCATTTTACTACTGATGCGATGTATCTGTTGAATTAACACCTTGTCGGTATTTTATTTACCTGAATTAGGCTATGGACACAGCAATACATCTAATCAAAGATGCACGTGCCGTGATAGATGCGATACCCCACGACATGGGTCCAATGTCTGGTGCAAATGTTGCTTCCCATAATAATATAGAAGAACATATTGACATTTCTGCTACAGCTCCACCGGTGTCAACAACAAAAGGTTCTCGTAAGAGGGGGAATTGTATGGATGATGTTCCGGAACCTCATACAAGATATGAAAAGAAAAAAATATTTAAAAGATGTAGTACATGTGGAAAGAGAGAACGGCACAACTCAAGAACATGTGGTAAAGAGCGAGTAGAAGTTCCAAAAAGACCACGTGGTAGACCAAAGGGCAGTGGAGCAAAAGGGGTGCAAGCAATAGTGGGTGATGACACCATATCAACTGCACAACATACGACTAAACAGTATAATTCTATAACTACCAAGATCTTATAGTATACACCAAGTCTACATATATGCACATTCTGACAAATTTAATTTTTTTGCAGATCAAAAAGCAGCAGTCAGTTCACAAAAAACACACCGCGAGTCAGACAAACTGTAGGTGATATGACCGATGAGTGCTCGTTAAGTGATGAAGATGCTGATGACACTATATCTGGAGATGATTACTGATATATACATATTGTTGATTTTTTACTTTGTTATAGTTGACAATGCAACTTACCTAGCTGTAACGAAACATGTTGGTATCTAGTGAAAAATTATGCTATCAATGAAAAATATTGATCCATAACAATTCTTGCTACGGGATTATACTGTATGCTTTATGGACTGGTGATTTTGTAATCTTTGTCGTTTGAATGTTGAAATGATTCCCCTATGCACTGAGAAATACAGCAAATAAAAAAACTCTGAAAAATACTGAACATGAAAAATAAACTTACAAAAATACCGAATATGAACATACTTAACATACATGAAAAAATACTACTACTGGAACATGAGGGATAGCCTCATAAAGAATATACCTTTTCCACGTTTGTGTATTTCCGAATAGATTGTTTTTATACTTTATGTCTTCTTTCCAATTTCTTTCCACATGCATAGAAATTGAGCAACATCAGTTACAAAAAAACAATTGCTTGGGAAATGAGAAAGTATGAATATATTGTGAAAACATCAATAAAAAAACTTGACTGACTGAGCATGAAGATTTACTGCATAACAAAATAATGGACAAACAACTACTGAAACATGAAGCGTGTTGTTCAACATTTACTGAGCAATGCAATTAGTAGTATATATAAATACTGAGTATGTATGCAGTGATAATGTACCAACACAATACTGAGAACTATTGAACATTAAAGGTGAACTCAAATAAAATACTGAATATGAATATAATGATAATGCATAAAATACAAGTATTGAGCATCAATGAACTGAGAAAAACATCAAATAAAAAAACTCTGAACAATACTGAACATGAAAATGTATTGAACAACAAACTACTGAAACATGAAGCATTTTGTTCAACATCTACTGAGCAACACTATGGGTAGTATATATAAAATACTGAGTATGTATACAGTTATAATGTACCAAAAAAATACTGAGAACTATTGACTATTGAGGGTGAACTCAAATAAAATACTGAATATGAATATACTCAGTATGCATAAAAAACAATTATTCAGCATAAATACACTGAGAAAGACAGCAAGTAAAAAAACTCTGGAAAATACTGAACATGAAAAATAAACCAACAAAAATACCGAATATGAACATACTTATCGTACATAAAAAAATACTACTACTGGAACATGAGGGATGGCCTCATACATAATATACCTTTTCCACGTTTGCGTATTTCCGAATAGATTGTTTTTTATACTTTATGTCTTCTTTTCAATTTCTTTCAACATGCATAGAAAACAGCAACTGAGTAACATGTTGAGCAACATCAGTTACAAAAAAAAACAAGTGCTTGGGAAATAAGAGAGTGTGAATATATTGAGAAAACATCAATAAAAAAACTTGACTGACTGAGCATGAAGATTTACTGCATAACAAAATAATGGACAACAACTACTGAAACATGAAGCATGTTGTTCAACATCTACTGAGCAACACAATGGGTAGTATATATAAAAACTAAGTATGTATGCAGTGATAATGTACCAAAACAATACTGAGAACTATTGAACATTAAAGGTTAACTCAAATAAAATACTGAATATGAATATACTGAGAATGCATGAAATACAAGTATTGAGCAGCAATGCACTGAGAAAGACATCAAATAAAAAAACTCTGAACAATACTGAACATGAAAATGTATTGAACAACAAACTACTGAAACATGAAGCATTTTGTTCAACATCTACTGAGCAACACAATGGGTAGTATATATAAAATACTGAGTATGTATACAGTTATAATGTACCAAAAAAATACTGAGAACTATTGACTATTAAAGGTGAACTCAAGTAAAATACTGAATATCAATATACTCAGTATGCATAAAAACAATTAGTTCATCAGCAATACACTGGGAAAGACAGCAAATAAAAAAACTCTGAAAAATACTGAACATGAAAAATAAACTTACAAAAACCCCGAATATGAACATACTTAACGTACATAAAAAATACTACTACTGGAACATGAGGGATGGCCTCATACAGAATATACCTTTTCCACGTTTGCGTATTTCCGAATAGATTGTTTTTTATACTTTATGTCTTCTTTCCAATTTCTTTCCACATGCATAGAAAACAGCAACTGAGTAGCATGTTGAGCAACATCAGTTACAAAAAAAAACAAGTGCTTGGGAAATGAGAAAGTATGAATATATTGAGAAAACATCAATAAACAAACTTGACTGACTGATCATGAAGATTTACTGCAAACAATAATGGACAACAACTACTGAAACATGAAGCATGTTGTTCAACATCTACTGAGCAATACAATGAGTAGTATATATAAATACTGAGTATGTATGCAGTGATAATGTACCAAAATAATACTGAGAACTATTGAACATTGAAGGTGAACTCAAATAAAATACTGAATATGAATATACTAATAATGCATAAAATACAAGTATTGAGCAGCAATGCACTGAGAAAAACATCAAATAAAAAAACTCTGAACAATACTGAACATGAAAATGTATTGAACAACAAACTACTGAAACATGAAGCATTTTGTTCAACATCCACTGAGCAACACAATGAGTAGTATATATAAAAACTGAGTATGTATACAGTTATAATGTACCAAAAAAATACTGAGAACTATTGACTATTAAAGGTGAACTCAAATAAAATACTGAATATGAATATACTCAGTATGCATAAAAACAATTATTCAGCATAAATACACTGAGAAAGACAGCAAGTAAAAAAATTCTGAAAAATACTGAACATGAAAATAAACTTACAAAAAATACCGAATATGAACATACTTAACGTACATAAAAAAATAGTACTACTGGACATGAGGGATGGCCTCATACAGAATATACCTTTTCCACGTTTGCGTATTTCCGAATAGATTGTTTTTTATACTTTATGTCTTCTTTCCAATTTCTTTCCACATGCATAGAAAACAGCAACTGAGTAACAAAATGAGCAACATCAGTTAAATAAAAAAACAAGTGCTGATGAAGTGAGAAAGTACCTACTATATTGATAAAGCATAAATAAAAATCTTAAATGACTGAGCATGAAGATTTACTGCATAAAAAAATAATGGACAACAACTACTGAAACATGAAGCATGTTGTTCAACATCTACTGATCAATACTGAACATCAAAAATAACTCAGCAATTTACTGAATATAAAAAATACTTAACATACATATCAAAATAAAAACTACTGAATATGAAAGATGGCCTCAGACGGAATATACCTTTTTCACGTTTGCGAATTTCCGAATAGGTCGTTTGTTATTCTTTATGTCTTCTTCCAATTTCTTTTCCGCATGCATAGAAATCCAAAAAAACTGAATAAAAAATACAAATAACTGAAGACACAATTGAGCTACATCAGTTAACAAACATAAAAATACACAAACTGTTACAAACGTACCCACTACATCAATTTGCGCAAGAAAAAATTGATCCATACGCCTAAAACGTCAGTACTACACGACTGTGACCAACTTCAAATTGGTCAGAGCACAAAACCTCATAGTCATCACTCCATATATATTGTTGTACTAAATACCACATCTATTCAACCTGCTTGATAATTCTACTGAATATCTACTGATGACCTACTGGACAACTCTATTACAAACTAATCTCCATATTATGCTACTATATGGATATACATACAGTACTACACCTGTTACTGCTCAGCATATACGTACTGACATAACAACATATATAGGAACTTATACTCGATATTCATCATCACACTGTACCCAAATTCGACAAGGTAACACATATTACATAGCAAACATAACATCATAATATCTGCTTGGACCGTACGAAATACATCAGTTTACACATTAAAAAAGTCATCACAGCCCATACAACTAAAAATCAATTCTACGTCTCTGTGGCCTACTCCAAATTGGTTCTAACAACATCTTCCTAATCATCACGTGAAGCAACATCATCTTTCTCAAACATCACGTGAAGCAACCCCAACTTTCGTGGCATCAGACGAATCGATGATTTGTTGTGTACCTGTACACAAAAAAACCAACTCAGTATGTTGACAAATGAAAAGGACAGTACCGGCAGACACAAAATATGCTGTACCTTCAATTGCCCAGAGCAAGAAAAAAAGTTATTTTATTCCGTACCTTCGATTACATTGTGCTCTGTTTTACCTGGTGCAAGAAGTTCAAACAATTCAAGAGATGGCCCCCTGGCTTCATTCATCTTGTGGAAAAACAAATAATACATCAACTCAGCCCTGTATTGTGTGCCCTTCTCCTACACAGACAGGCAAAACACAAATCTCAGTATATTTCAAAATAAAGAATGTGTCTGTTAAAATTGCAGGTTAACAATACATGAACAAAGAAGACTCACCGGAATTATCGGCACATCAAACTTACGGCGCTCACCATCATAGTGTTCCAGAAACAACATAACAAAAAACCCGCAATCGTTTACGAGCACTTGCTTGGGTACATCTATGTACGGGAAACCCCAACTGCTGAAATCCGGGAACATACCATGAGTAAACCGTTGGAAAGCATCGTTTAATCGATCCCGGATACGTACGCATACAGATGCGTGATAATTGTTTCTCTCAACTTCCGTTGACCATGGGTATGAGTCTAAAATGTCAATTTGATGATGGATCATATTAACACAGTAAACTGTCCAATGACCACGACTATGCACCGGTAGAAATACCTGTAAAATGTCATTGTAACACCTACTAGATGAGTACTTCTGAAAACTAACTAATATAAAAACAACTGAACAAATATAATATAATTAATTACTATGCAACTACTGAACAAATTGTTATATAAGTACTGACCAAGGATGCATTCAGTACATCATGCGCCTTCAAGCGTTCGTCCAGCAATGAGGGTACAGTGTTTTCATCATATTGTGACTCTGATGTGTAATTCTCGAATAGGATGATTTGCTGCATAATAAAATCCAAATCAAAAAAGATAGGTCAAACAACCAAATTGCGCTGTTGCTGAAAAAAAATAATGAAACATACTTACCGATATGAATGTTGGCAATATAACCCTATATCCTGCACATCGTCTCCTGATCTCTTTATCATCGTCAATAATGCATTTACCGAAAAGATCAATGAAACAACACTCGCACTCCTTCCCCTCCCGAAATGAATTGATCAAGTCCTTTTTCGAAGATACTATCAATAAACTCGAGAAAGTGCCCAACGGAAGGTTTTCACGGTATTTAATAAGTGTCCTCCTGAATTAAAAAAAATTACCAACTATCTATGTGGCATGGTCATAATAAAAAAATAATAAGAAAAAACATCGAACACAAGAGTAAAAAAATACTGGATCTAAATACTGAGTATGGACTAAAAAACTAGTGCAACAAAAGTACTGGATGAGTATAACAAAACACAACAAACATAAAACTGTAAATACTGAATGTGAAAGCGAAACCTACAAATGTAATGTACCACTAACAACTAGACATTAAGGAGAAAATAAAACAATGACACTAAGTTTACCAAGATGTCCTCCTGTATTAAAAAAAATTACCAACTATCTATGTGGCATGGTCATAATAAAAAATAATAAGAAAAAACATCGAACACAATAGTAAAAAAACGGTGGATCTAAATACTGAGTATGGACTAAAAAACTACAACAACAAAAGTTCTGGATGAGTATAACAAAACACATCAAACATGAAACTGTAAATACTGAATGTGAAAGCCAAACCTACAAATATAATGTACCACTAACAACTACACATTAAGGATAAAATAAAACAATGACACAAAGTTTACTAAGATCTTACATTTCAAAAGAGTCGTTGGTGAAGATCAGTGTCTTCAATGCAACCACCAAAGTAGTATCTGGAGGTTGCCGCGGTACATATGGTGGCTTGAATGGCGATGGAATTATCATTTGTACATCCAAACTAGATGAAACAAAAGTGGCGTCCACACCTAAGTCTTTATGATACAGAAAAAGATTTCTTAATTTTTTCTCAACTGATTTAACTTCCTTCATCCTCCTAGCGTGTGTGATCTTTCTTTTATTTGCGCGTGTAGCCTTCTTAGTATTGGACTTCAGTTTTCTTGCCGATATAATTTTTTTAGCCTTTTCCTACACAAAATTGATTGAAAATAGTTAGTTCCACATCATTGAAAAAGTACTGGAAACAGTTCTACTTTAGATTCACTATAATAACACCTGCTACTGAAAAATAACACATCTGCTGCATGAGTACCTTAAACATACTAGACAATTACTACTAAATGTTAAATTACCACGCTGATAGTAATACCTTCTCTCCAGTGAGTGCAGCAGCTTCCTTAATATCATACTCCTTACGGAGAGATACCTGTGTAGGATCTTCATTGAGTTCACGCAGAATGTTGCCAACCTCATTCCAATCTTCATAATTGAAATCGCCATCAAACACACCGGAACGTTGAACACACGTATCTGACTCACGTATAACTTCATCTGTTGTATCAGCTGCTGGTAGTTCTACCTCAACATGTTCAACAGTGGTTGCCTCTGGTTGTGTTGTCTCATGTTGGACTGGCGTATCTGTCGCAGGAGTTAATATCTCCTGTTGAGCTCTTGCATCCACACCTAACTCTGTTCCCTCATGCTGAACATCAGTAGGTAATTCTGCGTGTATTACCTCCTCATGTACACTTTCAACTGTCACTGTCTGTTCTACCTCATGTTGCACATGCGTATCTGATGATGCATGTGCCACCTCCTGTTGCTCAAATGAAGACTGTCCTGCTGATGATTGTGGCGAGCGTTCAACAACAATCTGGAAACAAAAAAAAAGATTATAAAATTGAGCTGACTACTACTATATTGTTCAATATTTATCTGAATATTAATTGAGTATGTCTAGATGTAATATATCAAACTAACAAGTTTAATAACTCACCTCTGGACAATCATCAGCACTGTCTATGTGTCCTGCTGATGGTTGTGGCGAGCGTTCAACAACAATCTGGAAACAAAAAAAAGATTATAAAACTGAGCTGACTACTACTATATTGTTCAATATTTATCTGAATAGTGATTGAGTATGTCTAGATGTAATATATCAAACTAACACGTTTAATAACTCACATCTGGACAAACATAACCACTGTCTATGTGTCCTGCTGATGGTTGTGGCGAGCGTTCAACAACAATCTGGAAACAAAAAAAAGATTATAAAACTGAGCTGACTACTACTATATTGTTCAATATTTATCTGAATAGTAATTGAGTATGTTTAGATGTAATATGTCAAACTAACAAGTTTAATAACTCACCTCTGGACAATCATCACCACTGTCTATGTGTACTGGGGACACATCTCGTGGAATCTGATGTTTCCGTTTTACATTAAGTGAACTACCACCAAGCGGTCTCTGTACAGAAAAAAAATCACCCCCTGGCATATTATGAACATGCACAAAAAAAGGAACAGCACATAACTACTGAATGCAAAAACTACTGACCTCAGCACGGCGTTTGCGGCGAATATCTCGTGGTGATTCTGTATTCAGCGAATGACCTACTATATCACCAAACATATGCTTAATCTCAGATGCAAACTTTTGTTGTGCCTCCTCGATATCTTTATGTGCTTCATTAATTTTAATTATAGCCTCATCTACTTCGTTGTCATGCAATTCCAAGGCAGATATAAATACCCTTTTCTGCTGTCCATCAGATATATGGTCAACTAGACCACGTAGCAAAGGTTGAAGGTGAAGAAAACCATATGGAATATGTCGATACTCCATGGTTTTGCTCGCGGACTGTCCTTTAGACTTGGATCTCTTAGTATTATCATCAGCGGGGGGACTCCTATGTTTATCATGATGTTTAACTCCTTTTTCTTTAACAATATGGTCCCTCTTAGCTTTAGCAGCCGGATGGATCTTCACAACACCAGCTGCCTTCCCATAAAGAAACCCAGCTGAAGAGGTCACAGATTCTAACACATGCCCTGCCCCCCTGGCCCATCACCTATGTTTGCGTAACAACTACCAATTCTCTCTCTCAACTGCAATGAAAGCGACAAACAACAAATAAACGTAAAAATTCGCCATACACCAATCAATTCGATATATGTTTCATTCTAACACTGATATTGATTGCATATATAGTGATGAAAACATTTAGTAGCCACTACATCTATCTTTGATGTACAAATTCAGCATACATAAATAAAAAACACATATGTATTGCATTACTGTTGTCTATCTGAAATAAAAAAAAGTATACTACTATACGTAAACTTCCTCTATGTAAAATGCACACCTACCGGTAGTTTGCCATATGATAGATATCCGTCATGTGATTCCCGATCGGCTGATGCAATTTTTTCAATAATTGCGCTGGTAAAGAATCTTGCTCTTGGGATTGATACAAAATCAGCAATCATATCATCGCACTCCAAATTGTCCAGATAATATATCTGTTAGGAAAATGTATAAAACTTAACCAAACGGCTATAATGATACATTAAAAAATATAAAATCGTATACAATGAAATACCACCTACTGCACTACACATGTCAGCCACATAAAAAACTACTGAATATAAAACTGCCAATAACAACTGAATAAATACATACCAATCACAAAAAAAGGACTTGTCTATTTGCAACATGCGTATGTAATAAATATAATAAGGCATGCAATTAACAAAAAATGCTTCATATATCATTTAAACATACCATTATAAATGCAATGCATCCTTGGACAAGTGGAGTTGCTTTGTCTCTGTTTTTCCTCCACCTGTCGACTTTTTCGCGTATGTCATCCACAACAGCTTGACACCAATCAAATTCCCCCATACGCATAATGTCTTTGCAGTACAAAAAGTCTGACCCATTGATGTTGAGGACGCTTGTTGGAAACAGCAGAGCATTGAAAATAGCCATCATGAAACACTGAAAAGTCCAAACATCATTTGCACCAGTTGATGCAAATGACTCTATAACCCATCTTGGTACATCGTTTTTTTTCAAACCCGCAAAACTTTTCATGTTATCGTGCACCTTAGACCTATTACTAAATAGTTTTTTCATTCCATTCTGAACACAAATGCTTCTCAATTCACTGAGTCCTTTTTTTTGTCGGCCAAGGAATATGACGGAACCTTAACACCACCTATGGGAATCCCTAGTACAGCATGGACAGCAGCAGCATTAATGGGTAGGACCTTGCTACCCACCACGATGCTCAAAGGCTCGTCCCGTATATGGTTCATCAAAAAAAACGCAAGAGCCCTATCATCGATACCATCCAATTTAAACTCAAGAATGTGTCCGAACCCAATGTTCCTCACACTCTCCTCTATCCCATGGTGCAAGCTATTACGCAAACCAACGACCAACGAAGGTGCGCACCTTGTGGTCAGGTAATTCATTTTCTTCCCCTACACATAAACCGATAAGTACTTAACAACAAAACTACAGGATACATAAGCATATTGTGCAAAAAAATACTTAAAAAAATAGTATTTAAAAAATACTAACCATAAATATACTGATAATACAACCATACAAAAATACTGTTACCTATTGAACATAAAGGCTGACCTCATATACAATACTAAATATGAAAATACTGATAAGACATCGGTAAAAATACTGAGGTGAATGGAATATGAAAATGCAGAAAATCTATAATCATCTAAGGTATACCTTTTACACGTTAGCGTGTTTTCTACGTGGTGATCTTGTAGCCTTCGACTTCATACCAGCCCTTTTCTTCCCCTACGCATAACAAAACAATTACTGAGCTAAAATACTACTGACTACATAAGACATATTGTGCATACAACTACTTGGAGAAAATTAGTAATTAGAAGGTGCAGTGTATGCAAAATAATAATGAGGAATCAGAAAAAAACTTAAGTCTCCTAGACATACAAACTAGGCTCATAAATAAATTCGTACACAAAAAAAAACTGAACATCAATAAAACCTGATAGCTACTGAACATGATAACTGTCCATAAGTAATATACCTTTTCCACGTTTGTTTGTTCCACGTCCTGCTGTCCCACGGCAACGAAATCATCATCTCCCGACGAAACGTTACCATGTTGCAAAGAAGGCCGTTCTATGTTCAAAGGTGTTTCGAATCTCGAGAGTGGTACTTTCCTCACTGCCGTGCGTACCTTCTGATTTACTTTATCACTCATGATTTCAGTTATAACTTATCCTGCACAATTAAAAAAGGTAAACAATTCTTTAAAACAAAAAATAACACACCCTAATGCCAATAAAAAAATACACATCATATGCTATAAAAAGCTGACCAATTAGATTGAAAAAAATAAAAATATTAACCCTATTGTAACTCATCCCCTTTCCCACTTGTACTCCACAACTCAACATCAAGACATATTAAAACCCTTCGCAAAGAAAATATAGTACACGGAAAGTATATCATATATAACAAACATTAAGCCTAAAAAATATGGTAACTACTAACTCAAAACATTACCAACATATTTAAAAACATCCCGCCAACCCTAGCCAACCATGTAATACACAAACAGACAATTAACGCGATGACATTCACCTGTCAAGAAGTCACCATTTATAATGTCACCATCGCAACCATGTGACATCGTCGTCACCTGTAATTATGTCTATACTCTAGTAACTATTATGTTGTTCAACACAGCTACTGAGTATGACTACTAACTAAATATCACCATCAGCGAGGCCGAACACTACTACTTCAATGAAAAACCCAATGAACACAGATTAAGCCTAATAAAAAAATCACCCCCTACACGAAAATGTACTCCAAGCCAATAAACAAAACGCTTATTAGCACATATGAGTGGATAAACTGCTGACTAAATACCCCCAACAACCATGCCGAACACTACTTCTTCATTGAAAAAACAATAAACAGAATAAACTACTGACTAAATATAACAAACAGCAATACCGAACACAACCTCTTCAGTGAAAAAAACAATAAACCCATGTTAGCCCTACTAAAAAAAATCACTCCCCTACAAAAATGTACTCCATACCAAAAAACAGACGCTTATTAACACATAAGTGAATATACTACTGACTAAAAATCACAAATGGCCAGCACAAACACTACTTCTTCAGTAAGAAAAAACAATAAACACATGATGCACACAATAAAAAAATCACCACCCCCTACACGAGATGTACTCTAAATTAACAACAAAATACGCTTATTACAACATTCACACAAAAAAAACGCAGACTATAAACCATATAGATGCAAGTCCAGCAGCAACAAAACCTAGGTATTGCAGAATGCTAACTCAAACGTGTATAACATCCAACTCGCCAGGGGCAAACTATTGACGGAAATCAATTTATGACCAAACTTCTGCTTCACATTTAGTCGTCGTCGCCGTCGCCGTGACAACCGTGGGTCGTCGCAGTCGCATACGCGCTCGTGGTGGATAAAACATCCCTAATCTTCGAAATGTCTGAGAACGCACCTGCCTTCGTCGTCGCTGAGGCCGTCGCCGTCGCTGTTGTCGCCGTCGCCTTCACCTTCGCCTCCGACGCGCTAGCGATTTAACCAGACGGCGGTTGTCGGGAAGAGGGGCACCGAGAATGAATGCGGATGTCGCCGCCACAACCGCGGAAGAGGGGAAAAAGACACTGTAGCGGTTAGGCCTCGGGCTCCACGATGGGGCGCCATTTAATGGGCTGGATCCGTCTGCGGGCTGCATAATGGAAATTAAATTCCACGCTCGGTCTGGGCCACTGGATTGCGTCGGTTAATGGGCTCGGTCGGTAAATTCGACGTGTTGCGTCTCAGCCAGTTGCGCTTGCTCGGTTTTGGTCAACCGGGTGTATAATAGCTATTATACACCCTAGGTGTATAATAGCATTTATATATATATATATATATATATCATTGGTTCGTTTGAGCTGCCAACGAAAGCTCTCAATTAAATGTCCTTCCTAACAACTCTTGAATGCTGAGTATTATATAAACATATAAAGGCATCCCCAACCCAGTGATTAGGATGGTTTCCATGATATTAAATACACTATCATCACAACCGTAAAAACAAGTTTTGCCGACTGCCCGAGACTTTGCCGAGACTTTGATTCGACCGGCCCCGCCACCCCCGACCGCCGCCCGGCTAGCCCCATTGCCCCGCCGCCACGGCCCCCGCCCCGTCGGCTGACCGGCCCCGCTGCCCCGCCGCCCCCGACCGCCGCTCGACCCACCGCCCCGCCGGCCCCATCGCCCCGCCGCCCCGGCCTTCTTCGTCGGCCGACCGACCCCGCTGCCTCGGCCCCCTGCCCGACGTCACCCCGCCGCCCCCGACCGCTGCCCGACCCGTCGCCCAGCCAGCCCCGTCGCCCCGCCGCCACGGCCCCCGCCTCACCGGCCGATCGACACGTCTCTGTGACCCGCAGTGTGCGCGGTCGTAGTTTTTTTGTTGTAAACTTTGCCGAGGGCCACATTTTGACACTCAGCAAAATATCCGTTATATACGTTTTCAAACCGTGAAGTCGCTTTTTTTACCGAGTGCTATTTTTGGCACTCGGCGAAGGGTTCACCGAGTGCCTGATGAAAAACACTCGGCGAATCCATGTGTGCCGAGAGGATGTCTACCGTGTGTCGTTTGCCGAGTGCAACGTTCGGTGAAATGTTCGCCGAGAGCTTTTGAGACTTTTCCGAGTGCATGTAGCACTCGGCAAATAATATTTCTCCCGTAGTGCATATAGGCAAAAATCTGATGTGCCATGAGAGTTAATGAGGAGAGATGAGAAATGTGGAAGAAATGGTTTCTCATACAAGACATGGTTTCTATCATTAATACAAAAACTACTCTAGATGCATTGGAAGAGTGTATTGGTTTCTATAGATGGGGGCCACTTATTTATGATTGGGCAAAAGAGGGAAAATAAATAGAGACAAGAAATCATGCATTGTGAGATAGAGTTTCTATAAGTAGTTTCTTAGTGACATGACATGTATAGAAACTACTAGATAGTTTCTGAGTTGGGAATGCCCTAAGCAAACTTGTTTCTTATAAAAAATATTATAATGTATAATACTAGATGGAGACCATTCAAATATTAAAAATCATAAAAATGAGCATGCTCTATCCAACGAGCAACTATCAAACTAAAAAAGTACTATTGTTTTATTTATGGAATTAGTATCCATAGTTAAACCTCGTAACTTATCCTAGTTTACTTAGCACTATCTTCACAATATATAAAATTAGTGCAAAGTCAAAAAGATCCTCTTAGTACTACTTATTTCAACGTGGCGATGCTTCCCCGCCAATGTGCTAACAAGTGTCATGCTGTTCATTAGTCCAAATCTCGCGCCGCTTTAGGGTCCTTTAGTTTTTGGGAGTAGTTTTTGCTTCCTGAAAGCCAAAAGTCAAACCAAATGGCATATTCTAAGCCAACAGTTTTTAGTAAAAACAGTTTTGGGTGCAGTGAAACTGCTCCTCTAGACATGCTTTCTGTGGCTTCTGGCTTCGCAACCATACAAAAATTCATAAATTGACATTTCAAATTTCATACAACCATACAAAATTCATAAATTGACATTTCAAATTTTATACAACCATACAAAATTCCATAAATTGAAATTTCAAATTTCATACAACCATACAAAATTCCATAAATTGACATTTCAAATTTCATACAACCATACAAAATTTCATAAAATGACATTTCAAATTTCATACAACCATACAAAATTTCATAAATTGACATTTCAAATTTCATACAACCATACAAAATTCTATAAATTGACATTTCAAATTTCATACAACAATACAAAATTCCATAAATTGACATTTTAAATTTCATACAACCATGCATACAAAAATTTATAAATTGAATTTTTACACAGCTCACAGCTCAAAGCAGCTTCTCCACAGTTGTTTCAATCAAACGGCTTTCAGCTTTATCATAGCTGGCATCTCACAACAGCTTTTCCACATCCCACAGCACGCAACAGCTTTTTTCCACAGCCACAACTCAACCAACACACCTTTAATTAGCCAGCTGGAATTTAACCAGAGATGTTATGGTGTGAAAAGGCACCAATCCTTATGTATTCGTGCTAACCTTAGAGTATCTCCGTTATACTTATTATTTTACTTACTATTTATAGCAATAACAATTTTTCCTATTTAAATTGACTTGCTATTTTGCATTCACTTTAATGTCTTTGTTAAATATGACTTCCTATTTGAATGTAGCTATATTTTATCAAATTATATACATGCAAAGAAAATAAAAATAATTAAACAAGCTCAACACTCAATGAAATAGCAAGTTTGGTTGGCTTGATAGATGTAGTAAGTGTGAAGAGAAGAATAGCAAGCCCCCTAAAATAACAAGTCAAGTAGAAAAATAATGGAAATATTTTTTGGATAATACTTGCTATTTTAGAGAATAACAAGTGTGATAGTAAGTACAATGGAGATGCTCTTATATTCATCATCATTTATGCAAATCACTGAGATGTTCCAAGGGTCATCTCACAAGGATATTCCAAGAAAGCCGGCTATAAAAGTATCTTCAAGAGAATTTTTATAAAGATTATTAAATTTAAAATTTAAGATTTTGATAGAAAAATTAGACTCGAACAACATCCCTAAATAAATCTCTATCCTAAGACATTTCCTAAATCTCTTTTATCTACCCTAAATTTAGGATTAACTTCTCGTTCCTAATTTAAAAACAGGGACATTAAAATATAGAGAAATGGTTGTGCATTAAATTAGTTTTTCAGTTTTTCTTGAATAACAGGAATACGACGATCACTGTATCAGATTTTAGTGAATAAAATTTAAGACACCTTTTAGAGATGCTCGGAGCGCCTGACAAAAGAACTAACAAGGGAAACCATACACTTTAGTGGCCGTGTAAAAGTTGAGTAAAGAATGTTCACAAGATCAGTCCTGTCTCATTTCTCCACATGACATTGCCACCATCATAAGGCCAATCTGGATTCTGGAACATGGATGTTGCCTGGCCTTCAAGCCTTCTTCACCTTTAGATTTTATTTCTCTCTTTTTTTCCTGGAGCATACCTAGTTGCCTTTACACTTTGTGACACCATGTCATTGAGCACAAACAGAAAGTGTTGTTTTGTTCCATAAGCTGTTGTGATAACTAATTAGTTATTGTAGCCTGCAGTTTCATTAGGGCTAACTAAATAGTTAGAGCACAAATGTCATTGATAGAGAAAACATCACATTAAGGTCTGTTTGTTTCAACTTCCGATTATAAAAATTCATTTTTTTCATAAGCTGAAATAAACGGAATAACTTATTTAACTTATTCTGCCAACTTATTAGAGCAACTTCACCCGTATCTCACAAATCAGGGCTCCTCCTATTTTTGAGAGGCCTATTTTTTTAGTGTAACTCTAGTAGTGACTCTTAAAACATAACCCCTATTTTTATTTTCTACCATTTCCTCACATACTATACACATGTACTTGATAAAAGCACAATGCATAATAATTTATTTATTGTTTAATAATGAATGACTATATTTAAAATAGTTATTGTGATAAACTAATTAGTTATTGTAGCGTGCAGTTTCATTAGAGCTAACTAAATAGTTAGAGCACAAATGTTATTGACAGAGAAAACATCACATTAAAGGTATGTTTGTTTCAGCTTTAGGTATAATAATTCATTTTTTTCGTAAACTAAAATAAATATGGTAACTTATTCTTCTAGCTTATTATAACACGGGAGATTTATTTCTAGATAGAACAATTGTGGTACACACAAGCTAGGGCCGGAATACATGCGGCCCATGGAGGACCTGATTAGGCAACAAGGGAGCCCACATTATACGGCCCATGAAAGTGGATGGGCCAGCCCATCTTTCCACCCGTATGGGCCGAAATATTTGGGGCCTACCTAACTGGGTGGTTGTCCACAATTCTAGCCCATCTACGGCCCGCGAAGGCTATTACTTTATTTGGGAAATTTAACTATTTTTTTTGAGGTTAGCAGGAAAGGCTCCTACTAAAAATATATTAAAAAGAGATGCAAGGGGGGCGAGCCCCGAAAGAGAGATACAGGGGGGTTACAAGGACTCTAGCCAGCAGAGGGTAGCAGTCCTGAGAGAGGGGGAGAACCTCCGAGATTGAAGGGAGAAGGAAACAAGAAAAATATTCATCCAAGCCGAGAAGTCCGGCGAAGCATTGTGAAAAATACATTGATTCCTAAATAACCAAATGGACCAAGACGCAATTAATACAATATCCATAAAAAAGTCTTTGCGAAACATTTGCTTGGCCATGAATAACTTGTCTTCAATTGGTTCAATGGCTGGCCAGTTGATATGGAGGAAGTTCCAACATCGTCTACTTAAGGGGCACTGAAAAAACAAATGGGCAGTGGATTCCTCCTCCCCAGTGTTGCAGAGGCAGCAGCTTAGATCTTGTTGCTGAAGCAGGATACGTTTCTGTCGTAAGATCACCTTGGAGTGGATTCTATTTTTGAGGAGAAGCCAAAAGAACACTTTGATCTTGCTAGAGCTCTTTGCTTTCCAAAGCCACGAAAACACAATGTTGGAAGGTGAGAAACCAAGGGTTGGTTTCGGAGTTTTGTGATGAGTGATTGACAGGCTTTTTACCCTCTGTTCGAAGGGTACCTCCGAAGGGGCTTCGGAGGTGGTACCTCCGAAGGGTGTTCGGAGGTGGTTTCGCCGAAGTGTGTTCGGTGTTTGTTTGCTGCAGCTGTTGCAGCGGAGTGTGCTCGTCGGAGGGGTCCGACAGTATGCGATGACTGGGTTCGTACCGAAGGGGCTTCGGTACTTTGGGCGGTACACCGGAGTGTGTACCGGAGTTGGCTAACCCGGAGAGGTCTCCGGAGTACTGGATACGCTTGTCTGCTTGTCGGTGGTGTGCAGGGACTTCAGAGGTGACGGACAAGGTTCGAGCCAGGTGAAACTGGGTCAAGCGGGAGGCTTGATGCCAGGGGAGCGGGGAGCTCCGTCACGGTGGCTGCGAAGGTGGTCCGGGTCGGTCCTCGGGTCGAGGCGCGCCAGGTGAAGGCAGAGAGTGCGGAGCGTGGCTCCGGCTGAAGGTACTCCGAGACAAAGTCCTCGGAGGTGAGGCACTTCGAAGGTACTCCGAATGGAGTGACTTCGGAGTTGGTTGGATCAAGTCCTCTGCGGAGGCAAGGAGTTCGAAGTGTGCTCCGGAGGGAGACACTCGAAGGTGCCCAACGAAGGTCTCAGAAGTCGAGGCGCATCGAAGGCATGGTCCGGGTGAGGCTCGTCGAGGAGTGTGCTCGGAGTGAGACACTACGACGAAGTGCTCATGGAATGCTTCATGCGAAGGCCTTGGACGAAGGAGGGACTTCGAAGGGTGGTACTCCGAAGGTGGGGCTTCGGAGTGAGGATGACTTGAGGTGCTTCGGCATGCATGGCTTCGGTACACGGACTGACGGAGTTCGAGCTGGGTGTAGCTGCGAAGCCGTGGTGATCCACTCCGGAGGTGTTGGTGCGAAGGCCCAAGGGCTTTGACGGCTTCGGCTCAAAACCGTCAGTGTATCGGAGACTGACTTCGGTGAAGCGAAGGCCACCAGGCTCAAGGCTTCTCACCGAAGCTACCGCACCCTCGCGTGCGAAGGGAGGTTCCAGAAAGTCAAAGACTGTAAAAGGCTGACACTGTCTGTTCTGTAAAAGGCTGACACTGTCCCCTCTGCAGTTGACAGAAAAGCCTCCAGAATAAAGGTGGACTACCTTTTGTACCCCTTAGTTCTGTAGAGTCAAATCTTTTGTAAACCCTAGGGGTAAAGTAGTCTTTTCCTTTGGATGAACTGTGGGCTATAAATATGGGGGCTCGGTAGGTAACATTTAACACTTTGAGCATTTACTGTTGAGCTCCTGTAGCCACACTTCGATTGCAGTACATCCAGAGAGTTCATTCTCTGTGTTCCTTGTTCAAGCGGCGAAGCCCTGTTTCCTGTGCTTTTGCTTGAGCTCGCTTTGCATACCTCGTCTGTAGTTGTGCACCGAAGCCTGTTGAGGCGAAGGTTGTTTTCAGTGCGAGGTGTGTCTTTTCGGTGTGCTGTCGCTCTGTGTAACTTGAGGCCAGTCCTTACAGCTTACTAGCGAAGCCCCGATCGAGGCCCGTTTTGCTTCTTGTGTCGAAGCCCTTAGCGTAGTCCTTTTGTGTGCGTGTAGACCTTCGTGTACGAAGCCCAGCACCAGTTGCTGCTGCCAAGTACTTGGTCGAAGTCCTCAGAGGGCTGTCCACTCTTGCGAAGGGTGAAGTGCGAAGCCTGCTCGAAGCACCCTGTGTGCGGAGCCTGCACTGACTTAGCAGAGTTGGTTTTCGAGGGTTGTAAGTGGAGCGAAGTCTTCTTGGCTTCGAACTTTTGCTCCTCCGAAGCCTGTGTTCGAAGGTGTCGAAGTACCTCCGAACCAGACCTTCGAAGGTAGTGTTCGAAGCCTGTTCCGCAGAAGACAGAACTGAAACCGAAGGCTAGCTTTTAGCCCGAAATTTTAAAAGCTCCCATTCACCCCCCCTCTGGTCGCCGTTTCCGGTCCAACAATTGGTATCAGAGCAGGTTAAGATCACCAGTTGACCTTAACCGGTTTTGTGATCTGTTGGCGACATGGATAGAGGCAGTAAAATTCCTCTGTTCGATGGGACAGATTTTGCATACTGGAAGGTGCGCATGGAGGCTTACTTATTAAGCCAAGGAAATGCAATTTGGGAGATTGTGGACTCACAATACTCCATCCCTGAGACTCGTACCTCTCAGACTGAGAAGGATCAGTATATTGCCAATTCCAAGGCAAGAAACATATTGTTCATCGGTTTGAGTAGAAGTGAGTTCGATAGGGTGCAGCACCTTAGGACTGCTAGGGAGATTTGGACAACACTCACTGTCTTCCATGAGGGCTCTGCTCAGATCAAGGCCAGACGCCAAAGCACATATAACCAACAGTATCAGCTGTTTGTGCAGGCACCTGGTGAATCTGTAGATGCCATGTTTTCTCGCTTTGACGCGATAGTGAGTAACTTGAGGTCCAACGGGACGCTTGCTTACAGTGATCACGATAGGGCTATCAAGCTTCTCTATGCTCTTGACCGTAGCATATGGGAAGTGAAGATATCCAGCATTGAGGAGTCCACAGGCTATGACACTCTAACCTGTGATGAACTCTTTAGCAAGCTAAAGTCCACAGAGATTGCCAAGGCATCTCTTGTTGTGCACAGAAGCTCTTTGCCACAGCCATTGGCATTGGTTTCTAGCACTAGCCGTGGCACCACTGCAAAACCAAGCACATCAGGCACTTGTGTTCTTGCAGATGGTTTTGCTTTGTCCTCCCTGGTCTCCGTCACAAAGGAGCAGGTGGACACTCTAGCTGATGATGAGCTTGCTCTCATTGCCCGGAGGTTCACCCGCTTTCATCATGAGAGACGGGATCAGAGGAGAAGTGGTTTTAGTGGCTGCTATGAATGTGGCGACACCTCTCACATTAAGGCCAATTGCCCCAAGGTCAAGAAGAGAGATGAGAGTGAGCGCCCCAAATACCACAAAAAGGAGAGGAAGCCTTTTGTGAAGGGCAAACGCGGCAAGATGGCTAAGAAAGTAGCCAAGGCCGCTTCCAGAGCCTTTGTTGCTGCTCTCAGCGACATCGACACTTCCTCAACTGAGGAGTCGAGCTCTGAGGAGGAGGAGTCCCCAAGGAAGGAGGACAAGAAGGACAAAAAGGGACGTGACTTCACCGGCCTTTGCTTCATGGCCGACAGCGATCACAGCGGCGATGAGCTTGACTCATCTGAGGTAAACCTATCATCTGACCAGCTTCTAATTAAATTAGATGAGCTGAATGAAGTAGTGCTTGGTCAGGATAGATTACTTGTGCAAGCCGCTAGAGAAAGAAAAGACCTTAGACTTAGGCTAGAATCTGTTTCTACTGAATATGCCATGCTTAAGTCTAAATATGATGATGCTGAATGTGAATCATGTTCTGTTGTCATGAATGAGCTTGCTCAGTTGCGTTCTGTTCATGCTCAAACTCTTTCTGAGCTTGAGACTGCACAGAAGCAGCTTTTGGAGGTGGATTCTAGACCTCATGATGTTATTGATTGCATGAACTGCTCTTTATTACGCGATAGCATTAATTTACGTGATAAGCATGTTCATGATTTGGAGGCTAGATTGGAGAGGGCCGGTAGTTCTAAGGATGTGCAGCCTGTGTGTGACACATGCATTACCCTTAAGGACCAGCTAGGCATTGTTAGAGAGCGAGCTGAAAACCTCATGTCCAAAAATGAATACCTTCTTTCCGTGGTTAATAAATGCACTGAGGGAAAGGGTAGGATGGATTTGCTCTTGGCCAAGACCAAGTTGTGTGCTGACAGAGCCGGGGTAGCTCTAGGTTTGGGTTTTGAGAGGATACCTTCAGACAGTAAGACCAAAACTATTTTTACCTCTCCCACCACCCTAGAGAAAGAGAGAGCTCTGTTAGACACCCCACCAGCCAAAAAGCCTACCCATCCACCAAAGAAAACCACTCCTCCTGCCAAGAAAAATCCTCCCAAGAAAACCACACAGAAGAAACCCAAGGAGCCTATGAGAGTTGCTCCTGTGACCCATGAGAGTGCCCCTAGGAGAGTGTTCCATTGTTCTTATTGTCAGCGGGCGGGTCATTTGGTTGGATTCTGTTTTCGTCGCATCAAGGATGAGCGACGCGCACAGGCGATGAGTTATCAGGACATGCATTACCCATCTTTAGGTATGCATGAGTCTGAGATGTACTATCGTCCTGCTTTTGAGGCTCCTCATGCTTCTCGGAGAGGTTTTGCTCCTCGAGGTCTTCACCATGTTCCATATGGTGGTAGACCTCGGGCTAGCAGATTTGTACCTCGTCAGAGTAGGAGACCTCGACATGTTGTTCTTTCACAGCATGTAGGTAGACCTCGCACTTTGCATCATTCTGATTATTATGTGCGTAGACCGACTGCTTTTACTGTGCCTACTACTCGTGTCACTCAGTGCTGGATGCCTCGTCACTATTTTACTCACCCCAGCACTGAGCGATCGAGACGTTCTTATAATGTGTAGGCGACAGGTCGAGGCTTGGAGGGCACATGGATCATGGACTCCGGTTGTTCGCGCCACATGACCGGAGATGCAGCTTGGTTCTCCAGCCTCACCACAACCAAGCAAAGGGAACATATCACCTTCGGAAACAATCGAAGGAGTAGAGTGAAAGGTAAAGGTGTGGTAAGAATTAATTCGAACTTCACTCTCAAAGATGTTGCGTTGGTTGAAAACCTGGGATACAATTTGCTGTCTGTATCTCAGTTGCTTGATGAGGGCTTCGAAGTGCGATTTCATCGCGATACTTCGCAAGTGCTCAATTCTGATGGCGTTGTGGTGTGTAAGATCTTTAGGGTTGGGAGAGTCTTTGGAGCTGATTTTTCAGAGTCATCTGGTTCTTCTCATTGTCTTGTTGCACATTCAACTTCTGAGCTATGGAAGTGGCATAGGTGACTAGGGCATATGAGCTTTGAGTTGCTCGCTCGTCTGAGCGCCCTAGGTCTGATCCGAGGATTGCCCAAGCTCAAGTTTGAGAAGAATTTAGTTTGCGCTCCTTGTCGACATGGAAAAATGATTGCCGCTTCGCATTCGCCAGTCACCACAGTGATGACTGAACAGCCCGGAGAACTTCTCCATATGGACACTGTAGGTCCTTCTCGGGTTAGTTCTTTAGGCGGCAAGTGGTATGTTTTAGTTATTGTCGACGATTACTCTCGCTACTCTTGGGTCTTCTTTCTTGCCAGCAAGGACGAAGTGTTTTCACACTTTCGGAGCTTGGCTTTGAGACTGTTTACTGAACTCCCTGGTGCATTAAAATTCATTCGAAGCGATAATGGCACCGAGTTCAAAAATAGTCTCTTTGTTGACTTTTGCATGGAGCATGGCATAGAACATCAATTCTCTTCTCCGCGGGTTCCTCAACAGAACGGTGTCGTTGAAAGGAAGAACCGCACTTTGGTTGAGATGGCTAGGACGATGCTTGATGAGCATAGGACTCCTAGAAAATTCTGGGTTGAGGCCATGAACACTGCTTGTTACATCTCAAACCGAATCTTCTTGCGCTCAATTTTAAACTTGACATCTTATGAGCTGCGTTTTGGGAGACAGCCCAAGGTTACTCATCTTCGAGTTTTTGGCTGTCGCTGCTTTATCCTAAAACGTGGTAACTTAGATAAATTTGAGTCGCGATCTTCTGATGGGATCTTTTTGGGTTATACTACTCATGGTCATTCCTATCGTGTTTATAACTTGGAAACTAACACTGTCATCGAGTCATGTGATGTGACTTTTGATGAATCAACCCCCTCTGTTAGTTCTGCTTTTGAACAGGCAAATGAACACGACATGGAACAGACCTTATTCGAAGACGAAGATCCCGGAGAATTCGAGGATGAACCCCTACTACCCTCGACGTCAACCCCCGAAGCTGACCCCGCTTCAACTACTTCGGCACGAGGTCCCGAAGCGACTACCTCAACATCGGTCATCTTGGACCACTCCAACGCACAAGTTGAGGGGGAGACTGCATCCCGCCGCGAGGCTCCACATCATGTCCAAAGGATGCACCCTCCCGAGCAGATCATTGGTGAGCTTGATCAAAGGGTAACACGTTCTCACGCTCATTTCACTAATGCTGCTTTTGTTGTTTCTTTCGAGCCTTTAGATGTTAGTCATGCACTTTCTGATTCTAGTTGGATCAATGCCATGCATGAAGAGCTTGAAAATTTTGAGAGAAATCAAGTCTGGACTTTAGTTGATCCTCCACCTAATGTTCATTTCATTGGAACAAAATGGATTTTCAAAAATAAACAAGGGGAGGATGGGACAATTGTTAGAAACAAGGCTAGACTTGTAGCTCAGGGCTTTTCTCAACTAGAAGGGATTGATTTTACTGAAACTTTTGCACCTGTTGCTCGCCTTGAGGCCATTAGGATTTTGCTTGCCTTTGCGACATCTCGAGGATTCAAACTCTATCAAATGGATGTCAAAAGTGCTTTTCTTAATGGCTTCATAGGTGAAGATGTTTATGTAAAACAACCCCCTGGTTTTGAAAACCCCAAGTACCCACATAAAGTCCTTAAACTTCATAAGGCTCTTTATGGACTCAAGCAGGCCCCTCGGGCGTGGTATGATAGACTTAAGTCTTTTCTGCTTGAGCGAGGGTATTTGATGGGCTCTGTTGATAAAACTTTGTTTACTCTCAAGCATGGCAAAGATTTCCTCCTGGTTCAGATTTATGTGGATGATATCATCTTTGGTGGCTCTTCTCATGCTTTAATTGCCGAGTTTGCAGATACCATGAGCAGGGAATTTGAAATGTCAATGATGGGTGAACTCACCTTCTTCCTTGGTTTGCAAATCAAGCAAAGCAAACAAGGTACTTTTGTCCACCAGACAAAGTACACCAAGGACCTTCTCAAGAAGTTCGACATGTCCGATGCGAAGCCCCTCGCCACTCCAATGGCTACATCTGTAGCATTGGACCCTGACGAAGATGGAGAAGCCGTAGATCAGAAGGAGTTCCGGAGCATGATCGGCTCCCTCCTCTACTTGACTGCCACGAGGCCGGACATACACTTCGCAGTATGTCTGTGCGCTCGTTTTCAGGCTTCACCACGAGCTTCGCACCGCCAAGCGGTTAAGCGCATTCTAAGGTATCTCAAACACACCCTTGAATTTGGCATATGGTATTCAGCATCTTCATCTTTATGTCTTCAAGGTTATTCAGATGCAGATTTTGCTGGCTGTAGAATTGATAGGAAGAGTACCTCTGGTACTTGTCATTTTCTGGGTACTTCTCTGGTTTGCTGGTCTTCCCGCAAACAGTCTAGTGTTGCACAATCAACGGCTGAGGCTGAATATGTTGCTGCAGCTAGCTGTTGCTCTCAGATTTTGTGGATGGTTTCCACTTTGCGGGATTTCGGGTTAGATTATAAGAGTGTTCCACTTTTCTGTGATAACACTAGTGCTATTTGTATTGCAAACAACCCGGTTCAGCACTCCAGAACCAAACACATTGATGTACGGTATCACTTTCTCAGAGATCACAATGAGAAGGGTGATATTGAACTTCAATATATTGATACCCAACACCAGCTTGCCGACATTTTTACAAAACCCCTCGATGCTTCTCGATTTGCTTACTTGCGTGGGGAACTTGGTATTTGTCATCCCTACGGCATTTTGTGAGGGGGAGCTGATTTTAATTGTCTTGCATATGCTCATTATGTGTGAAATTGCATTTACATCTTTTGCTATTATATGCCTGCTTCTAATTCAAAGAAATCATGTCAGCTCAGCTCTATGAAATATGTCTGGAACATTGGTTGTGCATGATATTTTATTTTCTAAAATCAAAACTTGCTCACCGCACAATCGTGTATCTAGCTTGTTTAGGCAGGACTGCTTTTAGCTATCTTTTATCTACTTGACAGCAAGACACTGTTCCTTGGATGCTAAAATTTGCAACTTGAAAAATGTGTTCTTTATTCATGGATATTCATCAAAATATTTAATTCACCTGAATCAAAATCAAAAATCCATGATTTGTCTGGTTTAAATGAAAAGATCCAGGAGGGTTTGTTTGTCGCACTACTCTATTCTAGACTGCTTACCATTGCACTTTGGTCTGAACTGGGATAGTGTAGTGTATGCCAAAATCACCGCCTTAAGCTTCAGATGGATTTCTTGCCTAGGCTTGGCCTGATTGGAAAGTATAAGGTGGACAAACAAATAACCCCTGGCATTAAGAAAAGAACAACAAAATTAATTAATCATCAAGTTTGCTTTCAAAGCTCCTTTTATCAAGACTTATCTGTCTAGGGTAGAAATTGTTAGCTTTGCGCAGTCCTTGCCTTCACATGTCTAGTTGCTATGATTAAGAGGTGATGCTTTTATCTCAAAATGACAAAATCACATGCCATCATCTTGTTTCACAAAATGTTAAATTGAGCTGAGCACATGATCATTGGTATTACTGTTGGCATATTTTTGCATTATATGTCTTTGCAATTCTATTCATTTCGAAGCTTTGCATTTTTGACTGCTCCTTGATGCTTGCATTGCCAAAGGGGGAGAGATTTGCTATGTGTTCTCTGCCGCAAGAAGGCATAATTTCGAAAAGGGGGAGAAAGATTTTTGACATAAAGGGGGAGAAGAATTTGCTTAACTCAGGGGGAGTTCTTATCAAGGGGAGATTTGCCAAAGGGGCTTTTACTCTTTTACAAAGGGGGAGGAAAATTCTTTTATCAAGTGACATGATTTGGCTCTTTTCTGAGTTTTTATGGTCACTTGTGTGCTGAAAGTACTCCGAGACAAAGTCCTCGGAGGTGAGGCACTTCGAAGGTACTCCGAATGGAGTGACTTCGGAGTTGGTTGGATCAAGTCCTCTGCGGAGGCAAGGAGTTCGAAGTGTGCTCCGGAGGGAGACACTCGAAGGTGCCCAACGAAGGTCTCAGAAGTCGAGGCGCATCGAAGGCATGGTCCGGGTGAGGCTCGTCGAGGAGTGTGCTCGGAGTGAGACACTGCGACGAAGTGCTCATGGAATGCTTCATGCGAAGGCCTTGGACGAAGGAGGGACTTCGAAGGGTGGTACTCCGAAGGTGGGGCTTCGGAGTGAGGATGACTTGAGGTGCTTCGGCATGCATGGCTTCGGTACACGGACTGACGGAGTTCGAGCTGGGTGTAGCTGCGAAGCCGTGGTGATCCACTCCGGAGGTGTTGGTGCGAAGGCCCAAGGGCTTTGACGGCTTCGGCTCAAAACCGTCAGTGTATCGGAGACTGACTTCGGTGAAGCGAAGGCCACCAGGCTCAAGGCTTCTCACCGAAGCTACCGCACCCTCGCGTGCGAAGGGAGGTTCCAGAAAGTCAAAGACTGTAAAAGGCTGACACTGTCTGTTCTGTAAAAGGCTGACACTGTCCCCTCTGCAGTTGACAGAAAAGCCTCCAGAATAAAGGTGGACTACCTTTTGTACCCCTTAGTTCTGTAGAGTCAAATCTTTTGTAAACCCTAGGGGTAAAGTAGTCTTTTCCTTTGGATGAACTGTGGGCTATAAATATGGGGGCTCGGTAGGTAACATTTAACACTTTGAGCATTTACTGTTGAGCTCCTGTAGCCACACTTCGATTGCAGTACATCCAGAGAGTTCATTCTCTGTGTTCCTTGTTCAAGCGGCGAAGCCCTGTTTCCTGTGCTTTTGCTTGAGCTCGCTTTGCATACCTCGTCTGTAGTTGTGCACCGAAGCCTGTTGAGGCGAAGGTTGTTTTCAGTGCGAGGTGTGTCTTTTCGGTGTGCTGTCGCTCTGTGTAACTTGAGGCCAGTCCTTACAGCTTACTAGCGAAGCCCCGATCGAGGCCCGTTTTGCTTCTTGTGTCGAAGCCCTTAGCGTAGTCCTTTTGTGTGCGTGTAGACCTTCGTGTACGAAGCCCAGCACCAGTTGCTGCTGCCAAGTACTTGGTCGAAGTCCTCAGAGGGCTGTCCACTCTTGCGAAGGGTGAAGTGCGAAGCCTGCTCGAAGCACCCTGTGTGCGGAGCCTGCACTGACTTAGCAGAGTTGGTTTTCGAGGGTTGTAAGTGGAGCGAAGTCTTCTTGGCTTCGAACTTTTGCTCCTCCGAAGCCTGTGTTCGAAGGTGTCGAAGTACCTCCGAACCAGACCTTCGAAGGTAGTGTTCGAAGCCTGTTCCGCAGAAGACAGAACTGAAACCGAAGGCTAGCTTTTAGCCCGAAATTTTAAAAGCTCCCATTCACCCCCCCTCTGGTCGCCGTTTCCGGTCCAACAGAAGGAAGATCAGCGAACTGATGTCTGTAAAAGCGGCTGGAAGAATAAGTTGGGGTCCCCCAAATGAAAGTCCAATTGTCTGGGGACGTAGTGTTGTCGATGTTCTCCAGGATGATCGAGAGGAGATTGAATTCTAGAAGAGCCTCTTGGGAAAGAGGGAGAAAGAAGTTGTCCTCGAACTGCGAAAGACCCAAGAAATGGCTGTAGGAGCAGTTGGGGGTCTTGGAAAAGGAAAAGAGGCGAGGGAAGACAGTCTTAAGCGGGGCATTGTGCCAGCAATCCTCCCAAAAGGCGACAGAAGAACCTCTGCCAGGCAGGGGACGAGCAATACCCCTGAAAATAGTGGAGAGCTTAAGGATCTCTTTCCACTAGCGAGAGCCTTTGGGGGGAGCGAGGTGTGGAGCCAAAGAACAGTTCTGGTAGTGTCTCCAGACCAGAGTGACCCAAGGGGTGTCAGTCATTGAGAAGAATTTGTGGGCCTGTTTGAGCAAGAGAGCAACATTTTGGGTTCTAAGATTGATGACACCAAGTCCACCTTTGAGCTTAGGCAGGCAAACCTTGCTCCAGGCAACCCTTGGGTGGGAGGAGGCGGAAGAGTTGTAACCTCTCCAAAGACAGTGACGACGCGCACGATCAATATGATTAATAACCTTGACAGGAAGTTTAAAGGTACACATGACATAAGTTGGGAGAGCCGAGAAAACAGAATTGACCAGTTGAAGTTTCCCAGCCAGGGACAGGCAAAGGTTGGTACTAGAAAGGCGACGCTCAATTCTGTCCAGGAGGGAGCTAAAGTCTCTGAACCTGGGCGCAAGGGTGCCTAGAGGAAGCCCCAAGTAGGTGAACGGGAGGGACTCCAATTTGCAGCCGAAAGAGGCTGCCAAGATGCAGGCATCTTCATTGGAAATGTTAAGGGGAATGAGGCTGGATTTCTCGAAGTTGACTCTGAGACCGGAGACAGAGGAGAAGGAGTTTAGGAGAGCTTTGAATAAAAAGATGTTCCTCTGATTAGCATTGAGGAAAATCATGGTATCATCCGCATATTGGACTATGGGGAAATCGTCGAGTGGATTATGACAAGTGGGTGCGTCGAGAAACCCCATCGCGGCAGCACGGTTTATGATGTGCTGTAGGAGGTCAACAGCAACCACAAAGAGGAGAGGTGAGAGGGGGTCCCCTTGTCGGACCCCCCTTTTACAATGGAAGAACTTGCCTGGGATACCATTGAGGAGGACAGCGGAGTGTCCCGAGTCAAGAATGGCGCGAATCCACTCCATCCATTTTTGGGGGAAGCCTAGATGTTTAAACATGAGAAGAATAACAGAGTGTTCAATGGTGTCAAAGGCCTTTTCAAAGTCGAGCTTTAGAATGATAGTGCCAGCTTTGGAGGATTTGCAGAGATGAGTGTATTCCAGGGACCAGGCGAAACAATCTTGTATGGATCGAGCTTTAATAACACCATATTGATTTTTGTGGATGATGGTAGGAATGATCGGTTGAAGTCGATTAGCCAGAATTTTGGTGAGGATTTTGATGCTAGTGTTAAGAAGAGAGATGGGCCTAAAGTCCTTCACCAGGGAGGCCTGTTGAGATTTCGCAATGAGGGTGATGTAGGAGCCATTAAGCGGCAGGAGGAGGCCCGGGGACGGGGAGGAGGAGAAGGAGCGACCCAGATCAAGGAAATCATGTTTGATGATGGGCCAGCAGAGTTTGAAGAAGAGGCTGTTAAACCCATCGGGCCCAGGGGCCTTGTCAGAGGGCAAATGACGGACCACCTGATCGAACTCGTCAGCCGAGAGATCAACCGCCAGGTGATCCAGCCCATGATGGCTGGGGATTAGAGAATGAAGATTAAAGCTCATCACGGGGTTGGTGGAGAAGCCCATTTTACTAAGGAAGAAGTCTAGGAAGGCCGAGGCCTTATCCTCAGCAGAGTAAGCCCAAGTTCCCTCAGGAGATTGAATGGCTGAAATAAGGTTTTGGCGCTTACGAGCACTGGCAGCAGCATGGAAGAATTTCGTGTTCTCATCGCCCAATTTCGTCCACCTCACAGTGTAACGCTGCCGCCAGTAAATGTTTTGTAGTTGGAGGAGATTTGTGGTGTGATCTTTGAGGATAGATCTAAAGATCTTTTCAGGATGGGAGAGAGGTCTAAGATCCTCAGTGTGATCGAGGAAGTGGATGATAGCAGTGGAGTTGTTGATACGCTGGCTAAGAGGGCCACGATCTGAGTGCCACTTGGAAAGTCTTTTTTGGAGCTCTCGAAGTTTATGGGCGATTCTGGAGGCGGGGTTCGATGGGGAAGAGGATGAATTCCAACTGGAAGCAACAGTGGGAAGGAATTGAGGGAGTTTTGTCCAGAAGTTCTCAAAACGAAAAAGCGAGGAACGAGGTATGGTCGTGGCAATACGGGCGAGGCAAGGGCAATGATCAGAGGAGGAGTTAGGGAGATCTTCAAAGTGAGTAGCGGGAAAGGAGGAAATCCAATGAGCGGAGGTTAGACACCAATCAAGCTGGACCAAGAGAGGAGGAGATTGCATGTTGCTCCAGGTGAAAGTCCGACCCTGAAGATGGATGTCCATGAGGCCAAGCAGGCTAATGGAGTTGTTGAAAGCATTCATGATAGCGAGATTAGCCCCCTTCCTATTACGGTTTTCGGGAAAGCGGTACATGTTGAAGTCTCCCATGAAAATCCAATCATCGTTCGGGTGGATGTTAAGGGAGTGCATCCAATCAATGAAGGCAGGTCTGTCACGATGATGGCAGGGGCCATACACATTAGAGAGGGTCCAGGTACTGTTATCAGAAGCGCTCCTAAGGGAAATCGTGAGGTGAAACGAAGAACTTGAGTGAAGAGTACCCACGAATTGAGAGCTTTTCCAGGCCGTGAGGAGGCCGCCAGACGCACCAGCAGAGGGATGGAAGAGAAAGCAGTCGAAACGCTTGGGGAGGAATTTGCGGACCGATATTTGATCGAAGAAAGCTGTTTTAGTCTCTTGAAGGCAGACAATGTCCGCACGGTTGGAGATGACAATGCTGCGAACAGCAAGGCGCTTGCAAGGAGCGTTAAGACCACGGATATTCCAAGAGATGACACGCCAATCCCGAGATTTAGACATAGGAGAACTATAAAAGGCGGCCCCAGGAGGAATGGTTGGACCCAGACCAAGTCTGGAGGGTGGAACCCTTCCAGCAGATACAAACAGTTTCAGAAACAAAGGATAGGGCGAAGCCTATCAACATGAACGTGGTAAAGCAACCAAGAGTACCAAAAGCGCGAGAGATCACAGTCTGGCAATGAAAGTAAGAGAACACAAAAAGACGCCCCCGCAAGGCCAGGATGGTGAAGGAGAGCGCAAGAGTCTTGTGGTGGTGGAGCTTCATTGATGAACCCTCGGGACGAAAGGCCTAGGCTTCCCGGGGCAGCTGAGCAGCACCGGGATGATCTCCCATGGCGTGGTCCTCAGAGTCACTGGACATAAGAATGGCGTTAGTGACTTTGGACTCGTCGACGCCACAAAGATTGATGGCAGCGAATTGAATCTGTGGAATTGAAAGGATAGGGCAGGGGTTACCTGACCTTGAAATGTCGATAAACTCTTTGATGCTTGGGTGCTCTGAGAGGGTGAGGCCCTTGCCGGAGGACTTGAAGCTGTTGGATTTGAGACGCAGTCGAAGGCTTCGCCTAAGTCCTTTGTCCGAGAGAGGCGTCGGAGCATTGGTCGGAGTAGGCGAAGGGGAAGGAGCCCTTTCCAAGGCTAGCTGTTTGGGACGACGCCTGGTGTAGACGAATTTGATGGGCCTCTCCTCCCTTGCCCTTGGGATAGGGAGAGCCAGGGGAAGGGGAGGCCTGCTGGAAACGGCGATTTGGAAGGGGTGATCATCTTGAGCTGGAGGAGACTGTGGAGCTTCTTGCTGTGGGAGAGGTTGAGGCGGTGGAACTGGAAGTGCCACAAAGCGTGCCAAAGAGGAAGAGGAGGAGACCCCTAACACGGCCGCACTGTTCTGCGGTTCAGCCGCGGCGAGGTCTCCCATCTCCGGTGGTTCCTCAGCAGCGAGTTGAAGGAAGTCGAGCAGATCGTCATGCTCCGCTTCGGCATCAAAGTCATTGGCGAAGTTGTTGTTGTGGGGAGGTTGCTGCTGCTGCCAATGATTGGCTAGAGGACCAAAACCTTGTTGATCAGCCCAAAGTTGAACCCATTCCGGCTCGCCGGGTTGAACCGGGTCCAAGAAGGGGTGCGGGTTGCCGTTGTCGGGAGGTGGCGGCGCTTCGTCCCCGAGCCACCTATCTGCCAAGTCCGATTGGAGGAGGTAGACAGGGAAAGTCCAGGAGCGGCCAGCGCCGTCCATCTCTCTGCCATGCTTGACAGTGAGACTTCTTGGCACGTCCAGATCGTCGTCGTAGAGGACTTTGATCAGCACCCGGGCCAAACTGGGGTCTTGGCTGTGCCAGAAGAGGAGCTGGCCGAAAGAAGAGCAGATTTGCTGGAGAAAGTCTAGGGTTTTGAGGTCAAGAGGAAACCCTAGAAACATTATCCATCCCGCGCGGGCAAAAGGAGCCGTGCGGCAGTTCGAGGCCTCATTGTGCTTCACAAACCGGACCAGGCGCCCGAGAACGAAGATCGGTGGGGAGTTGACAAGGAAGTCTCTTTCGACTAGACTTGTGAACTTGAAGATTCCTACTCCGAGAGGGTGAAGGCTGTAGCGCTCAACCCGGAGCAGGAGTTGATGCACCACCTGCTGACGGATGGCGATCAGGAAGTCCGATCGCTCCGCCGGAGGAATGTGGCCATCGGACTCCGCGATGGCAAAGCACTCGTGACGAGGGATAATCTCGCCAGAGATAGCAACAGTGTTCCTTTGACGGCGAAGCGGGCCACCTCCATCGCGGAGAGCGCCTCCGAAAGGGACGAAGGGGAGAGGGTTCGCCGGAAAGTTGGCCATGGATGCGAGGTGAGCTGTGGGGAAGCGGGAGGGTTGCTGGAAAGAAGAGAGGACAAGAGGCGGAGGAGACGAAGGTGGAAAAGGCGGGGGAGGCGCCTGTCCAACTTCCGAGGCTAAACCCCGAGGGGAAATAAGCGAAAAAACCCAAGAAGAATTTGAGAAGGAAGCCAGGTAAAAAGAGGGGGAAGAAAGGAAGGGAAGGGGGGTGGGTGAAAGCAAAGAAAAACGCGGGGGGCAGCAAGAGAGAAAGCCCTGACGGGGGCAATTAATGCAACACGACGGGGTGGTGCAACCCGCGTCAGTCGAGCGCTCTGGCATCGAGGCGACAATCCGAGGGAGGCCAATGGCGAGATCACCTTTCAGACGGGTGAAGATATGGTCTAGAGGGACAGGGTCTAGGCGGGGGGAAGTGGCAACCGAGGGATGTCGCCGGGAGACCAGGGTGTCAGGGCCGGGACACAGGGGAGAGCGGGAAAAACGTCCAAGGATGGACGGCAGGGCGGCGTTGAGTTTGAAAATGGTTGAAGGAGAGCGAGAACTGAGACGACGCTTCACGGCGGGGTCTCGACGAGGGGGGAGAATAGAGGAGGAAGAAGGAAGAGGACAACGAAAAGAACCCATGAGGACGAAGGGCAACAGAGGGGAGGAGGTAGGAGGTGGGCCAATGCCATGCAGGCGAGTAACCGGAGAAAAGACAGTAACAGTATCGGAGAAGGAGACCTTTTTGGTGGGTTTGAGGCTTGAACGGCGTCGGGGAGAGCTGGGACCAGCAGGGGACTGGGGAGGCTGGGGATGGCGGCGGGCAACCGGGGGGGAGTGAGAAGGAAGATGTCGAGGAAGTGAATTCCTGCGAGCAGGGACCCAACTCCTTTCTTCCTCAGCAAGCCACCGCGGGACCTCTAAGGGCCAGTTAGGACCATCATCCCGCCACAGATGGAAGAAAACATCAAAGTGAGCCGTAGTGATCCTGCGAAGACGAACGACCGAAAGCCCAACAGCTTTACTGCTGACCGAGAAGCGGAAGTGCCTGTCTTGCACCTCAGCAACGTGAAAACCAGCCGGGGATCCCCCGAGGGCAGCAAGGAGGGCCAAGCTAACCGAATCCACCGAGAGACGAAACGTAAAACGGCGGAAAACGGCCAAGAGGAGGAAAGAGCCCGCCGGGGAAGACGAAGGATGATGAACAGGGAGAGAGAAACGCGACAACATTGAACGTTGGAAGTGAGCTCCCATGGAGAAGTCCCAAGAGGAGACTACGTCCCGAAGGGCTGAATCCTGCTCAAGCTCCACCAGGGGAAACAAAGGTCCCATGGCGGGAGAGAAGGGAGGGAAGAAAGAGCAAGCAGGGGGGACAAGAAGAACTGACCCGGACAGGGAGATCAAGGTCGGCGGGGCAGGGATGGCCGGTGGAAGGCAGCCGCCCCCATGATTGCCGGTGGAAGGCAATCAAGGTGGCAACGAAGAGGTGGTCCAACATTTAACTATTTATCACCCTCTTCGTTGCCACCTCTTCAAATGACACTCTCTTCGTTGCAATTAATTTTTTGCCACTCTCTTCGTGAGCCAATTTCCCACGCGCCCGCGCGCCGCCGCCCTCGCCCACGCATTTGAGGCGGAGGCGCGCGGGCGCGGGCGCGGCGGGGGCGGAGGCGGCGGGGGCGGCGGCGCGCGGGCGCGGTGGCGGCGAGGGCGGAGGCGCTTGCGGTGGCCGGCTTGGCTTGGGGAGAGAAAAGGAGGAGGAAGAAGAGGTGACGTGGCAGCGTGAGGTGGCAAAAATTTGATGTGATGGATGACGTGGCAAGTGACTGGACACCGAGTGACAAAAAATTAATTGGCTCACGAAGAGAGTGACAAAAAATTAATTGCAACGAATAGGATGGCATTTGAAGAGGTGGCAACGTGGCAAATAGTTAAATTTCCCACTTTACTTGGTTGAAATTTCGGCTCAAAAAAGGTCAACAGGTGGGGCCAAAGTCAACTGGCTCCTCTAGTCTGGGGTTACGATCTGTGCCGGCGTGCCGCCATTAGCGCCGCCGCTGCATTATAGCCGCCGAAATGGAGACCGTCCTCGCCGGGATCCCGCGATTCCGCAGGACGGCGGCGTTGATTGCGTCGTGCTGCGCGGTAATCCTCCTCGCTACAGTTCTCCTCCTCCCGCGCGGTCCTCCAGTCACGGAGCTGGCCTCCGCTGGTGAGGATGTTGCTGTTGCGGCCGTCCGCCTCGACGCCCGCGTCGAGACCAGGAGAGGGAACGAGGTGCTGTGGCAGCTTCCGCCGCGCGCGCCGCGCGCCGCGGTGTTCGTGGCGCCCGGCTGCACCATCCGCGCCGCGGACTTCTTCGACGCCTCCGCGGGCTGCCCGCGCTGCACGGGGCTCCCCGAGGAGCGCCTCTTCACGCGAGAGGCGCTCCGCCGCGGGTACGCCGTCCTCGCGGTGTCCAGCCGCGCGGAGTGCTGGTCGCTCGACATCGGAGAAGGAAGCGAGCTCGCCGCCGTCGAGTCAATCATCGAGTGGTGGGTTAAGGAGAAGCATCCCCAGCTCGCCGGCCTCCCGCTCGTCGGAATCGGCGCGTCGTCCGGAGGGTACTTCCTTTCCGCGCTGGCGGCGAGGGTCAGGTTCAGCAGCATCGCCGTCATGATCGCGGAGGGGGTATTCTCCGCGATGGAGGAGATTCCGGCTGGATACCCTCCAGCGCTGTTCGTACACATGCCCAAGGATACCGAGAGGGCGCGGGAGGTGGCGGCGAGCGTTGGCAAGCTAAAGGGGAATAACGTCGGCGTCCGAGAGATCCAATGCGACGAGTTCGCCGTGAGAGCGGGATTCTTGGCGGCAAGGATACCTGGGTTGACCCGTGCTGTCGCCGATGGGCTGGTCAATGTGCTTCGCCGGAAGGGGTTCGTGGATGAAAAGGGCTTTCTGAAGAAGGACGGTAGGAGTACACCATGGAGGCAGGCGGCTGCGGAGGAGAAGGTCTTGCCGGAGGGATTCCGGCTGGAGAGGCATGTCACAGAGGAGCTCAATATGGCATACGCATACCATGAGTTTACCAGTCTCAAGAATGGGGAAATCTTTGGATGGTTTGAGTCTCATATGGATCATAAGAGCTGAAAGTGTTCCAATAGCAATGCAGCAGGAACCAAGTAAACTGTAAAAGCAAGCAACTTGACGCTGGATCCAGGTGAAGCTACAGGTTTTGAGGAATGGAATGCAGGTCACATAATCATTGATTCAAGAGAGATGGGAAGATGGAGGAAAGGTCGAAAGGAAAACCTTGCAAGGCTTCTCTCGCGGTTTGTCGTTCACCATGTCCACTTGTAGTTTCTGATGTTCTTATTGAAAATGTGTATGCTGGATTCTGCTATGCAATTCTTTTCCATTGTTGTTATTAATGCTACAAAGCAAATGTGAATGCTGTCCTAATTTTGTTACAGTTGTATCTTGTAACAGACAAATGCCTTTCAATGTGCAGAAAAAATATTAAAATGTTGGATAATTTGATCCTTCCAGGGCAAATCATTTCATTTTCATCCTCACTTGCTGTCGCTGAAACTGAAATACAAAGTTTTTTGTGTTCTCTAACAAAAGGTTCTAGCTTAATAGTGTCTATACTGAAAATATAGGATATTGCAATTATCTTGTTATGTAGGGTATGCCACAGTCCTTTTGAATATAACTCCAATAGGGGCCATGGTTGATTGTTAAAAAATATTGATAGGTAATTGTTTTTTCAAGTAAACCATACCATTGTGCTTGTGCTATGAAAGTATCGCTGCGAAAACAATACTTACAGGTCCTTGAAAAACCATCAGTTCATCTGAGCAGTCTCTAGAGTATGCTTAACTAGTTTATCAATAGTTTTATGTGTGCTAACAAGATAATTTATTTGTTTTTATTGTATGACCCACATGTATTTACATATACTGTCTGTTACCTATCATTCACCTTGTATGGCCTCCATGTGACTCTTCTTACCATCATAAATATTTTATATCATTGTCCATTTATTTTTAGCTATCTTATTTTAGTTAGTTTTTTCAATGTAGTTTACCTTTATGCAAGTTTTGCTGGGTATATTGGAAAAATCACAATGTTGAAAGTTATGATAGATAATTACTCTTTAAACATGTTCTTTTAAATTGTGATACCTAACTAGTAGCAATTAATTAATTCCTTCTGCTTGATTTATTTCATGATCCTTATGGGGTATTTATACTCCTAATAACAATCTAATCTGTTATCTTTATCTCTATATTTAAAATAGAAATAATCCTAACTAATCTTATCTTAATCCTAACTAATTCAATCTTATCTCCAACTAATATGCACATAACAATCTATCCCTCCATCGGAAAAACAACTCGTCCTCGAGCTAGAAATCTGAAATCTAGATAAACATCCAAATCTTCCTTTGAATCCCGTAGGGCATTGTGCCCGAACATGTTTTGTGCAGACAGTAGGCCATGGCTTGAGCCCCAAGACAACATGTTTCTCGTCATTGCAGGCACATCCTCCCCTCCTGATCCTCGCCGCCGCCACCCACGTAGTCCTCATCCACCTCGGGATCGGTGCCATCGTCGTCAACGGGCATTGTGTCAAACACGACGTGTGCGTACGTGACAAAAGGGCGGCTTGCGATGCCCGTTGGGGACGTAGATCTAGCCGGAGAAGGGAACAATGTAACGAGGATGTAGATGGCAATATGCAGGACATGACGGTCGACGATGTCACATGACGGTCGACGATGTCGCTCCGTACAGGAAAGCGGCAGCCTGCGCGGCGGTCAACGGCTTGGAGCACGTAGACCTCATCATCGTAAGCACGGAGGGGCGTGGCGAGGGCTGCCTACGCCACGACGCGATCGACGTCCGCGGGAGCTCCATTGTCAGGACATAGATCTAGCTAGAGGTGGGGACGCAGGATGCAGATCGGGACCTCCTTAGTCTCCACCGCGATCTCCTCCACATCCTTGAGCTATTGCTGCTGCATCAGCTGGAATGGTACCTGCACCTGGACCATGGCTAGCACTTGTGATATGTCAGGCACGATGGGCACCTAGACCTGCGGCATGGCAGGCACGATGGTGGCTAGCGTGGTGTAGAAACCTTACACGCCGTAGGGGCAACTCGGCAACGTGGAGGTCACCGGAGCCAAGCCCATTTGTGCCTCGAGGACTGTCAGGCGCGCATCGACATTGGCGACGGCCTGCACCAACTCTGCGGATGGGGTGGTCGTCGCCATTGTGTTCGGAACTTGGCTGCTCTGATACCAAATTGGTAGGAGCAGGAGTAGGAATTAATTAATTCCTTTTGCTTGATTTATTCCATGACCCTTATGGGGTATTTATACTCCTAATATCAATCTAATCTGCTATCTTTCTCTCTATCTCTATCTTTAAAATAGAAATAATTATAACTAATCTTATCTTAATCTTAACTAATTCAATCGTATCTCTAACTAATCTGCACATAACAGTTGGCTATAAGATATTTGTACCGAATGATGGTATAGAGAAAGGAGAGATACTGCTAAATCAATGAGCTCAACTTGAGGAGGGTTTGTTTGCAGATTCACTTTTGTGAAAAAGGTTTGTGTGAAAGAATTTTGTTTCAGATATTTATTCTTTGAGTGTGTGAGTTGGGGCGTGGGGGCAGAGCAGAAACTGCATAGCAGGTAATTGTATCATAATAGTACTCCTGCTTGGAGGTTTGGAGCAAGTTTATGAGTTTTTTATTTCATGATATTATCATGACTTCTGTTGAAACAATTATGAATTGATCGTGATGAAGATAGTAACATCATTTGCTTGAAGGATCAACATGTTAACTAAATTTGTGTCTGGATTGAAGAAAGTTTATAAAAGAGTAAATTAATATTTCCTCATTCACCTCACATCCTATTTAATTGTTATGAAAAATGTTCAAGTGATAGTATAAACTTAAAACTCATCGTCAAAATTCATGGGACAGGGGTTAATTTAATATTCATCCCTTACTTCATCTATGATTTATGGCAGTGGACTGGTTTCTGGATGGGTTTCCCAAATTCCAACATAAGTACATTCAATAATTCGAAAAGAGGTAAAAAGCCTTAAGTTCAAGGCTTTTCCACCCAGAGAAAGATGCAATGAAGTTTGCAACTATTGTTATACTTCTTTGCCAGTGTAGAAGCAGCCACAAAAATCATAGTTCTGGTGTGGCATTTCCCTATTGTGCTGTTCTGAGTACAGTATAGCTTACCCTTATAGGTAATACTTCACTGGAACAAAATTTATAACAATCCTAGATGGTGACATTACATGGAAAAATTATTTTCAAAAAGGATATTACATAGAAAACAAAACAAAATAAAAAATTACCACCAAACAGCGAGATATCATCAATCAAGAAAAACACATAGGAGCAAACAGTTTAGACAGGAGACTTCATGAACTAATTAGTACTTGTAGTGGAAATCATTTGCCTTCTTGAAGATCCCAGCTTGGGCAGAAGCAGCACCATCAGAAGTCATGGCCACAATGATGCAATCCTTTATCTGTTGGGTTGTAAAAGGAAATTTCTTGTTCACAATGGAGTTGAGGTATGCCGCTGCTCCCTCACGGAGCAGGGCACTGGTACCATCAGTTCCAGTGTTTGACAGTGCATCATGAAGATTTTCTAGCTTCTTGCCAATGATCATACTGCAGGCAGCACCAAATGTCTTGCCAATGTTTCCAAGGGACCCAATAGCTGCGATGATAACATCTGGGTGGTTCTTCCAGTAGCTGTATTTTCGGTCAAAACAAAACCATCTGAGACTTGTTTATTTGTGATACTTGATACTTATGATGTGCACTAATGCTGGCTCTTACTCGCAGGATCCAATGAATTCATGCTTCGTCGGAACTTCAGGGACATCATGGGAAGGTGTACTTGGGGTGCTTGGTGTAGTGCCATAAGATGGCGTTGGCGTAGTGCCATAAGTTGGTGTTGGCTTGTACCCACCACCTGATCCATATGCTGGAGTCGGGGAGCCACCATCTGGTAAGGTATACAAGCTGTTATAACCGTGAATTCTGAAAGATCTAAAAATTGCTGTGGCATATCCTTGTTATCCTGTAATATGAACTGTATACGGCCAAAAAAATGTGATGCAACACCTCATAGTACATCCTAATCCTAGTAGTTAGCACTGAGTTTATTCAGGATATTAATTAGCATTGCTTATAGTTATCAGTGTGAGCAGATGCATGAAGTTGCTCATTTGCTTTGCATAATTTTAATTGCTTTGTTAGCTAGCTAGATTCTATATGTAGTTTTCTCTAATATCTCCACTTTGACCATTAGATGCAATATAATAATGTAAACTGCACAGAAGGGATGGGGTTAGAAAAATACAGTGAGGAGTAGCAGAGTAGGTCTTCTGTTCAGACAACTCTCCCAGGCTTCTGCATGAGCTCAGAGAAAGGAGCCCCACCAGGACAACACTGATCAGAAGAACCTTGCCACTCATCTTGCTCTCAGTATCTGCAGAGAAGAAGGAATAGATGACTGAACTGGTTGAGAGGCTTGAGCTGATGAACTGAATTTGCCTTTGTGCATCTATATATACAAGCGAAAGGTGTCTCTACTGCTCTATAGTTTCTGATAGCAGTTGGCTATCATTTAATGATTTGATTCGTCCAGCTAAGTCAGAATGACAGTGATCTGCTTGCTTTCAACTCACATTATGAAGCTTCCTTTGTGAGTGCTTGAGCTCAAATGTGTGTCTAAATTTGTATCTTACAGAGAGGCCATGGTATTTATAGCTTCCCTTGATCATGGACAGTCTTCTTTTCATGCAGAATGGAGTTCTTTTTGGTAGCCTGAAGATTTAATTGGGATCGGTGCCTGCCACCTACTCAGAATTGAAATATGCCTCGAGCTGGATTTCATGCGATGCTGGCAGAATTGAATATCTTAATTTAATGGAAGCATAGTTAAGGTATGATTCTCTGGTCCCAGTTAGTATGTGGAGGCACCCAATTTGATTTTACAACTTAATTGTGTTTTTGTCTACATGGAAATGAGAGGATTTGTTTTGATCATGCCACAAGTCTAATCCTGGTAGTTACTTCTGATACATTACCTCTAACTGATCTATGCTGCAATTGTTCATGCTATGAATTATAAGTGCATCGCCTTTCTTTATACTAATTAGAGGCTCCAAGAAGCTCCTACCTAAATTTTATGAGACATGAAAGATATAAAATCCCACGATAATCTAAAAAGAAATAAATCTAGAAATTCTGGAGGAAAAGAAAACATCTTGACCATACAATTCTTTTTAGTTTTCTTAAATCAAAAGGTTTGGATTGTCTCCTATGAGTCCTCGTGCTACATCTCCTTGCATTACAAAATTGTGCCGCAAAGTTCTCTACTTTTTTGATCCATCTGATTGCATCTAGCTAGCGTTAGGTCCTATTTGATTGCACTTCTTATTTTTAGAATAGGAACTAAAATTTAGTCATTTTATTTAGATGTAGGGACTAAAGTACTGTACAATAATCACATTACCTCTAATCATTGTTAGTCCTATCTTTTTTCATCCTCCTAAACAACCATAAATGAAGGTAGATGATATCTCTGGTATCTTTTAGGCATGTTTGGTCCATTTAGGTACTAAATTAAACTTTAGTCCCCCTCTATTCACTTACTAAACTTTAGTCTCTTCTTGTTTGGTTCTAGTGACTAAAACTCAATAAAGCAATTGAACAAGTATCAAAATACCCCTAATCAATGCTTGTTGTTGCTCTTTTCCTCACCCTGAGACTCCAAGAGGCATTAATGAGGGGTAGACCATGTCAATAATCTATTTTAGTCTTCTTTAGCAACCTCATGGTGACTAAAGGGCTAAAGTTTAGCCCTTTTTAGTCACCTTATTTGGCAGTTTAGGTACTAAAAGAGATTAAACTTTAGTCTTTAAAGTTTAGTAAGGTAAAATCAAATAGGGCTTTAGTCCCTATAAGCAACCTCTTGTTAATTTATGGACTAAATTTTAGAGACTAAAGTTTCCCATAAGTAAGGTTGTTTGGGACTTTAATACTAAATGAGATTAAACTTTAGTATTTAAAAATAAAGAATGCCAATCCAAACGAGCCGTTAGTCCATCTGATTGCATCTAGCGTATATTTTAGTTACTACTCCGTTTAGTAAGATCAAATTTAATATCTTATAATATAACAAATTCATTATACTATGGAATATTAAATCAGACGCTAGATTTTAATATTACGAGACAGGGGAATACTCGCTATACTAGATCACACTGCAACCGCCGAGAGCGTGCCACCCATGGGCCATGTGCAAATCACGATGTCTGTCCAATGCCACTGATTTTTAGAACACTGTTCCCCTAGTGTGTATTTTGACAGCGTTTCTTTGCCTCTCTGCAAATGAAAGAGAGCTATATATGCACGTGCGTGTGATCTTCTGTCCAGATCGAATTACACGTACTATGACCACACATCCAAAATAAACCGCATGGCCCATCATGTGTGCAATTATTTATGAGCAGCTGCATGCATGTTCTTTAATTTCTTGAAACAGTACTCAAACTCTCTGAAAGCATACATCTGAAACTCAACTAACCGTTCCAACTGTGCAGGGCCAGGCCGAAATATCGATAATACAAGGATCGTTCAAGCTAGAGACCAGCAGCTGTACTTGTGCAAGATGCATGTGATTGCCCTGACGACTCAAATAAGCTCCATATGATCCGTCCTGCAATTACTACAGTTACTTTGATAATTATTGCTGGGTCCCTGAAAGCTGGAGCTAGGCTCATGTTTCTATGCACACAGCACACACACCTCACACCTCCCTCAAATTCATCGATCGACTCGGGGAATAAACAAACCAATCGTGTGAAGTTAATGCCTGTAAAACATAACAGTTAAATTGCTATCTGTTCCACAATATCTTTGGGGGAGAATTATTTCAGAAATAGAATGTATTTGAGACCTTAAAGCTTGGAAAATGTTCAGGAATGTCTTTCTTTTCTGATCATGAAACAAGTGGATTTCTGCATTTTACTAAGCATAATAACTATCTGATTAACTACATATGTATGAAATATAACATCAATTACGGGTTAGACTTAGCTAGGTTACTGTTAAACAGTGTGAATTCGATCAGGTTGTTGATGAACAATAGCAGTGTTTGTCGGCGATGCGATGTTCTTGACGGCACGTTATTATGAGCCCATTTTGGTAGCTCCGGAATTTAAAGGAGGCATGCATACGTGCAGTGCAAGCTGTGCATGCATGTACGTGAGGCTGGGGCATTTGGAAATATTGGTAACCAACTCTCAAGATTACAGTGCCAATGTTGAGTATAACTTTGGTAAAAACCAGTGGATATAAGTATTAGAAGAATTATATAATACCCCCAAAACTTATGAACCATCCATTCCGTACGATCTAATAGCTTAGATTTGATATTGATGATGTATTATCTTCTAGAGGTAATAGATTATATAACATTACTTTATTTAATACATGTAAGCCCATATACATATATGTAACAATTAATTTCTTTCTTTGCATGCTAGCATATTAATTATTGCATGTACTACAAAAAAGAAATAATTAACAACCTTTCCGTACGGGAGACATGTAAGCAGATTGCTTTCCATAATCAATCTGGTTAGCTAATTTTCTTTTTAATTATTTATTTCTCCGTAGAAGCTAAGGTAATGGGGGTTTTACGACCCGGGTATTAAGTAACCATGATTAAGATTCCTCCTATTGTTGATGTTGTAAAAATCAAGAGGAATTTGTTAAAGTGTAAAAATTGCGGTGAAGAGAGATAAGGAAGTGAAAAATTAAAAAGAAGTAAATTAATTAGGACGCCTTCACGTACAATTTGGAACAAGATCGAAGGAAGAACAGTCTTCAATAGATGGGAAGAAAAAGGAATTAGAGCAAGAGGAGAAGAGGTCACCGGGAAGGAAGAGACCAACGAGGAGGAAAGAGACAACATCTCAACACAGTCGAGGTCCAAGACGTGGAGGAAGTAGAAGCTGAACAAGATGCTGAAGCAAGCGGCATAGGAAAATGCTAGGCCGCCGCAAACCACCCTTGTGGCTACATACCACGCAAGTGGTGGTGCAGTCGACGTACTCCATCCCATAGCCTCCCGATCGTGGCACTCCAAACCACGGACCCAGCGCGCCACATCGTAGCCATCGCATGCCGTCTCACGGCCACTGCATGTCACCGGGCTGCTGCGTGCCAGCGGGCCGCCGTCTGGACACCACTCGCCGCTAGATCCGAGCGCTAGGGGAAGGGGAGAAATAGATCTGACGCACGCGGAGGTAGGGGAGGACAAAAGGTTTACCACGTCGCCACCTTCACCGTAGTTGCCCGGAGCTCCGGCAAGCTTCTCCGGTGACAATGAGGGGTGGATGGGGAAAGTGGTAGCGACACCCCGCCCGAGCAACCGCCTAGGACGGGTAACGAGTGTGTTGGTTAATATTTTCAATAACATTTATTAGTTAGTACGTGTTTAACTTGGTTGTATGGAAAACTTGCCTGCAACATTATATCCGATATTTTTCCAGATATATGTCACTAGAAATGGCACAATAAAGCACATATAGTATAAAAAACTGTGAGATGGATTTTACGATCACTCTAAATAATTGCTCTAAATGGAAAATTAATTTCGAAGACATTTCACAAACTGAAAAGCCCAAAATCTCAGAAAAAAATACACTGAAATTCTAAAAATTGGAAACCTAGTTCGGTAGTTCCCCACAGCCACAGGCCACATCCACTGCGCCGCCGCCGCCGCGCCGCCGCCCGACGCCGCCTTTCCGCGCGCGGCGCGCCCGACGCACGCACGCAGGCCGCAGCGTCACCGCCGCCCGATGGCCGGCGCGGCCGCCGCTCACCCGAAGTCCGAAGACGCCGCAGTCGCCGCTCGCCGCGCGCCGCCCGACGCCGCCGCTCGCCGCACGCCCGCCGGCTGCCGCCCAGCCTCTGGTCCCTGGCGGCTGGCTCTGCCTGACTGCCTCTGCTTGACTGCCTGGTGAGCCCCTTGCAAGTTGCATCCTATTCCTTCCTTTAATCCTTTTAGTTTCTTTGATAATTGATAGTTTGATGCAAATGTACAAATGCATTAATGCAATGATGTAGTATTTACAAGCTTATTGTTTTTTCTTGTTATAATATTAGGTTAGCAACATGAAAAAAGGAACATTGCTTAACTAAGTTCAAGCAATACGAACACGAATAGTACTACAAATACCTGTGAATCATTACTTGCAAGAGTAAAGTCCTTTTGTGATGCAAAAGAGATTAAAGTACCAAACATGGAAAAAAAGGTTAGTGCTAGAGGGATATCTGCACGTAGAAAGCAAAAGGTAACAAATATACATTTCTACAAGTTTGAGTTGTTCATTGTTGCTATTGAAACGTAATTGAACATCGTCAACACATTATCTTAGTTTATTTAGTGTAATGTTTTTTTAATTCACATGTATTTTTCTTGTTTTGACTATTGAATATGTTGGACCTTTAAACTCAGCCCCCCTATGTTTTGAGTCTAGCTCCGCCACTGTGGAATGGGATATCGAGAATAAGACATGGATAAAATCTCTCTTCTTTTTTCTATTATCTCCTTGAGTTTCAGGCTTGCACATTCAATCAGGAGTAAAAAAGGAGACCCTTTCCCAACTTTGATTCGGTTAGGTGGTGGATGTTACCAGGTAACTAGAAAATGTTCGTCGACTCTCTTCCACTCGTGGCAATCTGAACCTACATGCTTACATGATCTTTAAGAAACTTATCTCTTTTGCACCTTCCTGTCTAGCTTTAGTTATCTTTAAGTTCTCTCCCCTTGACAAAGTGGATAAGAAAGAGCTCTCATTTCGAGTCAAGAGATAGATAAATAGTCACATCCCATTGCACTGATCGAGGGCACTCAAAGAGTGTCAGACAAGATGACACAGGTTGTAGGGACCGCACCCTGCTTGGATTCTTAGCCAGACAACCAGGCTGCCTGGGGAAGTGGCCTAGGGACTCCGACGCTAGTAATTTCGGTTGTCTAGCATAGCGACTAATAGCTATACATGGAAGGAGTACTGTAGAATTCCTCGGTACGGTCATTCGGGAAGCCCCCCAGGATGACTCCAATAAAATTCTCGCAAGAGCTAGAGAAGCATCTACGGTTAAAGAATTGTATCCATATAACTGCATGCCACCTCCTTGCATTTTTTATTTAGAAACATTGGCTCATTTAGTTAGATCTGAGGCCAGCATAGGCTGCAAGTTCATGTTATTGTTTTTGCTCTCAAAGAGTATATCTAAACTCGTTGAAAAATACATTCTAGGAGTATTATTGCCTTTTTTAGGAAACATAATTCAATAAGAATAAGAAAGAGAAGTGTGATGTTGTCGTGTTGTTAGCAATCAAATTATCGTAAATAGTACGTACGATTGCGTTGTTTCAATTTATGTTCGTCGGTCCTTGGGTTACGAAGGTGTTGGCCCGCTTACTAATACGAAGAGGGTTATGAATGATAAAGATCAATAAAAAACTTCTTTGTTTCGTTGGTAGAACCCACACCAACTCTTTTCTCTAAATAGTCTCACTTCTATCAATGCAACGAAAGAACTATCCTAATGAGACATAGAAGAGCCTCCTTCTTTACCACTTTAGAGGATGGGGGTGAAGGGGGATTTACATACAACCGGAGCAAAGTGATTTATGATTGAATCTATGAGGCATTCTTATCATTCCTATTCATCATGGCCTATGGGGAATCAATGCTCCGGACCGAATAGTTACCTCCTTTTCTTTCTCTAGCGCTTATTAGCTTAGCAGTGCTCAAAAGGCCCTAGTTGGTTTGTTAGAGGTGGAAACAACAAAGTCAAAGGTCAGACATAGCCTTCTCACCCGGGATCACCCTAACTAGTCATAATGGTATGCTTGGTATTGATTTCTTACTTAAGCTATTCATATACTTCCTCTCAATGAAATTCTTTACCGTTCGTACCTTCCTTCAACTCTTTCAGCCCAGTGGAGTGAAAAATCTAGGAAAAGAAAAGGAGACTAAAGCGAAGAAGTAGACCTAGTTCCGTTTTCTACTTTATTTAGCCCCCTCAATGGAGAGAACCTTACCCGGAAAGATGATATTTCTCCAAACTAAAATTAACATAATATCTTCAGATCGCAATGGGAAGGGTAGAACAATAAGTATGGCATAGACATTTCCAAAATATCAATCTAGTTCAGTCACAAGGATGGTGAGAACTTCTCTTTCGCTGAAGCTCTGTTCGTGGCATCGATATACGAAGATTGTTTGTCAGTTTGCTCCCAAGGAGTAGTAAATAAAAGTAAATCCAGGTTGTCGAGTAAACCGAATTGGCCAAATGTATCTATCAAGAAATCAGGCGCTTTTGAGAAAAGAAAACGAAACAAAACAATGAGATCGGAATTCCGATTTCAACATTGGATTGAATTCAAGACAAATGTGTAGGTAAGGTTTTCATTTATCCTATCTTTTCCTCGAACATCTAAATGATTTTCTTTTAAACTGGTTCAAATCTATCATATATTTATGTCTAATCTCCTGACTGTAGTAATTAAACAATGATTTAATTTCAGCGTTACCATGCGTGCACGAGTCAACGCCGCTACACTACAACAAAACAGACAACTTCCGTCGGCCAAAACCGACGGAAGTTAGCCATTTTCCGACGGAAGAAGCCAACTTCCGTCGGCAAAACGCAGCAGCACGCATGTACATCATCAGTACAAGCCTATTTCGATAACTACTATATACAACTATTCTCAGAATCTGTCTTTAATTTGTGAACGGTCCGAATTCATATGAGATAATAAAAACATAACAATTATAGAGTCAAAAATAAACTGATATCTCGAAGATGGAAAACTCTAGCTAGTTTCTTCAAATTACGTACAAATATCTTCTACATATTTTTAGTAACTACATTTACTGTTCGTTCGTTGCAGCTCAATTTTTGGATCGAGAGCAAATTAAAAGCTAGCACCGGTAGCCGATGGCCGTATCGATCGATCACCACTAGGTGTTGGTAACTTAACGACTAATTAATACATGACCTGATCGATTAATTGGCTAACTAGCTAGTATATACTCCCTTCTTCCCGTTATCTCTATCATCTAAACGTTTTTCAGTTTTTCCACAATCTACATCTTCTAATAGTTAAGCCATTAAAGCAGCACATTGTATTAGGTGCAAATTAATTTAGAGTCTACATGCATAGCTTTGACTTCTGTTTTTGTTTCTTCTTTTACTAGTACTACTCTGCATGGCCACATGAACATGCAGGTTGAGGTAAGAAAAAACGAAACAACAAACACAACATATGAAAGGGAATTTAAGATCCACATCTTTTGCTTTGATAATTACATTGAGTTGTTAGATAGCAAAGATAATAGAAAAAAAGAGTAACATGTAGCTACGAGCTGAGCTAGTAGGGCTCGACGGAACGAGTGATGCACTACATCACCTGACGTCATAGAGCCCAAAGTGTTCGGCGATATGGGCTCTGGGCCCATCAGTTGGGCCGCCGCACGAGACGGGCCCGGATTATATCTGCTCCACGATATTTGCCGATCGATTAATTAAGGAGATGAACATCGACAGCTGCGTGTGAAACATTCATACGCTTTAATTCTCTCTTAATGGATGTTTTGCAAGAGGAATTGAAAATGCATGGGTGTTTTTATATAGTTTCACTACTATTAAATTAGGGCATCTTGAAGGATTCAACATTAATTTTCTCTGTGCACATGCATGGCAGCAGCCTGTCTGTATGAAAACCTCTACTTTGTATAAACAACATTAGAGATAGTTGTGGTGGTTAATGAGCCACACCTGTAGCTATATACCATCAACATGAGTCATTAGAGTTGGTAAGACATTTTGTCAATGAGTAAGTACTAAGAGTATCTCCATTGTAATTGTTATTTTGACTTACTATTCATAACAATTACAATGAAGATGCTTTTAGTATGTACTCGCTCAGCTCGGTCTAGAATATATATATATATATATATATATGACATAAATTTTTGGCACGTTTTTATTGTAAAACTTTTGACCGTTAATTTCTTTTACAATACATCATTACTAGCTATAAAACTAATATCAAATAAAATTATTTTCATACACAAATTCAACTATATATATCGCAATCAAGCATATCACAAAAATATATATTTTAAGATTAATTCTTAGTTAAAAGTAAAAAAGGTTGACCTTTTCAGTTATATGCACGCCTTATATTTTTAGACAAATAAAATATATTATTTGTTCGTATATATGCATACTTAGCTAATTGATATTTTGCACGTAAAATAGTTTTGATTTTTTAACTCTATATTTTGAAAATATCTTCTATTCCACGTTTATTTTAGTGTGTGTGTGTTTTGGGGGTTAAAGGCACGCTCACACGCGTAGAAACACGGTCGTTGGATATGATTGTGTGCTGCGATTAATGAAAAAGTCAACGTGACAGTAGGTGAGGTTTCACAGTCCTCAGATCAGGTCGTTCGTAAAAGCATCGAATCAATGAACCAGATGCGCTATAGCTGCATGCAATGCAAGTAGTACCAAATTAAAAGCTAGCAGCTAGCATGTTATGTTAATTAGCTTGTGACAATTAATTAATCTTGCTAATTAGCATCTTGTAACGGAGACAAACGAATGCGATCGACCTATACACTACAGCCTAGTGAATAGCTAGTTAGCTAGCTAGGAGTGTAGTCGATGCATGCATAATACATACATCATGCTTGCTATCTAGCTGCATGCATGCATGATATGGCCAGTGGCCACGTATATTAATTAGGTATATATTTACAGTTAATGCAAGCAGCATGCATGCATGTTAGCCAAAAAAAATCAATTACTATTAGGTACTAGCTAGCTAGCTAGCTAGCCGGATGGCTAGTGCCCCCCGGCCAGTACGTCGATAAGCTCGATGGCAAGTGGCTAATTGTTGTCATAGATAATTAACTAGTGGTAATTAAGCATGCATGGTATGAATTATAATGGGCAAGGTAGTAGTTAATCACGTAGTATATGTGCATGCAAAAAATGGAGGCCGGCCGACTAGCTGCTAGCTAGATAGCTAGGTTTGTGGCAGCTGGGTCGCTGTCGCCGGTTCAACAATTTGGTGGCCTCTCCATCTCAATTAGATGGCAAACTATACTCCAGCTCGATCGTCTCCAGGTCACCTAGCTCAATTAGATCCGATCATAATCGATCTCTTCCGATGGCAACATGTTATTACTGTAGCTTTCCAGACGAGATCGTGCGTATATACATACATGGAGTACATACATATACATACATATATATTAATACATAACATGTGCATATGTTGGATCGCCGTTTCTTGTATTTTGGAGTCTGTGTACGATATAAAGGTAAGGTAATGGCCCTTTAAAATTTCTTTAAATAATGTAATATAAAATAATATTCTTATTAATTAATTGTAAAATTACTTAGTACATATACCAAATACATAATATCAATTTATCGGCCAAAACACAGTAAAATACAGCCATAACCTATCTTGAATCACATGTGAACACAAAACAAACAAATCAACCATGCATGGTTAGCACTACGACGTAATCGTTCTTTAGTAACGTAACATTGATAGATAAAAGACACATGTCAATAATACATTTATAGTATCAAACTGTTTTACATGTGTTAGTAATGCTGCATTATTACTGACGAGTCAAAATCAGACTCGTTACTAAAGACAGGGCAACCTGATTAGTGACGGGTCATATAATGACTTGCCACTAAATAAGGTTGCCCCGACTTATAGTGATGTGTTATATTGAGAACCGTCACTAAAAATATGACACCCCATTAGTGACAGTTGTATAGTACATACCACCTATTATTAGAGGGTGTGACCTTTAGTGACACGTGTTGTTTGACCTGTATATATCATTAAAGTTTCTGCAATCCTAAGGCCATCGTTAGTGATATTCTTTTATGGATAATCGTCACTGATGATATGTATATAAGGACCTCAGACACTGAGCTCTTCGCTTATTGTTTCTAACCACCGTCGACTTTACCTTTGTCCCATAACTGCCGACTACTGACCACCACGTTACTCCTCGTTAGAGCTAGAGCGTCTTCTATCTCTACATAGGATATGACTCTATTTAGGAAAAATTATGATAGTCATAGATATTTAGAGAACTTGTAGCTTTCTATACGTCTATATTTTTGGTTAAATTGTGAAAGTTAGTAACGTTGGAATCTATAAATGAGTTGGATCTAAAAACTGAACCCTTTAATTTCACCAGATTCTTGCAAGTCAGTTGTTTAAGATACCTTTCAAAATCTTAAACTTTCTAAACATGAACATATATTTCAAGCAATATTCAGTCACTCAAAAGATAGCCTATATCAAGCGAGGGATTAACATCACAGGAAAACAATTCTTCGCCGAGTGTCATAGACGTCGGCGAGGCGCGGCCCTAGCGTGAAGAGCAGCGATGGCAATGTTCGCCACCGGTGCTAGAGAGGGTAGCGGGGGGAGGGAGGAGAGGGCGGTATGGGAGGGTAGGTCGGAGGGAGGGAGGAGAGGAGAGGACTGTGCAAATTTAAAGAACAGTAATATTTTTGGGCTTTGTTCAAAATTTTTGGCGTGAAGAGCTAAAATTTTGGCGCCAAAAATTTTGTTTGCTGAGTGAAAACACAAGGGAAACATTTGTATTTGCCTGGTGTATCTCAAATTTTTTCAAATGTGTTTTTCATTCTTTAACTTGACAATTTCTATGAAACATTTTCAAATTTAGTGGATAAAGCCTAAAAATGGACTCAAAGATATGAATATGATTTTTTTTGCATAATTTAATTTATGATTTCATGAACTTACAGTTCAAATTTGACATGATTAAATTTAAATCCTAAAAATACAATTAATTAACTAAAAATATCTAATTAACCTAGAAAAATACTAAATTTTTCATTAGACAAGATACATTGTATTTTAATTGTAGAAAATGTTTCGATTTCAAAAGAAGATTTGACCATCAATTTGCTTTCAAACCCAACCTATTCCTTTTTTAAATCAAAATTATTTGTCCTCGAAAACTCTTCAGTTATTGAACATCGTTCGTGACAACTTTCTCTAAATATTTTTAATTTTTTATCACATCATATACATATCATTTCATAACTCCAAGACAAGTCTCGTGTTTTTAGACTTCATTTGATGTTTTTAGAATTAAAAAACTATTAAGCTCAATGTTGCCGACCGAGTGCCGCAACTTAGATTTTTCAATTTTTCTTTAAATTCAGTGGATAAGAACTAAAATTGACTTAAAAACATGAATATGAATTTTCTATAAATTTTAGTTCATTATTTCAAGCAATTGCAATTCAAATTTCTCCTATTTCAATTTAAATCCTAGAAACACATTTAATTAACGAAAAATTACAAGCTGACCTTAAAATTGCCAAATTTTGGCATGGTATAAGATACGTGAGATTTCATTTTAGAATTTTTTTAAGTTCAAAAAAATATTTAACTATCGATTTGCTATCAAACTTAACCCATTCCTTTTCTAAAGTGTGAAACGTTCTATGAGAATCATTGATTTCTAAACATCATACGTGAAAACTTTATCGAAATATTTTCAAATTGTTGTCACGATATATACGTATCATATCATAACACCATGTCATGTATCATGTTTTTCGACACCAATTAAATTTTGTGTAATTAATAAATCAGTAAGCTTCACATTGCTAATGGAGTGTCATAATCTAGATTTTTCAAAAAATATTTACTTTTAATGGTAAAGGATTCAAAATGTACTCATGAACATAAATATGATTTTTCTACAAATTTTGCAAATTTGACCTATTTCGATTTAAATCCTAGAAACACACGTATTACGTGAATTAAAATAGGAAACTGGCCAAGAAAAATGCAAACTTTTTCCTTGAATTAATATCTATTGCATTTTGAGTGTAAAAAATCAATTTCAAATCAAGTTTAAAAGGTGACATGGGCTCAAAACATGATCACTACCATAGAAACGTACAGTAGTAATGTGTCATAACGTACATTAGTGATGGGCATGTTCCCCGTCACCCTTATCGCGTCAGTAAAGTCCTATAATTAATGATGGATAAATACCCATCACTAAATGCTCCCTCTAAGTCCACGTCATGTCCAGCATGCCCTCTTTTAGTGACGGGTGAACATGGTTACCCATCACTAAACGTCATCTTTAGTAACGAGGAGTACTTTACACCCGTCACTAATGTTATGATCATATTTTAAAAAATAATTATTTTTAGGTTGTATCATGAATAGGTCATATTAAGTGACGAGAGTATTTTACACTCGTCACTAATGTGCTGTTTACTAACGAGTGATTATTATCATCCTTCACTAATAATATGGTCATTTTTTTAAAAAATAATTTTTTAGGCTGCATCCTGAATCAAAGCCAGGATTTGGAAGCCAACATATGCAACATCCAAAGCACATCACAGACAATTCATCACAGAAGATTTATTACCAAATTAGTATCACATATATTAACTTCTAACTTGTTATCTCGAAGAACATGGCTAAAACAAAGATAAATACAAGATAGTTTCATGGCTTTTGACTAATAGCTAACCTATAGCGATATCAAGAGCTTGGATAGTATCCTATCACTATCCAAGCTTGCACCACCATCACCATGGACAGCTTGAACAGAAGGCTAGTGGGTAGTAGTAGGAGTACCATGGCAGCGTTTGGGCAGGAGCACCATGGTGAATAGTAATGGCAATTTCAAGTGTGTTATCTCAAAGAAATTGGCTAAGACCATCAATTATCTCGGAGAAATTGGCTAAAAGTAGTAGGTCAGTTTACCCTGTAACAATAAAATTAAAACAAAGTTAGCAACGACGGACGATGCATTCGGACAGGGGAAATGAGGAGGATGACGACCTTAGGAAGAAGACGAGGAGGATGTAACTAAGGTGGCAGCAAGTAGGGCAACCACGCACGCCAACGGCGCGGGTGCCACGACCGACGATACATGTGGCCAAGAGCAGCAAAGAGCACGACGAAGGCGACGATGACAACGGGAGTTAGGGTTAGGGTTGCGTGAAATAAAAGCCTGACAATTTACTTCAGCTCCCCGCCTATTTATAAACGGGTGGAGTCATCAGTGACGGGTGGTCATTACCATCCATCACTGATGATGTAGGGACCTTTAGTGACAGATATAGCTAAAATCCGTCACTACAAGATCAACATTTAGTGATGGGTAACAATGTTTACCCGTCACTAAACAATCATTTACTGACGATTGATTATTATTACCCATTACTAATGTTATGGTCTTTTTGAAAAAATAGTTTTTAGGCTACAACCTAAATTAAAGCCAGGATTTGTTAGCCAATATTCCAAAACATATCAAAGACAATTTTTAGGCTGCAACTTGAATCAAAGCTAGGATTTGGTAGCCATCATATCATAGACAATTTATGACGGAATACAGATAATTCATCACAAAAGATTTATAACTTAATATTGTATCACATCCCAAGTTTACAATACATACATTACAACATCAATTGCATCATTATTGATGTTGAAATGGAAGGCACACACTGTACCAACTTCTAACGAGTTGTCGCTAAGAAATTGGCCAAAACCTTTAGTTAGATAGCACCGTCCATCCGTCGCTTTATGCACTGCAATTGGGACTGCGTTAGACCCTACTCTCGCCACCTGAATCTCAGTGGTCTAGTGGTGTAGGTGAGGTGTGATATACTTTTCACAGTACTGCCTTGAAAAGTACTATAAAATAAAATTTAAACAAAGATATTAGAGAAGGCTATTTGTATAGACCAACTACATGTGCAAATAACTTACCAACAACTTCTTATTGATTATCATGTTATTTATTGTGTAGACATATAACTGACTCTCGGTGGATAAACATGTCGAGATGTCTTGAAGGGGATCTTCCCTTGTTGGAGTTACATCTATTGAATTGCTAAAATAATAGATGTGCTTCAATTGGTCAATTTGGTCGGTGTCGACCTCCCTGACTATCCCCTTCCCCTTCCTGTCTGCAACATTGCTAGGACCCTCCCCTAACATTATAAGAAACCATGATAAGAATATAAACAAAATATGTGCATGTGTAGTAATATCGTTTCTCTATGTATATCACTATCGTTGTTGTTCTCCACTTTGATGGTTGTTGGGGTCTTCTCATCACCAAAGTTAGTGTAGAATTTTGTCACAACAGTCAATAGGGCTTGTTCCATTGTTATTACCAAATAGTCCCCTTGTGTTAGGCTACCTCTTCAGCTACATTCAGCCCACCCTTTCACTACAAGAAAACAGAAACTTTTCGTCCGAAAAAACGGTATTAGTAGAGGAAGAAGAAGATGATAGCGTGACTGATGATAGGATGGATGAGATGCTTGATGCTATACGGCCGAAGTACACCGCCGCCGCTTGCGCCGCCTCCTGCTCGCTCCCGCCCACGCCGCCCTCCCACTCACAAGCACGCATCGCCGCCACACCGTCGGCTGCCGCTGACCGCCACCGTGTCTGCCCGCCGACCATCGCCGTTCGCCGGTACCCGTTGACCGTCGTCGTCCGCCGGTGCCCAAGACCACCACTGACCGTCGCCATCGTGCCGGCCTCCACCGCCAATCGCGCCGAACTAATAATTTTTACCTCATGCATCTAATTTACTTTTTGTGATTGAATTGTTTAATTTGTAAATTGTTAACTATGAATTGTGAATTATGAAATGTGAATTGTGAATTGTGAAATGTGAATTTTTAATTGTTAATTGTTAATTGTGAAATGTGAATTGTAAATTGTGAGATTGTTAATTGCAATATATGTTGTCATGTTAAAAAAAATTGTTCATGTATTAATATTTTGCTTTGACATATGTTTTTCTTTTTTCATATATGTAATATATGTTGTGATATTATATATATATATATATATGTTGTCATATGCATTTTTTATTTGACAACAACGTAAATAGTGTAACGAAACATATGTGTCACCCGTTTCGGACCAACATGTCTCGCACGTGTTATGCGTGTGAGATGTATAGGTCTGGAATTGTCCCTTTTTTGGACAGCCTTGGACTGGGCGACAGAGCGTGGTATTTATGATGAGTCATGAGTCCGAATGAGATTTCAGTGACATAACCTTGTTGTTATCCATTGCACCACTATCAGGCGTGCAATTGGAGAACAGTGGGGTTATGCTGCTGAAATTTCGTTCGGACTCATGACTCGTCATAAATACCACGTTATGTCGTCCACTCTTGGGTGGGTTTAGAACCTATCTTTTCCTATAAACATAGGGTCATGGTATGTACGTAGAAACATGTAGTACTTATGATGCATTCTCGATTGAATGAATGTTTTGCCTCTAGAATGGCTGAGGACGATCGACGGTGGATGTATAGTGGTTGGATGAAATGTGGAGCTCACACAAGGGAGTGGGTAATCAACGCTGAGAAATTTGTTGAGCGTGCATTCACTTTGACAAAAAACTCTAGCGTGAGGTGCCCATGCATGAAGTGCAGAAATTCTCGTTGGCAAGACAAGAGAACATTGTCACTACACATTTGCAAATATGGTTTTTGCCAGGTTATGAAGTTTGGGTGCACCATGGTGAGACAAGCCATGAAAAAACGGTATTAGTAGAGGAAGAATATGATGATAGCACGAGTAACAATAGGATGGATGAGATTCCTGATGCTATACGACCGGAGTTTGAAACAAACCCTGAGGATCTTCCTACACCAAAGGTTCAAAAGTTTTTTGACATCCTTCGAGCTTCAGAAAATCCATTGCATGAGCACACCACCATAAGAGTTCTCGCTTTTGTGACCCGTCTTATGACCATTAAGTCGAAGTTCGCATTCTCCAACAATTGTTATAAGGAGCTCGTGAACCTAATTAGCGATATCCTTCCTATGAACCATAAGATGTCGAAAGACATGTACCAGTCAAAGAAAATACTTTCTGCTCTCGGTATGGAGTATGAGAAGATTGACGTGTGCCAAGATAACTGTATGTTTTTCTAGAAAGAACATAGGAATGAGATGAAATGCTTAAAATATGGTAAACCGAGATTCGTAGAATTCGTAAATGAATACGGTGAAAAGGTGACGACAGAGGTTGCTCATAAGCAACATCGTTACATGTCTCTTACACCTCGGGTGAAACGATTGTTTCTCTCAAAGAAAGTCGTTAGGCATATGAGATGGCATAAGGAAGGCGTACGTGAGAATAACCAAGTAATGGTGCACCCATCTGATGGTGAGGCATGGAAGACTCTAGATGATTTTGATTTAGACTTTGCTAGGGATGCAAGGAATGTTCGCATCGAGTTGGCAACAGATAGATTCACGCCATTCAATGTTTCCGCCTTAACTTCGGGGGAAAGATTTGTTACTTTGATTGTCATAGATATTTTTTGCCCATGAATCACCCATTTAGGTTAGAGAGGAACAATTTCGAGAAGGATAATGTTGTTATAAAGGGACCACCAAGGCGTTTAAATGGTACATAAATCACTGATATGCTGAATGAGTTGGTCCTTAATGAAAATGGGGATGGATTTGTAGGATTTGGAACCGAACATAACTAGACCCACATATGTGGCTTATGGGAATTGTCGTGTTTCAAATCACTGATTCTGATGCACAACATTGACGTTATGCATCAGGAACGTAATGTTGGTGAAAGTATTATAAGCACATGTATGGATTTTGCGGACAGGACAAAAGATAATCTAATGGCGAGAAGAGATTTAGCTGAGATTTGTAATCGACCAACCCTTGAGTTGACAAATAGTGGTGACAAACCACATGCCCCATTTTGTTTAAAACCTAAAGAAACTAAACAAGTAATCAGGTGGTTGAAAAATTTGAAATTCCCAGATGGTTACGCCGCGTGATTTAGAAGAGCTGTGAATTTGAAGACAGGGAAGTTAAATGGATTGAAAAGTCATGATTACCACATAATAATGAAAAGACTCCTTCTTGTAATGTTTTGTGGGTACATCAATGATGATGTGTGGAAGGCGTTAGCTGAGCTAGCCATTTTTATAGACAACTTTGTGCTAAAGAAATTAAGAAAGATATGATGAAGAAGTTAGAGAAAGAGATAACAGTGCTTTATGTAAATTGAAAAAAAAATATTCCCTCCAGGATTCTTCAATCCAATGCAACATTTACTAGTTCATCTTCCATATGAAGCTAAGGTAGGTGACCCTGTGCAATATATGTGGATGTATCACATTGAATGGTCCCTAAAGAAGCTTAGAGCGATGGTTGGCAATAAGGCCAGAGTTGAAGGTTGCATCGCAGAAGAATTTAAATTGAAAGACATATCATACTTCACTAGTGTATACTTCGCTGAGCATCACAATGTCAACACACCTGCTATGCGGTACCATGTGGATGCATACAATCCTTATAGTGACCAAATTTTTTAGTGGAAGGGCATAACTGTTGGTGTCTCCACGACATATTATGTAATTCAGGAAGAATAGACATATGTCTTACTCTACATGTACTCAAATATGGAAGAGATGGAATAATATTTTGTGTAAGTGAATGCTTTTTAGTTTTATATTTTATCGACGATGTTTTATACCTATTTGTTTACTTATTCGTTATAATATTGATAATATGTTTGATTAAAAATACTTGACGTCTAATCGTTAATCAACAGAGAAGCAATTAGATAAGTTACGTCGGAAAGGAATAAATGGAGGGCCTAGTTTCCTCACTTGGTTCAGAGAACATGTAAATCCTTACCTTTTGTGACACGTATTATTTTACTCTATTAGTGTAATTATCTTATAAACTCGTATGATTTATAGTGCGTGCTCACCGACAATGTACATATAGACTTGCGACAGCTCTCTTACGGAAGTATTACTGCCAAAAGTTACGGTCGATATGATGTCAACGATTTCCACTTCCGTTCAACTATTTTGAAGCGTATCAACCTCTAGCGGCAACAACTAATACTGGAGTTGTTACTAGGGTCATTGATGGCCAAGGACACGAAACTAAGTATTATGGAATCATCAAAAATATAATTGAGTACAACTTTGCTGGGAATAAGGAGCTTAAAGTAGTCTTCCTCGACTGTGATTGGTTTGACCCCAAACATGGTACTCGAGAAAACAAATTTGGGATGGTTGAAGTCAAACACGCGGAATGACTACGTGGTTGCGATAATTTTGTCCTTGCTCACCAAGGCGAGCGGGTGTATTATATGTCGTACCCATGTGAAAAATTAAGTGCCTGGTGGGTAGTCTACAAGGTGAATCCCCGGTAACGTCTACAGACCCCTAGTGATAGTGCTTATCAATTGGAGGTTGAAGAGGTCGATGAGGTTTATTGTAACACCCCAAGAAATAAAAACAAATAAAACAAAAGAAAATTATTATTTAAATCATTTCTGGATTTTATTATTAAAGAAAATCCTAAAAGAGCCCAAATAAAGCCAAACAGGGAGAAATATTCAAAATATGGACTTGAAAATTTTATGAGATAAACTAGAGGCCAAAATATAATTTTAGGATTTTTTCCAAATTTTTAACAACGGTGATTCAACCCTTAATCAAATATATGAATTACTAAAATTATTTTAATCAGAAAAACATTTAAAATCCTTAACGGGCCGCCTACCTCCAAAGTGCCTCAGCCCAGCCCAGCCCAGCCATGAGTCGCTGACCAGTGGGGACCGTCTGTCGGTGCTCTCGCCCTCTCTCTCCTCCCCGCGTCGTTCTCGCCTGGCCCACCTGTCGGCCACCCAAGCCTGCCCCTCGCTCTCTGGTCACCAGGGCCCGCCTGTCGGCGCTCGTTTTCCCGCTTGCCCACTGACAGGTGGAGCCCACATGTTAGATTCGTCGTCTCCGATGGAAGGGGATCACCCCCTTCCTTCTTCCCGGCGATCCCTTTCTGTTTCCCTCGCCGCCGGCCACCCGCGCTCACCCGATCGCCCCGGATCACCTTCCCTGATCGCCACCGCCCCCTTTCCTTTCATAGCCGACGCGGTTTCACGAGAAAGGAAGCAAATCCGAAGGTTTGGAAACCTCGCCGGAGATGGAAAGGATCCCTCTCGGTTTCCTCCGATTACCCTACCATATCCACCGCCGGCGACCCCTATAAGAACCCCTCCCCTCACCGCACTCACCCCACGCCAGCAGAGCCATCCTCGAGCGAAAGCAGAGCGTCGTCGCCCTCCTTTCGAACTTTGGTTCTGTTTCGCCTCCGGCGAGCCATCGCCGTTGATCCAGGCCCCCTTCGCCCTAGCCACCGCCACCGTCGAGTCCGCAGTGAGCCGCCCGTCCTCGGCCACCCCTCCGTCGGCCGTGAAGACCGCCGGATCGCCGTCGGCGTCGACCACCCGAACCCCTCCGCCGTCTACACTCGCCACCGGTCACCTCCGGACCTCCATCTTCGCCGTCGAAGGTACGGTCATGACCCCCATCCCCTCCGCGTTCCATTTTTGGCCATAGCTATGCCCATAGGCGCTCGCCGTCACCGCCGCCACCGCGCCAGAAGCCCCGCCGTCGCCGGAGACGAAGGGTACGAGCCCCTTACGCACGTGCCGTGCCGGATCGCGCCACGGTCGTCCGATCGTGATCGGAGGGCTACGATTAAATCCCTTCGGGATTTAATCAGGGCCCTCGGATCTGGTCAAAGGGGTATCGTACGCTCTCGACCGTTGATTGCGACTTAAAACGCTGGAGCGATCTGGTGCGTCCACGCGTACCCTTTCGCTCCGTTTTAATCCCAGCCGTCGATTTCCACTTAACCCCTCCTGCCTCGCATCTGGCCGCTGGATCCAGATCCAACGGTCCAGATCATTCGGGTCCACGCGCATAGTGCCGCGGTCCACCGTGGGCCTGGCTCACCGTGGACCAGAGCCCATTTTCCAGTTTAAATAAAATTCCAGAAATTGATTTAAACTTTGAAAATTCATAACTTGCTCATTTTAACTCCAAATTTCACCATTCAAATTTTGTTAAAACCAGTATAATATTCTCTACACATTAATGCCATAAAAACAATATGTTACTGTTATCCAAAATATTTTTAATAAATAAATGAATAAAAACCCCTTAGGGATAAATTATTAATTCAGAAAAATAAATTAGAAAAGCCCTAAGAAAATTAAGTTTACTGTTTATTCACCAAACATCAGAATATTGAAACTTTATTCCACATAATAAAACCCACAAATATGTATGTTTATTATTTGGTGGATTTTTATCTGTTTATTGAATGTGTTGTTTATTTTTCCGTATCGAGAAGACTACGAGTTCGTCGAGGAGCCGGAGTTCTACCCCGAGGTTCCTCCATCCCCATTTGCTGATCAAGGCAAGTCATCGACCACCTCTGTTGAAACAGTTGATCATCATTGAGCCCATGTTTTAATAAATTATCGCTATAACCCATAGGTAAATATTGCATTAGCTAAATATCAAAGCCTTACAATTATACTTATTAGATCCCCGTCCTTGTGTGCAAACCCAAGCCATGCTTATTGAGCCTTAACTCCTTGTCACTCTACTATAAAATTATTAGCTAGTGCCCAATGTACCGGCACAACTGCTATAGGATAAAAAGAATGAGTCGTAGATAGCTGGTTTCTGTATATGAATTTCCCCGTTATTCTCGTCTCTGGACTCTGTTGGAGTTGGCTAAGTTATAAGTATGGTGGGTTCCGGGTGCAAGCTCGGGTATTGGTATGTCGCACCCGGGGCACTATAAGGACCGGTCTGCGGGATCTGTTGCAAAGCACTTCCGTACCTTGTGGGTACAGTGGTACATCTCTGATCAGAGTAATTTAATCTTTTCGAAAAGTCGAGCCCACGGTCAAGGGCGGGTTGTGTGACTACTCGCAGTTAGTTTACAATTGTTTGAATGATTGAGTTATTCATGGCATGTAAGGACTGTTGTGCGAGGAGGTAAAATGTACTCCTCGAGTTAGAATATGATGATGCATACACATGTTTACTTTTCAGTACTAATAAATTGATCACATTTTATGCTTTACAATTATGCTTCTTCCGCAAAACTAGCCACTATCTTCCTTGTTATTACCTTGCATTATATTAGCATTCGGTGGCTTGCTGTGTACATCTGTACTCACCCCGTTGACTTACACCATCAGAGCCCGTCTACTACGAGGAGGATGATGGTCTGGAGTAGCGACCCAGTCAAGGCGAGACTGGAAGGAGACGTTCATCTAGGACCCTTATTTTTTTAGTTTCTCTTCATCTTTATTCACTTTTGTATTAATACGGTCTACGAAACGTGAATGATTGCCCGTATTGTATGAGGTCGCGTGATGAACGTCTTGTTTTATTGATTTTCTATGGAATTTCAATAAAGTCCTGATTTATTAAATCGGGGCGTGACAAGATGGTATCAGAGCCGACTTGACTGTAGGAAGCCAAACAGACCTGACCTTATGACTTATATTTACTATATTTTTATAAAAATTACTTATCCTCGCATCTTCCGAGGTTTTCACAAAAACTTTCTCTCTTTTGTAGATATCGGTCCATACCATGAGCGAGACTCTTCGTGACGAGGCCGGATTCATCCGCGAGCTTCGCGTGCTCGTCGACTTCTTAGGGTTTCCCCATGAGCCCGCGTTCCACGGGATCTTTCCCGATGCGAGCGAGAGCTACAGCGAGGTCACGGTTGTTATCCGCCCCTCCTCCACGCAGCCACCCTTCTACACCCATAGAGTTGGAGGACCTTCGTTCGTGGTGGCCAGCCAGCGAGCCGCTCTTCAGTCCCTCGCCGAGCTTCGACTGGTCTACGACTGCCACCTCCGCGACACCATCTACCGCTTCATGCCCATGCGCACACCCGGGAGTCACCACAACATCTACATCAGCTCCCTCACGCAGAGCAACTCCGCCATCGCCCGCACCATGAGACTTCTGGAGGCCATGGACAACCTCCACACCGAGGCCATTCTTGATGCAGACAGCCAGCATGACACGATTGACTTCTACCGCCATACCTCGGAGAACCTGAACCGTGAGAATGCTGAGCTCCGTCGACAACTTCAGCAGAACCCCCAGTTGATCCTCGAGGTGGAGGAATTGAGGCGTCAGAACGAGCTTCTACGCCAAGGCGCCATGGTTAATACCCAGCTCCGCCAGTAGATCCAAGAACAGAAGAAGGATCTTGAGGAGATCGTACCTCTTCCGCCTCGCAAGCGGAAATCCCTTCGGATCCCCACCGTGAGGTCCAAGAGGATTTCCCGCAGTGCTCCACCCGCCGGACCATCCAGTTCCTCGACCCCACCCATCTCCCACGAGCCCGTGATCGAGCCGTCCCCCGAGCTACCGTAGACGTAGTTTTATGATTGCTTGCTTTTCTTTTTGCTTGATTGTATTGCCATTCATGTCAAAATATAAGGCATGAATGAAGAAATAAATAAAGTGTAACCGCAAGAACGATATTTTTGGAATAAAACTTAATAATAATATCCTCTAAGAAAATGTTGTCTACTTTGGAAACTTCAGGATGACCAACACTCAGGGCTCCGACGCTCCGCAGAACAGAGGAGATAACGGGAACCTGCCTCAGTGGGGAGCAACTGGGCAACGGCAGGCCCCGGTTGCCAACCACCCCACTCTGGCCGAGATGATGGCCACTCAGAACCAGCTGGTCTCATCTCTTCTGAACCAGATGCAGCAACAGCAGCAGATGCAAGAGCAGCAGGCTCACTTCTTCCATCTCCACCAACAGCCCGAGCTGCCACGACCCGCCACTCTAGCTCCCGCTCCCGCCTCCCAACTCTCGGAGTTCCTCCGAGTCCGCCCACCGACCTTCTCAAGCACCACCAACCCCATGAAGGCTGGGGATTGGTTAAGGACCATCGAGAAGAAGCTCGATCTCCTGACCTGCACTGAGCAGGAGAAGGTGGCCTTCGCCACCCACCAGCTTCATGGTCCCGCCGCAGAATGGTGGGACAATCTGCGCGAGACCCTGCCCGAGGGACACGTCCATACTTGGGCAGAGTTCTCGGTTGCTTTCCGTGCCGCTCACATCCCCGACGGCATCATAGCTCAGAAGCAGCAAGAGTTCAAGGACCTGCAGCAGGGGAGCAGGTCCGTAACAGAATACCTACACGAGTTCAACCGACTGGCCTGGTACACGCCTGAAGAGGTCCGTACCGATGCGGCCAGGCAGGCCAAGTTCCTCCGGGGACTGAAGGATGAGCTGTCCCTACAGCTTATCTCCGGAGATTACGCCAACTTTCAAAAGTTGGTTAATAAAGCTATCATTCAGGAGACCCAGCAGAACAAGGTCAACCTGAAGAAGAAGAGAATGATTGCCTTTAGGCAAAACCAGGGCATGGCTCAGAGGCCCCGTTTCACACCCCCTCTACCAGCGCCACAATACCACCCCCGACCAGTATATCGCCCGGCGCCACCCACCGCCAACGCCGGAGCCGGACAGCCTCGCCCCGCTCCCGCCGCACCAGCTGCACCACCCGCCCCGGCAAAGAAGGCGGAGATCCTGCGCGACAAGCACGGTAAGCCCGTGGTATGCTTCAACTGCCGCCAGGAGGGGCATTACTCCAATTCGTGCCCCCATCCCAAGCGTGCCCAAGGAGTTGCAGCGAACCCCGCCATCCGCGCCCGAGTCAATCACGTCACCGTTGAAGAAGCCCAGGCCGCACCCGAGATCGTGATGGGTAAGTTCATGGTACATTCAGCACTTGCAGTGGTTTTATTTGACACTGGAGCTACGCACTCCTTCATATCAACTGATTTTGTGGAAAAGAACAATCTAAACATAAAAGAACTACCAAGAGTCGTGCAAATAGTCACCCCGGGGAAACAAACCCTAGCCCTAACCTATAGCCCAAAGGTATGGATAGATATCCACGTCACCATATTTTGGGCCGATCCCATCCTTATTGAATGCCAAGGCTTGGATCTCATTCTAGGAATGGATTGGCTCAATAAACACCAAGGAGTAATAGAGTGTGCCCAGAGAAAAGTGACTGTGACCAGTGAAGAAGGGACTGTCGTCACATTCCAGATACCGAGTATGAAGTCCGGAAGACCAAGACTACATCAGATTACCTTGGAGGAAATACCGGTAGTCAGTGAATACCCTGACGTATTCCTAGAGGATTTACCAGGGATGCCACCAAAGAGGGACATCGAGTTCAGGATCGATTTGGTACCCGGGACTACCCCTATTTACAAGCGACCATACCGGATGGCCGCTAATGAGCTAGCTGAAATGAAGCAGCAGTTGGAGGATCTCGAGAAGAAAGGCTACATCAGACCGAGTACATCACCATGGGGTGCCCCCGTCATCTTTGTCGAGAAGAAAGAAGACAAGGCTAAGCGGATGTGTGTGGATTACCGCGCCTTGAATGAAGTGACCATCAAGAACAAGTACCCGTTGCCTCGGATTGATGATCTCTTTGACCAGCTAAAGGGAGCTACGGTATTCTCAAAGATCGACCTACGGTCTGGTTATCATCAGTTGAGGATTCGAGAAGAAGATATACCCAAGACGGCCTTTACCACCCGTTATGGATTATACGAGTGTACGGTTATGTCCTTTGGATTGACCAACGCCCCTGCATTCTTCATGAACATGATGAACAAGGTGTTTATGGAGTATCTGAACAAATTCATCATGGTCTTTATAGACGACATTCTTATTTATTCCAAGGACCAGAAAGAGCACGAGACTCACCTCCGGTTAACCTTAGGGAAGCTAAGGGAACACCAATTATACGCCAAGTACAGCAAGTGCAAGTTTTGGACAGCGGAAGTGAAGTTCCTTGGACACATTATCTCTGCACAAGGCATTGCAGTAGATCCCGCCACCGTGGAAGCTGTTACAGATTGGTTGCCACCCACGAACGTATCTGAGATACGAAGTTTTCTGGGTTTGGCCAGATATTATCGAAGATTTATTGAGAATTTTTCCAAGATAGCCAAGCCAATGACCAAGTTGTTGCAGAAAGGAGAAAAGTTTGAATGGACTCCCGAATGCGAGGAAAGTTTCTGCACCCTCAAGACTCGGCTGGTATCTGCGCCCATACTGACCCTACCTGATATCCGGAAAGACTTCCATGTCTATTGCGACGCATCTCTCCAAGGATTGGGATGTGTTCTTATGCAAGATGGAAAGGTTATCTCTTATGCCTCTCGTCAGTTGAGACCTCATGAGTTGAACTACCCGACCCACGATTTGGAACTTGCCGCGGTAGTGCACGCCCTTAAGATTTGGAGGCATTATTTGGTCGGAAATCGCTGTGAGATCTTTACGGATCACAAGAGTTTGAAGTACATCTTCACACAGCCAGACCTTAACCTGAGGCAAAGACGATGGTTGGAACTAATAAAGGACTATGACTTAGGTATCCACTACCACCCCGGAAAAGCAAATGTGGTAGCCGATGCATTAAGTCGCAAGGGATATTGCACAGCCATAATGATTCCGGATCACGCGCCCTTGTTATGTAAAGAGATGGAAAAGTTGAATCTCGGGTTGACCACCGGAGCATATCTAGCCACCTTGGAGACTCAACATGTCTTGTTCGAACAAATCCGAGAAGCTCAGTCAGAAGACCCGGATATAGCAGCCATTAGGAAGAACATGAGGCAAGGAAAAGCCCCAGGATTTTCAGAGGGCGAGAATGGCACCATATGGTTTGGAACCCGGATATGTGTGCCGGATAAACCAGAGATAAAAACCCTTATCCTGAGAGAAGCCCATGAGACTTTGTACTCCATTCATTCCGGCAGTACCAAGATGTACCAGGACCTGAAGGAATGTTATTGGTGGGTTAGCATGAAGAGGGAGATTGCACAGTTCGTCGCCGAGTGTGACACCTGCAGAAGAGTAAAAGCTGAACATCAGAGACCTGCAGGGCTGTTACAGCCACTTAAAGTGCCTGAATGGAAATGGGAAGAGATCAGTATGGATTTCATCACCGGACTCCCAAAGACCCAACTTGGATATGATTCTATTTGGGTGATTATTGACCGGCTTACGAAAGTAGCGCATTTCATAGCCGTCAAGACGACCTTTAGTGGCCCTAAGCTTGCAGAACTATACATGGCCCACATTGTGTGTCTTCATGGAGTGCCCAAAAAGATAGTGTCTGATAGAGGAAGTCAGTTCACCTCTCGTTTTTGGAAGAACCTTCAAGAAGAGATGGGAACAAGATTGAACTTTAGCACTGCCTACCACCCTCAGACGGATGGACAAACAGAGAGGGTAAATAAGATATTGGAGGATATGCTTCGAGCATGTGTCTTGGATTTTGGAGCCACTTGGGACAAGAGCTTACCGTACGCTGAGTTTTCGTACAACAACAGCTATCAAGCCAGTCTACAAATGTCTCCGTTTGAAGCCCTATATGGACGTAAGTGCAGAACGCCTCTACTTTGGGATCAAACCGGTGAATCTCAAGTATTCGGAACGGAAATCCTTCGAGAAGATGAAGAGAAAGTACGGATCATCAGAGACCGACTCAAGACAACCCAATCACGACAGAAAAGCTACGCGGACAATCGACGCCGAGACCTAGCCTTTGAAGAGGGAGATCATGTCTACCTTCGAGTTACTCCCCTCCGTGGCACTCAACGGTTTAACATGAGAGGAAAGTTGGCCCCTCGATATGTTGGACCATTTCCCATTGTTCGACGCCAAGGCGAAGTTGCTTATCAGTTGGAACTACCACCCTCATTGGCTGGAGTACATGACGTGTTTCACGTTTCCCAACTCAAGAAGTGTCTTCGCGTCCCGACAGATTAAGTGGATCTACAGCAGTTGGATGTTCAAGAGGATCTGACCTATGTGGAAAAGCCTGTCAAGATATTGGAAGTCAAAGAAAGGATCACTAGGAGTCGGGTCATCCGCTTCTGCAAAGTGCAGTGGAGCAATCATCCTGTAGAGGAAGCTACCTGGGAAAAAGAAGATGAACTCAAGGCACAGCATCCTGAGCTATTCGAGGATTGATCCGAATCTCGAGGACGAGATTCTCTGTAAGGGGGATAGGATTGTAACACCCCAAGAAATAAAAACAAATAAAACAAAAGAAAATTATTATTTAAATCATTTCTGGATTTTATTATTAAAGAAAATCCTAAAAGAGCCCTAATAAAGCCAAACAGGGAGAAATATTCAAAATATGGACTTGAAAATTTTATGAGATAAACTAGAGGCCAAAATATAATTTTAGGAATTTTTCCAAATTTTTATCAACAGTGATTCAACCCTTAATCAAATATATGAATTACTGGAATTATTTTAATCAGAAAAACATTTAAAATCCTTAACGGGCCGCCTACCTCCAAAGTGCCTCAGCCCAGCCCAGCCCAGCCATGAGTCGCTGACCAGTGGGGCCCATCTGTTAGCGCTCTCGCCCCCTCTCTCCTCCCCGCGCCGTTCTCGCCTGGCCCACCTGTCGGCCACCCAAGCCTGCCCCTCGCTCTCTGGTCACCAGGGCCCGCCTGTCGGCGCTCGTTTTCCCGCTCGCCCACTGACAGGTGGAGCCCACCTGTCAGATTCATCATCTCCGATGGAAGGGGATCGCCCCCTTCCTTCTTCCCGGCGATCCCTTTCTGTTTCCCTCATCGCCGGCCACCCGCGCTCACCCGATCGCCCCGGATCACCTTCCCTGATCGCCACCGCCCCCTTTCCTTCCATAGCCGACGCGGTTTCACGAGAAAGGAAGCAAATCCGAAGGTTTGGAAACCTCGCCGGAGATAGAAAGGATCCCTCTCGGTTTCCTCCGATTACCCTACCATATCCACCGCCGGCGACCCCTATAAGAACCCCTCTCCTCACCGCACTCACCCCACGCCAGCAGAGCCATCCTCGAGCGAAAGCAGAGCGTCGTCGCCCTCCTTTCGAACTTTGGTTCTGTTTCACCTCCGGCGAGCCATCGTCGTTGATCCAGGCCCCCTTCGCCCTAGCCACCGCCACCGTCGAGTCCGCAGTGAGCCGCCCGTCCTCGGCCACCCCTCCGTCGGCCGTGAAGACCACCGGATCGCCATTGCCGTCGACCACCCGAACCCCTCCGCCGTCTACACTCGCCGCCGGTCATCTCCGGACCTCCATCTTCGCCGTCGAAGGTACGGTCATGACCCCCATCCCCTCCGCGTTCCATTTTTGGCCATAGCTATGCCCATAGGCGCTCGCCATCGCCGTCGCCACCGCGCCCGAAGCCCCGCCGTCGCCAGAGACGAAGGGTACAAGCCCCTTACGCATGTGCCGTGCTGGATCGCGCCACGGCCGTCCGATCGTGATCGGAGGGCTACGATTAAATCCCTTCGGGATTTAATCAGTGCCCTCGGATCTGGTCAAAGGGGTATCGTACGCTCTTGGCCGTCGATCGCTACTTAAAATGCTGGAGCGATCTGGTGCGTCCACGCGTACCCCTTCGCTCCGTTTTAATCCCAGCCGTCCATTTCCACTTAACCCCTCCCGCCTCGCATCTGGCCGCTGGATCCAGATCCAACGGTCCAGATCGTTTGGGTCCACGCCCATAGTGCCGCGGTCCACCGTGGGCCTGGCTCACCGTGGACCAGAGCCCATTTTCCAGTTTAAATAAAATTCCAGAAATTGATTTAAACTTTGAAAATTCATAACTTGCTCATTTTAACTCCAAATTTCACCATTCAAATTTTGTTAAAACCAGTATAATATTCTCTACACATTAATGCCATAAAAACAGTATGTTACTGTTACCCAAAATATTTTTAATAAATAAATGAATAAAAACCCCTTAGGGATAAATTATTAATTCAGAAAAATAAATTAGAAAAGCCCTAAGAAAATTAAGTTTACTGTTTATTCACCAAACATCAGAATATTGAAACTTTATTCCACATAATAAAACCCACAAATATGTATGTTTATTATTTGGTGGATTTTTATCTATTTATTGAATGTGTTGTTTATTTTTCCGTATCGAGAAGACTACGAGTTCGTCGAGGAGCCGGAGTTCTACCCCGAGGTTCCTCCATCCCCATTTGCTGATCAAGGCAAGTCATCGACCACCTCTGTTGAAACAGTTGATCATCATTGAGCCCATGTTTTAATAAATTATCGCTATAACCCATAGGTAAATATTGCATTAGCCAAATATCAAAGCCTTACAATTATACTTATTAGATCCCCGTCCTTGTGTGCAAACCCAAGCCATGCTTATTGAGCCTTAACTCCTTGTCACTCTACTATAAAATTATTAGCTAGTGCCCAATGTACCGGCACAACTGCTATAGGATAAAAGAATGAGTCGTAGATAGCTGGTTTCTGTATATGAATTTCCCCGTTATTCTCGTCTCTGGACTCTGTTGGAGTTGGCTAAGTTATAAGTATGGTGGGTTCCGGGTGCAAGCTCGGGTATTGGTATGTCGCACCCGGGGCACTATAAGGACCGGTCTGCGGGATCTTTTGCAAAGCACTTCCGTACCAACCACAAGTCTAATGGGTAAGTCCTAACTGGAAGTGTGGAACACTCCGGCTCTCGGCACCATAGTGGAGGGGGCAAGGGGCTAGCCCTCAGGGCACCTTGTACCGACGATGGCTCAAGGGGGGGTATGGTGGAAACTCGACATGGCGAGACACGATACGAAACCCATAAGAGGGTGTTGTTGAGTCGGGGAAGACCATATGGAAGGTTTTGGCACGAGTTCCCGTGAAATGGGTCATCTCATTACACTTCGGTGTAGGTGATGAGTGCGTGCCTTGTGGGTACAGTGGTACATCTCTGATCAGAGTAATTTAATCTTTTCGAAAAGCCGAGCCCACGGTCAAGGGCGGGTTGTGTGACTACTCGCAGTTAGTTTACAATTGTTTGAATGATTGAGTTATTCATGGCATGTAAGGTGTAACAGCCCCAAAATTAAAAGGGAATAAAATAAAGGAAAAATAATATTAAATGAATTTCTGAATTTTATTATTAAAGAAAACTCATAAAAGAACCCTATTAAAGCCAAATAGAGATAAATATTCAAAATTTGGGCATGAAAATTTTATGGGATAAACTAGAGGCCAAGAAATATTTTTGAGAATTTTTACAAAATTTTAGCAATAGTACTTCAAGTCTTAAACCAATAAACCAATTTCTGGAATTAAATTAATTAGAAAAACATTTAAATTCTTGTTGGGCCGAAACCCTGAAACTCCCTCCAAAAGCCTTTCGGCCCAGCCCATTTCAGCCCCTCTCACTGACAGGCGGGGCCAGCCTGTCGGCGCTTCCTCTCTCCTCCCCACGCCCGCGTCCGGAAAAGCCCCACCTGTCGGTCACTTGCACGTGCGCCTAGCCGCTGCCCTCCTGGGCCCATTTGTCGGCGCCAAAGCCCCCTCACTCCCGCGCCTCGGCTGGCCCCACCTGGCAGCCACCGACGCCACCCCTTCTACCGTTGACCACTTGGACCCACCGGTCGGCGCAATTGTTTCTCGTTCGATCTATGACAGGTGGAGCCCACCTGTCATATCCTTCTTCTCCGAAGGAAGGGGGCCGATCCCCTTCCATGCCGGCGCCCCCTCCCTTCCATTTTCACCGTCGACCGCCCGGATCCTCATGATTGAGCCTCAGATCTCCTTCTCCGTTCACCGGTGATCCGTTTCCCCCTTTTGCCACGCGGTTTCATCCTTTTGGAAGTTCATCCGAGAAGCAATGGAATCTCGCCGGAGTAATTAAGGAATTCTCCTCGGTTTCCTTCGGTGTTGTTACCATAACCTCACCGGCGACCCCTATAAGAGCACCCCAACGTCGCCGCACTTAGCCACGCCACCAGAACCCGAGCCATTGCCAACCCAAGCCACCGCCGGCCCTTTTTCGTGCCTCGCCTCTGTTTGCCCTCCGGCAGCTCCCCACCGACGCCTCGGTCCGCCGCCGCCCTCGCCGCCACCCCCGTCGGGACCGCCATCACGCCCTCTGCCTCGGCCCCACCTCCGTTGGACCGAAGCACTGCTGGAACTCGCCGTCGCCATTGAACCCGAGGAGCTCCGCCGCCTCCTCTCGTCGCCGGGTCGCCGCCGGTCACCTTTTCCTGCCAACTCCGGTACGGCTGTGACCCTCTTCCCCTCCTCTTTCCATTTTCGCCAACACCGAGGGCATTGGGTTGCCACACGCCATCGCCGGAGCTCGCCGCCGCTCGGCCGGAGCCGGGGACGAAGACCTCGGTCTTCCCCGTGCCGCGTGCGTGCCGGACGTGATCACCGCCGTGTGATCACGGATGGACGGTTGGGATTAGACTGGCTCCGGATTCAATCCTGGCCCTCAGATCACACTGAACCGGTATCCGTTAATCTGGGGGCGTTGGATTTCATTTAAAATGCCGGGTTGATCTCAGACGTACACGGGTACCGGTTGGATTCCTTTTAATCACAGCCGTCTAGACTCACTTAAACGCCCCGCACGCGCCCTGGCCGTTGGATCTGGATCCTGCGGTCCTGATCGCTCCGGCTCACACGTGCAGTCAACGGTTCACGGTGAACCCAGTTCACCGTGGACCAGGGGCTATTTTCCTATTTAAATAAAATTTAGAAAATGATTTAAACTTTAAAAATTCATATCTTGCTCAAATTAACTCCAAATTTCACCATTTTAATTCTGGAAAATTTGTCTTTTTATCCTCTACACTTTTATGCAATAAAAACAATATGTTTATTTGTCACATAATAATCTTATTAAATAATAAAGAAAAATCCCCTTTAGGAATTAATTAATATTTCAATAAAATAATTCAGGTAAACCCCTAAAAATTTATAAAATAATATCAGAAGATACAATGGCTCTATTAACACAATAAAAATGGAAGGATCATGTTGTCCATGACATTTTGTTAAATAACATTTCTAAGACCCCTTTAGGATTTAATTATTAACTCATTCAGAAAAACTCCCAAAAATCTATATATTAATTTTAGATGATATATTGACTCCAATACACTGTTTATAAGCTAATAAAAATATAATGATTCATTTTGCCCTTTCATTTTAATAAACATTTCCAAGGCCCTTTAAAATAAATGATTAAATAAAAATGCAACCCTTTACAAAATATCATGAATACTTATACAATAACTTCAGAAGACTTAATGAGGTTGTCCCACTATTTTAATGCAACAAAAATAACATGTTCACTTTGCCCACTTTAATCTAGAAATTAATATTGCAAAAGCCCTTATATGATAATTAAGTAATTTATATAATAGAAGTTAAACACTTTATAAAAATGTCATGACAACTTATATAATAACTTCAGAAAACCTAACAACTTGAGTTCACTATTTTTAATAAAAATAGAATATTCATCTTGTCCACTCTATTCCATTAAATGATATTGCAAAGGCCCTTTTAGAACATTTAATTAATGCATTTAAGAAAAAAGTCAACCCTTTATGGAACTATCCTAAAACTTATATAACAAACTTCAGAAGATCTAAATAACCTAATGTCACTACATTAATGCCATAAAAACATTAAGGTCATTTTATAACTTTTTACTTCAACTTTAAAAAGGGAAAAATAAAACCCCCTTAGGAAAAATAATTAAGGAATCTCATTAAAAATTAATCTTAAATGTTTAAGTAACAAATCCCTAAAAGTTAGGACTCTATCTCCTTTACATAATCCAACATAAACATGTATGTTATGGTTGTTTGTTTTGGATTGTTTATTGAATGTTTTATTTACTTTTCCGTATCGAGAAGACTACGACGTCGTCGAAGATCCGGAGTTCGATCCCGGGGTTCCTCCTTCACCCCGTCTGAGCAAGGCAAGTCATCGACCACCTCTGTGGAAACAGTTGATCATAATTGAGCCCATGTTTTAATAAATTATCGCTATAACCCATAGGATAATATTGCATTAGTCCAATAATCAAGCCTTACACTTATATTTATTAGATCCCTGTCCTTGTGTGCAAACCCAAGCCATGCTTATTGAGCCTTAACTCCTTGTCACTCTACTATTAAAATATTAGCTAGTGCCCAATGTACCGGCACAACTGCTATAGGTTAAAAAGAACGAGTCATAGACAGCTGGATTCTGTATATGTATTTTCCCTGTTATTCTCGTCTCTGGACTCTGTTGGAGTTGGCTAGGTTATAAGTATGGTGGGTTCCGGGTGCAAGCTCGGGCACTGGTTTGTCGCACCCGGGGCACTATAAGGACCGGTCTGCGGGATCTGTTGCAAAGCACTTCCGTACCAACCACAAGTCTAATGGGTAAGTCCTAACTGGAAGTGTGGAACTCTTCGGCTCTATGCACCATAGTGGAGGGGTACAAGGGGCAAGCCTGCGGGCGACTTGTACCAAAGAAGGCTCAAGGGGGGGTATGGTGAGCACTCGACCCGTCGAGACACGATACGAAACCCATAAGAGGGTGTTGTGGAGTCGGAGGGAACCATATGGAAGGTTTTGGCACGAGTTCCCGTGAAATAGGTCATCTCGTTACACTTTGGTGTAAGTGATGAGTGCGTGCCTTGTGGGTACAGTGGTACATCTCTGATCAGAGTAATTTAATCTTTTCGAAAAGCCGAGCCCACGGTCAAGGGCGGGTTGTGTGACTACTCGCAGTTAGTTTACAATTGTGTGAATGTTCGGGTTATTCATGGCACGTAAGGACTGTTGAGCGAGGTGGGGTGACTGTACCCCTCGAGTTAGAAGATGATGATACACATGCACATGTTTACTTTTCCGTACTAATAAATTGCTCTCATTTAAAGCTTTACAATTATGCTGCTTCCGCAAAATTAGCCACTATCTCCCTTGTTATTACCTTGCATTATATTTGCATTCGGTGGCTTGCTGAGTACATATGTACTCACCCCGTTGACTTACAACATCAGAGCCCGTCTACTACGAGGAGGATGAAGGTCTGGAGTAGCGACCCAGTCAAGGCGAGACTGGAAGGAGGCGTTCATCTAGGACCCTTATTTTATTAGTTTCTCTTCATCTTTATTCACTTTTGTACTAATACGGTCTACGAATCGTGAATGATTTGCTCGTATTGTACGTGGTCGCATGATGAACGTCTTGTTTTATTGATTTTCTATGGAATTTCAATAAAGTCCTGATTTATTAAATCGGGGCGCGACAAGATGGTATCAGAGCCGACTTGACTGTAGGAAGCCAAACAGACCTGACCTTAGGACTTATACTTACTATATTTTCCTACAAACACTGCTTATCCTCTCATCTTCCGACGTTTTCATAAAAATTTTCTCTCCTTTGTAGATGCCGGTTCATACCATGAGCGGGACTCTTCGTGATGAGGCCGGATTCATCCGCGAACTTCGCGTGCTCGTCGACTTCTTGGGGTTTCCCCATGAGCCCGCCTTCCACGGGATCTTTCCCGATGCGAACGAGAGCTACTGCGAGGTCACGGTTGTTATCCGCCCCTCCTCCACGCAACCACCCTTCTACACCCATGGAGTCGGAGGACCTTCATTCGTGGTGGCTAGCCAGCGAGCCGCTCTTCAGTCCCTCGCCGAGCTTCGACTGGTCTACGACTGCCACCTCCGCGACACCGTCTACCGCTTCATGCCCATGCGTACACCCGGGAGTCACCGCAACATCTACATCAACTCCCTCCCTCAGGACAACTCCGCCATCGCCCGCACCATGAGACTCTTGAAGGCTATAGACAACCTTCACACGGAGGCCGTCCTCGACGCAGATAGTCAGCACGATACCATCGACTTCTACCGTCACACTTCAGAGAACCTAGCCCGCGAGAATGCTGAGCTCCGTCGACAAGTCCAGCAGAACCCCCAGCTGACTCTCGAGGTAGAGGAGTTGAGGCGTCAGAACGAGCTCCTATGCCAGGGCGCCATGGTCAATACCCAGCTCCGCCAGCAGCTCAAAGACTTGAAGAAGGATCTTAAGGAGATCGCACCTCTTCTGCCTCGCAAGAAGAAACCCCTTCGGATCCCCACGGTGAAGTCCAAGAGGATTTCCCGTAGAGCACCTCCCGCCGGACCCTCCAGTTCCTCGACCCCGACCGTCTCCCACGAGCCCGTAATCGAGCCGTCCCCTGAGCTGCCGTAGACGTAGTTTTACGCTTGATTGTTTTCTTTTACTTGTTTGTATGACCACTCATGTCAGATATAAGACATGGGTGAAGAAATTCAATAAAAGAAAATAAATGTAATCGCAAGAACGATACATTTTAAAATAAAGCTTAACATCATTTCCTAAACCTATTAGATCATAATCCTAATCTAAAGGAGAGAATCTACCTCTAGTTTCAAGTCAACGTGATTCGTTCGTCGCCATTCTGCGAGATCAACTCCAATCATGAAGTCAAGACATGTTATCAGGAAAGCCCTAACTTAGCCAAACTCAATCTATGAAGATGTAGATTTAAAGCCTCTAGTGTAAAGAAGTGATTCCTAGCTAAAACATATCCATGACTTTCTAGCCGTTCCGAATCTCGGGACGAGATTCTTGTTAAGGAGGTTAGGATTGTAACACCTTGATTTTCGCCAGACATTAAAAATAAAATAAAGTAATTAATAAATAAATTCCAAGAAAAGGATAAATCAAGAAAGAGGAAAGCTAAAATATGGGCCTAAAAATTTCATTTAAAATTAGCTAGAGTATTTTTCCTAAAAATTCTCCTAAGCATCAAATTATGTTCCAAAATTTTTTCTGGAATTTTGGTACCAAGGAATTCAATGAGACATAATCAACATCACTTCATCTTAAACCTCTAAACACAAATTAATAAAATATATTACAACACGAATGTTGAGTAAATAAAATACATGATAAATCATTTAAATTAAAAATGATATAGGGCATGAGTATGAAAGTAATAAGGGACTAACATAAAGCATCTAGGACAAATTATCCACCTTAGGCAATAAAATCAGTAACAATTTCCCCTTAATGACGGCACCTTCTTTTTGAACCTTTCAACTTCAGGATGGCCAATAACCAAGGATCAGAAGCCCCACACGATGGAAACACCTCAGGCAACCTGCCTCAGTGGGGTGAAGCTGAACGTCAGCAGACCCCTGTTGTCTATCATCCCACACTTACGGAGATGATGACAAAACAGAACCAACTGATCGCCACACTGCTTACCCAGATGCAACAACTACAAAAGCAGATGCAAGAGCAGTAGACACAGTTGTTCCGTCTCCAGCAACACCACCACGAGCTCTCCCTTCAGTTAATCTACGGGGACTTCACCAACATTCAGAGATTGGTGAACGAAGCAATCATGCCGGAATCCAGAGTAATTCCATCTCCAGCACCAACCCCTGCCAAGCCACGAACCACCCTCGGAGGACCAAGCACAGACATCCCACCCCAAGCACCGCCTACCGAAAGAACTCCAGCGCAAGCTACCGGATACAAGAGGGACAAGAACGGCAAGCCGATTGTGTGCTTCAACTGTCGCCAAAAAGGCCACTACGCCTGCAAGTGCCCCTACCCCAAGCGGGCGCCATCCTCCATTCCAAACCCAAAGGACCATACTCTAGAGCACCACAAAGAGAAACCAGATACAACCAAAGACACAACCAATGTGGTCTCAACCAACCCAGATCCGGAGATCGCCCTGCCTACTTCTGATATGACTCCTCCTCCTAACCCAGAGCACCAGTAGAACTCAGTCCCTTAGTTTTCCCGAGGTTCGCTTCGAATCTCGAGGACGAGATTCTCTGTAAGGGGGATAGGATTGTAACAACCCCAAAATTAAAAGGGAATAAAATAAAGGAAAAATAATATTAAATGAATTTCTGAATTTTATTATTAAAGAAAACTCATAAAAGAACCCTATTAAAGCCAAACAGAGATAAATATTCAAAATTTGGGCATGAAAATTTTATGGGATAAACTAGAGGCCAAGAAATATTTTTGAGAATTTTTACAAAATTTTAGCAACAGTACTTCAAGTCTTAAACCAATAAACCAATTTCTGGAATTAAATTAATTAGAAAAAACATTTAAATTCTTGTTGGGCCGAAACCCTGAAACTCCCTCCAAAAGCCTTTCGGCCCAGCCCATTTCAGCCCCTCTCACTGACAGGCGGGGCCAGCCTGTCGGCGCTTCCTCTCTCCTCCCCACGCCCGCGTCCGGAATAGCCCCACCTGTCGGTCACTTGCACGTGCGCCTAGCCGCTGCCCTCCTGGGCCCATTTGTCGGCGCCGAAGCCCCCTCACTCCCGCGCCTCGGCCGGCCCCACCTGGCAGCCACCGACGCCACCCCTTCTACCGCTGACCACTTGGACCCACCGGTCGGCGCAATTGTTTCTCGTTCGGTCTATGACAGGTGGAGCCCACCTGTCATATCCTTCTTCTCCGAAGGAAGGGGGCCGATCCCCTTCCATGCCGGCGCCCCCTCCCTTCCATTTTCACCGTCGACCGCCCGGATCCTCATGATTGAGCCTCGGATCTCCTTCTCCGTTCACCGGTGATCCGTTTCCCCCTTTTGCCACGCGGTTTCATCCTTTTGGAAGTTCATCCGAGAAGCAATGGAATCTCGCCGGAGTAATTAAGGAATTCTCCTCGGTTTCCTTCGGTGTTGTTACCATAACCTCACCGGCGACCCCTATAAGAGCACCCCAACGTCGCCGCACTTAGCCACGCCACCAGAACCCGAGCCATTGCCAACCCAAGCCACCGCCGGCCGTTTTTCGTGCCTCGCCTCTGTTTGCCCTCCGGCAGCTCCCCACCGACGCCTCGGTCCACCGCCGCCCTCGCCGCCACCCCCCGTCGGGACCGCCATCACGCCCTCTGCCTCGGCCCCACCTCCGTTGGACCGAAGCACTGCTGGAACTCGCCGTCGCCATTGAACCCGAGGAGCTCCGCCTCCTCCTCTCGTCGCCGGGTCGCCGCCGGTCACCTTTTCCTGCCAACTCCGGTACGGCTGTGACCCTCTTCCCCTCCTCTTTCCATTTTCGCCAACACCGAGGGCATTGGGCTGCCGCACGCCATCGCCGGAGCTCGCAGCCGCTCGGCCGGAGCCGGGGACGAAGACCTCGGTCTTCCCCGTGCCGCGTGCGTGCCGGACGTGATCACCGCCGTGTGATCACGGATGGACGGTTGGGATTAGACTAGCTCCGGATTCAATCCTGGCCCTCGGATCACACTGAACCGGTATCCGTTAATCTGGGGCGTTGGATTTCATTTAAAATGCCGGGTTGATCTCAGACGTACACGCGTACCGGTTGGATTCCTTTTAATCACAGCCGTCCAGACTCACTTAAACGCCCCGCACGCGCCCTGGCCGTTGGATCTGGATCCTGCGGTCCTGATCGCTCCGGCTCACACGTGCAGTCAACGGTTCACGGTGAACCCAGTTCACCGTGGACCAGGGGCTATTTTCCTATTTAAATAAAATTCAGAAAATGATTTAAACTTTAAAAATTCATATCTTGCTCAAATTAACTCCAAATTTCACCATTTTAATTCTGGAAAATTTGTCTTTTTATCCTCTACACTTTTATGCAATAAAAACAATATGTTTATTTGTCACATAATAATCTTATTAAATAATAAAGAAAAATCCCCTTTAGGAATTAATTAATATTTCAATAAAATAATTCAGGTAAACCCCTAAAAATTTATAAAATAATATCAGAAGATACAATGGCTCTATTAACACAATAAAAATGGAAGGATCATGTTGTCCATGACATTTTGTTAAATAACATTTCTAAGACCCCTTTAGGATTTAATTATTAACTCATTCAGAAAAACTCCCAAAAATCTATATATTAATTTTAGATGATATATTGACTCCAATACACTGTTTATAAGCTAATAAAAATATAATGATTCATTTTGCCCTTTCATTTTAATAAACATTTCCAAGGCCCTTTAAAATAAATGATTAAATAAAAATGCAACCCTTTACAAAATATCATGAATACTTATACAATAACTTCAGAAGACTTAATGAGGTTGTCCCACTATTTTAATGCAACAAAAATAACATGTTCACTTTGCCCACTTTAATCTAGAAATTAATATTGCAAAAGCCCTTATATGATAATTAAGTAATTTATATAATAGAAGTTAAACACTTTATAAAAATGTCATGACAACTTATATAATAACTTCAGAAAACCTAACAACTTGAGTTCACTATTTTTAATAAAAATAGAATATTCATCTTGTCCACTCTATTCCATTAAATGATATTGCAAAAGCCCTTTTAGGACATTTAATTAATGCATTTAAGAAAAAAGTCAACCCTTTATGGAACTATCCTAAAACTTATATAACAAACTTCAGAAGATCTAAATAACCTAATGTCACTACATTAATGCCATAAAAACATTAAGGTCATTTTATAACTTTTTACTTCAACTTTAAAAAGGGAAAAATAAAACCCCCTTAGGAAAAATAATTAAGGAATCTCATTAAAAATTAATCTTAAATGTTTAAGTAACAAATCCCTAAAAGTTAGGACTCTATCTCCTTTACATAATCCAACATAAACATGTATGTTATGGTTGTTTGTTTTGGATTGTTTATTGAATGTTTTATTTACTTTTCCGTATCGAGAAGACTACGACGTCGTCGAAGATCCGGAGTTCGATCCCGGGGTTCCTCCTTCACCCCGTCTGAGCAAGGCAAGTCATCGACCACCTCTGTGGAAACAGTTGATCATAATTGAGCCCATGTTTTAATAAATTATCGCTATAACCCATAGGATAATATTGCATTAGTCCAATAATCAAGCCTTACACTTATATTTATTAGATCCCTGTCCTTGTGTGCAAACCCAAGCCATGCTTATTGAGCCTTAACTCCTTGTCACTCTACTATTAAAATATTAGCTAGTGCCCAATGTACCGGCACAACTGCTATAGGTTAAAAAGAACGAGTCATAGACAGCTTGATTCTGTATATGTATTTTCCCTGTTATTCTCGTCTCTGGACTCTGTTGGAGTTGGCTAGGTTATAAGTATGGTGGGTTCCGGGTGCAAGCTCGGGCACTGGTTTGTCGCACCCGGGGCACTATAAGGACCGGTCTGCGGGATCTGTTGCAAAGCACTTCCGTACCAACCACAAGTCTAATGGGTAAGTCCTAACTGGAAGTGTGGAACTCTTCGGCTCTATGCACCATAGTGGAGGGGTACAAGGGGCAAGCCTGCGGGCGACTTGTACCAAAGAAGGCTCAAGGGGGGGTATGGTGAGCACTCGACCCGTCGAGACACGATACGAAACCCATAAGAGGGTGTTGTGGAGTCGGAGGGAACCATATGGAAGGTTTTGGCACGAGTTCCCGTGAAATGGGTCATCTCGTTACACTTTGGTGTAAGTGATGAGTGCGTGCCTTGTGGGTACAGTGGTACATCTCTGATCAGAGTAATTTAATCTTTTCGAAAAGCCGAGCCCACGGTCAAGGGCGGGTTGTGTGACTACTCGCAGTTAGTTTACAATTGTGTGAATGTTCGGGTTATTCATGGCACGTAAGGACTGTTGAGCGAGGTGGGGTGACTGTACCCCTCGAGTTAGAAGATGATGATACACATGCACATGTTTACATTTCCGTACTAATAAATTGCTCTCATTTAAAGCTTTACAATTATGCTGCTTCCGCAAAATTAGCCACTATCTCCCTTGTTATTACCTTGCATTATATTTGCATTCGGTGGCTTGCTGAGTACATATGTACTCACCCCGTTGACTTACAACATCAGAGCCCGTCTACTACGAGGAGGATGAAGGTCTGGAGTAGCGACCCAGTCAAGGCGAGACTGGAAGGAGGCGTTCATCTAGGACCCTTATTTTATTAGTTTCTCTTCATCTTTATTCACTTTTGTACTAATACGGTCTACGAACCATGAATGATTTGCTCGTATTGTACGTGGTCGCATGATGAACGTCTTGTTTTATTGATTTTCTATGGAATTTCAATAAAGTCCTGATTTATTAAATCGGGGCGCGACATAAGGACTGTTGTGCGAGGAGGTAAAACGTACTCCTCGAGTTAGAAGATGATGATGCATACACATGTTTACTTTTCAGTACTAATAAATTGATCACATTTTATGCTTTACAATTATGCTTCTTCCGCAAAACTAGCCACTATCTCCTTTGTTATTACCTTGCATTATATTAGCATTCGGTGGCTTGCTGAGTACATCTGTACTCACCCCGTTGACTTACACCATCAGAGCCCGTCTACTACGAGGAGGATGAAGGTCTGGAGTAGCGACCCAGTCAAGGCGAGACTGGAAGGAGGCGTTCATCTAGGACCCTTATTTTATTAGTTTCTCTTCATCTTTATTCACTTTTGTATTAATGCGGTCTACGAACCGTGAATGATTGCCCGTATTGTACGAGGTCGCGTGATGAACGTCTTGTTTTATTGATTTTCTATGGAATTTCAATAAAGTCCTGATTTATTAAATCGGGGCGTGACATTTATCAAGATGATGAATTGCCGACTTCATTTAATGTAGAGCCAGACTTGCCAGTAGATTTTTTTCTTGGCGATGCTAATGAGGTAGCAGTTCCCGAAAAAAGGAAACAACAACATAAGAACAAAAAAGTAACATGGCGTGCTTTGGGGAGAAATGGACAAATTGATCCTGATTTTGATGATAATTGACAAGTAATTGTTTTTGCATGCATTGTGTATGTTAAATATACTTCATGTTACATGCTTTTTCGTAAGCTCTAACTTTTCATACTAATAAATGCTCATTTGTGTTTGTTTTGAATAGGATGTCGAAAAAGTTGAAGAATGTCATGAGGAAGCTTTTCAGATTGAAGAGTATACTGGCGAGACAAGAGGACACCCTATTCCAGGGTAGCTCCTCTTCTTCAAACAGACGTCGTCAAGAGCATCTCTTGAGATGCATAGACCCAACATTGCGGAATCGGCCTATTGCATTTCAAAGAGATGATGAGGTTACCTTCCAATTGATTTTTATTCCAGTTATAAACTATTACTAATTGTTTTCATACTATTTTGCAGGATAAAGAGCATGACCCAGAGGGTGCGGGTTAGGAGGATGTCCCGGACGGTGGGGGGCAGGAGGGGGATGACCCGGAGGGTGCGGGGCAGGAGGAGAGTACGGGTCAGGAGGAGGGGGCTGAGGCTTTAGGGTCATCCTCTAATTCTTTCAGGATGAGCCACCTGGTTGCCCCACCTATAGCCCCTTCGGGTGCAAATAAGATCGAGATCACGCCTGTAGGTGACAGGTAAGTCTCATACTCTAGTGTTTTGCTTTACTTCAAAAAAATTCTTTCAACTTACTGACTTTGTTTATTATGTATTTCTAGATCTTTGATTGACTCTCGGTTTGACGGCACATCGAGGGTCAGGTAGGTTAACCAGATATTGGGTAACCTGTATCATCTGCACTACCTAGGGGTGCTGACAATGCTGACCGATGAGCGGGTATTATGCACGACATGGGACCAATACCGGTTTGCACTTGACGGGGCCCACAGAACTGCCTAGGGGGCGGTGTCTCATGACTTCTGGGTATGTGTCAGTTCAATTGCGTTGTTTTGTTTTAACGCAAAACTTTTGGAGTTATAGTAGGTTACTAATCATGACTTTTGCAGTTACGTTTTTACTTGCCAGAATCAGGCAATCACCATAATCATGCCCTTGTTGTCTTCAACAACAATGCACACAAGGTGGTGAAGGACACAATTTCATATGCCCGCATTCAAGCAAACAATGCGTACTACAAGGAGAAGCTAGGGCAACGAATGAGCAAGGCGATGGGTTCTTCAGCAATATACTTGACTGAGGAGCAATATCGTTCGGTAAACAATTCTAACTCTTTTAAATCTTTGATTTTTTAGATTTATTTTCATCTAATGCAAAAGCTTAACATCTCTGTTCAGGTGAGGATTCTGTGGTTTGCAAACCGCGAGGATGCCTACTTTGAATTCTGTAAGATTTTGTAACACCTCAATTTTTCAAAACAATAAAAATATTATTAAATTCAATTTCTTGGAATTATTATTTCAGAAAATACTTTTAAATCCCTTTTATACCCTTTTGAACTACAACATAGAGTAGATGACCAAATTAGGAGGTGAAACTTTTTGTATATGATCCTAAGGCCAAAAGATAATTTTGAGAATTTTATAAATTTTTACCAGCCTTGGAAGTAGCCCTAATCTTTTAATCTATTTTCTGGAATTATTTTTATTCAGAAAAGCATTAGAACAGTATTGGGCCGTTTCCCCCCTCCCTTCTCTCTCTCCCGGCCGGCCCAGCCCACTCCCACCCGCGCGCGCCTTCTGACCAGTGGAGCCCCCCCGTCGGTGAGCCCCTCTCCTCTCACGCGCGCACCCGACGCCTTGGCCCCACCTGTCGGCGCCAACTTTCTCCCCCTCGCACCCAAGCCCGACCCCACCCGTCAGTCGCCCGTTCGCTCGCTCGCGCTCGCTGGCTTGTGGCCCCCGCCTGTCAGACTCGTCTTCAACCCCGCGCCGGCCCCCCCCCTAATCCCGCCGGCGAAGACTTCGCCTCGGATCCCCTCGCCGGTTCCCCCTTCCGTTAAACCGAGCCCGTCATTAACTTCCCCGAGCCCCGCCGGTCATTTAAGCACGTTAATGCGCGCGTTTAAGTCCCTGGACCGCCCTCACGCGCACGGTTGCGCCATCGCCGGCGAGTTAAAGCCCTCCTCGGCTTTCCTTGCATGCGGTGCCCGTTAACCCCCCGCCGGACCCTATTTAACCCCCCTGCCCTCCACCGCGTTCGGTCCACGCTTCAATTCGCACTCAGAACGAACAGAGCGCCTCTCCTTCGCCTTTGAGCATTTTCCCCCTGCTTCGCCTCCGGCCGCCCCTCGCCGTCGCCTCGGACCACCCCGGCCCTCGCCTCCGCCACCGTCGTGACCGCCAAGACGTCCCCTACCTCGGCCACGTCCCCGCCGGTCAAGGAGATCGCCGGAACCCCATCGCCGACGAGAAGCCCGAAGCGCTTCGCCGTCTACCCTCGCCGCCGACCACTTCCCGTCGACCCCTCGCCTCGCCTAAGGTACCGTCATGACCGCCGTAGTGCCCTCTTTCCATTTCTAGGATTAGCTAGGACCGCCGTCGCTCGCCGTGGCCGCTGGCCCGCTCGCCGTCGTCGAAGAAGACGACCGGCACGGGTCGAGTACCCGTGCCGTGTCGGATCTGATCTCGACCGTGCGATCGCGATCGGACGACGCGCGTGAGTCCACGTGCGCGATCTAATCCGCACCGTCGGATCTGGTCAAAGCGGTATGTTTTAATCTCGCGCGTTGGTTTTCATTTAAACCCGCCGGGCGATCTCGTGCGTCCACGTGGTACCCCTTCGCACGTTTTAATCCTGGCCGTCCGTTATCACTTAACCCTCCCGCCTCGCTCTCGCGCGTTGGATCTGGATCCAACGGTCCAGATCGACCCGGCGCACGCGCACAGTGCGCGGGTTCACCGTGGGCCTGGCTCACCGTGGACCCGAGAGGTTTGAAATTTGAAAATAAATTCCAGAAATGCTTTTAAACTTGTAAAATTCATATCTAATGCATTTGGACTCTAAAAATTGCCATTCCAATTTTAGAAAATTCATAAAATTATTCTCTACATGTTTAGGCAATAAAAACAGTAGGTTTATTTGGACATTTTCATGTTTATTTAAATAAGTATTCAAATGCCCTTAGGATTTAAATGTGAATTTCAATATTTAAATTCCAGAAAAATTGTATAATTGTCCTTTACAGTTAAACACTAAAACCACTAGGTTTCCTATAAATCATTTGAATTAAATTGGTTAGAAAACTCAATGTAGGGTTATGCCCACTTAAAAACCCTTTTATGAAAAACAATGATTTATTTGGATTCACTTTAAATTAATGGAGGAATAAATTTCAGAACCCTAATATCTGAATTTATTTTATTTATAATCAAGCCAACTTAAACTTATGAGTTTATAATGTAATGTTATACTGTTTGATTAAGATGTCATGTTCTTTTATTTTACTTTATATTAAAAAGACTACGACGTCGCCGAGGAGCCGGAGTACTTCCCCGAAGTCCCTCCCTCTCCCTTTGCTGAACAAGGCAAGTCACCAAACAATTCTTTTGAGCATATTGAACCCATGTCTGAATTAACTATCGCTAAAACACATAGGTTATGTATATGCATTAGTCAAATGAACCCTTACATTATATTTATTTAGGATCCCCCGACCTTGATGTGCAACCCAAGCCATGCTATCTCGCCTAACCTCCTTGTCACCATATGAACTATGATATTAGCTAGTGTCCAATGTATTGACACGGCCGCTATAGGATAAAAATGAGTCGTAGTGAAATGGTTCTATTATATGATCCCGTTACTTCTTATCCTTGGAAATTCTGTTGGTGATGAGTCATGGTTGTGAGTGTATGCATGGTGGGTTCCGGGTGCAAGCTAGGGCATTGGTCAGTCGCACCCGGGGCACTATAAGGACCGGTCTGAGGGATCCGTTGCAATACACTTACGTACTAACCACAAGTCTAGTGGGTAAGTCCTAACTAAGGTATGGGTTGTTCCAAACCGAGGCCACCATTTGGAGATGGGTCAAGTTGCACCTGCGGGTGACTTGTACCAATGTGGCGCAAAAGGGGGTGCGACGTTAGCCGGGATGCGGCCCGGCGCGCCGGCGAAACCTAGAGCGGGTGGTTATCGCTTGGAACATCTCATATTGAGGTTTTGGCACGAGTTCCCGTGAAATGGGTCATCTCGTTGAGATGAGTGCGTGCCTTGTGGGTACAGTAGTACATCTCTGATCAGAGTCTTAAATCTTTTCGAAAAGCCGAGCCCACGGTCAAGGGCGGGTTGCGTGACATCCCCCAGTTAGTTTACTTGGAATATGAATGTGCATGATGGATTGACATGTAAGGACTGTTGTGCGAGGAGGTAAAACGTACTCCTCGAGTTAGTTGATGTTGATGATGTTCATGTTTACTTTCCGCATGATTAAAATATGATTACACTAAATGCCATAACTGCAACTGCTTTATTCCGCATTGTTAGCCTTTATCCTTCCTTGTTTATTATCCTGCATTATTATTTGCATTCGCGGTGGCTTGTTGAGTACTTTTTGTACTCATACCCGTTGGACCCCACAGAGGATGCTTATCTTGAAGACGGTCTGGAGTAGCGACCCAGTCGAGAAGAAAGATCCTGAAGAAGAAGTTCGTCATGCCGTTGTTTACCTTTATTATTATCGTTTTTATTAAAACAATATTGTAATAAATATGGTCTGCGTACCATGGATATTGTCGTATGTACGTTGTCGCATGATGAACCTCTTGTATTATTGTTTTTTCTATGGAAATTCAATAATGTCTCGATTTGTTAAATCGGGGCGCTACAAGATGGTATCAGAGCCGACTTGACTGTAGGAAGCCAAACAGACCCGCCTAGCCATTAGCCACAGGAAATTATTTCTTGAAAATCTACTTCATAAACTTTGTTCCTCTCCTCACTTTTATTCAACTTACTGTTTTGTAGATGCCAGTCTACCAAGTCCACAGCTACTGCCGCCACTATGAGGGCTTCGTCCGGGAGCTCCGCATGATGCTCACCTTCCTCGGGTTCCTCTTCGAACCCGAATTTCAAGGAGTCTACCCCGACGAGTTCGCCGGGCCTTGCGACGTCTCCCTCACCGTCCATGGCTCCGGAGAACATCTGCCGCCCTACACCACCGCACTTGGAGGCCCGACTTTCGACGTCGCGTGCCAACGAGTCGCCCTCCAGGCCCTCATGGAGCTGAGGATGATCTACGACGATCGTCTTCAGAACTCATCCTTCCGGCTTGTGCCGAAGCGTACTCCCGGAGCCCACCGTAGTATCTACCTCGGAGTTCACTCCGTGCGTGATCCGGTCATGGCCCGGCAGTCGCGTCTTCTGCAGGCCATGGATGATCTCCACACCGAGGCGGTGCTCGACGCCGACGAGCACCATGAGGCGGTTGCGTTTCTTCGTGAAGAAACGAAGAACCTGATCCAGCAGAACGGCGAGCTGCAGCGCAAGATCATGGAGCTGCAGAAGGACATCGCGGAGATGGTTCCTCTTCTTCCAAGGAAGAAGAAGCCTATCCGTGAGCCCCTCCCTCGCCCCAAGAGGATCCCGCCACGACCCTCCCCCGCCAGGCCTTCCACCAGCGCCCCTACACCACGCCCCGGCCTCGTCTCCGACTCCATCATCGAGAATTTTCTCGAGCCCACCATCCCTCTGGAGCCGCGCACTCGTGGTTCCGAGAGCACGGAGACCGCCTCCGGTGGCGAGTAGGCGTTAGGAGACGCAAAAATAAATAAAAATCATTATTTTGTATGTGGTGCTACCCGCGACGAGTGTGTTGTGGGTAGAATAAGAGCTTGATTGTACTGAACATTTTTACCACTCTATATATTCATGTGCTTGAATTTTATATGGTATTTTTGGTTGTATTACTGTTTCGTCATCTTTTGCTTTATCACTTTGGATATTCAGAAGATGGCCGACCACCAGAACACCGGCTCCAACAACGGAGCAGGAGGAAGCCGAGATGCACCTGAGGGAGTTGTACCCAACTGGGGTGCGACAGGCCCACGTCAGTCTGGGTCGCCTTCCGCCAATCACCCCACCTTGGCGGAAATGATGGCGAACCAGAATCATCTGATCACCGCCCTCCTCACCCAAATGCAGCACCAACAGGCTCAGTTGGACCGTCTGCAGAACGGGGAGCCCGCCCCTCGCGCACCAGCACCCGCGGCCGCTCCGCAACTCTCCGAGTTCTTGCGCGTGCGCCCGCCCATCTTCTCGAGCACGACCAACCCGATGGAGGCCGGAGATTGGCTCCACACCATCGAGAAGAAGCTCGATCTCCTCCCCTGCACAGACCGGGAGCGAGTGGCCTTCGCCACTCATCAGCTCCAGGGTCCCGCCGCTGAGTGGTGGGACAACTATCGCGCGACCCAGCCAGAGGGCCACATGGTGACTTGGGCGGAGTTCACCATCGCCTTCCGCGCCGCCCACGTCCCCGCCGGTGTCATCGCGGTCAAGCAGCAGGAGTTCCGCGACCTGCAGCAGGGCAACCGGACTGTCATGGAGTACCTCCATGAGTTCAACCGCCTCGCTCGCTACGCACCGGAGGAAGTGCGCACCGACGCCCTCCGCCAAGCCAAGTTCCTAAGGGGACTTAAGGATGAGCTGTCCATCCAGCTCGTCGCCGCCGACTTCGCCGACTTCCAGCGGCTTGTCAACAAAGCGCTCATCCAAGAGACTGAGCAGAACAAACTGGACCTCAAGAAGAGGAAGATGATCGCCTTCAAGCACCAGCAGGCGAACACTCAGAGGCCCCGCTTCGTCCCTCCGCCACCGGCGCCCGCCTACCATCCTCGGCCCGCCTTCAGGCCACCTCACGCAGCCGGTGGATCCAACGCCGGGCATCCTCGCCCCGCTCCACCAGCTCCGACCGCTCAGTCGGCACCAGCCGCCAAGGCCCCGATCTTGAGGGATCGCCAAGGAAGGCCGGTCGTCTGCTTCAACTGCCGCAAGGAAGGGCACTATTCGCACCAGTGTCCTCACCCCAAGCAGAACCAAGGCGCAGCACCCCACCAGGCCGTACGCGCCCGCATCAACCACGTCAGCGCGGAAGAAGCTCAGGAGGCTCCTGAAGTCGTACTCGGTACGTTTACTATGAATTCCGTACCGGCCGTCATATTATTTGACTCTGGAGCAACCCACTCCTTTGTCTCGGAAGATTTTGCAAAAACAAACAATCTGGACATGCTCCCTCTACCAATTCCCATGGTGATTGCCACCCCCGGCAATAGGACCTCAGCTCGCTTCTACAGCCCTAAGGTTCAACTTGACATCCAAGGAGTACTGTTTCGGGCCGAGCCTGTCCTTATCCAATGCACCGGACTCGACCTTATTTTGGGTATGGATTGGTTGATGAAGCACAAGGGAGTAATCGACTGTGCCAACAAGTCCGTCACGGTGACCAGTCCTGAAGGCGTAACCGTCACCTTCCGGATGGCCAGTCGCAAACCACTCGGAGCGTCCCTTCGCTCAATAGCTCTTGAAGAGGTGCCAATAGTCAAGGAGTTTGCAGACGTTTTCCCTGAAGATCTGCCCGGAATGCCTCCCAAACGGGACATCGAATTCAGAATCGAGCTTGTCCCGGGGACCACTCCAATCTCCAAACGCCCATACCGAATGGCCGCCAATGAACTAGCCGAAGTCAAGAGCAACATCGAAGACCTTGAGCAGAAAGGTTACATCCGACCAAGTACCTCACCTTGGGGTGCACCGGTCATATTTGCCATGAAGAAGGACAAGACCAAGAGGATGTGCGTGGACTATAGAGCCTTGAACGACGTAACCATCAAGAACAAGTACCCATTGCCTCGGATCGACGACCTGTTCGATCAGCTGAAAGGATCCTCGGTGTCTTCCAAGATTGACCTCAGGTCGGGTTACCACCAGTTGAGGATCAGGGAGGAAGATATACCCAAGACTGCCTTCACCTCCCGCTATGGACTCTACGAGTACACTGTGATGTCGTTCGGACTCACGAATGCCCCGGCCTTTTTCATGAACATGATGAACAATGTATTCATGGAGTTCTTGGACAAGTTCATCGTGGTATTCATCGACGATATTCTCGTTTACTCCAAGACCAAGGAGGAACACGAGACTCACCTCCGTCTGACCCTCGGAAAGCTAAGGGAGCAGCAACTGTACGCCAAATACAGCAAGTGCGATTTTTGGTCGTCTGAGGTGAAGTTCCTCGGTCATGTTATATCCGCCGGAGGAATAGCAGTGGACCCAACCACCGTTGAAGCAGTAACCAACTGGCTTCAGCCAACGACCGTGACCGAGATCCGGAGTTTTCTCGGATTGGCCGGATACTACCGCCGGTTCATCGAGAATTTTTCCAAGATCGCCAAGCCTATGACCAGACTTCTGCAGAAGGAAGTGAAGTTTGATTGGACCCCCGACTGCGAAGAAAGCTTCCAAACCCTCAAGAAGAAGCTTGTGTCAGCTCCCATTCTGACTCTGCCAGACATCCGGAAAGACTTCCACGTCTACTGTGATGCCTCTCGCCAAGGATTGGGATGTGTCTTAATGCAAGAAGGGAAGGTGATATCCTATGCCTCCCGGCAGTTGAGACCGCATGAGCTGAACTACCCAACCCACGACCTGGAACTAGCCGCCGTGGTTCATGCCTTGAAGATATGGAGACATTACCTTGTGGGAAATCGGTGTGAGGTCTTCACCGACCACAAGAGTCTCAAGTACATATTCACCCAACCAGATCTGAACCTCAGGCAAAGGAGATGGTTGGAACTGATCAAGGATTACGACTTGGGCATCCATTATCATCCAGGCAAAGCGAATGTGGTGGCAGACGCCCTTAGTCGAAAAGGGTACTGCAATGCCATCATGATTCAAGACCAGGCTCCTCTACTTTATAAAGAGATGGAAAGGCTAAACCTAGGGATCACCACCCAAGAGTACCTCGCTGCCTTGGAGTCTCGGCCTGTCTTAATAGACCAGATCCGAGAGAAGCAGAAGGAAGACCCGGACATCCTGGAGATCCAGCAGAACATGAGGAAGGGTAAAGCACCCGGATTCTCCGAGGACGAACATGGTACCGTCTGGTTCGGAAACCGAGTATGCGTACCCAACCTACCAGAGTTGAAGACTCTCATCCTTCAAGAAGCCCACGATACTCTATACTCCATTCACCCCGGGAGTACAAAGATGTACCAAGACCTGAAGGAAAAGTATTGGTGGGTCAGTATGAAGAGAGAGATAGCTGAGTATGTGGCCAAGTGCGACACATGCAGGCGAGTCAAGGCAGAGCATCAGAGACCTGCCGGACTGCTTCAACCCCTCAAAGTCCCTGAATGGAAGTGGGAAGAAATAGGAATGGACTTCATCACGGGACTGCCCAGGACCCAAGCTGGTCATGATTCTATCTGGGTGATCGTTGATCGACTCACCAAGGTAGCTCACTTCGTCCCGGTCAAGACAACTTCACCGTCGCCAAGTTGGCCGAGTTATACATGACCCGGATCGTGTGCCTCCACGGGGTTCCCAAGAAGATTGTATCTGACCGCGGGAGTCAGTTTACCTCCAAGTTTTGGAAGAATCTTCAAGTGGAACTCGGCACCCGGCTGAACTTTAGCACCGCCTATCATCCACAGACCGACGGTCAAACCGAAAGGGTCAACCAGATATTGGAGGATATGCTTAGAGCTTGTGCTCTAGACTTTGGCGGAATGTGGGACAAGAACTTACCTTATGCGGAGTTCTCCTACAACAACAGCTATCAGGCCAGCCTGCAAATGTCCCCGTTCGAAGCACTCTATGGGCGTAAGTGCAGAACGCCGTTGCTCTGGGATCAAACCGGAGAATCACAACTGTTCGGGACAGATTTATTGAGAGAAGCCGAAGAGAAAGTTAAGATCATAAGAGACCGACTGAAGGCAGCCCAGTCCAGGCAAAAGAGCTACGCCGATAACCGTCGAAGAGATCTAGCCTTTGAGGAGGGTGATTATGTCTACCTCCGAGTCACTCCCCTCCGTGGCACTCAAAGGTTCAACATGAAAGGCAAACTAGCACCCCGCTACGTCGGACCTTTCCAGATCCTCCGTCGACAAGGGGAAGTGGCATATCAACTTGAACTGCCTCTATCCTTGGCAGGCGTTCATGATGTGTTCCATGTCTCGCAGCTGAAGAAGTGTCTCCGTGTGCCCACCGAGCAAGCCGACCTTCAGCAGCTCAACGTCCAAGAAGACTTGACCTACATAGAGAGACCCGTCAAGATCTTGGAAACCAAGGAAAGAGTAACCAGGAGTCGCGTTGTTCGCTTCTGCAAAGTCCAATGGAACAACCATCCCGCCGAAGAAGCCACTTGGGAAAAGGAAGACGAGCTGAAAGACCAATACCCCGAGCTATTCGAGTAGCGTTCCAATCTCGAGGACGAGATTCTTGTAAGGGGGATAGGTTTGTAACACCTCAATTTTTCAAAACAATAAAAATATTATTAAATTCAATTTCTTGGAATTATTATTTCAGAAAATACTTTTAAATCCCTTTTATACCCTTTTGAACTACAACATAGAGTAGATGACCAAATTAGGAGGTGAAACTTTTTGTATATGATCCTAAGGCCAAAAGATAATTTTGAGAATTTTTATAAATTTTTACCAGCCTTGGAAGTAGCCCTAATCTTTTAATCTATTTTCTGGAATTATTTTTATTCAGAAAAGCATTAGAACAGTATTGGGCCGTTTCCCCCTCCCTTCTCTCTCTCCCGGCCGGCCCAGCCCACTCCCACCCCGCGCGCGCCTTCTGACCAGTGGAGCCCCCCCGTCGGTGAGCCCCTCTCCTCTCACGCGCGCACCCGACGCCTTGGCCCCACCTGTCGGCGCCAACTTTCTCCCCTCGCACCCGAGCCCGACCCCACCCGTCAGTCGCCCGTTCGCTCGCTCGCGCTCGCTGGCTTGTGGCCCCCGCCTGTCAGACTCGTCTTCAACCCCGCGCCGGCCCCCCCCCTAATCCCGCCGGCGAAGACTTCGCCTCGGATCCCCTCGCCGGTTCCCCCTTCCGTTAAACCGAGCCCGTCATTAACTTCCCCGAGCCCCGCCGGTCATTTAAGCACGTTAATGCTCGCGTTTAAGTCCCTGGACCGCCCTCACGCGCACGGTTGCGCCATCGCCGGCGAGTTAAAGCCCTCCTCGGCTTTCCTTGCATGCGGTGCCCGTTAACCCCCCGCCGGACCCTATTTAACCCCCCCCTGCCCTCCACCGCGTTCGGTCCACGCTTCAATTCGCACTCAGAACGAACAGAGCGCCTCTCCTTCGCCTTTGAGCATTTTCCCCCTGCTTCGCCTCCGGCCGCCCCTCGCCGTCGCCTCGGACCACCCCGGCCCTCGCCTCCGCCACCGTCGTGACCGCCAAGACGTCCCCTACCTCGGCCACGTCCCCGCCGGTCAAGGAGATCGCCGGAACCCCATCGCCGACGAGAAGCCCGAAGCGCTTCGCCGTCTACCCTCGCCGCCGACCACTTCCCGTCGACCCCTCGCCTCGCCTAAGGTACCGTCATGACCGCCGTAGTGCCCTCTTTCCATTTCTAGGATTAGCTAGGACCGCCGTCGCTCGCCGTGGCCGCTGGCCCGCTCGCCGTCGTCGAAGAAGACGACCGGCACGGGTCGAGTACCCGTGCCGTGTCGGATCTGATCTCGACCGTGCGATCGCGATCGGACGACGCGCGTGAGTCCACGTGCGCGATCTAATCCGCACCGTCGGATCTGGTCAAAGCGGTATGTTTTAATCTCGCGCGTTGGTTTTCATTTAAACCCGCCGGGCGATCTCGTGCGTCCACGTGGTACCCCTTCGCACGTTTTAATCCTGGCCGTCCGTTATCACTTAACCCTCCCGCCTCGCTCTCGCGCGTTGGATCTGGATCCAACGGTCCAGATCGACCCGGCGCACGCGCACAGTGCGCGGGTTCACCGTGGGCCTGGCTCACCGTGGACCCGAGAGGTTTGAAATTTGAAAATAAATTCCAGAAATGCTTTTAAACTTGTAAAATTCATATCTAATGCATTTGGACTCTAAAAATTGCCATTCCAATTTTAGAAAATTCATAAAATTATTCTCTACATGTTTAGGCAATAAAAACAGTAGGTTTATTTGGACATTTTCATGTTTATTTAAATAAGTATTCAAATGCCCTTAGGATTTAAATGTGAATTTCAATATTTAAATTCCAGAAAAATTGTATAATTGTCCTTTACAGTTAAACACTAAAACCACTAGGTTTCCTATAAATCATTTGAATTAAATTGGTTAGAAAACTCAATGTAGGGTTATGCCCACTTAAAAACCCTTTTATGAAAAACAATGATTTATTTGGATTCACTTTAAATTAATGGAGGAATAAATTTCAGAACCCTAATATCTGAATTTATTTTATTTATAATCAAGCCAACTTAAACTTATGAGTTTATAATGTAATGTTATACTGTTTGATTAAGATGTCATGTTCTTTTATTTTACTTTATATTAAAAAGACTACGACGTCGCCGAGGAGCCGGAGTACTTCCCCGAAGTCCCTCCCTCTCCCTTTGCTGAACAAGGCAAGTCACCAAACAATTCTTTTGAGCATATTGAACCCATGTCTGAATTAACTATCGCTAAAACACATAGGTTATGTATATGCATTAGTCAAATGAACCCTTACATTATATTTATTTAGGATCCCCCGACCTTGATGTGCAACCCAAGCCATGCTATCTCGCCTAACCTCCTTGTCACCATATGAACTATGATATTAGCTAGTGTCCAATGTATTGACACGGCCGCTATAGGATAAAAATGAGTCGTAGTGAAATGGTTCTATTATATGATCCCGTTACTTCTTATCCTTGGAAATTCTGTTGGTGATGAGTCATGGTTGTGAGTGTATGCATGGTGGGTTCCGGGTGCAAGCTAGGGCATTGGTCAGTCGCACCCGGGGCACTATAAGGACCGGTCTGAGGGATCCGTTGCAATACACTTACGTACTAACCACAAGTCTAGTGGGTAAGTCCTAACTAAGGTATGGGTTGTTCCAAACCGAGGCCACCATTTGGAGATGGGTCAAGTTGCACCTGCGGGTGACTTGTACCAATGTGGCGCAAAAGGGGGTGCGACGTTAGCCGGGATGCGGCCCGGCGCGCCGGCGAAACCTAGAGCGGGTGGTTATCGCTTGGAACATCTCATATTGAGGTTTTGGCACGAGTTCCCGTGAAATGGGTCATCTCGTTGAGATGAGTGCGTGCCTTGTGGGTACAGTAGTACATCTCTGATCAGAGTCTTAAATCTTTTCGAAAAGCCGAGCCCACGGTCAAGGGCGGGTTGCGTGACATCCCCCAGTTAGTTTACTTGGAATATGAATGTGCATGATGGATTGACATGTAAGGACTGTTGTGCGAGGAGGTAAAACGTACTCCTCGAGTTAGTTGATGTTGATGATGTTCATGTTTACTTTCCGCATGATTAAAATATGATTACACTAAATGCCATAACTGCAACTGCTTTATTCCGCATTGTTAGCCTTTATCCTTCCTTGTTTATTATCCTGCATTATTATTTGCATTCGCGGTGGCTTGTTGAGTACTTTTTGTACTCATACCCGTTGGACCCCACAGAGGATGCTTATCTTGAAGACGGTCTGGAGTAGCGACCCAGTCGAGAAGAAAGATCCTGAAGAAGAAGTTCGTCATGCCGTTGTTTACCTTTATTATTATCGTTTTTATTAAAACAATATTGTAATAAATATGGTCTGCGTACCATGGATATTGTCGTATGTACGTTGTCGCATGATGAACCTCTTGTATTATTGTTTTTTCTATGGAAATTCAATAATGTCTCGATTTGTTAAATCGGGGCGCTACAGATTTGGTCTTCAGATGAATTCAAGAAGGTTTCCGAGAAGAAAAGACAATGTAGTGGCACGAATCCGAAGCACAGATATGGGGTTGGTACTTGTAGATCGTTTGGAATCCTTGCCATATCCCTAATTCACAAATTCAATAAACAAATTTTGGATAAATGATTTATAAACTAAAATTTAATAGTAAGTATGAACAAACTTATGATAATGAGAATACAACCGAGGTGCGGAGGGCATGGGCGATGGAGTAGTGAGGAGCACGACGAAGGCGACCGCGGCGGCGAGAGTATAGGGTTAGGGTTGCGTGAAATGAAAGCATGACGATTCACTTCGTGCTCTGTCTATTTATTAGTGGGAGTCATCAGTGACGGGTGATAAACTTCTTTAGTGATAGATGGAAATATAACCCGTAACTACAGGGGAGATCTTTAGTGACGGGTCATACCATAACCTGTCACGTACTAATTGGGGTGCCCTTCTTTAGTGACGGGTCATATCATGACCCATCACTAATAAGGCAGCGTTATTGACACGTGTAAAATAATCAGTCGCTAAAAGTGTATTACGAACGTACGTCTTTTGTCCATCACTAAAGCCACGTCACTAATAAAGACTGTTTTTGTGGTAGTGGATTTCACATAAAATCATGCATGGGTTTCTATGTTTGTCGAGTGGCACTCTCAGGCACTCGGCACTCAGCAAACAATGCCCCCAGGACACGTGGTAGAATACCCAGCACATCCAAAAAGCTATTTGTCTGCTAGTGACACTTAGCGAAGTTATACATTTTTTCAAGTCGGCATCACAACATTAACATGGTTGCTGGATCGTTTTTTTCTAAAGATTTTGTCAAGTGCCTAGTCATTTGCAAGTGTATATGCACCCGACACTTGGTAAATAGAGAATTCGCTGAGTGTTTAATGTTTACCAAATATTTTTATGAAAATACTCGACAAATCTATCACTAATGAGTATCCGAAATAATATATTTACAAATTTGATACCCGGCGAACTTTGTTTGTGATAGTTTAACCAATCAAGGGCTGGCATGCAAGCATCAGCTAGCTGGATCAGGTCGCACACCTGTACCTTTGTCTGCGCGTGTTCATCATGGTCCTGTCATTTCCATGCTGCCACGTACGGACAGGCCGCTTTTTGACCAGTACGAACTTTTTGCTGCCGGTGCTCGCGTTAACTTGTCGACATATGATATATCCATCCACCATTCATAAAAGCCAGTTCGAACACGGGTAAAACTATTGCTCCTGTCGATCTGCTCTTCTTATCTTATCGATCAGTACAAGCTTTTCGGTGAACTAGTCGGTCGATAATAAGTTGGCTAGATGCTACTGCTGGCTGCTGCGTGCGTGTCCGCTAGCTATAGCTAGCTGCAGAAATAATGTGGCGGCAGCTGAATAGGATGATGCGCGCACACACACAACACACACGCGTAGGGTACTCGGCAAATTAACTTATATTAAGTGAGACAGTTGACGAAGTTACCGTCATCGTTCCCCACAGTTACACGGCTAACTTTGTCAAGTGATGTTAGGCGGTCGATGAAACCGACGGGATATTCAGCGAAGGTTTTACCATGTGTCCAATAAAATACACTCGGCGAAACATTTATTCGCTAAGAGCCTATTCATCGTGTGAGATTCGCCAAGTATAGCACTCGGCGAAGCCTTCGTCGAGGGGAAAAGAGGCTTCGCCGAGTGCCTGGCACTTAGCGAAGTAGTGTGTGTGTGTGTATATATATATATATATATATATATATATATATATATATATATTACCACACGCTGTCGCTCATGCCCGCATACCACTATATGGCGTTTGAAAAGCAAAAGTCTATAGCATCCGCGTTGCCTAACTATGCTCTAGACGGGGTCGACAAAACAGTGGCTATTTCGTCGTGACCCTCTCGATCAATATAAAAAACGATGATATTTTTGCAAACAGTTGCATGTGTGTGTGTGGCAATGCAAGCTAGCCATAGCGTGTGGCCGGCCTCTTGATTCTTGGAGAAAATTTATAAAGCGTGAGGTAACTTGGCCGATTTTTGACTTTTATGCGGCTTTCAACATTTATTTCTAGTTATATATATGTATATTGTGGTGTTTGTCTATTCAATCGAATTGAATGTGGAAATAATATAATGTTTGTGTGCTGAGGAAATTAAATTGGCGTGGAATTAATACCGAGTACATACGCGAAAATATATGGTAGACTCATTTTGATCATGATGTATAATTCGCATGTTTTATTGTGGTTGGGTACATGGTTCAACCGTCTAACTGTTTGTGCGCAGAAGAAACAGATCGATTTTAGCATTGTGATTACTTTAATAATTTCTGGAATGCCTAATTTAGTAATTATTTGTATCTGTATAAATTAAAGTACATATAATATAGAATGATCTTTCACTTTTTCTGCAAGGAAATAAAAATCTTTCACTATATATATATGATTTTGTGGACGTACGTGCATTATTGCATGCATGCACGTAACATTTTAATGGCCGTAATTAATTGCATTACCGAAAAGCATAATGTTTTTATCCTTCATTAATTATTATTGCAGATCGACACCGATCGATCATGAACGCGCGCGGCTAGCTGCAGGCGACAAGAAACAGACGCATCACCCCAGCTCCATGCTTGCTCTCTCCTTTTTCCTCCTGCTGGCCCCTACGTACCATGCAATGCAGATGCATGACGACCCGTCAAATTAATCGAAAGAAACGTCGACCGATCGACGATCGATCGAGCAGTGTGCAGTGAATTTGCATCATGCATGCGCGCGTGTGATCGATCGAGATGTTAAATATATACTCACAGAACCTCGGACATGCATATATATAGATGACACATTATTTCATATGTCTTTTTTCTTAATCTGTTTTTATTTTTTTTAACATGTATTATCTTTGTTTCAAAATATAAGTTTTCAATGTTTCTAGTATAAAGTCAATAATTATAACTTTTAACTAATAATTAAACTAAAAACATTTATATTTAAATTGATATTTGAAAGTACTGTAATATGTTATTATATTTTATATGTTACTATCTTAATTGTTATTTATAATATATAATGAAAATAGCTAATGCTTGGTTAATATTCTATATTACAAATCATGTGAAAAATATATGATTTATATTTTAGGAGGATGTGCAATTTTACTATTACAATTCTCTGATATTTCAATTAAATAAACTACACAAATGAAATTCTAATTGATGCTACGAACATATTCTTAAGTATCAACGACAAATTAATTAATCTAGTTATATTGTTACATGGTTATTATATTCATGGCCCGCTTAAACATACAAGAGCTCTGTTACGATACACACATTACTTCTTAAGAGGTAATACTTAAAATTAATCTGGATCATTGATTTTAGTTAGGATTAAAAATAAACTAAAATTAAAATACTTAGTACCGGCATATAATCGGAAAGTATATGCATAAAATTAGAAAGTTAGCATATAAAATTAGAAAGTTTGAACAAAAAAAATCAAGGATTACCTATCTAAGAGGTAATAGGTCATTATATTTAATTCTAACTATTAGATTAAAATAAATGGATGATCCACAATATTTTTAGGGTATCATAAAATTTGCCAGGTCGGCGGTTTCAATTACATTAATTCTAGAATGCATGCTCATTAAAAAAGAACGGATCGACATATTCATGTATACAAAATAATCAACATGCATCATATGGCACGACTTTGACTATTCTATTTTTATTAATAAAAAGTTAACACGACAACTATATTACCAAGGCTTTTGTTGTGGTAATTAACCTTGTTTGCATGTACATTATCTCCAAATTAAGCTTACATTTTTAAAACAATAATTATTGTCAAGAGTTAACTTAATTATGTTGGACTGCATCATCATGTCATTTGTGTACGTGTGGATGGACGGATTAATTAGTTTGCTTGATCTGTCGACTCATAATAGTAAAACCTGCAACTAATTAAAATTCTAGCTGATGACTGTATATGAAGCTAGTGGCATGTGTGTGTGTGTGTGCAAAGATCTGAATGCATGCCGACAAATAAAAGAAGGATTAACTCAGCTCGCATCCAAAGTAATTAGAAACAGGTCCAGTAAAATCGATGTGATCGTGTGTAATTAACTGAATGTATTTCAAACTGCTCGGATGAATCGATTGAGGTAGGTGTTCACAAGAGCAAAATATTTCAAAGTGGGAAAGAAATCATGATTAATTATTCAGGAGGCATATCAATTAGTACTAAGAAAAAATAGCCATTGATGTACGTACGCGCGTGTACCGTTTATGACATACGTAACACCCATTTTGCTACGGACATGTACGGATCTCTCGCCGAATATTTTTAAAATAAAATTTCAAATTTGTATGGCGATTTTGAAAAATTACAGAAATAGGTACCGGTCGGCACTTGAAGTACCGACTGGATACCACGTCAGCTCCAATTGGCACTTGAAGTGCTAACTGGTGCTACATCGGCTCCAGTCGGCACAGAGCTGACGTGGTAGAATCTGATAGGGGACAGCATTCAGTCGATACTTCAAGTACCGACTGGTACCCATTTTTGCAATTCTTCAAAATCACCGTACAAATTTGATTTTTTTTAAAAAAATATTATTCGGGAAAAATTTCGATATCTGCTCATCAGATCTGCTCTAGCTAGCTGAAGTACTAGATTCATAAACTAAATACATAGTATAAGCTAGAAAAATTATGTTTGAGTTAATTTAATTAACCGAGTGTTAATTAGTTGTTCATGCCGGCATCACCACACGTCATGCATGCATGCATGCATCAAGCTTTAATATTTTTGGAGGGACATATATAGGAACGAAGCCACTTGCATGCACACCGTCAAAACAATAATATTTCTCACAGTAGTGATGCTGTGTAGCTAGTACAGAATAATTACATTTTAGATTCTCTCCATCATGCATCGGCTAGGATTCATTCATAGCGCAGCACATGTATTTTTCCGGTGGTAGTACAACTAAACTGTTTGCCGTTTTCTTCGGAAGTTTAATCGCATGAATAAGTAGATTCGTCCTTTTATTATTATTTTTTCTTTTGAGGGGAGACTTCAAGCTAAGGGAATAGAACTCGCATACATACATCACGATCGACCGTATGTCATATTCAGTTATGAATGATAAGGTAAAAAAGAAGAAAACTACTTATACTATATATATCGTAATATAAAATGGTTCTAATTTGTAATCCGAATAAGATTTCTATTGTCATACGAATCCCTACCTGCGGAGTGCCGCTACGGGAAAATCAAAATTCACCGAGCGTCATCGACTTTGCCAAATGTATTATTTCGAGTAATTAAAAAAAATGAGTTTGCCAAGTGTTTTTTGAAAAACACTCAGTAAACTATAAACACTCGGTAAACTATAAACACTCGGCAAACAAATTATTTGCCAAGTTATTTTTTGAAAATGCACTCGGCAACAAAGGTAGTAACATACGTCTTGATAGCATGTTTGCGTGGGCAAAAAAAATTTCAGGTTTGCTGAGTGTTTTTTGAAAAACACTCGGCAAAGACAGTGGGCTTATCTTGAATTTTTTCTATACTCAAAATATAACATATAGTATCCCATATAAAATTTTCACATTTTTTAGTTCAATTTACGATTTTTAATTTATTAAGTATGTTTCTAGGATTTAAATTGAAATAGGTAAAATTTGAACAACAAGTCTAAAATAATGAATAAAAAAATATAGAAAATTATATTCATATTTATTAGTATATATATATATATATATGACAAGAGCTCTCTCAAAAAATCAGGTCTGTTTGATACAACTCAGACTCCGAAATTTATGTTAGACCTAAGGTTTATATGATATAATAAAATAGTTTAAGCTTTATTTTAGTTTAAAATAAAAAGATTGCTAAACTAAATATCTTCAATATATCCATAACTAATCATGATTTCTTAGAGCTAGGTTTATGCAACTAAAAAAAATAGATCTGGCCCTGTACCAAATAGGGCCTTAATCTCAATTCAATCTCAAGATCTCTCTTGCAATAGAACAAGAGGAGAAGACAATAGAGAGGCTGCATACCAAATCTCCCGCCACCTCTAATCTACCCTACTATATAAGAGCATCTCCAGCAGTTTTCCTAAAACTCATCCCCTATACTTCTCATATAGGGAATGACCCTAAAATATTTTATCCCTATACAGTTTCGGTCTCCAGCAACTTCCCTAAAACTCATTCCCTATATTTTTGAATCATCTATTTTATTATTATTTAACGATAAAAATTCTAACGACTATATTTTTAACGGCTATATCTCTAGCATATATACTATTATGCATTATCATTAAATTATTGTTGTTGATGATTGATATATTTTTTATTATCATTCAACGGTAAAAGTACAACGGTTATATTTTCAACAACTATATTTTTGTCGTGAATTTTTATTTTTTTCATGAATAAATAAATATCCTCTAACTAGTCTAAATAATTGATCTCAAAAACATCTTAAAAATTATAAATAAAATAAAATAACCTTTTATTTTTTTCGATTTTTTCTTTTTTATTTTCTTTTTTCCTTCTCTTCTTTGTCTTTCTTTCTTCCTTTTTCTTCCTTCCTCAGGACGTGGCATGGATAGGGGATGAGAGAGAGTTCCCCGTATTTGGGGATGAGGAGAGAGTAGTAGGGGATGAGATAGGAAATCTGCTGGAGGGTGATTTTTAGAGCAAATTTCCTAAATTTAACTATAGAGAACGGTATAGGGCATCTGTTGGAGATGCTCTAATGGACGAGTTTGAGTGTCTACGTGACCAATCATCTATTAAATTATAGACATTCATTCACATCTAATTAATCATAGTCGTCAGATATTTTTTCCGTTCTTGGGTTGGCCCAACCCATTATGGCCTCCCCTCCTCTCTCTACCGTTGGCCCTGCCTATTTTATATGGAAGCTTATCTTTTGTTTTATATGTTAATTATTAATATATGAAAGCTCATCTATTTTATATGGAAATTATTAATATATGAAAATCTTCAACATATGTAAACTGATTTGTTTTATACATAGAAATTATTAATATATAGAAATCATCAGAAGAAGATCTATTATATATAAAAATCATTAATATAAGGAATGTAGCCCTAGCCTCGTGAATCCAAGCCCACGTCATACGTTTTTGTTCCGTTGTCGCCCACCCTCGTCGCCAACAACCGCATTTGTTCTCGTTGTTTACTCCGTCGGATCCATCGTCCCCTCCCCATCCCCGGCCGCCGCTCTGATCCGATCTTCATTCACTGGATCGCCTTCGTCGCCTTCATCCTGAACCATCCTCGTAACTCTCGCTCGCCGCCAACCACATTTGTTTCATAATTGTACTGTTTTATAATTATGTTTTGATTTAACGTTGCGTAGCACGGGTATGATACTAGTTAAACTGTAATGAACTTGTTTACATTTATATATACCATTGTAACTATAGTGGCACTAGATATACATTCATATATATATTGTTATAATATTGTAAAGAATCCCTCAAACATGATCGTATATATGCACCTCTTATGTAGGTTCTAAACATATATAAATTAAATCTCCAAATGTCTAGTTGGGCCTTTAGCTAACCTTTCGAACAGCCCAGGATGCATGGACAGATGAGGTTTTCTGATCGATCGATTGATGGTTTCGTTCTCTGGTCCTTCAAAAATATCACAATTGTATTTGTTGCTTGTACACTCCTCTGGCAAGTAAGAACATGAAATCGACCAGACTGATCAGTGATATATATTCTAGCTAGCGGTGCGCATGCACAAACAGGGGTAAAGCCAACATGTATATTAATTTATACATGCATGGATATAAAGTGATCAGAAGCTCCTTCGAAATGTAATAAATTACAGGCAACCTGAGAGTAGTGTGTATATATATATGTGCTGGCCAGTGGATATTTGACCTACATTCATTAACCTATCTTGCTAAAATAACTTATCGTAACAGCCAGCAGCCACACCACATGCGTCTTTACTTCTAGCTTCCTGTTCTAAAATATTATAGCATAGTTTATAGTTTAAAATTTATATAAAATATAACAATTTATTACTTATAAATATATATAATTAAAATAACAGAGCAATTAATTAGTAGTGCAAGCATATAATTAATTAATCAGGGCAATGAATTGAACGGAGGAACGAACTTAACGGGCAAATTAAAGACTAGACTAGCTAGCGCATGCAAGGGTACTGCTCGATCTAAACCCAACAACTTGGGTACTTAACCAACCAACCAAAAAAGTAACTTACCGATGGATCGATCGATGATTGTATCACACTGACCGTCAACCGTACGTTCATCAGCTAGCTCACTCGATCGAGTTGATGATAATTATATCATTAATTCAGTTGAACCTGACACAACTAATGCCAAAAGTACAAATGGATCGAGCTCTAAGCTAGGATTTTTTTAGCTATATAATTTCGATCGAACCCATGCGAAAAACTATATATTCCAGTGAAATATTTAGATTATTCAGGCAGGCTACACGTTAGGGGTGTTTGGATCATGGAGCTAAATTTTAGCTTGTGTCACATCGAATGTTTAGACATTAATTTGAAGGACTAAATGTAAACTAATTATAAAAATAATTGCATAAACGGCGAATAATTAGCGATACAAATTTATTAAGCCTAATTAATCCATGATTAGCAAATGTTTACTGTAGCATCACATTGTTAAATCATAGCATAATTAGGCTCATTAGATTTGTCTCGTAAATAATCCTCCAATTATAAATGGGTTTTGTAAATAGTCTACATTTAATATTCCAAAATAGTATTTAAACATTACATGTGATGGGCTAAAATTTTAACCCTTGATCCAAACACCCCCTAATTATAATTACCATTGCATATGTACGAGATGTAGTATTTTTACAGTTTTCCCTCGAATTAATTCTATCCCAAAATCAACAGTGTTTTTTGTGCCGGAATATTTTTCTGTGTTATGTTATTTTTGTCAACAAAATGCTGCCAAGATTTCATATTTAGTTTAAAATTTTCGTCCAAAACAAGCGAAATAGTGGGTAATTTCGAACTCCTGAGGATTTAATTAATTCAATCGAGAAAGGAAACGTGTACTAATACGTCACTAGGTTAAGTAGTAATTGCGGTTAGCAATAATTAACGAATTTTGCAAACGGCGGGCGGCCACGGGCCACTACGGCGCTCGCTTAATTACCACTTTCCCATCTTCTTCATCAGAGGACGAGAGAGAAAGAGAGCTAGCTCTAGAGAGAGAGAGAGAGTGAAGATCTCAATGGTAGCTCAGCTGTCACACTCTCCCTCTCTCTCCACCCACTGGCCACTACTACTAAACGAGCAACCCCCAACCCCTTCTCTCTCACTCATCATCATCCACCTCGCACCATCTCCTTCTCGCTCGTCGCAGCTAGCTCAGCTCAGTTCACTCGCTCCTCCATTGCTGTAGCGAGCTCTGACCGATTAGCTAGCTAGTGTGGTGCTACTGCTGCTACTAGGTGTACTAGCCATTGGCAGCAATGCCGGAGCAGGAGGTGGAGGTGTGCAGCCCAGCATCGTCAGGGGGAGCATCGTCGACGGCGTCGGGGCCAGCGTCGCCGGGAGAGGTTGCGGCGAGGCAAGGGGGAGGAGGACGGGAGAAGAGGGCGAGGGGTGGTGGTGACGGGGGGAGGCACCCGTCGTACCGGGGGGTGCGGATGCGGGCATGGGGGAAGTGGGTGTCGGAGATCAGGGAGCCGAGGAAGAAGTCGCGCATCTGGCTCGGGACGTTCCCGACGCCGGAGATGGCGGCGCGCGCGCATGACGCAGCCGCGCTCGTCGTCAAGGGCCCCGCGGCGGTGCTCAATTTCCCGGACATGGCCGCCGCACTCCCGCGCCCGGCGTCCGCCGCGCCGCGCGACGTCCAGGCCGCCGCGGCCCGCGCCGCAGCCATGGATCCGCCGTCCCTAGCGCAGGTCTCTGCCGCCGCAGCATTGCTGCCCCCGTCGTCCGTCCCAGCGAAGCCCGCCACAAAGAACAGCTTCGCCGGCGGTGCAGACGACGAGCTGGAGGCGATCGTCGAGCTGCCGCCGCTCGACGAGCTCGACGCCGCCGAGTTCGTCTTCACCGCCGCGTTCCACGACAGCTCGGTGGACCACTCGTGGTTCGACCCTGCGTGGATCGACGACAGCTGCGGCGGCTACGCGGCCGCAGCCGCCGCCGCAGCGGCGGCGCACGACGACCTGTTCGGCCTCGACGCCGACCACCACGGCTGGGCCCAGTCGGTCGGTGCCCTCTTGTGGAACCTGTAATAGTCTCTAGTTAATTACCAGCTGCAAGCAAATTAACAGCTAGCTCCTTTTAATCACCTCCCCTTTTCCCCCTCTTTTCCAAATCTGTAAATAGATTTGCATCAGCTCTCTCTTTTTGTTTTTTTGCAGGCAGGTTTAGTGATCCTGCCTCATTTTGATTTCCCTTTTTTCCCAAGTGTCCTGTAGCTTTGCCTTTTTGGTCAGTTTGGGGCTCTTGTCTTCTGAATTTGTCTTCCTTCTTGCCTAGTGGCTCAACCAGAGTGTGTCAAGCAACTAAGCTCAGTCATTAATGGCTTGTATAATAAAAATAATCGCATGCATGAATGCACTGCATTTTTAAGTTAGCAATCAATATTGTTAATTTTGTGCCTATATATATATATATAATTGTTCAACCATTACTATTATACAGCTCCTAGCTGCTAGCAGCTACCTGCATACATATATATATATATATATATATATATATATATATATATATATATATATATATATATATATGCAGTGTGACACTCTAAGCTAGGGCAAATTGATTAAGCGACAGCTTCAAATGGCGGCTTTAATTTACTACAATTGCCATCAATGGGCTAACTACTATACCTAGTGTTCTTTGAAAGAAGACGAAGGTACCCTCAACCTATTCAATCAGCTTAAGAAGAAATAAAAACAAAAAAGAGTAACTTTACCTTAATTAACTTGTGTGTTGTTTGATTAATGGATTAATTAATCAGGCAGCTGGTACGTACGTACGGCCGGTGCTGTTTTGGGGCGGGTGAAGTTAAGACAGCAACAAGATGGCTCGATCAATCCATGCACCGTACATGCCCCAAGTATGTCGCCATGCATCTCCTTGTTGTACGTTGTTTGTTCCTTCCGATCCTTTATCATTTTTTTTTGACAGCCACTGAGCCACTCCTGCACAAATTATATGTGGCCACAATTATTCCTTGTGGTTAGGAGAGAAGGTAGGATTTACTCATCTGAATTATTCCTCGTGGTTGGTACAATACAGGGATCTAGATATTCGTCGCGGCACTTGGCGAAACCTATTTTTCACTCGACGAAGGTTTCGCCGAGTGCCACACTCGGTAAACCCCACTCGACAAAGGGTATTTCAGCGGAGAGATATTTCGCTGAGTATTTTTTATTGGGCATTCGACAAAACAAGCTGTGTAACGGTCGGGGGTGATGACGGCACTCAGCAAATCATCGGACACTCGTCAAACAATCTGTTTCCATGTTTCCGGTATCAGTGAGCCACTTAAAATATGTTAGTTATATGTAAGATGTGTTTGTTGCTTGTATATCTGTAGTCTAGTGATCAAGGGAACTTATTGGTTGTCTGAATGAATCATAAATTTTAGACCTTTTGTAAGCGCAAGAACTAGATTTTATTTCTGTTTCAGTGGAGCCAGCAGGCTAGATAATTAAGAGAAATATGCACCCGATGAGCCAAATCTAGTTATTAACCATATCATCATATACCGCCAAACATCACAGTCCCGCATCTTACTAATTAAAAAGACCTCGATCGAGCATACAACCAAACGCCTTACAAGCAGCGGCTAGTGAGAAGGCTTAGTTTCCAAGTGAACAGTGTGCAATTGGCATATATATGGTGCTAGCCGAAGAAAAAATCAGGGTTTGGGGCACGCAGGCAGGCATGCATGCAGGTCCAAATCAAGTGGGGGGATCGCTACTGTAGCTAGCTCCTCTCACTCCTGCAGCCTTGTCCATCTGCAGCTCATCTGCACAGTTTTTGACTGCCCGCAGCAGCTGGATGGATGGATGCATGCATGCATGCAATCGCTTTCAGATGCTGTGCGGAGCCAGAGAGTTTCACACGGACCACACGCGGATATGCGTGTGTGTTTGTACGTATACACGCACGGGTCGATCTGTACTTGCAGGGAAATAAAACCTAGCTAGCTAGCTAGCTGGAAACGTGTAAGAAAAAGGTTGTGCAGGCAGAGGCACGAAGTACGTCGTGGTGAAAAGGGTTTATCTGTCAGGCTCAGTCAGGACGGCCATGGACGATCGACATGAATGTGAATGTATTTGCATGAATGATATGCTGTGCATGTACTGGACGGTACGTACCCTCCTGGCTCTTGACAAGTACTGGGTTGACTGCAACAGTGCAAGTCTTCTTCTGCCATTCTGATTCTGTATGTATCTAGGACTACTGAAGTGTTGTGTACTTTTATTGCTTGTTATGTGTCCACGCTTTTTTAAACGACATGTTGGTTGAAATTGGGAATGTGTACGTTGTTTTTTAATTTGTCTTTTACAGGCACATTGTTTTTCTTTCATTTTTCACGGATGGGTGAATCCATTTTTTATATTCTTTTTATTGGTGACTTAGTATTTACATAAATCACATCCATCAAATAAGCTACAAAAACATATTTTATAACAGATATATGTAATGATACTGCTTAGTGTCTGTTTGGGAGCGGGGCTAAACTTTAGTCCAAGGGTTAAAGTTTAACCATTAAAATAGATATCTAAATTTTAGCTTCTTTTGCTGTTTGGATATATGGACCAAACTTTAACAATGAGTGTACAAAAGACTTATTTACCTAGCCTTCCACATTTCTTTTTTAGCATCCATATGTTTGAGGGCAAAGATATCAATTATTAATGCAGGAGGATCACTTTTGACACTATTTAGTCTTTTTAGCACCTATTGGAGGGGCTAAAGTTTAGCACCCAGGTTTTAGCCACTTGTTTGTTCCTCAAGAGCTAAAATGGAGGCTAAAGTGGAGGGCTAATTAAACTTTAGTCCCTCTCTCTCAAACATGCCCTTATTTATATCAAAATGACGAACATTTATATATAAATTTGATCGAATCAAAATAATTTAACTTACAATGATAAAACTTTATAATAAACTTATTTTATGATGGGCATATATATTAGTTTTTATATAAAAAAACAAGATGAACGTCTACTTTCTATATACTAGAAGAGGCTCGATCGGCCAGCTCAGGTAGGTACGTAAATCAAGGTGCAGGTTTGACGACGGGCGTTACGTGGAAATTAAGCAGCTAGCTGGTAATAAATCGATTGATCTGAGGAATGCAAGTTGGATCGAACCGTCGCCATCGTTCGACCGATCTCGCTGTCTGGTGTGTCCGAGAAGTAATATATGCATGGCTCGCAGAAGAACATCGCATGCCGTTGCATGCTGTGCGTACGACCACTGTTCGTGCAAATCAAATCAGCACACAGTTTGCCATAAGGCAAGGGCATTGATCGCTACTTCGCTAGCTATAGCAACCAACCTAGATCCATATGAGCAGTAGTATATAAAATGGCGATCGATCGAGCGATCGACGGGACGTACGTGCGTGATCGAGCGGCAGGGAAGCAAGGCGCCGCTAGCTGCACATGCATGCACGTAGCCATATCAATCTCTGGCCGGCCGGCCGTTACATGGCTCGATCGGCAACATGCAAGCTCGTACTAGCGTGTGTGCAGCGTGTCAATCGATCGATTAATGTTACGTCTTGTCACATTAAACATCTCGAGCTCTCAATCCAACGAACGCCATCTCTCCATCGCATATCTATGCTGTGAGCTTTTAGCTCAACATATATACTTAATTTAAGTTAAATTAATATTTTTATGTCTACACATATTTATCTCTCTAAAATCGAAGCAACAGTATAAAATATAAAATGACGAAGAAAACTCATAAATAAACTTTAAATTTAAAATGTGGCAAGTTGTAAATCCGGTTATTAATTAGCGTACACTGTTACGAATTAGCTTTTTTAATCTCTGTTGGCCCGCCAATAAGAACACATGGGTCGTCTCTCTCTAGCTCTCTCCAGCTAGTTAGTGATTGATCAGGTCGTTGCATCTGTACGTGTGTGCAAGAGCATCAACACTTGAGCAGTGCTGCTTGGTGAATCTGGCCTGGCCATGGAGTGATGCACTGACTTTCAGAGATGTCACGCACACGTCACTACGTACAGTACGTAGTGATGGGGACAATGGAGAGGAATAAAATTACATAAACTGGTCGTCTCTTGCGTAGTAGCTAGGAATACTAATTAGATCGAGGGGCTGTAACAACTTAACTATTATAAATCTGTTTTTTTACCGTCGTCTAGTCTATATTACGCTTTTCTTTCGACGAATTTTAAAGGATTTGCGTGCTAACTAGACGAATTTTACCGTCGTCTAGTCTATATTACCCTGTCACATCCAATGTTTAAATACTATTTTGGAGTATTAAATGTAGACTATTTACAAAACCCATTCATAATTGGAGAATTATTTACAAGACGAATCTAATAAGTCTAATTACATCATAATTTGACAATGTGATGCTACAGTAAACATTTGCTAATTATGGATTAATTAGGCTTAAAAAATTCGTCTAGCGATTTAGTCTCCGATTCTACAATTATTTTTATAATTAGTTCACGTTTAGTCCTTCAAATTAATGTCGAAACATCCGATGTGACACGGGCTAAAATTTAGCCCCTAGATCCAAACACTCACTTAGGCTATTCACAGTGGGGGTTTCATGGGGGGTTTTATGGTATTAATTACTATGACACATTAGAATTTTTGCTGACATGATACTAAATTAATGAAGGAAGAGAAGCAAGCAGTGTCATCTCCATGACATGGTGCTAACCCGTTTCCAAGACGGATGAAACGAAATGAAACGCCCACTGTGAGCCAAATCGTTTTATCAGAGAGATGATATTTAATTAAGTTGCAAATCATTTAATTACACTGGTTAGCCTAGGAAATAGTGAAATGAAACTCTCCACTGAGAGAGAGTATTTCATTCAGTTGTAAAACTGATGTGGCCTTATAGAAAACAGTGTTACGAAACCCACTACTGTAGTAACATGTACATCAAAGAGCAATTAATGAATTTGTCACGGTGGATAGCTCACACTTTCGTCACTATTGCTACAACAGTTCCCTTCCGTTCAATCTTCATTTATTTCAATCGTGTAGTCTTCTTCTCCGAGACCATCGTACAATAATGTGAACACGTACCTCAATTAATTTACACGTGCTTCACTCGTTTCCATAATATAATTGATTTGATTTTTGAAAAAACAATCTTTAACATTGACTCATTTTATAAGAAAAATATGACACCAACTATAATATCAAATAAGTTTTATTAATTCTATACCCTAAAATTCATCTTAATTATTATTATATTAAATTAATATTATAAAAACAAATATATATATATATATATTAAAACGTAGTTAAAGTCATTTTTTCTAAAAAAATCAAACAACTTAGTATAATATTATAAAACGGACGTAATACTGTCAAAAATTTCTATGATAAAATGGACAATCAAGGCGACGTTTAAACCATCCACATATGAGTTACGTCCATGCATGCATGTCGGCCTCGTACTTTCTCATATGTATGCACCAACTAACGACACATAAATATATAATATACATAATATATTACTCGTACGTTTTGACATTACTGTTCCTTCTGCGGCTCGCTGAGTGGGCTGTCGTTAATTTTAAATTACAGCGAGTGTCACAAAAGTTTCCTGTCGACATATATGCACGTATATATATATGTAGCAAGTTATTTGCATGGCAGCTTCGAAGAGAAGGAATTACTAATTAACATCATATTGCACTGGTTGCCCTAGAGCCTTTTGCAACTGGCGCACTTTGCAAAAAGTACGACGACTCCATGGATGTTGATCCATTTATCGCGATGCAAGTAAATTAAATCGATTGGTAATTAGTGTTAACGACTCACTTTAATTTACTAGACAAATTAAATAATAGTAGCTAGCTAATAAGCTATACAAGCTAGTGCCCTGCCGATGCAGATGGTCAAGTGGACTATCACTCATGAGCAGGATGCAAGGAGTGTACTATTAATTGGTTAAACTAATGGAGGCCAATAATTCCAGGGCACTATGCAGCAGCACAGCATATCATGCAGCAGGCAGCAGCGATTGTGCGTGTGGATTCATTTATAGCTCGTCGTGAAAGTCGCTGGCGTGAAGAAAACTAAACAGCATCACAATGGTTACGTAAAATATTTTTTAAAATTACACGCGTACGGTTTAATAATTTGATCGAGAGACGTGCATGTCTGCCTATAAGAGGTTTACTGAAACTTCTGCCCAAACATTTCAGTGCGTGGCCGTGTACTAGCTTGTTCTGCTGTCCAGTCAACGTGAGTATATAGAAAGTACTAGTCCAGTTGGAAACAGTAATCTGTAGGGATAAATTGGGTAGTTGCAGTACTAGAGAGGATTCTTATTCTATAAACATAGAACTCGATCGTCCTGGCCTACCATATCTCTCTCTCTCTCTCACTAATTTATGTCCTTGTACATTTTGCCCGTCGTTAGTTGCATCCATATTTGTGTAATTAATACTTTCTCAGTCTGAGAATTAATAGTCTCAGAATGTAACCAAATTAAATACGACTTTAAAATTTATCTTAAATGTATCAATCTAATAAACTAATTTTGAATTAATATTTTGTTCGACCCAACCGGCTTCCGGAGGCCCCTCCACTCGTTGTTGGTGATGGATAGTGCTCCCTCAGTCATCATAATAATATTTGCCGGGATCCGCCAATTGCCCTCAAACTTGTCAGGTCACCTGACCTTCATCCACCGGTGCCGAACCGTCCACTCTTTTTTAGTTGGAGAAGATGACGTAGTTGATCCATTCATCCATATGTTCACCTCGTTGAGGGACATGTTAGGGCGATCCATCTCTCTAGATCTCCAACGAACGTTAGACTCCTGAACACAAAGGTGGACCTACTAGAGGGAGGAGGAAATATGAAAGAAGTCCCATTAGATCCTAATGAAAGTGACGTGGCCCCCTACTTGGCACACCAATTATCAGTGAATCACCATCTAGTCCACCCAAGAGAGTACTCGGCACTACCACAAAAAAACACTTTAGTGACTAGTAAAAACATCAGTGATGTAGCACATTTAGTGATGAGTGCCAGTATTCACCCGTCACTAAAGGTTGCCTGCCGACTCAACTGCTAGTTCACTTTAGTGATGGGTCGAAATGTCATCTGTCACTAAAGTTTTACGTACCGTCACTAAAGGGAACATTAGTGACAAGTGATTATTGTTACCCGTCACTAATATTATGGCCATTTTTTAAAAAAATAGTTTTAGGCTGCATCCTGAATAAAAGCTATGATTTTGCAGCCAACATATACAACATCCAAAGCATATCACAAACAATTCATCACAGAATGAATATACGAGATTCATAACCAAAATAATATGACACATTAACTTCTAATTCATTATCTTAAAGAAACTACATGGCTACAATAAAGTTCCATAAGAGCCTCATTCTCTAACTTGTAACTTCTAGCTAACTTGTTGTTGACTTCTAAAATTCATAAAAGCTTGAATTGCTTAAGTCCTCTTTTACCGTGACCTTTTATTCCTTAGCTTGCATAGTGTTCTATTGAGATTCTTTCTGTCTACCCGTCATGAATTGTTTAAGTCTATATGTGTCTAGTTTTACATCCTCTTTTATTGTCACCTTATACTCTTTCTCTCTGAACAAAAATATGTCAGTACAATATCCACAATGGTTATATGTGCAAAAAGGAAGATGGTTAGGAAAACATCATACCCTGGTTTGCAACACATACATGTAGCCTTAATTGCACCATTATTGACGTTGAAATGGAAGGCACATACTGTGTCAACTTCTAACGATTTATCTTTAAGAAATTGGCTAAAACCAGTAGTTATATAGCACCATCCATCCATTGCTTTATGCACCACCATTGGAACTGCCTCGGACCCTACTGTTGCCTTGAAAAGTGTTATAACAATAAAATTTAATAAATTAAGTTACACAAGGTGATTTGCATATATGATATATGTAAGACCGACATGTGCAAATAACTTATCACTGAATTCTTGTTGATGATTACATTATTTATTTTCTAGACATATAACAGAATCTCAAACGATAAACCTGCTGAGATATCTTACATGAGACCCTTCCTTGCTGGAGTTACATCTGTTGGATTGCCAAAATAACAGATGTGATTCAGTTGCTCCATTTGGTCGGTGTCGACCTCCCTGGCTACCCGCTTCCCCTTCCTGTCCACAATATTGCTAGGGCCCTCCCCAACCATTATAATGAAATCATGTGAGACACAAACAAATCATGCATATCTAGTAAGTAATATCAGTTCTATGTATATAACACTATCGGTGTCCTCTACTTTTATGTTCATTGGGGGTATTCTCGTTACCAATGTTAGTATAAATTTTGGCCATAACTGCCAATAGGGCATGTTCCAGTGTTATGACCACATAGTCCCCTTATGTGAGGCCGCCTCTTTGACTAAATTTGGCCCACCTTATGTGAAGGCATATCCTGCCTCCACAACTCACAACCTCAATCTTAGTGGTTCACCCATCCCTTGTAAAATCTTAAGAGTGTCACCAGTACGAATGTTATTGATATCGCTAAATCTTATTGATAAGTACTAAAATAGTAAGATAATATGCCATCAATTTGTTAGATTTAGTACCACACAAATAATATATACAGTGTACAATGAATAGTATAAACCTGGTGACGCCCTCATTAAATAGATGATTGATCTTTATGAGGAAACTGTCAGGAACATAAGTTGATATCATATGGTTCCGCATACTTGCCATGTCCTATATTTGAAACGATGTAAGTGGATAAAACCATATGAATATATCATAATGTATGTTGAATATGATTGCTCTCATATGTTGGGCTGCTAACTTAATGCCCTCCCCGCCACTATGCTACAATTTAATTCATAGGTGTGTGTGAAAACTAATTCATTAAGCAATAGTCATATGTATTACTAATATTAAGAATGTAATGAAACTATGAAAGATACATAATATTATGTGAATAAAATGTATGAACAATAATATTAGCACAAAATGATACTAAATTGTCACACACGTCCTCATATTTCATAAATAGCATCATCTTCATTGAGCAAATATTTACACAAAATATATATTCAAATTCCATAACATTTCCACATATTTGGAGGAGGGGGACCTTAAGAGGATGAGGAGGTGTATATGCAACAAAGATGGCGTCGAGTTGGGTCGGCCACACGCGGCAGAACGGATGATGGAACGGAGGCCAAGCGCAACAGAATGGATGGCCGGGACGAAGCGGACCACGGTGGTGCCAATGAGGAGCACGACAAAGAGGTGATGACGATAGAGCTAGAGTCTAGGGTTAGATTTGTGCCAAACTAGAGTGTGTCGATTCACTATAGGGAATGCCTATTTATCTAGCCATAGACGTCATTAGTGATAGATAATAGGTTGTACTCGTCACAGGATCAATAGCTATTAGTGACGGGTGACAACATGACCCGTCACTAATAGGGGTCCCCGCTCTTTAGTGACGGGTCACATTACGACCCATCACTAAAGAGGCACCATCATCGACGCGTCCAAACTGACCCATCACTAAAATTGTATTAGTGACGTGCAAAAATTATCCATCACTAAAGCTACATCAATAAAGATTGGTTTTGTAATAGTGCGAGATAATTATTAGATTATGTGTAAGGGGTGCACAATACCTTCGAACTCAATTGTTGACTCTAGAACATAAAGAGCCAAGATTTATACTAGTTTAGGCCTCCTAGAGGATAATCACTACCACATAAATGACTTTTAGTGATTTAGCTTTAGTGACGGATAAAAAATACATTTCACTAATAAACCTTTATTGATAGGCGTTTTTACAACCGTCACTAAAGAGCTACTTTTAGTGGCGAGTCTCAATGATGTCCGTCACTAAAGGCCTATCTTTAGTGACGTGTGTGAGACTCATCACTAAATACATACCTTTAGTGACACGTGAATATTTAGATCTGTCACTAAATACCTACCTTTAGTGACACATGAATATCTAGACTTGTCGCTGAAGACCGATGTATATAAAAAATTTGAAAATTTGGGTGAGCATAACAACGATATCCCAAAAACATACTAACACTATTATAAAGCCATGTCTACTCTCTTCAGTATTTACTCTCAACCATTCTATAACTTCCCTCTCTTGCTCTCTCTACTTGATATTTACCATTCTCATCTCGATCGAGTTCTATCAACGGTGGCCAGTGTTACTACAATATCTACTCGATGACGATCAACGTTACTTCATGCTCCACTCGATCATGAGCTCATTAGTATTGAACTACTTCAACAAAGGGTACAGAGTTATCATCATTATTGCTTCACCAAATCCTATTGCATGCTCTCCTCCATTCTTGTCACCTCTTTATCTTCTTTACCATTATCTCTCCTCTATTGTCTCAAGGTAGAGATTTGACCGACGATGACCACATGGAAAACATATCGGGACAATGACAAAAATAATAGAAAGAGCACCTCCATGATCACCTCAGATGTATTCTTCTTGTTCATCATCATCACCTCTCATCCTCTATTACGGCTCGAGGTAGAAGCCTCACCGATAATGACCACATAGAAATCACATCAAAACAATGACAAAAATGATGAAAAGAGCCCCTCCATGACCATCTCGAATCTAATTATTAAATCATTTGAACTGAAAAAACTAAACGAAACTGTATAAAACAAATATGGAATTAAAAAATCTACCTTTAGTGACACGTGAACATCTATACCCATCACTAATGGTCCACCTTTAGTGATGGGTATAGATGTATGTGCTTCACACCTTTAGTGACACATGAACATCTATACCCGTCACTAAAGGTGACCATTAGTGACGGGTAAAGATGTATACCCATCACTAATGATAGGTCATTATTGACACGATAAGAGTGACGGGTACTATGCCCATTACTAATGAATGTTATGACCTATCACTAATAACCATTTTTAGGTAGTGAATAGCCCTACGTCTAGTATTTTGGTGTCTACTATAATGATGAATCTTACAATACGACACAAGCAAGATATCAAGGCTTGAGCGTCGAAAGCAAGAAGAATATAGAGGAGCTTGATGATGAGCTAGATGATAAATTAGATGATCGATGCCTCTAGCTAGGGTCTCACCTCCTTTATATACACAGGAAGTAAGCCTAACAATCCTAGGACTTGGATTTCCTACCAAACTTGGGTTTTAAATTCCTAATTAGAAGAATTCTGGTACAAATAAACATTTTCCCCTACGAAGTCCTATGTAAGAGTCATCTATGACAGTTGCAAGTAGAGGGTTAAATGGTCTTTTTCCTGTTGTATTTTGCTTATAAATACTGAGCACCCCCAATGTAAAAGGATAGATGATATAAAATACAAAAATCACTATGAACTAGATGTAAGGCTATTATTTCTCTTGGAGTTTTGAACTAGTATAAATATCTTTTGCAATTAGTGGCCCTTCAAGGCTAAACAAAACATGTTTGGCGCAAAAGCAATTGCGCCAATAGTTGGCACCGTCGGTGGGGATCCTAATTCTAAATTAGCGTCTCTACTAATACCTACATAATCGACCTTGAAGTATACCTCTAAAAAGAGCTACGAAGTCCTACGGATTCTGCATGATCCTCTTTGGCTAGGGGCTTCGAATATATTCCGAAGGCTTCATGTTCTTCTCTTCGGCCTCAGAAGCCCTAGGGGCTCCGAGGCAAACTCCTACACCTCGTTTTGAAGCCTTAGGTCTCTAGATTCTTTGAACTTCTGAAGGTATGCATAAGCCTTTCTGCTACACGAGCTCGAAGGTGGGCTCAACGCGAGATAAATAAAGACAACACATATGGGAGCATACCTCGCTCTAATATGTGTTAGCTTCGGGTTCTGTAAAATAGACCCAAAAATCTTGTGTGATCCGCTCCACCCTTGTCGTTATACAGCGCCCGCAGGCCCATAACGATAAAAACATAGTGAGGAGCCATGCTGAATAGCGTGGGCCTCATGGATCCAGAAGTGATGAGTCATTGTCAACGATAGTCAAAGAGGACAGAAGAAGAAGAGATCTGCTGTTTTATGGGCCACGTGTGACTCAGGTACACGGGCAGCGAGCGACTGTCGGGCAGAGGAGGCTGCGAAGTCGGGCTGGCCCAATCCGGGTGCATGGGCCAGAAGCAGTAGAAGACCCACTGGGCTGTTGACCAGGGTTGACTCAAGTACACGGGCGGTGAGCGATTGCCGGGCTGAGAGAGCTGCGGAGTCGGGCCGGCCCAATCCGGGTACCTGGTGCAAAGTCGGTGGAGGCTTTGTCAGTTTCGGCGCAAAACTGACAACCGTTGATTCTGTATCCGACTGTCCGGAAGAGAAGCCGTAGTCGCTACGAAAGCTGAGCTTTCGGATAAGTTATCTGTAACTCTAGGCCCACAGTCAGTCAGTCGTGTCTGTAAAAAATTCCTAAGGGCAGTAGAGTCTTTTCATTTATTATTGCGTCTGTAAAAACCCTAAGGGGCTGGTAGAATATTCCTAGTGTTGGGCTGCCTATAAATAGGACCCCAATCCCTAGGGTTTGGACTACCCTTTTGGCTGAAATCAAATCCACTCTATTGGGTCACTTTTTGTCTCTTGCCTTGCCTCTCTCTTCTCTTCTTCCCTGCTTGCGCCGCCAGGAAGTCTTGCTCCTGTGTTTAATGCCTTGCTTTTAATGTTGCAGTAAATGCCCCATTTCCTTGTGCGCAGTATCTGCAAAGTTTTTAATGGCTACATTTCATTAGCATAGCAAGTTTTCCCGTGATTTTTAAGGCTTTGGAGGCTTCGGCTGGGTGTGTTCTTCACTCTAGTAGTACTAGTTCTTGCTGTTGCAAGTAGTACTACTTCCCTGCAGCTATAGTGTTTTGTGCAGCTTTTCACCTTCTACTGCACAGCTTTTTGATCGAAGCTGACAGGGTCTATTACCTTTTCTCGCTGTATTACTGGCGAAGTTTTTCTCTGTTCGAAGTCCCTCAGCTTCGTGAGGCACGCTTCGATCTAACACCTTCGAAGGCTTCGTTCGATCTTCGATTTTTTGGTTTGTGTTCTGGGTTGCTAAGCTTCGAAGCATTTTCTGAACGTCAGCATCGCACACTTCGAACAATAGTGCGAAGGGGCTTCGGCTCTATCTGTTCGAAGGCCATACTTCGACAAGTTTCGAAGTTGGGTTCGAAGCTTGTAGCTCCGCTAGGCCTCGCACTGACTTCTGTGTGGCGTGTCTCCCTTCGCCTCTCTTTTCGGAGCTTGCTCTTTTCGGAGGTAAAATATAGGCTTCGGACTTGGTTTTCTGTCGTGTGACTGGCTTCATTTTTTGTTCGAAGATTGTCCGTGTGTGTGCTGTGTTCGAAGCTGTCTGTTCGAAGGTTTTGCTTCGAAGCTTTCGGTTCGAAGTTGTGTTCGAAGTCTTGTCTTCGAAGTGCGCACTTCGAAGCAAGCTCCGACTCTGTTACTTCGCTCCGAAGCATACTTCGCTCCCTGCTCCTTCGAACTAGGCTAGAACCAAATACCTTCGGCTTCTTCGACATGCTTCGCAACTAACCTCCGAAGCAGGCTCCGTCACCGACCTCCGAAGCAGACCTCGACGTGCGAAGGGGGCTTCGCCAAGTTCCGAACAGGAGACAAATTTGGACAGTAACTTCTCTTTTCATCTTACACATTCTTAGATCATTTCATAGAGAAGTTTAGGCCTGTTACACCTTGTTCATCTGCCTAGTTGCACTACTTTAGTATTACACTGTTTATCATCAGTTGCTTCTAGGTTAGAAACCTTTAGACTTAGGCCTTCTGTTTATTTTCTGCTGCGTAGTCTTTTGAGGTGCGTTGGGTATTGGGAACAGGCCATTGATTCGAAAGAATTTTTAAGGCGCCCATTCACCCCCCCTCTGGTCGCTACTTTCGGTCCTACAAGTGGTATCAGAGCAAGGTTAGGGTTTTTCCATACCTTAACCGGTTCTAAACCCCAGTAGTGACTATGACGTCTCCTGGCAAGGTCCCGTCCTTGGAAGCCTATGGCTATAATTATTAGAAGACTCGCATGCGAGCCTATCTTATGAGCCAGGGTTCGGACATTTGGGATATTTGCGTTCACACCACGTTTGTCATATTGCCAGTTACTGAGCAGGGTACTGCTGGTATCATTGCTCAGCATCTGAGCAACAGTAAGGCTGTGAACATTCTGTTTTCTGGCTTAGGTCCCACTGAGTTTGAGCGTGTGAGTCATCTCTCCACTGCGAGAGAGATCTGGGCTACCCTCAAGGCACACCATGAGGGAACAACACAGGTCAAGGCTCGGCTCTATCAGACCTACCGGCGTGAATATGAGAATTTCACACAGAAGCCGGGTGAATCTGTTGAGGCTTTGTTTGGTCGTTTTCAGTCGATCATTAACAAGCTTCGGGACAACAAGGCTGAGGGTGCTCAGTTAGTCTCAGATCACGAGCAGGCGCTCAAGGTTCTCCATACCTTGGACCCAAAGATCTGGGAGATCAAGGTATCATCTATCGTTGAGAGTACTTCTTACGATACCTTGACCATTTCTGAGTTATTTAGCAAGCTGAAGGCCACTGAGGTAGATATCTATTTGAGATCAAATCTCACTGGTTCTGGATCAAAATCCCTTGCCCTTGCTACACCTTCTGTTGATCCCTCTGCTGTGAGCTGTGCTGGGTTCTCCTTGATGTCTATCACTGAGGACCAGCTCGAGTTGTTGGGAGATGATGATTTGTGTCTTTTTAACAACCGGGTGCGTCGTGTCTATGATAAGAGAATGTTCAAAAGACACGGCACAAAATCCGGATGCTTTGAGTGTGGTGATCCAGGACACTTCATCGCCGACTGCCCCAAGCGCAATGGATACAAGAAGGGCACCGGTGGCAGCTTCCATGACTCCGGCAAGCACGAGAGCTCATCCTTCAAGAAGGCCCTGAAGGACTACCGGCGAGAGAACAAGAAGCGCTACAAGGCCTTCTTCGCCGAGATGGAGAAAAGCTACTGTAAGCGGTCCACGTCTTCTTCCTCTTCGTCGAGCTCAAGCGATGAGGAGATCGCCATCAGGAAGGGGAAGGACAAGGATGATCCGGCGGGCCTCTGCTTCATGGCTTTCGGAGACAAGCCGAAGAGCCGCTCACACCAGCGCCGAAGATCCCGCAAGAGCTTCTGCTCAATGGCTCTTGGGGATAGGGAAGAAAAGAGTTCCTCCGACGACTCCGACGACGACGACAACAACAAGGTATCATCTTATGAGCGTGAAATTGTTGATTTACTTGAGAGCAATCGTCAGGAGTTGAAATATCGGGAAAAAACTGCTTAGGGGGGCTAAGAAAAGGATAGACGAGTTAGCTAGTGAGCTTGTCGTGGCCAACGGCAGAATTGAGAGTCTATCTTCTTCCCCTTGCTTGGGTGATAGCAGTGAGTGCCCAAAGTGTGAGGTGCTTCTGTGTGACCTGTCGACTCTGAAGTCCAGGTACACAGAAAGGGTTGATGAGAGGGACGCTTTGGCCACTGAGCTTGAAAGCGCTCAGCTGGAGCTGAAAGATGCTCAAGCCACTGTCGTCGCACCCTGTGTTGATTGCCCATCCCATCTAGCTACCTTAGCTGAGTTGAAATCCAAAGGTAATGAACATTTGAGTGATTTGGAGAGGTTAAAAGCTGAGCTTGCGCAGACTAGGCTAGAGCTTGAGACATTGTCAGTTCCACCCACTGTTTGTGAGAACTACCTGTCTCTTAGAATGGAGTTGATTAAGCTGAAAGCCGAAAAGTCTGTCCAAGTAGAGAGTGAGTGTGAGACCTGCTTGTCTCAGGTGGAGGTTCTAGCTTCCTTGAGAGAGGAGCTAGCAGATTCTCAGAATGAGAACTTTTACCTCCGTTCTATCCTGAGTTGGATCAGTGCCAGAGAGCCACAGCTTGGCATGATGATCCAGCAGTTCAAGAGGCAGGATGGGTTTGGGGTAGGTTACACCTACACCAAGGCTGACTTTGAGAGTGCCATTAGCCGGGCAGTGGAGTGGAGTAAAATGACTCCAGAGCAGAGGTATCCCAAGACTCACTCCACTGAGTCTTCCCAGGCTTGTCAGCCCAAGGATGGAGTGATCCATGAACCACCTAAAGCTCCACCCAAGAAACCTATTTGGGTTCCAAAGCCCAAAAATCTTCACACTTCTCTTGACTCTCTTCCTGGACCCTCTCAGCCCAAGAAGACAACACCAATCACCACCAAGCCCAAGAACCCCAAGCCTCAACCACATCCCAAGAAGCCTACCTATCATTGTGAGTACTGTCAGAGAGACGGGCATCTTGCGGAGTTTTGCTTCAGGAGGAAGCGGGTTGAGAGAGCAGAGAGGGCTCGTAGTGATCAGGAGCAGTTCTACCAGCAGGGTGGTAGACTACGTGTTCCTCGGCGCGGGGAGAGGCTGGAGGCCAGGCCGCGTCGTGTAGGTGGTGGTAGAGGAGACGACTTTCCTGCCCGTGCTCCAGTTGGTGGTGTCCGTTCCAGCAGAGCTCCAGGCCGTATTGGCTACGGTTCTGGACCTCGTGGCCGCAGGGTTAGACAGAACCGAGGACCACGCTTTGAGCCGCGTTTTGGTCCAAACTCTTTTGATGGCTTTCGCTTTCCATCTTTTGAGCAGATGGCTCGACACTGGTTTAGCTCTTTTGCTAAACTTGGTGCCGGACCATTTGCTCCCACTTACAGACACTGATTGTGCAGGACCGGGGACTGGAGGATGTTTGGATCATGGACTCAGGATGCTCTCGCCACATGACGGGACATCGCAGATGGTTCTCCAGTCTCACTCCCCCGAGCTCCAAAGAGTACATCACATTCGGGAACAGCGGTCAAGGGAAAGTAAGTGGCATAGGCTCAATTAGCATTTCAGATCATTTCTCTTTAAAGAATGTTGCTTTGGTTAAGAATTTGAACTTTAATTTGATCTATGTTTCGCAACTTCTTGAGGATGGTTTGGAAGTGCGTTTTAAGAAGGGCAATTCTTCTGTGGTTGATTCTAGAGGGTCTTTGGTTTGTCAGATTTTACCTTTTGGTAAAGTTTTTCGAATTGACTTCTCTATTCTTTTGGCCCTTCTCGCTGTTTGATTGCTGGATCTTCTTCCGAGCTCTGGAAGTGGCATAGGAGGTTAGGTCACTTGAGTTTTGATCTGCTAGTCAGGTTAAGCTCTATGAACCTCATCCGAGGATTGCCCAAGCTTAAGATGGAGAAGGATCTAGTTTGTCATCCCTGTCGTCATGGGAAAATGGTTGCCGCTTCTCACGCACCTGTGACTCAGGTGATGACTTCATATCCGGGCGAGCTTTTACATTTGGACACTGTAGGTCCAGCTCGGGTACGCTCAGTCGGTGGGAAGTGGTATGCACTTGTAATTGTTGACGACTTTTCTCGATTTTCGTGGGTTTTCTTTTTGGAGTCTAAGGATGAAACTTTTCAATTTGTTCATGACTTGATTTTGAAGCTGAAGAATGAGAACAATGGTCGGATGCGAGCAATTCGCTCCGACAATGGCTCTAAGTTCAAGAACTCTTAGTTCGTCAGCTTCTGTAGTGATCAGGATCTGGACCATCAGTTTTCGTCTCCTTACACTCCCCCACAGAACGACGTTGTGGAACGAAAGAACCGCACGCTAGTCGAGATGGCCAAGACGATGCTCGATGAGCACAGGACTCCTAGGCGTTTTTGGGCTGAAGCCATGAACACGGCTTGCTATCTGACCAACCGCATTTTTCTTAGAGCTTACCTAGGTAAGACCTCATACGAATTGCGGTTTGGCAGACAGCCCAAGGTGAGCCACTTGCGAGCATTTGGCTGCAAGTGCTTTGTGCTCAAGAAGGGAGGGCATTTGGACAAGTTTGAGTCACGTTGCTGGGATGGTGTTTTTCTTGGTTATGCTTTGCATTCACGAGGTTTTCTTGTTTGGAACCTTGAATCCCAGTTGCTTGTCGAGACTTGTGAGGTTTCATTTGATGAGTCCTTGCCTTCTTTGACCCCTTCTTTTGAGCTTTCTGGTGATGATGAGCTCGGAGAGTCCATCTTTGAGGAAGATGAGAATACTCCAGCTGCTGATGAGGGTGGGCCTTCTGCATCCCCCGCAGAGCCCACACCTTCTGAGACTTCGACTGAGGATGAGGGCGGACCTCTGATCACTTCTTCCACTACGATCGAGCCCCCTCAGTCGAGTTCAGAGGTGCCAGCTGCTGACTCCGGTGAGGTGACTTCGGATCACCAGGGAACCCGAGCAGTTCAGCGTGATCACCCCTCGGAGCTCATCATTGGTGATTTGACTGAGAGAACTTTGCGTTCTTCTGCCTCTCTTGCTGTGTTTGCTGAATCTGCGTTTGTTGCATCTTTTGAGCCCAGAGACGTTTCTCATGCTCTTTCTGATTCTAATTGGATTAATGCTATGCAAGAAGAGCTTGAGAATTTTGTCCGTAATCGGGTTTGGACACTAGTTGAGCCGCCACCAGGATGCAACCCCATAGGCACCAAATGGGTATTCAAGAACAAACAAGGTGAAGATGGGGTTGTGGTGCGCAACAAGGCTCGATTAGTTGCCCAGGGTTATTGCCAGAAGGAAGGTATTGACTTTGAAAAAACCATCGCTCATGTTGCCCGTCTTGAGTCCATTCGTATTCTTCTAGCTTTTGCCGTTTCGAAGGGTTTTAAGCTTTTTCAAATGGACGCTAAGAGTGCTTTTCTGAACGGGTTCATAGAGGAGGAAGTTTATGTTAGGCAGCCCCCCGGCTTTGAGAACCCTAAGTTTCCTCGACATGTTTTTAAGTTGCACAAAGCTTTATACGGGTTGAAGCAAGCCCCCAGGGCTTGGTATGACCGGTTAAAGCAATTTTTGTTGGGGAAGGGCTTTGTGATGGGTTCTGTGGACAAAACTCTCTTTTTGCTCAGAGTTGCTTCAGACTTCTTAGTTGCTCAGATTTATGTGGACGATATTATTTTGGCGGTACTACTGATTCTCTTGTGTCCAAGTTTTCTGAGCAGATGCACAGTGAGTTTGAGATGAGCCTCATGGGTGAGCTCAAGTACTTCTTAGGGCTCCAGATCAAGCAGACCAAGGACGGCACCTTCATCCACCAAGGTAAGTACACTCGTGATATGCTTAAGAAATTTGACTTTGGTGGTGAATTGAAGCCGCAGATGACCCCGATGGGCACTTCTGGGGGTCTGGACAAGGATGAGAGCGGCGTCAAGGTCAATGAAAGGGAGTTTCGAGGGATGATCGGTTCGTTGTTGTACTTGACGGCAACAAGACCGGATATTCAGTTCGCCGTGGGACTTTGCGCGCGTTTTCAGTCTTCACCACGCGCGTCTCACCGGCAGGCTGTCAAGCACATTTTCAGGTATCTCACTTATGCGCCCGATCTCGGTCTGTACTATTCAGCATCATCATCTCTTGATCTGTCTGGCTTTTCGGATGCCGACTTTGGTGGGTGCCGGTTGGATCGCAAGTCGACTTCCGGTACTTGCCAGTTTCTTGGTTCTTCTCTTGTGTCTTGGTCTTCACGAAAGCAATCTGGAGTTGCTCTTTCGACCACAGAGGCTGAGTACGTAGCTGCTGCTCACAATTGGTTTGGATGATTTCCACTCTACGAGATTTTGGGTTGTTCTTTCCTACCAGGGTTCCATTGTTTTGCGACAGCACCAGTGCTATTAGTGTAGGGAAAAACCCATGTCTTCATTCAAAAACCAAACACATTGATGTGCGCTTTCACTTCTTGCGGGATCAATATGAGAAAGGTGTCATTGACCTTGTTCATGTTGATACCCATCATCAGTTGGCTGACATTTTCACCAAACCCCTAGATCAGTCTACATTCGAGCGTTTACGAGGGGATTTGGGTGTTGTGTATCCTTTCTAGGATACTTTGCGTCAGTTTTCTTTCTTCTTTACTCCTTTCTTGAGTCTTTATGTGTGTGTTCATATCTTGCATATTCACATATCACACTTTTGAGCCTGCTTCTGTTATATGATTGAACTGCTTTACTTAGTCTAGCTGGTACATGCTTTTGATTGCTTGTCAATGATCATGCTTTGGTTCAGTTCACTTGATATATCTGATATCTGTCATATGCATGGTTTTTATGCTTTGAACTTGAAAAATGATCACCATTGCTTCTGGTAACTAGCATGTGTAGGCTGAGTACTTTTGCTATCTGTTACATGCCTTCTAGCTAGTTCATCACATGGATGCAGATATGCAACTTGGACATCTTTATGCTTTGACATGGAAAATGTGCTATAAAAATGATAAAAATCAAAAGATGAATGAAAATTCCTTGCCTTTTTATGCTTGAGTTGAAAAGATCCAAGTGGGTTTGCCTTGTCGCATTGCATTGTTCTGGACTGCTTACCATAGCACTTTGATATGAACTAGGATAGTGTAGTGTTTGCCAAGACCAATGTCTTAAGCTTTTGATGGTCCAGCTCTGGCCTAGGCTTGACTTGGTCGGTTAGCATAAGGTTTGACATGCAAATAACCCTTGGCATAAATGAAAAAGGAAAATTAAAAAAGCCTGAACATTTAAAAGATAAAAGTTTGCTGAAGCACTTCGTTTTGGACAATGCTTATCTTGGTAGATATCAGTTAGCTTCTGCATCTCATGTTTTACCTTGCTTGGTTACTGGAACATGTGGTGATACTTTTGTTTGCAAAAACTGAAAAATGCGTGCTAAATGATTTTATTTAGATATCATCTGTTGCACTGATCATGCCATGTGTCTTAGACAGTATCTCTTTTGCTATACCTGTTAGATGTTGTAATTGCAGTCAATCATATTTGAGAAGCATGTTTTCTACACTCCTTCTGCACTCCAGTTGAATTCACTGCATAATTTGAGGGGGAGTTGCATTTCAGGGGGAGTCTGTGTCTCTATTGAGTGCTTGATGAGTTCACTTGTCAACAAGGGGGAGAAAATTTGGGATCAGAGTTTAAGGGGGAGTTTTTACTCTGTTGATATCCTTGTTGTTCTGAGCTTTTACGTTTTGGTTAACCATAATGACCGCTTCTTTCTTTTGTTCGGCTTTTGGTCATTAGGGTTAAACTTTTACCTTATTTTTCTTCTTCTTTGTTTTCTTGTGTTTTGTTTTCGTGTTTCCACATTTGTTCGCAGGTACTGAAGAGCTGTGAAAAGAGGAGTGTTGACAATGCACTCATCAAGGGGGAGATTGAGGAGCCATGCTGAATAGCGTGGGCCTCATGGCTCCAGAAGTGATGAGTCATTGTCAACGATAGTCAAAGAAGACAGAAGAAGAAGAGATCTGTTGTTTTATGGGCCGCGTGTGACTCAGGTACACGGGCAGCGAGCGACTGTCGGGCAGAGGAGGCTGCGAAGTCGGGCTGGCCCAATCCGGGTGCATGGGCCAGAAGCAGTAGAAGACCCACTGGGCTGTTGACCAGGGTTGACTCAGGTACACGGGCGGTGAGCGATTGCCGGGCTGAGAGAGCTGCGGAGTCGGGCCAGCCCAATCCGGGTACCTGGTGCAAAGTCGGTGGAGGCTTTGTCAGTTTCGGCGCAAAACTGACAACCGTTGATTTTGTATCCGACTGTCCAGAAGAGAAGCCGTAGTCGCTACGAAAGCTGAGCTTCCGGATAAGTCATCTGTAACTCTAGGCCCACAGTCAGTCAGTCGTGTCTGTAAAAAATTCCTAAGGGCAGTAGAGTCTTTTCATTTATTATTGCGTCTGTAAAAACCCTAAGGGGCTGGTAGAATATTCCTAGTGTTGGGCTGCCTATAAATAGGACCCCAATCCCTAGGGTTTGGACTACCCTTTTGGCTGAAATCAAATCCACTCTATTGGGTCACTTTTTGTCTCTTGCCTTGCCTCTCTCTTCTCTTCTTCCCTGCTTGCGCCGCCAGGAAGTCTTGCTCCTGTGTTTAATGCCTTGCTTTTAATGTTGCATTAAATGCCCCATTTCCTTGTGTGCAGTATCTGCAAAGTTTTTAATGGCTACATTTCATTAGCATAGCAAGTTTTCCCGTGATTTTTAAGGCTTTGGAGGCTTCGGCTGGGTGTGTTCTTCACTCTAGTAGTACTAGTTCTTCTGTTGCAAGTAGTACTACTTCCCTGCAGCTATAGTGTTCTGTGCAGCTTTTCACCTTCTACTGCACAGCTTTTGATCGAAGCTGACAGGGTCTATTACCTTTTCTGGCTGTGTTTCTGGCGAAGTTTTTCTCTGTTCGAAGTCCCTCAGCTTCGTGAGGCAGGATTGGATCTAACACCTTCGAAGGCTTCGTTCGATCTTCGATTTTTTGGTTTGTCTTCTGGGTTGCTAAGCTTCGAAGCATTTTCTGAACGTCAGCATCGCACACTTCGAACAATAGTGCGAAGGGGCTTCGGCTCTATCTGTTCGAAGTCCATACTTCGACAAGTTTCGAAGTTGGGTTCGAAGCTTGTAGCTCCGCTAGGCCTCGCACTGACTTCTGTGTGGCGTGTCTCCCTTCGCCTCTCTTTTCGGAGCTTGCTCTTTTCGGAGGTAAAATATAGGCTTCGGACTTGGTTTTCTATCGTGTGACTGGCTTCGTTTTTTGTTCGAAGATTGTCCGTGTGTGTGCTGTGTTCGAAGCTGTCTGTTCGAAGGTTTTGCTTCGAAGCTTTCGGTTCGAAGTTGTGTTCGAAGTCTTGTCTTCGAAGTGCGCACTTCGAAGCAAGCTCCGACTCTGTTACTTCGCTCCGAAGCATACTTCGCTCCCTGCTCCTTCGAACTAGGCTAGAACCAAATACCTTCGGCTTCTTCGACATGCTTCGCAACTAACCTCCGAAGCAGGCTCCGTCACCGACCTCCGAAGCAGACCTCGACGTGCGAAGGGGGCTTCGCCAAGTTCCGAACAGGAGACAAATTTGGACAGTAACTTCTCTTTTCATCTTACACATTCTTAGATCATTTCATAGAGAAGTTTAGGCCTGTTACACCTTTTTCATCTGCCTAGTTGCACTACTTTAGTATTACACTGTTTATCATCAGTTGCTTCTAGGTTAGAAACCTTTAGACTTAGGCCTTCTGTTTATTTTCTGCTGCGTAGTCTTTTGAGGTGCGTTGGGTATTGGGAACATGCCATTGATTCGAAAGAATTTTTAAGGCGCCCATTCACCCCCCCTCTGGTCGCTACTTTCGGTCCTACACATAGGACTCTAAGCTTTCGCCTCAAAGCGTCCAAATAAGAGTCGAAGGTGAATCAAGATTCCGGTGTGATTCGCTCCACCCTCGTCGTTACACAACGTCCCTGAGCCCGTAGCGATGAGATTAGGCCTTCGAGTTTCGACTCGAAGTGTCCAAAATAGTTGAAGGTGACCAAACAAAAAGCGAAAACTTGCTTCGTCTTTTTGCTTCATCCTATCAAAAACCAAAGCCCCGCTTCGTCTCAAATAAATCTTGAAGCCTTGCTCCACAAAAAATAAATCTCGAAGCCTATCTTCATGTTAAATAAAGTTTTGAAGCTCTGCTTTGCTCATCAACCATGTATTCCAAAGCTTTGCTTTAATCGTCAAATATTGAATCTTGTATTCAAATATTTCCAATTTCCTCTTCGAATAAGAACAGAGACCAAACAAGTAAAATAGATTCCAAGTCCAACTCTCGAAGCATCTATATATATATAAAAATTTGAATAATCGAGCATTCGAAATTATACTACCGAACACGTACTTAAAGGAAGTATGCCCAAGAAAATTACGGTTGATTGGAAGTTCCGATTAATTTCTTAATTGGAAATAGAGAGCTCAAATCGGAAGTTCCGATAATTTATGGTTTACGAAACCGAGAGCTCAAATCGGAAGTTCCGATAATTTCTAATTAGAGACAAAGATTTAAAACTGGAAGTACCGATGCGTATCGAGAAAAATTGCACTGATCGGAAGTTCCGATAGGTGTATCGGAAGTTCCAAAGTGGGCAAAAAAAGATTGGATCTGTTACGATAATGTACTGGTTTGAGAGACCGAAAATACCTAATCGGAAGTTTCGATCTAGATCGTAAGTTTCGATGTGAACGAAAATAGATTGGAGTTGTTAGTTCATAAATCGGTTGTAACCGATTTGTTGGTTTCGAATTATTGGAGATCAGAGGCTCTCAGTTCTATATAAATAGAGGAGGAGGTCTTGGAGAACAAGCAATTGTTAGTTTGGACCTAGCCACTAAGCACTCCTCTCCATTTATTGATCTCAAAAATTGAGATTGAGTATCTCTCGTTTCTCATGAGCGATGCTAGCACACCGATGTGGGAATAATCTCATCCCTAAACGTGCGGATACTGTGGAGGTGTTTCTCTAATAGTGACGCTCGTGAACTTCATCACGTGAACAACTACGTCGTCTTCATTGATTGGATTGCCGGGGAACGGCTGGAGCGAGGTGAGGATCAGCGAGGACACGCTTCCTTAATATCTTCTTCCGCTTCACCTAGCGTGTCTTGTGCTAGAAAGTATCGATCTATAATCTCGCATGTGCATGCTTCTTGGGCTTTAGGGTGAATTTTTGAAATTTCTAGCTAGCGTAGCTTCCCCTTTCCCCAACAGTACCCTCGCTTACTCAAAAGCAATGTACTCCGAATCACACTATTGCACGCACCGGCTTGATCGAAGTACCTAAACCGCCACGTGCAAGAGGGGACCAATAACCATACGTACGGAGTATGCTTCGTCGATTTGTTCATTTTAAGTACAAATAAAACTAATTTAATTTATATAATTGTGAAGTACATCGATACACTTTGAAAATACACACTACGAATAAGCACTATCAAAACCTAAGTAGAAGCGGGCTCACGACGTCGAAAAGTCAACCCCCGCTTCTATTTGTTCTTTTTACGTAGAATGCCCCATCGGCTGGATTAACCCTCACTAGGGTCGGACCGTCCACGATCGGACAATCCACGCTTCGAAGCCCGGAGATCCCTCCTTTCCTCTTGCAAATCGGCCCAAGTCCGAGTCGCAGGTGGCTCCATATCAAAAGTGGATAAGTCTAAGGCTTCGGTGTGCTGAGCAGGCGCGCTGGAAGGCTAGACCCCTTCGCCTTCAGAAACTACTTCGAAATTGCGTAATTCAGGCGAAGACGAAGAGATGCGAAGGGGTTCGGCCTTTATGAAGACTAATATCTCCTGGACCACTTCGGGTATGAATTCGCCCTTAGGACCGTGGGGTATTTTGAGCCGAGAGCGACCTTCGGACCTAGCTACTTCAAACACTACCCAGTGTTGATGAATTGCCTATGAATCTTCAAGTACTTTGACATCGATATCAATATTCGAAAGAGCTTGGGAAAGTACAAAACACCCCCGCATTTCAATAATAAATTGATAAATTTCCTCTACAGGCCTACGACTAAGTGTTACAAATGAAGCCTAAGAGATCTACACCTTTGGAGTTGAAGGGTTTGATCCCGACGGAGGCATGCGTTGCCTCGCACGATCACACGCCTAGGCCTTGCACGGTTCATGAAGTTGGTGCTAGGACTCGAAGAACTTCAGAGCCGACGAAGTCAAGCGAGGTCCCTCAAAAGTCATCGGCTTGATGGAGGTCACCGCCTTAAGGTGCTAGCACCCTACCTCGTGGAGCATTTGAAGCACTCCCTAGTCTGCTATCCTTCCAGCAGTCTGCGTGAAGCCAACCAAAGCACCCTGCATAACACAAGAGGACATATGGAAAAATCCAAGTCGGCGTATGGTAGGGTCTTGGGCTCCGAAGTTTGGGGCACATCACAGAGTCCCCAAGCGCTCCGAAATTCTAGTGAGGATGGAGGTGGCTTCATCGACCCCCGAGATAACTTTGGCCCTTTCAGTCTTTAAGGCTTTGTTTTGGGCACGAAGCTCGTCGGCCTTCAACCTCGACTTTGAGACCTCCGCTTTAAACCTTCTGGCTTCATCCTTTGAGGCCTAAAGGGCTTGCCAGAGGCCCTCAACCTCTGAAGTGGTAGCGGCCAAAACCTTGCGTGCCTCGGCCACTTCGACCTTCGACTCCTCAACCGTCGCTTTGGCTTGTTGTTGCCGTCGGGTGTCTTTCGAAGCCTGACAACAAAGGTTTTCAATACCATCTGCCGTGAGGCCCTCTTAATGGTCTATGGTAATGGTGGCCCCGTGAAGCAGTACGAAGGCTTGATGAAGCAAGAACAAAAGAAGTTGTTAGAAGCATGGAAAAGCCAAAGGCTTGACAAACCCTTTACAAGACTCGGTTACCTGAGGAATAGCCTCTTTGGCGGCTGTGGCGAGGTCCCCTTGGCGGTAGCAGTTCATCTCTGCTACCAAGTCGCTACCCGCGAGGCCCTCACCGCATCGAAAGAACTGGGACACTAGTTCACCGGTAGGGACCCCTAGTGGGATGAAGGGCCTTAGCAAACACGTTTGGCTTGTGGATGCCTCCAGAGCTGGGTTCTGTTCCGTTACCTCGACTACAACATCCGAAGAAGCTAGGCGAGATGCTTGGCCATTGGCAGCCCTTCTGTCCTCCTCTTCATCCAAAGAGTCCTCGTCGATCCATCCGTTGTTGCTTTCGCTACTACTAGACCCCCCGCTTTGACGGGGTTAGGATTCGTGGCTTCAGCTCTGATAACATCTAAAGAAAAGAAAAAAGAAATCATGAATAAAGTGTAAAATTGAAGGAATAAAATGATGAGACCATTAAAATACCTTTGGTCTCCATAATAGGAGAGAGGTATGTGCAATTTGGGAGTGTGATGAAATCCGCAAGCTAAGTCTTCGCTCGGGCGAGCCTCCGAGTCCATGGGCTCCAAATCCATCGGCTTCAAGTCCCTTGCTTCGGTCAGAAATATATCTGCTTGCTCTGCTGCAGGAGCAGGACTTGGAGGCGGTGGAGTCCTCGTGCTAGGGGCTTTGGCTGTCGAGGTCAGTCGAGAGGATATCAAGGGACCCATAGAGTCTGGGAGTTTTCGAGGGCATTGGTACGACGAACCTGCAGTTCACTGCCCTCTGCACTCTACTCTTCGCCCCCCTCTAGAAGGCATTGGGTCCACGAGCTCCGGGAGTGCTGGGACTTCATCCACCCCAAGATAGGCCCATACCATGTTGTACCTTTCCTAGGTCCCAACCAGTGCGAGGCGACGACTTCACACGTCTTGAGTCGGAACCCCCAAAACACGCTCCGCGGATATAACCGCAATCTCCATCATCAATATCCCCCACTTGGCTACAAGATAATGGAGCCCAAATAATTAAAGCATCGAGCAAAGTTTCAAGAGTACAAGAACAGTATTTTGAGGAGTCACCAATGAACTCCGAAGGGATCTCCTTCAAGTCATCATCAGCGGAGTCCCTAAAGACATCCTTTGGCCATTTGCGTGTAGGGGGGGCTGATCCGGAGGGTGATAAATTCCTCTACGAGGTCCGTGGCCACTATGGCTTCGCAACGATAAGCTATAAGGGCATTGGTGTTGCAAAGTGGGGAGTCATCTTCAACAGCGATGTAAAACCACTTTTGATCCCACCTCGAGTACCAACGATTGTTGATGGCCCTTGTCGGGAAGGAATCAACATACTCCTTGCGAAGCTAGAAGTTGACACTGTGGAAGGCTAGAGCCCTCTTGTCGCGCCCCGATTTAATAAATCAAGACTTTATTGAAATTCCATAGAAAATCAATAAACAAGACGTTCATCGTGCGACCTCGTACAATACGGGCAATCATTCACGGTTCGTAGACCGCATTAATACAAAAGTGAATAAAGATGAAGAGAAACTAATAAAATAATGGTCCTAGATGAACGCCTCCTTCCAGTCTCGCCTTGACTGGGTCGCTACTCCAGACCTTCATCCTCCTCGTAGTAGACGGGCTCTGATGGTGTAAGTCAACGGGGTGAGTACAGATGTACTCAGCAAGCCACCGAATGCAAATATAATGCAAGATAATAACAAGGAAGATAGTGGCTAGTTTTGCGGAAGCAGCATATTTGTAAAGCATTAAATGTGAGCAATTTATTAGTACGGAAAAGTAAACATGTGAATGCATCATCATCTTCTAACTCGAGGAGTACGTTTTACCTCCTCGCACAACAGTCCTTACATGCCAGGAATAACTCAATCTTTCAACCAATGGTAAGCTAACTGCGAGTAGTCACACAACCCGCCCTTGACCGTGGGCTCGGCTTTTCGAAAAGATTAAATTACTCTGATCAGAGATGTACCACTGTACCCACAAGGCACGCACTCATCACTTACACCAAAGTGTAATGAGATGACCCATTTCACGGGAACTCGTGCCAAAACCTTCCATATGGTCTTCCCCGACTCAACAGCACCTTCTTATAGGTTTCGTACCGTGTCTCGCCATGTCGAGTTTCCACAATACCCCCCTTGAGCCATCGTCGGTACAAGGCGCCCTGAGGGCTAGCCCCTTGCCCCCTCCACTATGGTGCCGTGAGACGGAGTGTTCCACACTTCCAGTTAGGACTTACCCATTAGACTTGTGGTTGGTACGGAAGTGCTTTGCAACAGATCCCGCAGACCGGTCCTTATAGTGCCCCGGGTGCGACATACCAAAACCCGAGCTTGCACCCGGAACCCACCATACTTATGACATGCCTAACTCCAACAGAGTCCAGAGACAAGTATAACAGGGTATTTCATATACCAGAATCCATCTAATCTACGACTCATTCTTTATATCCTATAGCAGTTGTGCCGGTACATTGGGCACTAGCTAATATAATAATTGTAGAGTGACAAGGAGTTAAGGCTCAATAAGCATGGCTTGGGTTTGCACACAAGGACGGGGATCTAATAAATATAAGTGTAAGGCTTGATTATTGGACTAATGCAATATTAACCTATGAGTTATAGCGATAGTTTATTAACACATGGGCGCAATATGATCAACTGTTTCCACAGAGGTGGTCGATGACTTGCCTTGATCAGCAAAGGGGGATGGAGGAACCTCGGGGTAGAACTCCTGCTCCTCGACGAACTCGTAGTCTTCTCGATACGGAAAAATAAATAATACATTCAATACACAGATAAAATTCACCAAATAAAAGAACATACATAGTTGTGGGTGTTCTTATGTGAAGTAATATTTTATTATTCTGAGTTTTTGCATAAAACAGTAAAGTTTAACTTTTTGGGATTTTTCCTAATTTATTTTCTGTATTATTAATTTTAATCCTAAGGGATTTTTATTCTTTTATTTGCTAAAAATATTTTGGGTAACAGTAACATACTGTTTTTATTGCATTAATGTGTAGAGAATATTATTCTGGATTTAACAAAATTTGAATGGTGAAATTTGGAGTTAAAATGAGCAAGATATGAATTTTTGAAGTTTAAACCACTTTCTGAAATTTTTATTTAAACTGGAAAATGGGCTCTGGTCCACGGTGAGCCAGGCCCACGGTGGACCGCGCCACTGTGCGCGTGGACCGGATCAACCAGATCCGTTGGATCCAGATCCGGCGGCCAGGCGCGAGGCGGGATCCCTTAAATGAAAACGGACGACCACGATTAAATCATACCGAACCGGTACGCGTGGACGCTCGAGATCACTTCTGGGGTTTAAGTGGCGATCGACGGCCGAGAGCGAGCGATACCGCTTTGACTCAGATCGAGGGCTCAGATTAAGTCAACCGGGGATCTAATCTCAGCCGTTCACCGCAGATCGAACGGCCGAGAGCTCGTACGGCACGGCAAGCGGCGAAGGGGTAGTTTTACCCTCCTTCCCCAACTCCGGCGGTACTGCGGCGAGCTATTCCGGCGATGGTGAGGGCCTAGCGCCTAGGCTACTGGCTAAAATGGAACCAGGGGAGTGCAAGGATCACAACGGTACCGGAGATGGCGACGACGGGGCAGAGGCGACGGTCGGCGGCGAGGGTAGACGACGGGGTCTCTTCGGGGCTCGACGGCGACGACGATCTGGCGGTATCCACGACCGATGGAGTGGTGGCCGATGATGAGCGGGCTCCGGCGGTCTCGTCGGTGATGGTGGCTAGGACAGGGGAGGTCCGAGGTGAGGGCGAGGGCTCGCCGGAGGCGAAGCAGAGCAAAAGGCCGAAAAGAAGGCGGCGGCGCTCTGTTCTCGCTCAGCTTGGGTTGCTACGGTGTGGACTGAGCGCGGTGAGGGCGAGGGTATAAATAGGGGCTCGCCAGCGCCCAGATGGCAAGGAATGCCGGGGAACCCGAAGGGCTCCTTCCTTTTTCGGCGAGGTTCCCAAAAGCATCGGATAGCCTTCCATTTGCGCGAAAACACGACGGCTAAGGAAGGAAAGGGGGCGGCGGCGACCAGGGAAGGCGATCCGGGGCAAATCCGGGTGAATGCGGGCGGCTGGCGGCGAAACAGGAAGGAGATCGCCGGAGAAGGGAAGGGGAGCGATCCCCTTCCATCGAAGACGAAGGATCTGACAGGTGCCCCCCACCTGTCAATGGGCGTAACAGAAAAGGAAGGGCCGACAGGCGGGCCACGGCTGTCAGCGGGCGAAGGGGAGCGCGTGGGGGCTGACACGTGGGGCCAGGCGGGGCGCGGGCGGGAGGAGAGAGGGGAGGCGAGCGCCGACGGGAGGGCCCCGCCTGTCAGTGGGAGGGTGGTAATGGGCTGGGCCAAAAAGGCCTTTGGAGGGAGTTTCAGGGTTTCGGCCCAATAAGATTAAAAATTGTTTTCTGATTAAATTTAATTCCACAAAATCGAATATTTGATTAAGGGTTGAATCATTGTTGATAAAAATTTATAAAAATTCCTAAAATTATATTTTGGCCTCTAGTTCATATCATAAAATTTTCAAGTCCAGATTTTGAGTATTACTCCCTGTTTGGCTTTATTTGAGTTCTTTTGTGATTTTTCCTTTAATAATAAATCCAGAAATGATTTTAAATAATATTTTTCTTTTATTTTAATCCTTTTTAATTTCTGGGGTGGTACACCTGTCCACTCTCTCTTTGCTAATCCTCTTCTTCGGTTGGCAATTAGCATAGTGAAGGGTTGCGAAGACGTCTGCGTGCCCTTCGCTCCCTTCAACCCTCATAGCCCATTTGAATATGACTAGTCGAGCTACAAAATTCAGAGATAATTGGGGGAGCTCCAAGTTGAACATCTATAGCACTCCGCTAAGCAAGTCTTTAGCCAGGACCCCGAGTCCCTCTTTGAAGACCACAACTTCGTCAACCTCAAGAGCTAGCATTGTATCGGTCTCCAGGACACGGAAGCCCACCTTTTTCAAAACCCTTCCTGCACAAGCTTCATGGACAGAGTCCGGAGTAGACTTTGTCCTTCTCGACTCTAGAGTCCACACAAACTTCTCCGATGGAGGACGAAGGTCGAACGCACCATAGCGCTTCACTGCAACTACTATTGTTGCTGCTGTCTGGGCTTGTACGGAGCTAGACCCCCCTGCCTAGGGCGAGACCCTTCGACGACGAAGCTTGCTTCGGCATCTTGACCACAGGCTCCACAGGCAAGAGGCTAGGGGCTTCAGAAGCAAGAAACTAAGGGCTCCGAAAATAAAAACTAAAGACTTAGAGAGAAATGAAAGCGACAGCGCGGATGTGTAATGACCCTTGGGGCGTCAGTGGATTTTTATAGGCAATGAAAAGGTGCAGTGCTCCCCTCGAGACAGTTTTTACCACCCCATGAGCACCCTTCGCAGTCTATGATCGGTGGGGCCAAGGTAAAATAGGGCATCATAGTACTGTAGTACCGCAACGGTTCGATTTTGAATCGTTGGTCGCCCCACGTCGTTTGGACTTCTAAGGGCGTCCCATAAAATACTAGTAGGCATTTAATAGTTGGGCTTGGCCCAAATCCAGGCTCCGAAGCCCATCTCTGAAGCCCTAAGGTTTGAAGAGGGACATTTTGAAGCTGTCGTTTGTCACAAGGCACACGCACCCCTTTGTTACAAACGGTTGCGTGCGAGGGGCTACTGTTTGGGGAAATAACTTTACCCTAACAGTGGCCAAATGACATTATCTGTGAAACATCCAAAGGGCTTCGGTTCGAAGCCTTCGAACCCACTCTAAGACTCCTTCATCTGTCATGAAGGAAAAGCATCCTCCTCAAGACCAAGAGCTAATTACGAAGTTGTCCGAGCATCGAAGCCCCCTCCGAGACCACTCTAGGATCCATCGAAGAAGAAGTGTGAAGCTTGCCCTGGCCACAAGATTTCGAGTTATGCTCTGATACCCCATCGAGGCCCCCTTCGCAATCCTTTGCTTCGGAGGCCACTCCGGTACGAAGCCTCTGACCCATACTTCGATGCAAGATCTAAATATTTTAAGGAACACTTCGGCATGTAGGCCAAAACCAAGGGTCTCCGCCCCTGGTATTTGCACATATATTTACATAAAAGTTTACCTTTTTGCCCCTACGAAAAAGTCATCTTTGACGGTTATAAGTAGAGGGTTAAACGGTATTTTCCTGTTGTATTTTTCCTATAAATACTGGGCACAGTACCCCCAATATAATGTAAAAGGACTGATGATATAGAATACAAAAATCACTATGAACTAGATATAATGCTATTATCATTCTCGTAGGCCTGAACCAATATAATATAATTTGCAATTAGTAGTCCTTTAAGGCTAAACAAAACCTGTTTGGCACAAACACAATTGCACCAACAACCTTAAATTTTTTTTGTTAGCTACTATTTCCGTTTTATAATGTAGGTCTTTTTAGCCATAGCTAGATTCATATGGATATCAATATTGTATACATTTTATATATGGGTCTAGATTTATTGACATCTTTATTATTAATCTAGGCATTACTTATAAAAAGACTTATATTATGAAACGGAGGAAGTACTTGGAAACATATCTACGAAGCATTTGGTCTAACCAAATTAAAGTTTGGTTAATTGGGGATTCTTTTGGTTAAATACCAATGATCATTTTTAATTTGGAGGACAATGTTCATACTAGTACAAAACATCGAATAGAAGACATATCTATATGTGCTGATTCTTTTAAAAAATAATACAAAGAATATTCGACCAACAATATAATACCGTTTTTAGAATACGGATTGCACGAGGGTCAGAACCTGCTCACGTACAAAATCAATTCTTACAAAGGAGAAGTGGTCTTAGTCGATCGTAACAATCGACTAAAAGTGAGAGAAAAAGTACGTACCATTATTAAATTTTTGCCAAGTCATTGTCATCACGTTAATTTGGACAGCAAAATAAAGTGCCAGTCTGTATTACATTGTAGCCAACATGCTACTATATAGTATATACACACACAACCGTAACGCTGTTTACCCTGGCATGCATGCATGCATGTACATGTGTACGTATTATAAGTATATATAGTACAAGATGTACAGTAGAGTAAACGTTGTTTGTCAGTTTGTGACATGTGTATATACTGTGCGCGTACGTGCATGTGTGACAGTGATCTCGGCGTCGGATGGGAGGTAAACAGTTAGGGGACATGTATGTAGCACGTTCGTTTCCATAGAATATAATCGCACATTCAACTTGCATATTTTAAAACAAGGCGTGGAGCCCCTTCAGCTGGAAATAAATTGGGTGGACGATGGGCGCGTGCACCCCCACCCGGATGGACGATGTGTGGAGTATCGATGTATCGGACGACTGAAGGAGGCAGCGGCCCGACAGCGGGCGGTGACGGCGGTGGTGGCCCAGTGGCGGGCGGCGGCAGAGGGTGGTGGGCGGTGGCAGCCCAACAGTGGCCGGCGACAGCAGTGAGCAGCGCGGGGGCTTCAGCCTCGGTTTCGACTCCGGCGATGCTAGCGGGCAGCGGCAGAGGGCGGCGGGCGGCGATGTCGGGGCGGGGGCTTCTGCTCCGGCGATGACAGCGGGCAACGGCGGGCGGCGGCGGTACAAGGGCTTCGGCACCGGCACCGGCTCCGGCGGCGGGCGGCGAAGTCGGCTCCGGGGAAGGCAGACGGCGGCGACGTCGGCTCCGACGAAGGCAGCGTGCGGCGAAGTCAGAACGGGATATCTAAGCTCTACGCGTCGTCCATCTAGGTGGGGGTGTACGCGGGGTTGTGTGCACCCATCGCCCACCGGATTTATTTCCCCTTCAGCCATATATAGGGTTTAGTGGTACAGTCTCAACACCTTCTTTAACAAAGAAAATTTAAAAGAAAATTTTATGTTTCACATGAAATATTATGAATCATTTATTATATTTATTTTGATCTAATAGTTAAGATTAAAAATAGTGACTTATTATCTTCTATGAGTTATTATCTTCTATGACGAAATAGGTCACTCTTAATTTTTGTGCATCGACTTTTCAATTTATTGCGCCGACTTTCTAATTTTTTGCACCAACTTTCCTATTTCCTGCACAGACTTTCCAATTTTTTGCGTTGACTTTCTAATTATCTACCGATCGCCAAGTATTTTTAATTTAAGTTTATTTTTAATCCTAACTAAAATCAATGATCTAGATTAATTAAAACTATTACTTTTTATGATATAAATGTCGTGTCATAATATAGCCTCTTTTTTTTAAAAAAAATAGGGTTTATTATCTTTGATTAACTACGTATGTGTGCATTGATCTATGTCTAATTTTAATATCTTCCATCACAGAAATCAGTAAAAAAAAATGATGCCCTCCTTTCTCTATCTGCACATCTGTTTTAAAACAAGATACACGTACCAACGCATTTATATGCGTCAAGTCGATCTTAGGTCTATATATCTTCGGGTGAAACGTCTATTTAAAGATTGTCTTCAAGTGCTTGAGTAATTAAAAATGGAAGTCTGTCACGTGTTAGATCTAGATACTGAGTTGAGTTACATATAGTACTAATTAATAAAGTTCAATATATATATATACAAAGTTTAAGATAATTACGAGAAAATAAATAAAAATCGACACCTATCCTCCAACAGTTGTGACACGGTTGATTTTCCAATTACCGTTTAGGATAATGTTAATTATATGTATGCATGGTATTATATATATATATATATATATATGATATCCCACACTACGAATGTAAAATAACTATTTTACCGAGAAATCTACTACTAAGAAAAAAATAGTACTCAATTGTTATTCTACTGAGAAAATCTACTACTGAAAGTAGTCGGTGTAGAATAGTTATTCTACACACGTGGTGTAGAATAGCACTCCCGTGTGTGTGTATATATATATATGTATGGGTACGTGAGGGAGTTGGATCGACATGCGTTTCACGACACTTCCATTGGAATTTTTTCGTGAAATAATATTTTTTAAAAGAAAATTTCAAATATGTACGGTGATTTTGAAGAATTGCAAAAATGGGTACCGGTCGGTACTTAAAGTATCGACTGGTGTCACATCAGCTTCAGTCGGCACTTCAAGTGCCGACACTGGATGTTGTCCCCTATCAGATTCTGCCACGTCGGCTCTAGACGGCACTTGAAGTGAGTACCAACTGGAGATGACGCGGCACCCGTCGGCACTTCAAGTGCCTAGTGGAGCTGACGTGGCATCCGGTTGGTATTTCAAGTGCCGACCGGTATATTCTTCTGTAATTTTTCAATATTGCAATACAAATTTGAATTTTTTTAAAAAAAATATTATTTTAAAAAAATTCCTTAAGCCCTATCTATGAATATCTGCTTGTTATGGCTGAATCGTATGTACCACCGGCACCAGTGAGAGATCTGTGACGTCCGATCATGTCAAGAAAAAAGACATGTGTAGTTATTAGGCTAGAAAATAAAATATGACCAACATAATATACGGAACAGACAGCTATAGCTTCGCGTCCGTCTTCGTCTAGCTAAGCTTTGCTAATAGCTATGAGGACTTCGCATGCATTATATAGATTGATTACCAACAATTTATTGGCTGCAAGCGCGGAAGAATCTGAATGTATCTCTTTCAGAAAGGACCTATACGTACGTACATATGTCGACCTAGCTTGAGATCATTAGCGGGGATTTTTCTTTCACAATCTAGCTAGCTCTAGCGCCCTTGTTACAAACATTAGTTTTTTAGTTTAGTTCGTTCATTAATTAGGTTGGTCCGTTTCTGATTAGGATAGTTTAGTTTAAAAAAAGTTCCTTTGGGATCTATATACTTGTAACAACTTTATTTTGCAAAGGGCAAATTTGGGAAAGCTCGCACTGTATAGGCACAGAGTCGGCAACAGTGTAGCCTGGTCTGCAGGGGCCGGGAGGCGCGCACGCATCTGATCCGGCCGGCTCCGGGAGCACGCAGCAGGCCGGCGGATGCAGTGGCCGGGAAAGCGACGGCGACCAAGACGCGGTCTTGACGACGTGACGCGCGAGCAGATCGACGTCGGCCGGCCACACGCGCCGCCGCTACTGTACAGCCATTGGAATCAAAGTATCAAACACGTTAGCTACCTCATCAGCTCGCTCGCTCCGGCCGGGCATCGCCAGCGCCCTAGCTACCTCGCTCGTCGCGCGTCGTCGTCGTCGTCCACGTAAAACACATTTCGTCGCGCCGCCGGCGGGCCCCGGCGGCGGGCGTGTTTCGCGCGCGACACCTTTAATTTAATTCGTGCGCGCCAGCTAGCTGTACGTGTGCGTGGGCGCCTCGTCGTACGAGCGAGCGCCCGACGCGGGTGACACGCACTCACACATATACTCTCTTATAAATAATAATCATTTTGGTTTTTATTTAGATTGTACAAATATTAGTTGCCCCGATCTGAAGCGTTTCTACAATAAAAAATACAGAAATTAAACTTGGGTGACACCACTAAAATCTAGACTTCATATCCAATTGAGAAACTTTATTTAATATCACATCGGTACGTGTAATTCTGTCTAAACGACTAATATTTGTACGCCGGAGGGAAGGGAGTACTGCTTATTACAAATACGAGATGATTATGTGATACTGTTACAGATTTCTTTTATAATACATTATCTGCAAAATTAGCATCATATACACAATTACTTTTAAACACGAATCTAATAGTATCACATATATACATGCATGACACTAAGTCACTAAACATATATGCTCTTATCCTAATTATTAGTTAAATATTTTTTTGAATAAGCGTTCGTAAAAGATTATAAATATTTCTACTAAATACATCCGTAACTTGTATTTTCTAACGAAAGAAATATTAATCAATACTGTCTGCAATTGATTAATTTGTTTCTTCCAGCTCGCTGAATCTTCCAAATATATATATCGATGGTCGATCTCCCCTTGCATGCATACATAATTTGGTCGATCATATATACACAGATACTCCATTATTGTAGTCCGAGCTGTATTGTTGGTACAACTAATAAGCTAGCTAGTTAGCTACTTATATATAATTTAGTATCATGCATGTTATTGTACCATGCACCCTGAACTCAAATAATTAAAAGCAGCTAGCTATCTATGCTACTAGATAGCTTAACAACTGGAGATCGACGCACATAGAACAGAAATTGGTCGTCCTAGCTATCACATATATTTATCTAGCTATCAAATAATTTGTGAAGGGCTCGATGTCCTTCATTCTTGCAGTACTTGAAATCACGGGTACGGTTTTGTACTTGTCTGTGCTGTTCTGAACGAACGAATGAATGAGTGAGTGACCTATGTTGCATTTGCTCCTTACTTAATTGTTTAACTAGATCCACCAATGGATCATCGTCATTCCCATTCGACAGCCAGCTGGGTAATTGTACCAGTGTGGGACACACTTACAGCATATAGCAAGTAGTATGTATTCTACCTTTAATCATATAGCTTAGACAGGGTCGCGAGCCCTGATATTTTTGTGGCCTGGTGCGGAACAAAAAATGAAGGCCCCATTACAAAATAATATTGAAAAATTTAGTGCCATTAACAAATTTCACACTAATAAGTTTAAATACAAAGGAGAAATATCTCTAGATTATTTAAAACAATTTCTTCTAACAGACCTGCTGTTCGTGACTTATGACTAATTTACAACTGGGCTTTATTAATACTTGTGAGACTTATTAGCATACTAAATTTTGGAGGCCCCCTACCTTCGGAGGCCCGGTGCGGTCGCACCGCCCGCACTGCCCTAGGGCCGGCCCTGAGCTTAGATAGATGAGATCTCGATATTATGCTGCGTATACTGTTAAACCGTGCATTCATTCATCCATTAATTAATTTACATCTTAATTTTACTAATCGTAGTGTGTATATATATAATCTCCATTTTCGTTTAAATGTCACTGTTGACAATTAATGTTTGAAATTTGACCACGAATGTTATATTGTTGTATTTATGACACAATACGTGTGGCTCTCTCTATATATGACGTAATATAATTTTAGTACTCCCTTAGCTTCATTATAAAATATAAGGTGACTTTTTTTTGAAAAAGGTAATGCATGCTGGTAAGTTTTAACAAATATTTAAGCTAAAATATGTAAGTTTAGTTTTGTATATGTTGTAGACGATTGATTGATCACCAGACGGTGATTTCTTGTATGCTTGCTATGGTCCTTGCTGTGTAAAAGCGCTGATTCGAATTAAGATCCCGTTCACAAAGAGATTTATTATTAGGTTCAATTCGATCGGGGTCCTCTTGGTCGCGTAATAACCCTATGTACTATGCAGACATATTTAATCGACAATATAATAATAATGATTACTATGAAATATCTTCAACACAAAAATATTACAGATTACTCGAGAGGTCTAGTTAGCAACAACGGCATATCGGCATCAGGATTCAGGCGGAGATTGTCATCAACGAGAGCTCAGATTCTGATCAGGCATATGCATCATGCATGGCCGGGCTTCATTAATCATTAGATATATTTATTTGATGTGTGCTTAGTTGTTCTAATCCCTTCGAGGGCCATACATTTATATATAACCTAAAGTGGCACATATTCTCAAAGGACTTAGGGATGTGTGTGTAGATGGTAAGAACTAACTGCCTATTTCCGAATAGATCGATATAGCAATCTTTCCATCCTCAAACTTGCCTTCCTCATCATCATCGGGATCTAATTCCCAATTTGGAGGATTAGTTTCATTGAAGATTCAAATGTTTGGTATTTCTGTGGTAGTATATTCCTTCAGATATTACATATTATCACATATTTCTTAGAATGGCATATGACATATAGTTAGATTCATGTTTAAAATATTTATATATAATGTTAATTTTGTAGTTGTTGATGATATTAGTAAAAACATTAATGGTCACAGATTTAATCATGTCAAAAACTTAATTATGCGCTTTATATTTTTGCATGTAGCTAGCTAGGACGATGCATATATATTTTTGCAAAAAAGATGAATAATCAAAGTTAAAGTAAATAGTACCCAGTCATGACAAGTATTTGAAATCGGAGTGTAGCTTAATTGTGGTAAATACAGAGAAAATGAACAACATTACTGATTGATTAAAAACTAACTAATTAAGCTTTAATTTGGTACAAGTAGCTGTAAGAATTGTTCAGATGGAGCCATCGATCGATCGTAATTAATTAAGCTATATATATAGCTGCTTTCATGCTCTGACTTGTGTTGAGAGAGCATGAGCTAGCTTAGCTTTAGCTGGTTGGATCATTCAGACTTCATCTGCTTGCTCATGGATGGCATGCATGCTATGGATGCTGCTGATGACATGAGAATTTTGTCAAGCCGGGTCACTCTCACGCATATCATATCAACAAAAAAGCCGGGGCCCGGCATGTCCAACCATGGCTGGCAACACCCAATCCAGGATCAAAATCTATTGGATGCAAGCTGCTGCTTGGAGTAGATGTCACACGCATGCAGTTAGGGCACTGATTAATCGACGCAATAAGTCGTCCGGATCATGACGATTAATTCCCTGCTAATCTCCCTGCATGATGCGACAGCCCTATTCTATATATATATCGATCGATCGATGGAATATATACACAGTACCAGTGATGAGAACAACTGCAGACAATAAACCGATCCCCCTCGATAGATCGATCGATCGTACGCATATTTAACGAGCGTTCAAAAACCACTGCTCAACTAATTGTGACGAATTAGTCTGATCAACAACTTAATTGCGTGTCCGACCCGGCATGCAAAACGTACGTCGACGACTGAAGAGAATTTGGAGCTTTGGTGTTGTGGAATATGTATACAGCAGCACAGTTGCGGTAGTACTGATAGTTCTTGACGAGTAGCGATCACTGACGGCGAAGTATAGCCGGTTGTTGCGATCAGACCAAAATTCGTGACCAGTCGTTTTTCGGCGATTATGTGACAAAACGTACATACGCATGTAGTAGCTTTGAGAGTTCATACATATATACATAAGTTGATCTGACCTTGTTTCAATTCCCCCATTGCATGCATGCATATGCATTAATACTAGCAGTTCGATCATATATATTACTACTCACAAAATAATTAAATGTACATTATTTAATTTGTTAATTTTTTCTTAAGTTGTTTACCGCCTTTATTACTTAATAATATCAATGATTAATTACCGGCGGTTTGAAGGTATATATGGGGTGAATATATATATATATATATATATATATATATACATATACATATATACATATACATATACATATATATACATACATATACGTACATATATATATACATACATATACATATATATATATATATACACACACACAAATGTTATCATACGCCAGTGTGTAAAATAGTTATTCTACTGAGAAATCTACTACTGAAAAAAGTAGTACTCAATTGCTATCCTACTGAGAAAATCTACTATTGAAAATAGTACTCCCGTGGTCGGTGTAGAATAACGCTCCCGTGTGTGTATATATATATATCAAATGATATTCTAGATCACTAGTGTAGAATAGCTATTCTACTGATCGAGAAATCTACTATTGAAAAAAAATAGTATTCAATTACTAGTCTACTAAGAAACTACTGAAATTGATCGACGTAGAATAGCGTTCTCGTGTGTGTATATATATATATATAATCGTTGGTGACGTAGTTAATAGCGAGAGGCATTGACGGTTAGCTATAATTGCTGCAGGAGGGAGATGTAAACAGACGCAGCTAGCAAACAGACACCTGTAACTGTCGAGCGTCGCGACAACCGTGCAATAACTTGGAAAGCGATTGTCGGCATCCGCTCTGATTGCCACGTGGACACGGTGGACAGCATCCCTGTGGGCCCGGCTAGGGTTCGGAGGGAGGGAGGGAGGTCGGCACAGTTTTTAATATGTTTTTACGCGCAACTTTTTTCTAACTATATGTACGCTCTCCGTGTTTATAACAAATATTTAAAATACAATCAAATTAAATTATTTATATGATAAATCTTTTAATATAATTTTCACACGTCAAAGCGTACTATTTTTTAATCTATCAATGATCTAAAATCGGTATGATGCTGAGGACGACGAAGATGGTAGATGTATTTGATGCTATATGAATATATCCAGGTACACGTATATACTCTGGGCTTTGATATTTATGTACATTGCAAAACTATTTGGTATTCTTCTTTCTGTCAAAAAAACCAACCCAAAAGTAGTGGAACTTTTGCTGAAATCTGAATGAGACGTGACAATTCCTGCAGCCATAAAGAGGAGCACAAGATCTAGCTAGGTCTCTGCATGCACGTCGTTCCTGCTCCTGCAGATCGACCGGGCACTCGAGAATTAATCTTCCTGTACTACAGTAAACTAAACCTGGTGAAGTTTCTTGAGAAGAAGATTAAAGTGCCAATTAAGTCGCAGTCATGTGTATACGGATGTGCCTGCAAGCTTGTTGTGCCGTTGTTATCGTATTAATTCATGTTTCAATTGGTTACAGATATACTGATCTCCAGTGATGTCATCTGGGTTCTTTTGATCCTGTCCATACACTCCTCCTGATGCCCTAATGATACGTAGTAATGATAATAGAAGACAAACTGGAAAAAGAAATATTATAGCTGCTAATTGTTCTTTGTTCTGATGCTGAATCATTAATTGTGGCATGTAGCCCACTTGTTTAATTAAGAAATAATCGCGATCGATCGATCGAATCCCCGACGAGAATAATTGTCAATGCGCCGCTCGAACGAGGTGATGTATGTTGAGCTAGCCCTACTTTTCACTTTTGGAGAAAATTAATTAACCAAGTATCTAGTTAATTAAGCCATCATCTGATGCATCTAGTATAGTAGCCGTCGTACCTACCGAATAATAATAAAACAAGCTGACAAGATCAATTCACGGCTGCACAAGGACGGACACAAGACCCATCCTATATATATATGCTTCAATAATATTTCTTTAGCGCCGCCATATGCATGGAGTACGTTGCATTATATTGTTAGCTAGGGTACGTACGTACGTAGTGTCATACATCGCCAGATCTACGTGCGTCGTTGTATTCAATTAGTATCTCTATCTATATATACCACTATACATGTCTGTATGTAGTTCAATTATTATATATATATAGCTCCTACATTCGAGAGAATCCATGGCATTTATATAAATAGGTTTTGTCGTTTAACACAACTTCAACTTATACATATTAGTTCATTTTCTTAAAAAAATTAATTGGTTATAATTTGACTTTGTATTTTTAGTATATAAATTACAAACAAGATCCGTATGGCTTAAACAACCTCGCTCAATCTATCATTGATTTAGTAGACGCGACATTCAGTCAAGGTGATCGAGAGATATATGAATTTTTTCAAGGAATCAAAGGTTCTCGACATAATAATGACCAATTATGTTAATTAATCCCAATTAGGATGTATGAACAAGCAGGCTGCTCGAGCAAGAATCGGCTTTCGTCATTTAATTAATAAGTTGTTAATTAAACAGGTTTAGGTGAAGGATTAATTAAACTAACGTGAGGCGTGGTGGAACTATGCTATCGTTAATTAAGCTAGGTAACTAATTAGCTAGCACTAACCCGTCGTCACAATCTTTGGAGCGATCGATGCGTGCGTCTCATATCCCGGCCAAAAACAATTGGATTTTGTTACCCGATTTAGATTTCGCCGAATCTAATGATGTCAATCACGAAATGATTAAATTAGCCCAATCCCGCTCGAAAGCCACTTCTCCACCACTCCGATCCTTAATTAATCTGCGATTAATTAGTGGAAGGTGACATCACGCATCAGTGCTGCTAGCTCGATCGAATTTCATTATGTAAAAGGCTAACTATATGTGGAAGGGGTGTGTTTGGTTTTACGTTCTGAAAAAGCTAGCTCTGCCGTGAGCTACGAAAAAATTGTTGTGAGCTATGAGATGTAGAAATGTTGAGAAAGTACTTGTTTGGTTAGAATAGTTACGGATTTATATTTTGGTAGTTCATGATGTTTAGTTATATTATTAATGTGTAATTTTACATGTAAATCATTCTAATCATGAAATTTTGTAATGTTTATATTAAAATTATATATTTTACAATTACACTAAAATGATATATTTTAGTAAAATTTCACTTTTTCAAATTTTACATAAACGGATATGTTTTAATAGCGTGGTAATTAGTAATATTCATTTAAAGTTGAACTGAGAAGCTGTGAAATCTGATATTAGCTTTTAAATTTGTACTATAACAATCTATAGAATTTAAAAAAAGATGGATGATCAAAAGAGCCGTTTGATTAAGATTTTAGCTTTCGAGCCAAAAAAATAGTTTAAAAATCTAAACCAAACAGACCCTTAATCAGTACGTGAAACTGGGTTAGCATCTTTGGCGTGGTATAATTATGCATGGCTAGCTTGCTATATGATAGGAGGTACTACTTGCATACACTTGTCGCAATCATTCGCTTACTTTGACGTACGTATATATGTAACTTTCGTACCAAATCGGCCGCAGAGATTAGCCGTGTTAAACTGAAATTAACTTTAGAGACCTATAATTTTATATACTTGTCAATCGATCAGTCTCTTTTTTTTTTCAACGTGGAAGAGTATTATATATGTTCGATCGGTACGTACGTACGTGCGCTAGAGCTTTCTTCGGCCATTTAATTTTGGATTAATTAATTGGCTATCCTCCAGAAATTAAATCCGAATGCATGCTTGTGTGGGTAAATACCTGAGATTATTACCGTGTTCGACTCCTCTAGTTACCGATAGAATCTGTTGACCAGAACATCAACACATATAACATATTCCATCAATATCTTTAGAATTGAAATCCATATCGACCTTTCTATGCCAGAAACTTATCCATATATATGCTTCATGCAGAGAAATATATATCGTCACTGCCGAACAGCGAATTGAACGTAACCCGACCACTGTTCAATCATCGATCAATAACTAACTATATAAAAATCTCGTTGCTGATTAATTATACATTTACATATAGATATATGGACATATGTATAGATCGCTAGTTTGCTCGAGCTAGCTAACTGCGTTCCAGTTCAATGCCCTGATTAAATATGCTCGGTCAAGAGTAGATTAGGTAGTGTTTGGTTGAACAAATGCGGAGGAATAGAATGGGATGATTTGAAATCATCTCATTCGGTAAAAAATCGGTATCATGTGGTTCAGTATCTATAGAGAATATTCTGTTTCTGAAGATCGTTTGGTTTCGCTAGATTATATCTCATCCCTTAAACCAAACAAATATATCACTCCATATTCAGGAACCATTACATCATGTTCCTCATCTACCGAACCAAACACAACTGCCATATATATGTGATATGCGTTTTATCTAGTTGCCATTGCTTGTTTGAGCGACTATGCACACGGGGGTATATGTGGTACGTATTTATTTAGGCGACCATTGGAGTTATTGGAGTTCTAGTGGTCAGGAGGGCCCCTTAGCTTCCGAGTGTTGGACTCAGATTCTCTTGGCCTTTGACCATTAACTATTTGGAGGATGTTGACCATTGACTAGTCAGCTAAAAAACATTCGAGAGGTACGTCGGGATCATATTCCCAACACTAGCTATCCAGCTGGCCTGCAATCAATGTTTAGGGAGCATTTGGTTGCATGGACTAGAGTATAGTTTATGTCACATCAGATGTTTGGACATCAATTTGAAGGATTAAATGTGAACTAATTATAAAAATACACTACCACATAAATATACATTAGTGACATGTCATAACGTATACATTGGTGATGGGCATGTCTCTCATCACTTTTATCGCGTTAGTAATGTGACATCAATAGTGATGGATAAACACTCATCACTAAAGGGTCAATCTCACTCATATGGGCTCACTCTTTGGTGATAGTTAATAGCTGTCACCTTTCACTAATATGTTCTTAAGTGATGGGTAATGATTGCCACCCGTCACTAATGTATTCTTTAGTGATAGGTGATTATTATCACTCGTCACTAATATTTTGGTCATTTCAAAAAAATATGCTGCATCCTGAATTTGGTAGCCCACATATGCAACATCCAAAGCACATCACAGATAATTCATCACAGAAGATTTATTACAAAATTAGTATCATATATATTAACTTCTAACTCGTTATCTCGAAGAACATAGTTAAAACAAAGATCCATACATAAGATAGTTTCATTACTTCTAACTAATAGCTAACTTATAGCGATATCAAGAATTTGGATAGTGTCCTATGAGAAGCACCATGGGCAAATTGAGAAGAAGCACCATGGGTAGCTCAAGGAGCACCAGTGCACCACCATGGGCAGCCTAAGGAGCACCACCACCTACATGGCAGTGTCTAGGCAGGAGCACCATGGTGAATGGTCATGCCAACTTCGAGTGCATTATCTCGAAGAAATTGGCTAAAACCAGTATTTATCTCAAAAAAATTGGCTAAAAGTAATAGGTCAGTTTACCCTGTAACAATAAAATTAAAACAAAGTTAGCAACGATAGACGATGCCTGTGGAAGGAGAAGAGAAGGAGGATGACACCCTTAGGAGGAGGATGAGGAGGATGCAACCAAGGTAGCGGCGAGTAGGACGGCCACGCATGCCACGGCCGACGGTGCATGTGGCCAGGAGCAGCAACGGAGCGGCGTGGAGCACGACCAAGACGACATCACCATATCACTAGTGCCACGTTAGCTGTATCACTACAACAATCCGTCCAACTTCCGTCGGCCAAAGCCGACGGAAGATAGCCCTTTCCCAACGGAAGAAGCTAACTTCCGTCGAAAAAAAGGCTAACTTCTGTCGGCATATGGCCGACGGAAGCGGGGCGACAGAAGTTAGCTAAGTTCTGACGTCCGTCGATGGAAGTTAGCGTGGAATTCTGCCACGTCAGCAGAGGCGCGCTAACTTCCGTCGGACAGTTTGGCCGACGGAAGTTAGGTGGCTCTAACTTCCGTCGGCTTTGGCCCTAGCCAACATAAGTTAGCCCTTTCTGCCGACGTGGCCGAAAACAGCTAACTTCTATCAGCTATGGTCAAAGCCGATGGAAGTTAGCTGGTATTTTTTTGTTTTTCCTGGTTCCCCTATTCACACTCACATTCAACCACAATTTATATCAAAATTCACATATCACAACAAAATTCACATATCACATCCAAAATCATATTCACACTTCAAATATAACATCCAAAATCACATCTCACATCCAAATTCACATATCCATCCAAATTCGCATCCAAACTTCACACATCACATCCAAAATCACATAACACATCTGAATTCAGATCCAAAGTCACATAACACATCTAGATTGACATATTA